>CM053760.1:48427046-48463173 GCA_028658305.1 Pachyuromys duprasi
CCCCTCTGGTCTAGAGACTTGTCTCGTCACTCTGTGCCAGAGGCTGAGTGTCCCGGTTTGAGATGGCAGCTGGGGATGCCGCTCTGGTCTGGAGGCTCCACGCTCCGACCTAGGCTTGCTGCTAAGGGCTCTCCTCTGGACTGGAGACTTGGCGCCTCCTTCTGGGCCAGGGGCTGTGCACCATGGTCTGAGATGGTATTTGGGGGCACCTCAGTCTGGACCTGATACTATGTGTCCTGGTATGGGGTGGTGGCTGACGCCGCTACGTGGACTGTGCCCGCCCGACGCAGCCCTGTCTAGGGAATGGAATCTGGGGCCTTCTCAGACTGGCCCGTGGACACACACATGGTCTGGAGTGGTTGCCTGCAGAGCTGAGCTGTGTGTGCTCGCTGGGTACAGGCTGGTCTGGAACGGTACCCTAGGTCCTCTCAGTCAGGCTCATGGACACACACGGACTGGGGTGGTTGCAGGCGGAGCCGAGTGGTATGCGCCCGCTGGATGCAGGCCGGTCTGAAATGTATTATTATTTTAAATAATTTTTGTGTTTTTATATTAATCACAGCTTATTTATTTTTATCCCAGCCATAGCCCCCTCCCTCATTCCCTCCCAATCCCACCCTCCCTCATCTCCTCCCTGCCCCTCTATAAGTCCACTGATAGGGGAGGACCTTCTCTCCTTCCATCTGACCCTAGTTTATCAGGTATCTTCAGGACTGGCTGCAATGTCCTCCTCTGTGACCTAGCAAGGCTGCTGCTCCCTCGGGGATCAGGGGGAGGCCAAAGAGCCAGCCATTGAGTTCATGTCAGAAATAGTCCCTGTTCCCCTTACTAGGGTACGCACTTGGATACTGAGCTACCATGGGCTATATCTGAGCAGGGGTTCTAGGTTATATCCATACATCGTCCTTGGTTGGAGAAACAGTCTCATAAAAGACCCCTGTGCCCTGATCTGTTTGGTCTTTGTAGATCTCCTGTCCTCTCCTGGTCATACTAACTCCCCCTTCTTTCATATGATTCCCTGGTTATTAGTCTCAGCATCTGCTTTGATACGCTGCTAGGTAGAGTCTTTCAGATGCCCTCTGTGGTAGGCTCCTGTCCTGTTACTTGTTTTCTCTTACATCCAATGTCCATCCCATTTGTCTTTCTAAATGAAGATTGATCATCTTACCCCAGGTCCTTTTTCTTGTTTATCTTCTTTAGATTTTAGTATTTTATCCTATCTTATAGGTCTAGTATCCACTTATAAGTGAGTATATACCATGTGTGTCTTTCTGCTCCTGGGATACCTCACTCAGGATTATCTTTTCTAGATCCCACCATTTGCCTGCAAATTTCATGATTTCCTCATTTTTAATTGCTGAGTAGTATGCCATTGTGTAAAAGTACCACAATTTCTGTATCCATTGATGTCCATTGATGGACATCTGGGTTGTTTCCAGCTTCTGGCTATTATAAATAAAGCTGCTACAAACATGGTTGATCAAATGTCCTTGTTGCATAATAAAGCATCTTTTGGATATATGCCTAGACGTGGTGTAGCTGGATCTTGAGGAAGCACTATTCCTAATTATCTGAGAAAGTGCCAGATTGATTTCCAAAGTGGTTGTACAAGTTTGCATTCCCACCAGCAATGGAGGAGGGTTCCCCTTTCTCCACATCCTCTCCAGTGTGTGTTGTCACTTGAGTTTTGATCTTAGCCATTGTGATGGGTGTAAGGTAAAATCTCAGGGTCGTTTTGATTTGCATCTCTCTGTTGGCTAAGGATGTTGAAAATCTCTTTAAGTGTTTCTCTGCCATTCTATATTCTTCTACAGAGAATTCTCTGTTTAGCTCCAGACTCCATTTTTTAAATTGGATTGCTTGATTTATTGCCTTTTAACTTCTTGAGTTCTTTATATATTCTGGATTTAGCCCTCTGTCAGATATAGGGTTGGTGAAGATCCTTTCCTAGTCTGTAGGCTGTGATTTTGTTCTGACAGTGTCCTTTGCTTTACAGAAGCTTTTCAGTTTCATGAGGTCCCATTTATTGATTGTTGGTCTTAGAGCCTGTGCTGTTGGTGTTCTGTTCAAGGAGTTGTCTCCTGTGCCAATGAGTTCTACACTCTTCCCCACTTATTCTTCTAACTGATTTAGTGTGTCTGGTTTTATGTTGAGGTCTTTGATCCACTTGGAATTCAGTTTTGTGCAGGGTGATAAATAAGGATCTATTTTCATTTTTCTGCATGTAGACATCCAGTTGGACCAGCACCATTTGTTAAAGATGCTGTCTTTTTTCCATTGAATGCTTTTGGCTTCTTTGTCAAAAATCAAGTATTCATAGGTGTGTGGGTTTATTTCTGTGTCTTGTATTTGGTTCCATTGATCCGATTTTATTATTTTTATTGTGTGTTCATGCTCATGTTTATATGTGTGCACATGTACATTTGGTTATATATACATGCGTGAACGTGTATGTAGAGGTCAGTTGACATCAAGGGTTCTGTTCCATGGCTCTTCAACTTAATTTTTGAGATTAAAATCTTAAAAACTGGTGATCACCATTTGGATAAAGAAATATTCACTATAAATGTTTAATATACATGTGGATACAGGCTGAGAACATCTGTTTGCAGTTCTGAGTGTTACTCTGGGCCAGAAAAGTAACGTCTTCCCTGTCAAACTCTGCTAAAGATTTCTGCAAAAAAGTCTTCACCATTCCTCTTCCATACAATGTTTTCTATGCTGGTCGATAAATATACAACAAAGGTCTTAATTAGGGATTGGCAACAAGGACAGATGCACATTCCACAGACAACAGATATGCTAAGACCACAAATCACATAGAAATAGGAGACAAAGGCAGAGATCTGGAGAATTCATATTTGGGCTTGCTCCTATCCCGAGAAGAAGTCTTAAGGTGACATAACACATTTACCCATTGAGCCATCTCCCAGTCTTCAGTCCATTTTACTCAATGCTCCCCAAGCCACCCCTCTCAGTGTCCCTTCTGGAAATGAGGTGAAAGTATTAACCTAGGCCATCTATAGTGAGGTCCCTGATCTCTCTTGTCCCACACTACTGCTGGTGAGTGAGGCACCCTTTGCTAGGATCCCAACTCTCTTGCTCTCTGGGTTTTCTGTAGACTCCTTCCAAGTTTAGCAGCATCCCTAAACCTTCTAGAAAGGCACTGAGTGTCTGTGAAGGGCTGCTGTTATCATGCAAGGCTTTACAGTGTTGATCTCAGAATGTGCTGACTGCACTGAACGCAGGCTACAGCCTGGATCTTGGCTAACGACTCTCAGAAGCTCCGAGGCTCCTGTCAGGCTGCCTGTCTTCCTGTCTTTCTTCTCCAGACAGTGACTGTACTGAAACAAACAAACAAACCCAGAAATAAATAAATAAATCTCTGCTTGTAGATCATCCAGTAATTAAATGGAAACTGGATGTCTAAATTGCACTTGGAATGGGAAATTAAATTATGCAAAAATGTTATAGATTTGGACAAGTTTTCATACTGCTAATAAATCTATGCATAATTCATTTTCTTGTAGGCTGTGACAAAATGGTATAAATAACTTCATTTGTAAGATGGTGATTTTTTTCTATTCTTAATTAGGTGATGGCTAAAACCATTTAAATGCTTTTGGGTGGCTGAATATATAAATGTTTAAAATGAGCAGTTATAATAGGCTTCCAGGCAGATTTGTTTATTTATTATTATTACATTTATTTTCCGATAGTAGCATAGTACAGATGTTGCAAAAAGATTGTACCAATATGATCGAGTTATGTATGTATGTATGTATGTATGTATGTATGTATTTATTTATTCTTGCAATGCATGAGATTGAATGCAGGGGCCTGCACATGCTAGGCAAGTGCTCTATCTGATACGACTTTATATTTTTATATCTATATCTATATCCTCTGATCTTGGAGAAAACACCATACCCTTACTATCAGGCAATATTCTAGTCACGTTATACATGTTCCTCTCCATCCTTGTGACAGTATAAAGTCAGGTGCGTCAGCCATGTTGAGCTGATGAGGTTAATTGTGTATGCTCATGCATGTGGTCAGAGGTCCATGTCTGATGTTCCTGAGGATACCTTCCACTTGCTTGCTTGTTTGTTTTTTGACAGTGCTTGAAAGCCCCACACCCCAGTGTGGAGAGGCTGGCTGGATGGCTGCAAAGCTCTAGCGATCCCTCCCCAGTGCTGGGATTGCAGGCCTCCATGCCTGGCTTTTCCCCTTGGTTTTGGAATTTGAACTCTGGTTCTCCCGCTTGTGTGGACCAGCACTTTACTGGCTGAGCCATCTATCTCCCCTGCCCAAGAATGGCTTTGTTTTTATTTTTCTGTGTGTGCTGGGGTGATGGAATCTTGGCTTCACCAAGTGCTAGGCAAGCACTATGCCTTTGAGTTCCAGCCTCAGCTGCAATGGAAGTAGTCTTGTGGCATTCCTGGCACCTTTGGAGGACTTGCCAACTGTGGGTGAATGTTTTTAGTCTTCCTCCACTGCCAGACCTTCACCCTGCCTCTAGGAAGGTGTGTCTGCATTTAGTGTGAAACCAAGACCAACAGCTGGGAATTAATGCAAGCCCTGTCCTCAGGATCACTAGCTAACCACATGCATGTACTGGAAATACATTTGATAATCCACTAGCCGATAGTAAGGGTCTAATCTTTTGTCATTTAGGGAAATTATCGCCAATCTAAGTCAACCATCGGTTCCAGTGATAACTCATCTCCTCAGCCCCTGAAGAGGAAAGGGAAGAAAGACTCAAACTCAGAAAAAACCACAAAAGTGAAAGAAAGCATGAAGTCCAAGAGTTCCCAACAAACAATCCTAAACAATGGTGAGTTTGTTGTTATAACATCATGTTATGTTTTTCAGGATGCAAATCTATTTTTAATTCTTATTTAAAATTTTTTAATTGTGTGTTTGTGTATGTATGTATGTATGTATGTATGTATGTATGTATGTATGTATGTATGTATGTATATACATGTGAGTGCAGTTACTTGCAGAAACTGGGAACCAAGTGTGAATGCTTGGAACTGAATTCAGGTTCTCTGGAAAAGTGGCAAGTAGTCTTAACTGGTGAGCCTTCTCTCCAGCTTCTCAATTTTCATTCTTGATCCTCCTGCCTCTGCCTCCTTCAGCAAATCCTACCGCTGTGCGCCACCACAACCGGCAATTTTCATTCTTTACTTGATAATGTTCATTTCTCTAGGCTCAGAGAGGATATTCCTTTTTGTCTTGTCATATGTGAGGTTGTTCAAAGGAGATTTTCACTGGGCAAGAAGCAGCTGTTTCTCACACTGGGCTCCTACTTTAAGGCAGTCTTATTGGGACAAAAGGGAACATTACCATCTTGTGCACCCATCGAGAATGCTTGCCTGGTGTTTTTACACCCTGTTTAAGTCTGTTGACATTGGCCTCTGCAGGCTGAGGGTCTAAAACTCTTGTCTGCACTCACGATTTGCTTGTATTCACATCTCACATTTCCTGAAAGATGTTCTGATATCCAAGTGAATACTAAACACACATAAACTTTACAAAAAGTAGCTAAAAGATAAATTTAAAAGATTTTGAGCTAGCCATGGTAGGGCATGCCTGTAATCTCAGCACTTCGGAAGTGGAGGCAGGGGGATCAATCAAGAGGTTGAGGTCAGTCTATGCTGCATAGTGAGTTCCAGGTCCTCTGTGTCTCAAAAAAATAAACAAACAAAAACCCAACAAACAAAACACAAAACATTTCAGTTGTCTGAGGTCCATGTGAGACAAAGGTGTCCTCAAATCAGGACAAGTGTAATGATACGGTAAACTTTCACACTAGGTTTTGTGTGTGTGTGTGTATGTGTGGAGGAGAGCTGTGTTTGGTTTTATTTTAAGTGTATTCTCAATAGAATGGGCTCATAGGAGTGGAGAGAGATACATGGCTCAGGCAATAGCCTTCTGGAAACAGAAAACAGAGTGACTGCTTTGCCTTCTCTGCCCATGGTCCATCCATACAAGACCTGTGTGAAATGCTCTGGGGTGAAGACATATGGGAGAAGGTTGTAAGTCACCAATAGAGTCCAACCATCTAACATGAAGAATCATGTGGGATGAAGGGCATGCAGTCATGCAGGGCAGTAGTTTAGAGAGCTTAGAGGATGCCACATAGATGCCTAAAGAATCAGACAAAGACAAGTGATCCAAGGTGAAAGAGCAAGCTGATTGATGAGACTGGGCCTGGTGACACACACCTGCCATCTCAGCTCCTCAGGAGGTGGAGACTGAAGCTGAGGCTGTAGGATCTTAAGTTCAAGGCTGGGCTGGAGAGTCTAGTGAGCCTATGTTTCAAAATAAAGCACAAGAAAAGTTCGTCATCTTGACACCTGTGGAAGCCTGCTGGGAACAGGATTTCTAAAAAGCAAATGTGTTTGGAAGGCTATAGTGCAAGGCCATGTTTGGTCTCTGGAACCAAAGAGAGCACACAGCTCTTCTTTAAGGTGTTTATGCCCAAGATGAAACTGAGTTCTATTCAGGCAAGAGATGTGCTTATATGTGTAAAGCAGAAAGCAACACAGTGTCCCCTGGAGGCAAACAAAACCAGAGAGATCTGGGGAAAAGATCTGGGCCCATGAAAACAATGGTCATAGTTCATGCCAGGTTTCGAAGCCATCTTCCTGCAAAGGCCATTGGTCACAGAATCAATGTGATGCTTTGTCCTTTTTAGATTTAAACTAATGAAAAGTAAAAAAATAAAAGTGGACCTGTGCTCTTGTAAAAGAAAGAAAGGAAAACAAACAAAGAAAGATAGAAGGAAAGAAAGGGCTGAGGATATGGCTCAGTGGCAGAACGCTTGTCTGATTTGCATGGGACCCTAGGTTCACTCCCTATGGCTGCAGCAGGGTGTGGGAGTAGGTGGGAGAAGCCCAGGATAAATGCATGTTCTGGTTCCCCAGAGAAGAGAAAAAGGGGGCTCCTGTCTCCTGGGACATCTCTGTTGGAGATTAGCCAGAAGTTAGGCTTGCTGGGTTTACTGCTGCTGTTGGCTAGAAGTCCACTTCCTCCCTTCAGTCCCACCGTCCCACTGTCCTCCTAACTGTGAACTCACGCTGTCATTTTTCTTCAACACTTTGCATGTCCTCAGCCTGTTATATTCCTTCCAAAGTCCAGGCATCAAGGAGGTCAGGATGAAATATAGCTTGCAGGAATTAGTGGGTGCCTATTGTATAGCAAGCAAGAAAAAAAATCAATTGGGAAAAACAGAGCATTTTTAAAAACTAAAAACAATAAAGGCTTTATTTTGATAAGCACTATTACATTTTTTTCGGTCTTGAACTGAAAATATAATTTTAAAAATTAACATTTATTAACACTAAGTTTAGCTATAATATGAACATTTCTAATTAAAGGCTGATACAAAATCCCATTAAGTTACAATTTATATAATAATCATCAATATGAATTGGTTAACAATTATTTTTCTTTTTTTCACTTTTTATTAAATTCTTTATTAATTACACTTTATTCACCTTATATACCCCTGTAGTTCCCTCCCTCCTCCCATCCCAACACCTCCCTTCCTCCCCCCTCTGCACCTGTGTCCCTCCCCAAGGCCACCGATAGGGGAGGTTTTCCTTTCCTTCCCTCCAATCCCATTCCATCAGGTCTCATCAGGAGTGGCTGCATTATCTTCCTCTGTGCTCCAGCGAGGCTGCTCCCCCCTCAGAGGGAGGTGATCAAAAAACAGGCCTATTAGTTCATGTCAGAGACAGTCACTGTTCCCATTACTATGGAACCCACTTGGACATTGAACTGTCATGGGCCACACCTGTGCAGGGGTCCTAGGTTATCTCCATGCATTTTTGTAGCTGCAAAGACTATGTATGGACTGTGGCTTACTACCTTCTGTTGAGGCACAGTCTCACTCTAGCTTAGGTTGACTGGAAACTCACCATGCAGTTCAGGCTGGTCTCAAACTCATGGTAATCTTCCTGCCTTCGTAAGCACTCAGTCTATATGAGCACTATATCTAGCTGTTTCTTCGTCTTTTTTTTTTTAATTATCACCACTAGCCTAGGTCTAATAGAATCAAAACATTCAATAAATGTTGGCCAAATAAATGGTGGAAATGAAAAATGGACAAGTCTCTGTAATACTTTAAACTCCAAGAAGAAACCAGACCCATTTTAAATATTTTATTTAAAAATTTTTATTTATTGTAATTTATTCACTTTGTATCCCAGCTGTAGCCCCCTCCCTCATCCCCTACCAATCCTGCCCTCCCTCTTCTCCTCCCACGCCCCTCCCCAAGTCCACTGACAGGCGAGGACTTCCTCCCTTTCTATCTGACCCTAGCCTATCAGGTCTCATCAGGACTGTCTGCATTGTCTTTGTGGCCTGGTAAGGCTGCCTCCCCCACAGGGGGAGGTGATCAAAGAGCCAGCCACTGAGTTCATTGTCAGAGACAGCCCCTATTCCCCTTACTAGGGAGCCCATTTGGAGACTAAGCTGCCATGTGCTACATCTTTGTAGGGGTTCTAGGTTATTTTCATGCATGATCCTTGGTTGGAGTATCAGTCTCAGAAAAGACCTCTGTGCCAAGATTTTTTGGTTCTGTTGTTCTCCTTGTGGAGCTCCTGTCCCCTCTAGGTCTTTCTATCTCCCCTTCTTTCATAAGATTCCCTGAACTCTGCCCAAAGTTTGGCTATGAGTCTCAGTATCTGCTTTGATACTCTGCTGGGTAGAGCATTTCAGAGGCCCTCTGTGGTAGGCTCTTGCTCGTTGTTTTTACCCTCTTCCAATGTCTATCCCATTTGGCTTTTCTGAAGGAGAATTTGCCTTTCTGAATGAGTATTCTGATTGAGGACCTAGGACCCTCCTTCTTGCTTAGCTTCTTTAGATGTACAGATTTTAGTATGATTATCTTATATTGTATGTCTAACATCCACTTATAAGTGAGTATATACCATGTGTATCTTTCTGCTTTGGGGATACCTCACTCATCCTGTGCAGGCTGGAGAACAAAAGATTGGGTCAGCATTCCTTTCATTGGGAAGCAGATTATTGGCAAAATGAACTATCAGAATCTTGTCTTTTGTAGAAATTCACAAGGAGTCGTCAATATTTTTATCTTTGGGCATGAAAATCGCGACCGTTTCTAATTCTGAAGCAAGTAGTTTTTAAGATGTGATCAGGAAAGATGGACCCCTTCAGTGGTCCATGCCTGGCCTTGAGAGAATGTGAAGTTGCTTCAGATAGCTTCCATCCTAAGCAGGTACTTTTCAAGCTAGCTTTGTAATGCATGGGACATAGGTTCTTAAATAGCTCTAGCTCACTATTCTGTGCAAAACTGTGAGGCCCTTTCAAATAAAGGTCATGGGGTCTGAATTTTTTCCCTCCATGCAAGGGCCATGCTACTGGATTAGAAGACTTGCTGACGAGCTGAGGTGAGATGTTTATATATTTTTTTCCACAATCGAAAGATCCTATGATGCCCCCAAATAAGCTCTGACATCCAAAAACATTTATTTTCCATGAAAAATGAAAGAAAAGGTATAGTTCTATAGTTGAGGTGGCTACTTGTTAAATTTAAATGTATTAGTTCATATCTGCGTGATTGAAATCCAAGCAACTTCTCCTTAAAGTTCCCTCCCCGATGTCCTTTGCTATAAGAGGTTTCCATATTATAATGCCACATGTGTCTCTCCCCCAGTTCAGCCTTTGTATTCATTTATAATCAAAGCTTCCCTTTACTTTAATGCCATCATTTTTAGTAAATGGAACCAAGTATATGCTTCTTGATGCTCAGGTCTCTAGAGGGTTCAAGCAAAAGGAATAGAGATCACAAGCAAAAAGAATGTGTAGGATGCAGGGAATCAAGATAATGAATAAAAATGTACAGGGGCTGCTTTTAGATGTGAAAACCTGTCTTCTCTAATGTATATATTATTGAGGAAACTATTTGGTATTTCCAAGCCTTACATTTTAGAGTTAGAGTGAACATGTATGCACACAATGGTCAGCTTGCTTGGTCATCATGTGCGTCCCCTAGCACAGGGCCCGGTGGGGTGGGGGCTGTCTCTGACAAGGACTCTCTTGCATGCTTTCTGATCACCTGCCCCTGGCTAGGCTGCCTGGCCAGGCCACTGTGGTAGAGAATGCACTGAGTCCTGATACCACGTGATGTGCTGGGAGGGATAGGTGTGTGAATGGGCTCTGAGGATGTGGGGAGGGGGATGTGGGGAAGAGGGAGGGAGCGTGGGACCAGGAGGAGGGAGGGAGCTCCGATTGCGATGTTAAGTGAGTACATAAACGTTAAAAATTGATAAAAGTGGAAAAGAGTACCATCTTAAATTATACACAAATATTTAATCCAGTGTTCTGCACCTATATACTGTTTACATTATGACATTTTAAAAAATGATTATGATTTCAGTCACACGTTTTGCTTTCGTAAAAACTCTGATGTTTACTGATGATATTCAGCAATCAAGTAAAGGCTCCTTGAGCCAGCAATGCTGCCTTCTGACTGTAGATGGCAACGTAGCTCTAATTTTGTTTTCATTTTCTTTCTTTTTCCTTGACTCTGTTTCTCTCTGTAACAGTAAAGCTTAATAATTCAGACAGAGCAGTGACATATTTCTTCAGGGAAACAAATCCCATTTTCTTTTGTAGCCAAGATGCAAAGTAAGATTGGTAAGTGATTGATGAAGGTGGGTACCCAGCGTGTTTCCGCGCTGCCTATGAGATCAGCCTCAGTGGCTGCACAGTGGTAGCCTCTTCCTCGTGTTCCAATGCCTGGAGAGATGTTTCAAGGTGTTAACTAGCTACACTCTCCACTGTGAGCGAAAACATGATGATGATTATTTTGAAACAGCATTTGGATGCCTGGTTATATCCATTGCTATTATTAATATTGGATAACTGAAAAAATACAGAAAATCTAGGAGTTTAGGTAGAAATACCAGAAAGACTGTGAAGAAAAGAGCCTACATTGTCACTACTTACATCACGCTGATAACAAAAAGTACTTTTCAAAGCAAAGCATTAACGTGACACAAAAGTCAGAGGTTGTCTTCTTTTGGAGAACTGTGGTTCTCTAGCACACATGCATGTGTTTTGTTCCTGGAAGGGGACACTTGTGTGTTTAGACTGCCAATGAGAGCAGGGGCAGCACTGGTAGAAGATGTCCGAATGTTACAACCTTGCTCTCTGACTGCCCTTGAGCAGCCATGTTCTTGATCTTCCTAATAACTACGGCCTGCACACAGTTTGCCTGTGTCACCCCAGGCATGAAGCATTGCAATAATTCATCCTCAAAAACCACATCACATGGGCCAGGACCTGTCCTTGGCTCAGTCATGAACCAGCTTAGGCACCTGCATGGTTCTCTGTTGCAAGAAACTGGGGATAAACCCTGAAGCAAAATTGGAAAACATGCTCTCTAGACTCCTAACCTGAAAGGGGCATTGTGTACCAGAAGGTACACGTTGGAGGGCACCAAACTGACGTGGTGGTGTTTCATAAGATGAAGTAGTAAGATTTGCTGCTAACTCTGGCTACCCTACTCATCTGATGAATTAGAGACACATGTTTTCTGTATCTCTATTGATCATTGCCACATAATGATGCTGTTGTGAGTGTACTCCTTAAAAGACTGGGTATCAACTTATCCCGACCCTCACAGGATCAACGGACTGTACAAGAATATTCTACCATAGTGAAAGGCTGCTAATTTCTTGTGTGCTTAATTATATAATTCAACTTCTCGTAATAAAATTAATTTTGGAGTATATACTTTGTTATTTACTTTAGTGATGAAATACTGAAAAATTGAAAGCTGGGTGAATATAAGTAAGGAATATAGCACTAGTCATCTTTTTTTTTTTTTAATTCTGAGTAGAGAATACAAGGTCTTGCATGTGGTAGGCCTGTGCTCTACCACTGAGCCACACCTCAGCCTTCAGTAGTTTTTCAGGAAAGAGTTCACTTTACATCTTGTTGCCTTCCTCATGTGTGTGGTATAGAGAAGCATGTCACAGCTAATGTTGGGCCGAGGCTTCTGCAGGGAATTCTGTTAGTGGTTATTGTTTGTGTAGTTCAGAGTTGGGACAGTGTGCTAATTCTCTCTTTATCTTTCTCCTTCCTTCCTTTTTCTCTCCTTCTTTCGCTTCCTTTCTTTCTTCCTTCCTCCCTCCCTTCTTCCCTTCCTTGCTTTCTTCCTTCCTTACCTTCTTTCCTTCCTTCCTTTTCTTCTTCCTTCCAGTTTATATTGCCTAAATGAATGAATGGTGTGTTTGTGTATGTATGTATGTACAATGGGTGTGTGCTGGGTACCATTGGAGGCTAGAAAAGGTCATTGGATCTTCAAGAACTTTAGGGACAGTTGTGAGCCACTTTTTATGGTGGCCACATGAACCTGGTCTCATGTAAGGGCAGCCAGTGCTCTTGATTTCTGAGCCACCTGGGCTTATTTTGAAAATACAGTTTGAGGGCACAGTCCACCATGGCAGGGAAGGGATGGCAGCAGGAACTTGAGGAATGTATTAGGGTTCGCTAGGAGGAACAGGACTGACAGAATGATTCTCTCTATATATGTATACATATATATACACGCACATATGTATATATATAGACACACACGTGTGTGTGTTTTATTAGAATGGCTTTCAGTTTGCAGTACAGCTAGTCCAATAGTGGTTCTCTACCAATGCAGAGAACAATTTGTTGCTCAGGCCATGAGTCTGGATGTCTCAGCAGGTCTTCAGTATACTTCAGAATGCTAACGAGGGAATGAAATTGACAGTGAGAACAAAGGCAAGCAGGCAAAGAGCCAGACCTTCCAGTTTTCAGGTTCTTTATACAGGGTGCCACCAGAAGGTGTGGCCCAGATTTAAGGTGGATTTTCCTACTCCAAAATATTAAATTTAAGGTGGGTCTTCCCAGTTCAAACAATTCAATCAAGAAAAATACTTCACAGTTGTATCCAGCCACTTTGGTTTTGGTTAAGTCAAGATGTAGGCAAGCTGACAACCAAGAATAGCTAACACAAGGCCACACTGATCACATCACAACTATGTAGTTCCTTGTCCCCAAAGGAGAAATATGCGAGATGTTGAGTTACATAGGGGTTTTCTTTCTTTTCTTCTTATTTATTCTCTCATACAATACATCCTGACACAGCCTCCTCCCCCTCCACTTATCCTAGCCCCACCCCTCTCTTCCCCAGCTCTACTGCTCCTCTGTTTCCTTCAGGAAAGAGCAGGCTTTCCAGTGATGTCAGCTGGAAACAATAACAAAGATGCAATAAGACTAGGCGCAAACCCTCATGTCAACGCTGGATGAGATAATCCAGTGGAGAAAAACGGTCCCAAGATTAGTCAAAAGAGGCAGACACCCCCATTCCTACTGTCAGGAGTCCCACACAACACCCCAGCCAAATAACTGCTACATGTATTCAGAGAACCTAGCACACAAACCCACTCAGGCTCCATGATTACTGCTTCAATGTCTGTGCACTCCTATGAGCCCTGCTTAGTTGATTCTGTGGACTGTGTTCTCCTGGTGTTGCTGGCCTCTCTGCTTCCTACACCACTTCCTCCCCCTCTTCCATGGGGTTTCCTGAGCTCCACCTAATGTTTGGTTGCATCTGCTTCCATCAGCTGCTCAAGGAAGCCCCTCTGATGATGATTGGGCTAGGCACCAATCTACATAGGGATTTTCAAATCTTTGGAAGGCTGTATTTCAAGGATTCATTTTAAGTAGGTATATTGGGACTCAGATTATATTATATATGTGTATTTCTTATAGACCTCAATGTGATGTATCATTCAACTTAGTCATTGTGTTGTACAGGTGGCATGTGAGGTACCTACAACTGCAGGGGTGTTTCCAGTGGAAAATGAAGAAGGAATTCCATCCCAGAAAGCCAAGAACTTATTCTATACTACTATATGTGGATAAAGAACTACCCCAGGCCAATTTACTGGTTTGGGCTTGGTAGGAGTCCAAAGTGGGGACACAGGTTCTTTCTTTAGCGTGCTCTGCGGTGGGAGGAGTGTGCTGAAGCTGCCTCTTCCTCACATCACCTGGCTCCTGGGTTCCACTTGCACTGTCCTCAGCTGTTGTCCATTACTTCTCAGTAGAAGCATTTTCTTTCTCCGATTACCAAGGGCTCCAGCAATTCCAAGGCATCGTCCTCACTCAAAGTCATGTCTGAGCCTCTCGAAGCTTACAAAGCTGAAGCAGGGAAATTTGTAAGGCACAATAAAGCTGAGGCAAGATGTTTCAGGAAGAACCACAATTGTGTCACCCCAGGACTTTCATTTTGGGATATGAGGTCTAGACTGGGCTTGGCTCTTCTAGTGTCATGAAAGACTTTTAGGTCAGTGCACTCATAGGGGATGACAAAGGTGCAGGATGAGAGCAGCTGGGATTTATTATCACTCATCGCTCCCCATGCTCTCTTTTCTTCTTTCAGGCCTGGGGTAGAAGAGAATCAGAATGGGGCTTGGGCCACTAGTGGACCACTGACTCCTTGCTCACCCACCATAGATTAAAGACACAGACATTCAGTGGCAGATAATGCAGAGTAGCTATTTGTTGAGAGAGTGTGCATGTATGCATGTGGTCCATAAGGCCCGTGTTTTAATCATCAAAATTAAGTGCTACAAGTCACAACTGTTATGGTGCCCAAGCTTGGCAACAAGTCAGTGCTAGATACTGATCTGATATTTTACAAGTGTTGCTGTCAAATTCTCAGCTGGACTTAAATGACATTTCCCTAGCTTGGCAAATGGCCTGGAAATGGGAAAGGAGTAGACAGTTTACCCAGAGTCCAAAGGCATGGCAATAGCTAATGCTTCTGGAAATGCCCTGGCTTATATGCAACAGGCTTAGTAGTGTGCATTCCTGTGTGAATATCTGCAGTGCATCTCAGGAGAGCTGAGAGATGCTATTCATTTATGCTGTAACCTCTCTTCCTTTAGGGCTAAGAGTGCTGATGTATTACTTTCTGGAGAGTTCTCATTTTTTCACTCTTTTTTTCTTATTATTCCAATTCTTTATTTTGATATTATTTTTTTCAGGTCTGGAATTTTTCAATATTTAATATGTTAAGAAATATTTGTTGATTTTTTACATTTTTCTTTTATATTAATCACAGTTTATGTACTTTGTATCCCAGCCATAGCCCCCTCCCAAATTCCCTCCCTATCCTTCCCATCCCTCCCTCATCTCTTCCCTGCCCCTTTCCAAGTCCGCTGATAGGGGAGGTCCTCCTCCCCTTCCATCTAATTCTAGCTTATCAGGTCTCTTCAGGACTGGTTGCAATGTCTGTCCTCTTCTGTGGCCTAGCAAGGCTGCTCCTCCCTCGGGGGGCGAGGGGGTCAAAGAGCCAGCCATTGTGTTCATGTCCGAAATAGTTCCTGTTCCCCTTACTAGAGTACCCACTTGGATATTGAGCTACCATTTGCTACATTCAAGCAGGGGTTCTAGGCTATATCCATACATGGTCCTTGGTTGGAGAAACAGTCTCATAGAAGACTTCCAGTATTTCTTCTTCCCATTGTGGGTCAGGCAAATTGGTGTCAGTCCCTTTTCTTCGTTGGCAACCTGGTGTACAGTGGGTCTCCTCTGTTCTCACACTGGGCAGCCAGGGACAAAGTCCATCTTCAGCATTTAGGGAACACTGGAAGAGATGACTGTCTGTGCAGCTGACCTCTAGCTTATTCATCAGGTGACCAGAGTTGTTTACTTCTTTTTGAGGGAAAGAGAGTATCATTGCGTAGCCCATGTTACCCTAGAACTTTTTCTATAATTCAGGCTGACCTTTAACTTGGGGTAACCCTCTTGTCTCAGTGCTGCTCTTACAGGCATGAGCTATCACTCTAGCTGTCCTTATTTATTCATTAGGCAATTGTTTGAATACCCTAAATATCACACACTTGAAGAGCCCTCCTTCATGTCTTTAGACTTAGGAGTCTTGCCCTCTTTCTAAGAGCTACTTCATTTATAGGCACCCCTGAGTGCCTGCTGGGTACCACATGCTGAGCTAACCTTCAGGTTAGCTGCATCTTCTTTCCTTCATCCCAATTGCTATGAATTTATGTTTTTACTCCCAATGGTCATAATTCTGTCTTTATGGAGAAGATTTTTTTTGGTGAAGTAGAACCAATTTTTCTTTTTCATTTCAGAGGTCAATTTTCCCCCCACCATCTATCGATGCCAAAACATATTTTGCCACACAAATATTGAGATTTTTCATTGTTGGTATGAAGTCTTTTTCTTGGGCCTTTATGTCTATCCTCTGTGTATAAAGATTAGGAGCTCTCTGAGAACAACGAAGGCCTTCCCACCCAGTGTACATTTACGGTGCCGTTGGGGAGAATCAGCATTGCTAGTTGCTACTATAAGACAGGATAGGGATATTTTTTTCCAACACACAATATGCTGGGACTTTTCTGTAGACCGTGGCCTACTTTATATCTGATTCTATTTTTGTTCTTCCCCGCTGCCCTAGTTGTTTTTAGCCCAAGATAGAACCTTTATTGGAGACCAGCATGCCTTGTGCTATCACAGAGGGGAGAGGAGAAAGAGAAAATATCTACAAAGAACTTCTGAGCATCCTAAATTTAGAGGGTTTCTACTTATTTTTATTCTGTACAACTGGATGATAATTCAAAATTGGTCTGGTTTCACTCCTTTTAAAATGCCATCGTAAGAGCCACTCCTCACTTTGAGACAGGTACCCTCAGTTTACAGGTTCATAGCTCTCTGTAGCTGGTCCTCATAGGCACCACCTTGCTTAACAGTAAGGAAGACACAGAGAAGTCATTTTCCAAAGGGATTGGTGTCTCAATAAAAAAAAAAACTGAGGTGCTTCCACATAAATCCTGAGGACAGGTCCTGAGGCTGCAGCCCATCAGGTGGTGACTGCCTGACATCACCCCTAGCCCACTGTGCAAAGAGAAAGGACAGGGCCAAAGAGGAAGCCCGTAACCAGGTCATTTCCTAATGTGGAGTTTGTGAAGGAGACTTTGAAAGACTTTTGATAGCTGTTTCTAATAATAAGAGTTTGATGCTCAAAGACTATAAATTTGGGAAATGGATTATTCAAGATTAAGGCACATTTTCTGCTGAAAGATTTTTGAAATCTATTCAGGTGTGCATACTCCTGTGTGTATAGTATGTATATATGTGTGTGCATAGTATGTACATATGTGTGCATGAAATATGCATGTGTGTATGTATGTGTGTGTACACTCGCTGCACATGCATGCGGAGGCTACAGAAGATGTTGGGAGTCTTGCTTTTTCATCCTCTGCCCTATTTCCTGGAGACAGAATCTCTCAGTGAACGTGGGGCTAGGTTGCTGGCCAACAAGACCCAGCAATCCCCCTTAGCTGGTGTCTCACAGTGCTGGGGGTGTGGGCCTGCCCACGGCTACACCTGGCTTTCCGCGTGTGTTCTCGGGACCAGAACTAAGATCGTCACACCTGTCAGCAAAGCATCTCGCCTTCTGAGCTTCTCCTCCAGCCATCTTTCAGAGACTTCACGATATAAGTGTTCCACGCTTGCTCTCTTCCCCTTCTTCTTTTCGGTCTTCTTTCTCTGCCCCTTCTTTCTTGTTTCTCTCTCTCTTCTTTCCTCCCTCCTTCTCCCACCCACTCTTTCTTTTTCTCTTCCTTCTTTTTGAGACAGGCTTTTACCGCACAGTGCAGTCTGACCTCACACTCACCATCCTCCAGGCTCAGCCTCCTCCATCATGCTCTGTGCTTTCCCCCTTATGGGTCCTGGTTCCTGAAGACCACCTGGGGAAGAAGCGAGGGCCCCACCCAGGTGCTGAGGCAGAGAAGCATCCACTGGAAAACCTTCTTATGCAATTCTGATGAGCAGGGCTAGCAACCTGACTACCATTCTATGGGCGCATATGTGCCAGGGTCACCCAGAGCATGTCTGGTGTGCAGAGTCCCTAATGCTCACAGCTGCTGTGAGAGGCAGATGTCCTTATCTCATTGATGAGGAAGCTAAAGTGCTGAAGAGTTACAAAGCTTGCTTGCGACCCCTCAGTGCTGCTCACTGTCAAGGCTGTCATTTAGGACACAGGGCTGGGCTCTGCTGTCCTACAGGTCATTATGTAGGTCATTAATTCACAATGGCATGTGCACACGGGGACCAGTGATAGTGTTTATTAATGACAGAAAAAATAAAGTTAAAAAAAAGGCGGTATGTATTTGACAGCCCTCATGTTCTTTACAAATTGAAGAATTGTAACGTGAGGCCAGGCTGCTGTTTATTTTGTCCCCTGTGTCATTAAATTTGTGTTTCCTTAATGATGATAAAGAAATTCAGTGGGGGTTTCACATCAGGAAAAATGCATGTTAGCCGTGCTAAAGAAGGCAATGCATGTGATATGAAGATGAAAACTTGCTGTGTGCCTGCCTTGGTGTGTGTGTGTGTGTGTGTGTGAGCGTGCGCGCGCGCGTCCCATGGTGCATAGGTGAAGGAAGGTTCTCTCCTTTCACTGCGAGTCCCAGGATTGAACCACCTCACTGCCCCATTAACCTCTCCTTTCTTTCTTTTTCTTTCTCTCTCTTTCTTGTCTTTCTTTCAAGACAGGGTTTCTCTGTGTGTTGTTGGCTGTCCTGTACTCACTTTGTAGACCAGGCTGGCCTTGAACTCACAGAGATCTGCCTGCCTCTGCCTCTCAAATGCTGGGATTACAGGTGTGTGTCACACTGCCCGGCTGATAATTTTCTCCTCTCTACTTTGCATATATATTTTCTGCTGGAATTTTTGCTGAGAAGCAAACCTTTTGGGCTGTTTAATTTTCATCCTTCGTTCCCCCTTCTAATCTTCCATCTCTTGTCTTTTTCCTCTAATATCTAGAAAATATCTTTAGCTTTATCTCCCAATTCTTTTAAAAAATAATTTATTTTTATTTTATGTACAGTGGTGTTTTGTCTGCACATATGTCTGTGTGAGGGTGTCAGATCCTTAGAACAGGAATTGCAGATAGCTTTTTTGCAGACAGTTTTGAGCTGCCATGTTAGCTGCTGGGACTTCTCGGGAAGAGCAGCCAGTGCTCTAACCACTGAGCCATCTCTCCAGCCCCTGTCTCCCACCTCTGTCAGTCTTTTCACTATCACGTTCTTAGTTCCCCAACTGGTATTTGTATTCTTAGAATTCAAAAAGTAAAGCTAACATTCTATTGTATTCTTTTCTATCCCACTTTTATTTATTTACTTTTCATTAGTTTAAATCCAAGAGAGGTGCAGTATTTCACGGGTTCTGTGTCCACTGGCCTTTGCAGACTCGCTTTGGAAATGTAACATGAACTGTGCTACAGTTTCCATGCTCTCAAGGTATCTTTCCTCAGGTCACTCTGGTTTTGTGCTGTTCACCTCTGGGAGTCACTGTTGTTTTTCGTTTATACACATAAGCACATCTCTTGCCTGAGTAGAATTCAGTTTCTCAGGCACAAACACGTTAAATTTTAAGAAGAGCCATGTGCTCTTTGGAGATTTCGTTTACAGCCAGCAAAAATGGCCTTGCACCACAGCCTTCCAGATACACCTGCCTTTTAGAAGACGGTGGAAAGAGAGGGCAAGGCCTCCTGCACCTCGTGTTCTGTTCATGAGAAAGAAACAATACTTTCATTTACCTTGCTCAGTTTATTAGCTTATATTGTTAAAGTCCGTTTGTGCTCCCAGAACTGCTGGGATTCCTCTGAATTCTCCTTGTTCTGTGTGTACCTCCCTGTTTGTATGTCTGTGTATTGTGTGTGTGTTTGTATATGTGAGCGAGTATATACTGTGTGTGTACTGTGTGATGTGTGTATAATGTGTAATGTGTTTGTATGATTAGCCACAGTTATGACAGATGTTTTACTCAAACTCTGCTCACATCCCAGTGAGTCATTATAGGTCTGCTCAGATGTCTTGTGCCTCAGAGGTGACTGTAAGCTGGTTGGAATTGGCCACATCAGAAAGCAATTATAGCTTCTCAGTCAATGAGTGAAGTTTCTTCTCTGGGCTGGGATGAGCACACGCAGGTGGGGAAGTATGCACCTTTATGGCATATTCTGAAAATACTGATGTGTGGGCAGGTGAGATGCATAATTGGATTACACTGTGTCAATGTCCACCTGTACCATTGTTTACACACACCACTTCTCAAATAAATACAGAGATTATCATCCAGAAACCTAAGAAACTGGGCTTGAAGAGCTTAGAAGACTTTACCAGAGTTAAGAACACTGTGCTTTGTGGGGAGAGAATCCCAGCCCAACCCTGCCTGGTCTCTGCCTGGTCCTGTGGTTTTTCCTATCAGGTGGCTTCAGTGACAAGGATAGATTTTAGCTGTGAACTTCGGGAGGCTTTTGAAGTAATGGAGTTTCCTCCCTGGGTTTTTGAGAGATAGTTCATAGTAATTATGTGGGTTCTGAATTGGGGGGAATTACTTAGAGATTTGGAGATCTAGGAATTGATTAAACAAGTAGCCAAGGAAGGGGATGATGATGGAGGCAAGTTGACAGTGAAGTAGACAGCAGAGGGAGGCTTGTTAAATCTAGAGCAGACAGGATGAATACAACATGCAATTTTGTGTAAGGCAGTATGTGGGACCCCAAAATAGGGACCACATAGTGTTTGGCCTGGGTAGCAGGTGATTTTATTGGTGCCATTAAGTTTCAGGAAACTTGCACACAAGGAGAGGTAGCGTGCTAAAGGCCCCATACGGTACTTTGAGCTGTGTGTGGATCTCCTGCAACCTCAAGAGCCTCCCCTGGAGGTGTCCTGGGACTCGGGAGCCCAGGAACCACACAACTCTGAGATGGGACAATGTCCCAGTGGAACACAGGCGCCCAGGAGCCATACAGCTCTGAGGTGAGACAGTGTCCTAATAGAAGGGCATCCTGAGACACAGGGGCCAAGGAGTCACACAGCTGAGAGGAGGCCTCCTCAGCAGAGAGGTTGCAGCTCCCAGGGGAGGCTCTCCCCAGCTCCAGCTGAGGAGCTCAGAAGCCTCAGCCCCACTCTACTTCTTATCTTCTTCCCTTCTTTCTTCCTTCTCTTCATCGCCTTTTGGCTTCTTTGGAAGAGAGAGTCACACCAGGTAGCAAATGTCATAAAAGAGATTTATTGGAAGATCCAGGGAATGGATGGACAAATCCATGTGCGACTGCCTCTGCATGTATTGAATATAAAGACTCTGTAGAGGGGGGCATGCTGTTGGGGAGGGCACAGGGAGGAGCCGTTCAGCTTCCATCCCTTACATCAGTGTAGTTATCCACACATGCTCCGTCATACAATGCCATCCATTTTGTGTGGATAGCATCAAGTATGGAAAGGACCCAATGCTCAAACCAGCACAGATGCTGTCCACTCTGTGGAGTTCCTGAGGACTGTAGAATAATAGCAAGGCCACAGGCATAAAGTGCCTTCCAGAGCTGTGTGAGGAGCTGGCACTCTGGATCTAGAAACTATTCTTTTGTGTATGAGGTAAAAATGTTGTTGTCTCAAATGAGTGGCTAGTCTCTATAACTGTTTTACTACCAAAAAGATCCATCCAGCAGGACAGGCAGTGCAAGTGTGGGATTACACCAAGACAGCATTAGAAACAAAAAGGAACAATGTTTTTTTTTCTTACATAAAATAATTATATTTTTCATCCTTCACTGGTCCAAAAGTTCTTGATAATTCAGTCTGTCTTCGGAATCAGAGATGTGGGCTGCCATTGTTCTGAGTGTCATGAAGAGTGTTCTCTCAGCACAGGAAGCTTACAGTAGTGATGGACAGAACTACTGGCAAATGGCTTCCACACATGTTTTGCCTGGCAGTCTTCACCCAGGCATTTCTGGGGTCTATCACAGTTTCAGTTTCATTTGCTAGCTAAAACAGAGGCCAATACCTAATTAGCACATCACTTTGTAACTTTCGGATGAGTGAGCTTGTCACTTGGGAAGCCTTGTTTTTTTGTGAGGAAATCCAAGGCAGAAGGGCTGAAAAATTCTTTAACAGGGTATATGGATGCTGCCTGCTTAATTTCTAAATTTTAAAATAAGTTTTAGAGAATAAACAATTCCTTTTAGATTTTATTACCACGTTCACCCTGAAGTTATAATTTAGAAGCACAATTATTGCTACTTAGCATTTTTATAGTAATGGAACTGCACTAAAATGAATAATACACTCTTTCAAAGTGGCGAGAGGCTTGAAAAAGAAAAGGAGGGGAGACGTGGTTAGACCGGCCCCAGCTCAGGGACACAGAGTCTGTCTGAACCATTTTTAACCACTGAGTCGAGTTTCCTGGGGCCTGTCTGACTATCTCATTGCTGTTCCAAAATAGCTGCCAAAAATGATTTAGGAAAGTAAGGCTTTATTTTGATTCTTGGTTGAAGAAGGAATGCTGTTTATCATGACAGGGACCACATGGCAGCAGGAATATGAAGCAGAGAGGACGCAGGAAGTGTGGCCAGGCTTTTCAGGTCCTGGTTCATGCCTGTGACCTCTGTCCTTCATCAATGTGCTGCTCTCTGTTTCACAGCCTTTGGAATAAGAGCCTTCAGCTGGGAACCATGTTTTCTATGGAGACATGTCAAATTTGAACCACATTGCCTTTCATAGATTTGCTCTCTCTCCCTTCCAAGACACAGTTGCCCCTCTAATCTGACCCCAGCAGCTGAATCCTGAAGACTGATAATGGAGTTGAAGAAAGGCAATACGTTCAGAAAGGAGTGGAAGGGGAAAGAAGGAAAGGGTCAGCAACAGGAGCTGACCCTCATTTCTCATTTTATTATGATTTTTGAAATGAAAAATAACTGTAAACATTTATTCGTGCACACCAGGTGTTTTACAGTCAGTTTCTTTATCACAGTGTATGATCAACACACTGAATATGCTCCTCAGGGTAGGGCATGAACGTGGTGTGAGTGAAACCCTATGATTTTCTCATGGAGCTTAAAACAGCCGTTCTGGTTAGTGAGAGGTGGGTGTGGAGGACTCACAGGCCCTGAGGTGCTTGGGAGCACGAAGAGCGGGTTGGCTGCTGCCTGGGGATTGGGATTTAGCTGAGTGAAGAAGTCCTGGGCATATAATTTGGAGAGGAAAAAAAAAAAAAAGAAATGGGTCTAATTTTAGTATTTAACTCTCAAATGCATTTTAAACCAAGAGTAGTTAAATGTTAATTAAACCTCCAAATTAGAACAGTAATTTAATTTAATATGATCAGGGAAGGGAAGATTGTAGACTTGTTTATCGGACAATGGAGATTTGCTGTAATTATTTCTTTTCCCTTTTTATTTTATTTTATTTTTTTGAGTCAGGGTTTTCTTTGTAGCCCAGACTGACTGGGAAATCATGTTGCAGCTCGCTCAGGATGGCCTCAAACTCAAGCGAATCCTCGAGTGTCTTCCCCCACCCCTTCTTCTTCCATGTAGGAAGTAAACTTAGGTCCTCACACACAAAGATAAGGAACAACATGCCTTACTCAGCGCTCCCATTCTTGGAGTATCTATGCATCTGTCATTGCTATGCATCCTTCTCTAAAGCTCCACACACAACCTATTCAGTTCGTTCCAGACTCAACCCTGGGATTTGTTAATTTTTTATTTTAGATTGAGACCCATGTTTTTAACTATGCAAAATTTCTATTTTGATTTCTCACAAGTACAATTATGGTTGTTGATTGAAAGTTTTATAATAATGAAAAAATAATTTAAAATGACCATGGGCCTCGAGGGATAGCCCAGGACTTAAGAGCTCTTGTTGCTCTTGCAGAGGACCTGAGTTCAGATCTAAGCACCCACATGGCAGCTGTCTGTAGCTCAGGCTTCAGGGAATCAGATCCCATCTTCTGGCCTCTACAGGCACTTGCACTCACATGCATATATCTACATAAAGACACACATACACATAATTAAAAAAAATAAAGCTTTGAAAAAGATTAAGATTATTTATTTACTTTTTGGTGCTGGGACTTCCCACCAAATTTTAAGACCTCATACATAGCACTGTGCTCTACCTGAGTCCTACTGTGCACTCTTCTAAAAACCCTAGCAGTGATTACTTAATTTAAATAATTATATTTTAAATTAAAAGTATATGCATTTATGTGTACACGAATGGGGCTACTCGAGGAAGCCAGAGATGTTAGACTTTCCTGCAGCTGGAATTATAGGTGGTTTTGAACCACCTGACATGAGTTCCGGGAACCCAAACTCAGTTCGTCTAAAAGAGCAGCCTGTGTTCTTAATCACTAAGCCATCTCTCCAGCCCCTGAGAAAATCCTTTTGAAAATTATTCCTGTGTTAAAACATCTTCCAAGAACTGGTTTCCCATTTTACACAGATGTCCCCACATGGCCCCATTTCAGGATGGTGGTTACCTGTGGATGCACATACAGTCAGGTTGGTGGGGAGGCAGCTTAGGAGTTAGTCTCCATCTTAAAGTGCTTAGACTTCTTGCCCAGTCTGTTTTCTAATCCCCTCCTGATCACTGGCCACTGCTCGGTTCCTGCTACCAGCTGAAGCAGCCGGGCTTTTCCATCGCTCCGTCTCTGCATCTAAGTAGAAGGACCCATCCATTCCACCTTCTTACTGTGCATTAGTTTCTGTCCTTGTTGCTGTGACCAAGCACCAGCAAGAGGCAGCTGAAGGGCAGAGGGGCTGTTGTGGCTCACAGTTTAATAAAGGGTGGGAAGGCTTGTCAGTCAGAATTCGAGGCAGCCTGTCATTTCACGTCAGGGGTCAGAAAGGGGTCGGAAAGTGGAGTGAGGTGTCAAACTTCGAGTTCTGTCCCTGCCAACCCACTTCTTCCACCACCTCCAGGTTCCACAACCTTTCAGAACAGCGCATTCTCTGAAGATAGAGTGTCCAGATATAGGAGCCCGTAGGAGACATTTCATAGTCAAACCACAGGGCCTCATGCCATTTGGCCCTTGAGGCCCTCGTAGCTTACTCCCTCTTCTTTTTCCGTGTGAATGACTACAGCCTTCCTTCTCCATTTTCTCCCAAGCTCCTCCCCCACCTTCTCTATAAGCTGTGCCTAGAGCAATGGGATGAAAACTCAAAACCCTTCTGATGAAATTCCTTTCCTGACTTTTCCCTCTCAGTCCATCTTCATCTTCTTCTAGCTTCCTACACACAGCCACGGACACACAAGCATTTTCCTGACTGGACATCTTTCCAAGTTCTCCATTTTGTTCCTAGAATACTCCGCAGATTTCTAGAACCATGATGTCTTTCTGTAAAGCTGGCAGGAGCCGAATTCACAGCAACAAGTCTTGGGTTTCAATAGTGCCAATGACAATGGCCTGTTGTCTTTATCTTCTGTTCTGTGAACTCTTGAGGACAAAACTCTCCCTTGTCACCCAGAGGTCTCATTCACCCAAGAGCCCTTCCCCTGGGTCAGCATCTAACACATAGTTAGTCCCCTGGTTCACCAGTGGGAGCCTTTCCCCTAGTTCAGTGTAGCCAATAGTGCTCTGAAAGTGTAAAGGAACAGCAGTGTATCTAATCTGAATTCTTTGTAATTGTTTATGTTAATATTAGGCATTGCAGTCCTTAGTGATTCGTTCTTAATTAAGGGTAGGTTGATGAGGTTAGATTTGCTAATCGAACATCTTGTAGTGGATCAAGATTACCAGTATCTCTGGCACAATGTTGAGAGAGCCCAGGGCATGGATCAGTGTAACCAGAGACATTTCAAGACAAAGTAATAGCTTAGAGAAACGATTGCTTATTTGACTCTGGAAATCAATATTAGAACTGAGGTGCAATGGATACTTCTGTGCAGAAATAACTGAAAAATTAATCCTGTTACAACTTTATATTAAAAAAGTCAATGTGAATGGTCCTGAACGGGTACATCATGCCACAGAGGCAACAGCCTCAGGAGCATGTCAGCAAGACATGCTGTTAGGCCCAAACTGAGCTGTTCTCTGTGGCTGCTGTCTGCTCGCTATTGGATTCCCTATTATTAGAAGATTTAAAAGCCACTTTGGACTAACAGTTATTTACATTTCTAATTTCCTACATCAGATGGTGGAGCATGGCTTTAAATAGTGGCCTCTGGAACAAAACATTATGAAGGCACAAATCATCAGCCATTTAATGAATGCTCCTCCTGTTCATGTAGACACAGGTCACTTGGTTGCTTTTCTTCACCTTTTTCACATGTCCTGTCCTCAACTCCAACAAGCAGAAGTGCACAGCTAACCTTAGGTATTTTTCCTTAAGCATCTAAATGTCTGCACATACACAAATGCACACGAATACATAAACAACAGATACTGATGCACAATCATTTATAAAACACAAGCTTTTAATTGACATAGCATTCCTGCAAAAGGTGCTTAAAGGTATCTTAAGCAGGTTCCTGGATGAATTCTCACAGGCAGAATGGATGGCTGTGTGTGTTCACAAGGCAATCAGAAGCCTGCCCCGTCATTCTCCACCAACCCTAGCCTAAACACAGGAAGGAAACCATGATCCTGACGTATATCAACATAGATTAGCCTTTCTTGTTCATGAACTTTGAAAACTAAGCCACAACCTGCATCATAATTCTTCTGGGAATGGCTTGCATGTAGACCTTGTTTGTGATTCTTACCCCATGTCATATCACCTGTAAGACTATACCCCCCATCATGCCTTTCCCAGAGACTTCTGGTTTGTTTCCAGCTAGAGCTGAAAGCATAATGCAGGTGTGGATGTTTTTCTATTTTTCTTTGACAAACACACATTTCTTTTAAACTCTGGGCCATGAGATCTGCGTTTTTCCTCTTTGAGGGCTTTTGCCATGCCTCGTCTATAGCGTCTGTAGCAGATGCTGCTCCTGTCATCTGTGTGTGAGGCTTTGAAGGAATTGCTACACTCTCACCATTTGTTATTGTCAGCTAATTCTTTTAGTGATTCCACGGTGTGAATAATGAGGTCTCATTTTGGGTTGTAAGTTGTGTTTTCTTGGTGACTAATGGAGTCAAGTGTGTTTTCATGTGTCTTTTGGGATGATTTTTAGTAAAGTCTTTTTTTGCATTTATTTCTGTTGTGTTGTTTTTAGAGTTCCTACACAAATGTTGTATCCCTATTTCTGTTGTGTTTTCTGGTATTTTAAAGCAGGATTTATTCTAGTTGTACTATTTATGTATGTGTGTGCGTGTGCATTTGCTTGTATGCACATGAGCACAGGTATCCTTGGAGGCCAGAAGGGGGCGTTGAAGCTCCTGGACCTGGAGTTACAGGCACTTAGGAGCTGCTGGATGTGGGTGCTAGGAACTGAACCTTCTCTCCAGCCCTTTTTTGAGACTTTTGATGAGTTACATTTCCAAGAACACCTCATACCTGTGGCACTCGTGTCCCCTTGCCTCACACACACAATAAATAACTAAGAATGTAATAAAAATTTAAAAGGTAGTCTTTGAAAAACTTTCTTGTGTTGGGGATTGATGTTTTCTGTATTTTTCCATAATCGGTCTAATGACTGTCTTTAATTTTTCTATATTGTATGTTTTGTCACAATTTGTGCTCTGACATTTGCTTTTTAATTTTAATCTCATTTATTAGCTGTTTAATTTTTAAAAGGCGAGGTCTCTTTGTGTGTACCTGGTGTCTGGATGGCTCACCTAGGTTCTCTGAAGGACAGCTACTGCATGAACTCTGTAATGGTTTCTAGCACAACACAGCAGCTGTGTTCCTACATCTTCCGTCCGGACTTCACCATCACTGAATTAAAAGAGTAAAACTGATTGACAGTAACAGCGACACTCTTCTCAGACCACAAGTAGCATTCTTTTGCGATTCATACTTATTCTCTAATTTTAAATTTCATTCATTTATTTATTTATAGTTAGAAACCACTTCAGTATAATGAACTCACAAGTAAAAACATGAAATACTTTAGCTATTCATTTTGTTTTTGAGACACAGTCTCAGCTAGCCCAGGCTGCCTTGAACTCTTCCTTCTCCTCCTCCCTGCTGAGCACTGGGGTGACAGCTGTGTGCCACCACACCAGATTTGGGCTTCTCTTTCCTCTTCTGCGTGTACCCTCGTGCCTTCTAGGCTCTCTCAAAACTGCCCAGTTCTGCCTAAACACGGGCAATTTGTAAAAGAGCAGGTGTAATTTTAAGTTCCAATTATGCGGTGCTCCCTGAGATTAATAACACTTTAGACCCTCTGGAGGCAGCTCTGTGCCTCCTCCTCCCATGTCACAGTGGTGACTTACAAACTTTAATAATAGATGTCCTGTTTGAGAAACCCCTTGCCTTCTTCTGCCAGAGATGTGCCGGTCATTGGTTCCTCTCTCTGTGCAGTTTCCCAGGTGTTTATGTTGCCATTTTTTTTTTTTTTTTGCTTATCCGAAATGGTTCAAAAGATTTTCAACATGGAGCAATTAATATCTGTCAGTGGAAATAAATGACATTTTTCATTGCTCGCGACACATTCTTCAGTGCTGTTTGAAAGTGCTATAATTATGCACCATCATGAGATGGAATTCTGGTACCTTGTAGAGCAGTGCTTTAGGGGTACGATTTATTGTTTCTGTTTTTTTTTTAATATACTGAATTAATAGGAAAGTTGTAAGGGCTGGGCTATATGTTAGCAAATGACATTTTTTGCAGAGTAATTTGTGTTATTTCCATTCTAAAGCAGCTTGTCTTTTAGACTTGTTCAGACATCTTACATATATTTGTGTATGCAAATTGTGTGTTGTGATTTTACCACCAGGGGCTTTTGTCTTCTAGTGCTAGGAACTGAATGCATAGAACAAATATGTATTTGGAATGCATTTTTCAACACCATAAGGAAGAAACACATTGTATTTGCAAAACTGTTAGCTTTCTTGGGTTTTTGTCCATTAAGCATGATGGGGTTGCCTATGTGCTTTATGATAGCCAGCATTAAGTACTGGCCACAGAGAAGGGTTTATGATGCTCTCTGGACTTGCACCAATTACTGCTTATCATAGGTCCTGCCTCTTTGGCCTTGCAGCATGGACTAGGCAAGCAGATTTTGGCTCTAGCTTTAGGGTACCTACCTGTTTGGCTCTCCCCTGGCTTAATAGACTCCATCCTGCCCAGAGGCCCTTTCCTGTTGCCTTTTGTAGTTTGCTCCCTACCTCTGTTACATTCAAGGAGAGAAGATATGTCAAGATGGAGGGGGGAATCTGTTAGGAACTTGAATAAGTATCTGGCAAATGGTGTGGGATCAGATCCTACTAACCCAGCCTTTTAAACTGCAGCAGTGCCTACAGTGTACTTTGGTGAATACCTTCAGTGGTTAATGGCTGCTACACCCAGTCATCGCTAGAAGCACTCATTCTTAAGGTTAACAGCCCATTTCTTCCATAACAATCAATAATCCCATCTGAGTCACTTGATTTACAGAGCTGCAGTGAAGATGCAGTGATCTTGCAGGGCAGTAGAGCATGGGAACAACCAGTTGACCTCTTAAGTACACCTGGAGATCTGGCTCTCTCTGAGCCCCAAGCTGAGTGGGAGTGTCTGGAGAATGCAGTTGGGTGAGGATTTCATCCTCACTCTCCTCAACAGCTAGCTTTGTGGTTTAACCTTTGGGCTGGTTTGATTTCGGTTTGGTTGAAATTACACTGGAGGTATAAAACGCTAGAAATATAAAGTAAAAGAATTTTTCGATGAACACATCCTGCTTTATCTTGAAATATCTGAAATGATTCCTTGAGGAAAGGCTTCTTTCTGTGAATCACAGCAGACCAGCTGAAAGCTACATTGAGATGCTATTGTTTTTTGGAAAAAAAAAAGGCAGAAGAGGATCTGTTGAACTTCTCCATTGAATTAAACAAGAAGCATTGTGGGACATAGAGATCTGTCTTCCTACATCAGATGCCCAGATAGGATAGCAGCAATCTGTTATTAATTAAAGGGTCTCAGCCTGTCGCACCCATATCTTCCCAGACCCCCGAATAGCACAGATCCTATTAATAATTAAGGGAGCATGGAAAACAATTTAAAAATATATTTTTGTTAATTCCTTTGAAACTCTCATGTCTTTTGTATTTTGGTCATGTTTGTTCTTTTCTGCCTCCCTCTAACTTCTACTAGACCCGCTTCTTATCCTCCCAGCTCCTCCCATCTTTGTATCCCCTCTCTCTTTATCTCTCTGTCTCTCATAATCCACAGAGTGTACTTTATGTTGCTCATGGACTCATGTTTGTAGGGCCATCCATCCCCCAGCGTGTGGCTACACTCTTACACCAGCTTTCTTTTAAAGGTCACGGGGCCACACCTCTCACACTGTTGTTTGTGTGGGGAGTCAGGGGTATGCATAAGCGAACCACTTTAGAATGAATGGCTTATCTATTGGAGGGCTGCGTTTTAACATTAATGTATTAGTTGAGTCAGAATAACAAAAGTCAGAGATCATAGTCACCTCATGTCTCTTCTTGCTAAAATGGACCCTGAAGTGATTAAATACAAAAAGGATCTCAAGTGGCTCGCTGGCCAAGCACTGGCGATGGTGCTTGTGGCAGAGCGTTAGGTTAAATGGAGTGTGAAGACTCCGCTGGCTCCATTTCTCAGACATACCCCACTCAGCTCAGAGTAACCATTGGAGGGATTCCCCGCTGAGCTCCCATTTCAATTTAACACAGGGTGAGTTCACATTTTCAAGTGTTTGTAGTTATTTTTAATTGCTGTGCTTTTTATATGAGGCGGGTCAGCATATCTTTTTATACAGGCAAGGCAATAACAGCTAACAGAGTACATGGCATGCAGCTATAAACACACATTTCCACCCTGGAGAGAATTACAAATTAAAATTCACCTCTTAGTGTCATAACCTTCAGAGTGACCTTTGCTTAATCATACATTCCCTGCCAGTTCAACTGGGTGTAGCAAATTATGTCTAAAAATACTAGCACCTACTGCTGACTAAGGGCTTCTGTGTGCCAGGCGGTACGTTTTGCTCCTTATCCTTGCTGTATTGTTTCATTTTCACAACAGTTTCATGAAGAAGCTGTTATCTCCATTTATCAAATAAGGTCTCTGGGGCTCAAACAGGTTTAGCCCACCTGCCTTGAGTGTCAAGTTCATCTGTAAGTAAAGACATTGGGGTTTGCATGTGACACCCTGCTGCACAGAATTGCTCCATAGAGTGACTCATTTACAAACAAGGCCAAGTCCTGGAGAGATGGCTCAGCAGAGGACCCAAGTTTGGTTCCTAGCACCCTCCATTCTGTCTTTGCCACCAGTAACAACTCTAACTCTAGTTCCAGGGTATTTGTCATCCTCTTCTGGCCTCCCTTGGCGCTTGCACTCAATGTATGTAGCTATATTCATACACATGCATATAATTTAGAAATTAAATCTTTAAATAACAAAAGCAATGGTCAAAATTTTGAGCAGATATTTGGTGTTATTCTACCGTACCCTTCACAGCACATTTTCATTCAACAGCACAACAGCTGCCAGTTTTGTATTTCCATCCTGCACATGCAAAAACTAAGTTCAGAGAGGTCACAGAACACTCTCAAAATCTGTAGCTTTTCATGAACAGCACAGAGTCTTGAAGAAGATCATTCAGGCTTCAGAGCCATTCTAACATCTGCCTTCTGATCCCCTCTCTAAGCACCCCTTCTCCTGAGGGATGAGGCTGCAGAACTGTCTTAGTCTGTGTTGGTACAAGAGAATGTCACAGGTAGAGTGATTTAAAATGAGCAGAAATCCATCTGGCTCCTGAGCTTGGAGACTCTGGTGTCTCCTGAGGGTTTATGATGATGGGATGGAAGGCATCACCTGATGTGCATGGGGGTGGGGCACACAAAACCCATCCTTTTAAAAGGACTCCACTCCCAGAATATGCCTCCCTCCATAATAATGGCATTAGCCTACTCTTTCTGTTTGTTTTTTGTGATGAGGTCTCGTGTAGTCAAGGCTGGTCTTATACAGGTGACTGTCCTCCTTCCTCAGCCTCCTGACAGGAATGACTCATCACATCTGGGCAGCACTAATCTATTCTTGAGGATCCCACCACCTCTCAACAGATGAGTAGGGGATTATACTTTTAACAAGCCGAGTTTGGGAGAGGCCCTCACCTTGTAGCAATAGCATGCTTATTTGAACAGAAGGAAGGCCAGCACCTATATATAGATGCGAATGACTAGTGCAGTTTTGTTCGGACAGGTTCTTCTGCCACTTGGCTCTCTATCCCACATCTTCAATGTCAGGGTCGTCTATCTCTTCTTCCATACCCTTCTAATAAAATGACATGTTGAGGGGACTTCAAGTTGCTTCCAGCATATTATAAAGAAGGATGTCACTTGCTTTGTTCTTCCCACAGTAATGGGCATTTGTTGGCTTAATTTCTGTGGCATTCCAGATAAGAGGCTTTTGCTGGGGCCCTTCCTTCCTTTCTTTTTTCTTTCATTTATTTTTATTTAATGTGTATGGGTGTTTGGCCTGCATGTATGTTTGTGCACCACTTGCATGTCTGGGTACCTACTGATGCTAGAAGGTGTTGGGAATTCTTAGAATTGTAGTTACAGAAGGTTGAGAGTAGACATACAGGTTCTGGAATCAAACCTGTGTCCTTGGAAAGAACAGAGGGTACTCTTAACCATGGACTCATCTCTCTAGCCCCTTCTTTCTGTTTTGTTGTTGTTGTTTTTAAAAAGAAACCTTGTTTTATTGAGGTAGGGTCTCACTATGTAGCTCTGATTGTCCTCACAGCGATCCACCTGCCTTTGCCTCCAAAGTGCAAGGATTAAAGGCATGCACCACCATGCTGTGCCTTAATGGAAAATTTTAAATAGCAGATATTAATCCTACATGTCTTTAAAAAAATCTTAATTGTATGTATGGAAGAAACAACAAGCAACACTTGTCTTCCCGCCTTTAGTTTATTTCCCTTAGCATCATTTTCTCTGGGCTGGAGATTCTTGGGATTCTTCAACATTTAACATGATCAGTCCTCTTTTCAGACATTAAGATCAGCCTGAACTCAAGATGTATTAAAGTGGTTCTTTTGTCTGGTGTCACTAAGTGTCTGTCTTAGTTATTGTTCTATTGCTGTGCAGAGATGCTCATAAAAGAAAAAATTAATTGGGGGCTTGCTTACAGTTTCAGAGGGTGAGTCCATGATTATCATGTGGGAAGCGTGGTGCTGGAGCAGTAGTTGAGAGCTTACATCCGCTCCAGAAGAGAGACAGAGACAGAGAGGGAGGAAGAGAGGGAGGGAGGGAGACAGAGAGACAGAGAGAGACAAAACAGAGAGACAGAGACAGAAAGGAAGGGAGGGAGAGACAGAAGAGAGACAGAGAGATACACAGAGGGTACAGATAGGAAGAGAGTAGGGAGAAAGAGAGGAAAGAGAGAGAGAGAGAGAGAGAGAGAGAGAGAGAGAGAGAGAGAGAGAGAGAGAGAGAGAGAGAAACTGGGCCTTACAGGGCATTCTGAAATACTCAAAGACCAACCCCAGGATATACCTCCTTCAACAAAGTCACATCTCTCAATCCTTTATAAACTGTGCCACCAAGTAGGGACCAAGCATTGAACTATATGAACCTAGGTGAGGGGGGGCATTCTTATTCAGACCACCACCATGCTGATTCCTTGTGTCAAGGGCTGAGGAGGCACTACTCTAGTATTCTGTGGATTGGCTTATGCTCAGTCCATGGGGATGTTCTTCATTTTGGAGGAGTGGTGTGATTAATGTCTTGTTTAGAGATGTCTTTGCTACCTGAGTAGATAAATTTAAAGTTTAGTATGTGGTTGGAATTTGGTTTTTTGAGGGAGCTGGAGAGATGCTCTATTGGCTATGTTTCCTTTTGCTGAGACAGAATACCTGACAAAGCAATGTAAGGAGGGAAAGAAGGGGTTATTTTGGTTTGCGGTTTAAGTCCAGTTCATCGTAGAGGGCAGACATGACAGAGTGAGAACAAGCTGCTCACCCTGCACCTATCATCAGATAGGAGAGAGGTAAGCACTGGTACTCGGCTCACTTTCTGCTTTTTATTCATTCTAAGACCTCAGGCCGTGGGTCAGTACTGTCCAGATCCACAGGGGACCTTTTTGGTTGAAACTCTCTGGAACCCTCACCCCCCATTCTAAATCCAGTCAAGTTGACACTGATGACTTAACTATCACGAATCCTAAGCTCTCCTGCCATTTTTTTTTTTTTGAGCTAGCAGCCAGTTTTAAAGTCAACTTCAGGGCTGGGCATGTAATTTGGTGGGTAAGAGTGCTTGTGCAGCATGCAGAAAGCCCCTGATTTGGTCCCAAGCATTGCACAAGTAGGGGTATGGAAGTTTACACCTGTAATACAGCATTCTGGAAGTTCAAGGTCAACTTCAGATACACAGACGTTTGTAGTCTGGGGGTAAGTGAGCCTACCCTCTGGGGATTTTGGAACTTGGGAAATCATCTTGGGTCTATTCTGGGGTCTCCCTTTTAGCTCCACCTGTGACATTCAGTTGGTTCCAAGGCTGGGGAGATAATCCAGCAGTTAGAACATTTGCTGTTCTCCCAGAGGACCTAGGTTTGGTTCTCACAACCCACGTCAGGTATCACATAGCTGCATTGAACTCCAGCTCCAGGAGAAATAATGCCTTCTGCTCGCTTCTGAGGGTACCCACACATGTGTGGCACACACACATACATACTCACTCTCACACACACACACCTAAATCCTGGTTCTTAGCTCCCCAGTGAATCTTAAGCATCTCACCTCAAAAGAACCAAGACTATCTGTTTTGAGCTGAGCTCTGAAGGGAACACTGAAGTACACATTTTGCCTGCTTTCCTGTATATTTGTCTCCGGTGTGAACTACACCACCTTGGTTTTGTTACACTTCAGCCATATAAGATTAAGGATTCTATCAGAACTGGCAGGTGGAAGAAGTGAGTTTGGCTTGGGCACCCTAACAGCTGGAGGAGCTGGGAGAGAGGGCAGTGGTGGGATGGGGAAGACAGAGGAAGAGTAGGAGGGGCACAGAGGGAAGCTAGAGGTGGTGGTGCATCTTCAGACCCAGCCTTGCTGTGATTCTGCCTATCCTCTGAATTATTTTTCCCTCATTGAGTGTGGTGACATTTACCAGACAGATCAAAGGCAGACCAGCTATGGCCTCAGAGGCAGCTCTGTGATCTTCCTCAGGGCTGAAAGGTCAGGGTGACTTCTATTCATTTCATGTAATTTCACAGAGTATATTTCCTTCTGCAGCACCAATAGGTTATTTTTAAATGAATCTCACATTTTCTTTAAAGGAGAGTCTTTTGATTAGCCTTCTTAGAGCCAAGAATTTTGTACTCTGTTGTATTTTCATTTGGACAGTTAGCTAAGAACTCAGAAGATTGCCATTTATTAATCTCCCTTTGGTAATGGTAAAAACAGGGCTACATTGTTCAGTTTTTCTGAGGCAAGGTCTCATACAGCCCAGGCTGGGCTGAGTCTGCCCTTGAATTCTCAATCCTCCTGCTCCAGCCTGGTTAGTACTGGGATTCCATGCTTGGCTTCAGAAAAGTTTTAACTACTCGGCACAAAGCAGTGTGGTCTATCGTCTTGAAGTCATTGGTTCTGTCTTCCGGGCTTTGGGCTCTGATTATCACTCACTTGTCATGCAGACATGGGCTGGATTCTTAAGATTTCTAGGATGGTCCTGGTGATGAGCAGATAGGTTATGTTTAGCAAGAAATTGCCTTTAGCAGTTAGAGGACGTGAAGGGAACATTGGGACTAGAAGGAAGCAGTTCAGACATGATAGAACAGGTACTGAGGACACACCATGTCTTCTCCCTGGATCCATGTGCCTGTGCTCTCTACCAGTCTCTGTCCACCCACACTCTTCCCATTTTCATTCCCGTGGTTGGGGTCACCCCTCTCTGCTTGTCTGATCCTCATTGTATGAGGATCCTGCCCGTGAGGTTTCCAAAGCTCGGCAGGGTCAGTCTACCGGACAAGGACATCTTAATTCAGTTTGTGGTCACAGGCCAGCCCCAAGTCTTTCTCCCTGGCAAGCCCTCCGTGCCACAGAAGCTGCCAGCCCTGGAGCAAGGGAGAAGATGGAAGTCAGCACTCTTCAGCCAATGGCAGTGACAACAACAACTAAAACAACCAGATCCAAACTGCGGTGGTGAGCAATGAGAGGAGCCATGTCCACACTTGACACTCCAGTGCCCCCGC
>CM053760.1:48463273-48516542 GCA_028658305.1 Pachyuromys duprasi
TTTTTTTTTTTGCTTACTGCTGTGTGTTTTGACAGACAGAGGGTGGACCTCCCCACCCTCACTCACCCCATGCGCAGGTTGTCTTGACTAGAAATCTCCAGGGTCTTCGCAGTGGAGCATTCCATCACAGAGGCTTGCCTTCCCTGGGGCTGGACTGGGGCAGCAGGGCAGGGAGAGACCAAGAGAAAGCCTCCGAAGAGAGGCTGTGCCGCTAGTGAGCCTTCCCAGCAGATGAACGGAGACCGAGTCCAGGCCGGAAGCAGAGGGACCCCGAGCTCTGACGGCGTGGGAGTCTGTGAGTCCGGGGCAGCGAAGGGAGGACTGGAACAGAGGCCAAGCAAGGAATCTGGGATCTTTGTTTGTTGTTGATGATGATTTGGGCGCCTCTAAATAGCAACAGGCTGTAAAATTCTGTTTTAGTGATTGCTTTTCGATCATTGTATTTTCTTTTTTAGAGTCCAGAAGAATACAAAATATCTCACACAGCTTGTCATCCTTTAGAACAGCTCATTAAAGTGTGGGAAGACAGAAAGGAAGTAATCACTATTTTGGAGAATGGTGGGAAGGTGGCCTATTTGAATAAGTACTTTTATGGTTGTGTTGAGAGCTTTGGGAGTTTTTAAAAACACTGCCAGGCGCAGTTAACCATTTCCCCAGTGAGCTTTTCATTAATATAGAAAAATAAATTTTGTTTTTAGTTTTAGTTTTTGCTGTAGGTTTTTTTTTATTTTTTTAGTTTAAAATTCCAGGGGAGACATGTATTTAAAAAATGTGATCCTCTGCTTAATTTTACTCCAAATATTTTAATGTTTAGTTCTTCACAGAAACCTACCAATAGAAATACAAAACAAACAAAAAACCCTTTTGCTGATGGCACACACACAGCATCAGATCTCGAAATGTTGAGATTCCGTGGATCAGGGCTATGTGAAACACATTTGCATCCAATGCCCTGCACCTCCTCAGGCCTCATACAGGAGAGACTTCTATTGAGAGTTTAAGACCCATATGTCAATCCCAAACTTAAAATGTTTAAGGTGAAACTGTTGACTAACTTGATTTGATTATTATACTTCATATATACATATTATCCACACTGAGCCCTGTAAGTGAATACAATTAAAACAGCGTTTTAAAAATGGATGAAAGGATTCAGTTTTTCAAAAGCAAGATTTATTTTTAAGTTTCATGTATATGTGTGTTGGGGTGTGAGTGCAGTTGCTGGCAGAGGCGTTGGCTCTGATGCTGGGGTTATAGACAGCCGTGAGCTGCCATATGGGTGCTGAGACCTGAGCTCGGGCCTTCTGCAATAGGAGCAAGTGCTCTTAACCACTGACCTATTCCACGGGCCCAAGATTCAGTTCTTTCTTTTATGACTGTAGTCTAAAAAGGCCTATAGAGGACCCTACACTAACCCACAGGGCCGTTTTCCCTTGCTGTGTTCATCCTCGTTAACACATAGCTTAGTGACTTACCTGTAGCCACTCTCCCTCCACCTGCAGCTTGTGTGTTGAGTCCGAGGCTTCAGAAACAATGGGAACATTTTGGCCTATGTTCTATTCCAAGGGCTGGTGTTTACTTTTGTGGTGAGGATAGAATCCACAGGAGAGTGACACCACGCACACCTACTAGCTGCGAAGCACACAATGAGGGAAAGTGATTCTGCAGGGTAAAATATGCCAAACTTAACTTCACTGCTTTTCAGTTATTGATTTTTACATTTAGTTTACTTATTTATGCCTGTGTAGGTGGTCATGTGCTATCATGTATGCGTGGAGGTCAGATGGCGGTTAGTTCTCTCTTTCCATCATGTGGGTTCCAGGGATCAAATGCAGGTCTTTAGGCTTCATGACAGGTGCTTTTACCTGCGAAGCCATTTTGCCTGCACCTTGATAAATACTTCTGTTTACATTTATGTATTTGTGTATAGGTGAAGGCTGTTTTGATATTAATACCATATTAATTACTTTCTCACTTTTCTGACCAAATTCTTGACAAGAAAGAAGGCATTCTTTGGCTTCTGGTAGAGGAGGATGGTGGCGGTGGCAGGCTCCCTGTGTGTGAGGCTGCCACCTCAGAGCTGGCAGATCAGGGAGCAGGGTGGGGCTAACAAGCTTAAGTCCTGCCTCAGTGCCCCACTTTCTCCAAAAGGCCTCACCTCCCAAGGGCTCTTCGACCTCCCAAACCAGCGCCAATATCTGTGAACCACTTGCTCAAACACATGAGTCTGTGGGACGCTTCACACAACAGAGGTCAAAGGCTCTGTGAACCTATGGAGAGTTGTGCAGGAGGAGGAGCCCATTATCTGGTTACAGCAGTCTGCTGCCCTTAATCAGAATGCAGCGGTGTAGTGCTCGCTTTTAAAACTCTACTTTATTTGGGGTGTTTAAGGCTTCAACCTCCCTACCCTACGTAGGAGAGAGAACGTTAGTAGCTAGAAAGGGCTCCTTTACTTCTCCCAGCTGTAGAGGGCCAGTGAGTCTGTTAGGGCTATATGCCAATCTCTGTTAACCTCAGACACAGCCATCAAATCTCCTCCAAACCAATGTGCCTCAAAGTGTTTCTATCCACCTGTCTGCTCCAAACTGCCACACCATTTGTTTCTGGTCTCTCCAAACTGCTACACCTACAAACTCCACACGATGACACCTATGCCACACCTTCTCTTTCTTGGCGCTCAGAGCCCTGGGCCACGCTCCTCTCCCTGCCACTCGTGGAAGGCGTTACCAGCTGGCAAAAGCTGTGATCTGCATGAGACAATTAACAGGTGTGAACAAACTATAGCCCAACTAAATTCAACACTTGGGATAAAAACATATTTAAATAACAAAACTGAGTTTACAAAGAAACCAAAACTTCCATTACACAGCAGTATGTGTGTGTGTGTGTGTGTGTGTGTGTCCATGTCCAATGCTCGAGGTCCTGGAACACTGTAAACTCAGGTCTGCAGAGGACCTTGCTTCTCTGCTTTCCCAGCCTGTCGGTTTCTCACTTCTCATTCCTGCCCACAGCTTGAAGCTACTAATCACGTTCTCAGAGAGACCTGCAACAGCAGGGATCTGATGAGCTTTTCTGGATTACTCCAGCCTTTTAAATTGACCAGTCCCAAAGTCTGTAAGACATTTATTCTAGCACTCCTGGTGATCAAAATAATAGCATTAATGATTTTCCACTACCCAGACCCGCAATGTGAATTAAATGATAGAAATTGCTTTGAAAAGCATTATGGTTGAGGAAACCTGATCTTACTTTGTTGACAAAATAATTTTGTAAAAGTCTACCAATTTTAAATTTAGCCCAAATTCTCAGTGGAAAAAGCTTTATAGTTTCAATTAGCAGGAGATAAATTGCATGATGTGTGTGAGCAGAAAAACTGGCACAAACTCGATGTCCAATCACTACCTCTCCTACCCTCAGAGGCAGCTCTTTAAAGCCACCGAGGATCCAAGGGTGATAATTAACTTCTCTAGTGAGTTAAAGTAAGCAACCTGGCATAAAACCAGTGCTGCTTCTCCGCCAGCATCCCTCAGCATCTCCGACAGGCTCCTTAGTCCTTGATGGTTTTCTAGTTAGAGCTGGATAGTTGGCCAGTTCACTGATTGAGAAATATTCTTTTCACTTATGCTACATACGGTTTTTACGTATATTTTAACATTATGACATTGTTACGTTGATTCTTCAAAATGTTCGTAGTTGACCAAATGGAAATATCCGAGTCTTTTCTATCTCTCACACATCTCCATCAGCGGGAATTGGTGTTATTTTCTAAGTTTTGTTTTCTAGAATAATCTCACTGTGTTTTTATTTTTGTTCAAAGTGTCTTTGAAGATTGCAAAGAGAATGTCAGTGCTGGGGATATGGTTCAGTAGCGAAGCAGCTGTCTAGCAATGCAAGGACTAGTTTCTCTCTCAGCCTGTGAAACATAAAGAGGAAAGAAAATTAGGAAGGAAATAACAAAAGAAAAAGAATATTAAGGCCTTGAGGTGGGGCTCTCAGAATCTGTGTTTAGGGGCCTTTCAGTTTAGATCTTTTTCAGCTCCTCAGTTTCATCCATTCTCTTTTACTGAGCTGAAACTCTCCTCTTGTGAATGGAATGCAGCTGCAGCCAGCTCCATGACCACTTACCCAGCAAAGGAGAGGAAAGACGACCTCTGCCCTCTGCTGCTTTAGGTGGAAGAAAATAAAACCAAACAAGCAACCAAACAACCAAACAGACACCATCAAAAAAAATAATAAAACAATCAGAAAGAAGGAATCTAACCGGCTCACCTTAACACCATGTGCCCACTCATGGTTAATAGGTAGCTGGGTCACATGATCAAGTCAGAGATTCAGAGAGCAAGAAGAATCATTCTGGGTTAGGAGGTCACTCCTGTCCCAGCCTACAACAGAGTTAGAAGTCAGAGAATGAGAGGTATGAGGTATGGACAAGTATTGGAGTACCTTCCTTAAATAAGCTATGTGATGATTGTATTTGGGAGTTAATTATACTAAAGTGACTTTTTTTTTTTAAGAAGTGAAAACGAGGAAGAGATTGTGGTCTAAACCATCTCTGGTTGAAAACGAGAGAATGTGCTGGGGAAAGTGTGTCTATCAGGCAGATGCTGGGGAGAAGTTTGTGTCAGGATGCTGGGCTGGCAGAACATTTTTTCCTGTTCTTCTTTCAAAAAGAAATGTTATTCCTGTAGTGACTTCAGGTTGATTCCAAATTTTTTTTACTGTACTTGCCACATGTTCTAATATATTTTTATATTAATTACATAGATAATTATAATTTTATTATAATTAATCATAATTATTATATTATAAAATATATTATTATAAATTATATAATTTACAAACACACATTATTTACTTATATCAATATATTTACATATATTATATATATGTAATATATGTAATTATATCCTATGTAATATAGGATATAATATATTTAAAGCCAATCATCATTCCTCTGGCTTACCTATTTGTATGAGAACATATTTGTGTTGTCAACCGAATGCTCAATACTCGCTGAATGAATGAATTTGACAGCATAGAGCAGCCAACTGTGAGGCTACAGCCCTGAGTGACATTCTAGTTGGATTACACATGACTTTTATTCTAGAATTGAAAAACAAAAAAAGGCAAAACAAATCCACATGGAGGAGAGTCTGCCTGCACACCTTCAGGACACTCATGTTCTATGTCTTACCACCCACCATGCCCACTATTATAAGGCCCCTATTGCGTTGTTTGTAACTTGCTTCCTCTTCTGCTCATCCTTGACCTTAGATGGGGCTCTTTCATCGCAGAGCCATTGATGCTGGTCACAGCCTTGTTTCAAGGGAAGACTCACCAGGGTCTTTTCAATACCCCTCATCGAGAAGGGTTTCTGGACCTTCCTATCCTGGGGACAGTCTACCATCAAACGTTTGGATATGTCAGTGGCCCTCCCCAATCTGAGGTTCTTAAACCCAGACAAGAACCCAGCGTGTAGCTTAATTTGTGCATAATTTACCTTGCAGTGATCACATCCCTGGATCTTAACTGGTGGTTTGGGAAGTGGATCTTTGTCTTAAAGGCAGATTTGTGCCAAATCTACTTTATATAACAAATAAAAATGTTTCGATTAGTTGAAGAGGGGTTTGTAGGCCAATAGGAAAAGCCTACCTACCACACTTACGTTCATGGTAATGACTATTAGGATGCTCTCATGAAATTTAGAGTGTTTTGTGGCCTGTGTCAACATGAAAAACATGTACTATTAAATACCGCATTTCATTCTTTAACAGATTGAAGTCCCAAGTTCCCAGGCTTAATATAGATTATATTAAATTTAAGTGCTATCAAATATCATTTATTTCTTTATGAGCACATGTCAAATTACACCTTTCTAGCCCATGATGAATTTCCTTCTTGTTTTCCTATTAAATTTAATTTCTTAATCCATATCAAAGCCTGTCAGGGCCATTTTGTATTTGGATACCTTTACTGTACTTTCCATCTGCCAGAATCTAGATATTGGGTGAGTGTGCTATAGGTAGGTTTATTTAAAGCAAATCTCCATCCCTCTGGTTTCCCTTGAATGTATTCATGTTATGTAGTGAATGCTCAGTATTTGTTGAATGAGTGAACTGGATGACACACAAGAGCCAGCCACAAGGCAGGGATTTAAAAAGGACCCTGGCACTCAGTTGGAACAGGATTTAAAGTCTTTATGTCCAACATCCCAAAACTCAGTGGCTTGCTTTTACTCCACAACTTTCTACCTCCACAGATGCCATCCATGTCTGCTGGTGCCTAGGCGAGAAACAGTCCTGGCTTCCTCCTTGCCCTCACTGCTTACTTCTGATTTTTTTTTTAAATGTGATTTCTTTATTCATTTAATTTTTTTATTCACTTTGCATCCTTGTTGTAGCCTCATCCCTCTTCCCCTCCCAGTCCCAGCCTCCCTCCTTCTCTTCCCTCTCCTTCCTCCCCTATTCTTCAGAAAAGGGGCGCTCCCTTTCCCATCCACCTAGCTGATCAAGTTGCATCAGGACTGAGTATGTCCTCTTACCCTGTGGCCTGGCAAGGCAGTCCCACCAGGGGAAAGTAATAAAAAAGGTGGCAAGTGAGCCCATGGCCAATGCAGTCTCCACTTCCCCTGCTAGAGGACCCACATGAGGCCTGTCCTGCCCATCTGCTACATCTTTGTAGAGGGATGAGGTCTAGTTCCTGTGTGGTCCTTGGTTGATGCTTCAGTCTCAGCAAGCCCCTCTTGGCCCTGGTTAGTTGGTCTTCCTGTGGAGCTTCTGTCACCTCCAGGTCATTTTTCTCTTTCCTCCCACTGTCCCACAAGATACCCTATGCATCACCCAATGTTTGGCTGTGAGTCTTGGCAGCTGTTTTCAGGTGCTGCTGGGTAGCACGTCTCAGAGGACAACTCTCTCAGGCTCCCGTCTGCAAGTTTAGCAGAGCTTAGTTCATAGTGTAGGGGTACTTTCTGATAGGGTGGGATTTTGGTTGAGCCGGGCATTGGCATTCCCTCAATCTCTGCTCTATCTGCTCTATTTTTATTCCTGCACATCGTGTGTGTGTGTGTGTGTGTATAAAATCAAAACTGAATTGTTAGACTCAGCTCAAGTCTGACCCTCTTCTAAGTAAGATATTCCTCAACCCTTCTTCTGTAGCTGCCTTCTTGCACCAATCCAAGTCTGATTATTGGTGTTTGCTGATGTGTCCATGTGCTTTTATCTATCAGATTTTATGCTTATTCTTCATTGGAGGGTGGGCAGCTTAAAGATGAGATCTAACCAGGACTCCTTTTGGTGTGATTTGAACTCAGTGTGGTATTTAGCAGCTTGTTGAGTATATGTGCTAGTTTGTATATAATTGGCCCCCATAGGGAGTGGCACTATTAGGAGGTGTGGCCTTGCTGGAGTAGGTATAGCCTTGTTAGAGGAAGTATGTCAGTATGAGTCAGGTTTTGAGGTCTGCTATGCTCAAGCTATTCCCAATGTGACACACAGTCTCCTTCTGCTGCCTGTGGATCAAGATGTAGAAGTTTCAGCTCCTTCTCCAGCACCATGTCTTCCTGTGTGCCACTATGTTTCCTTCCATGATGATAATGGACTAAACCTCTGAATCTGTAAACCAACCTCAATTAAATAAAAGAGTTGCCATGGTCATGGTATCTCTTCACAGCAATGAAAACTGACAGTATATAATCATTGTATTTCCCAACCTAAATTTCATTATCAGATAGACACATAGATTTGTGGCTCCAATAGCTAGGATGTTGAAATGTAGACTTTTAAGGATGAGGGAGAAAAGGTCTTAATCTGTAACCCAGGCTAGCATTGAACTCATAGAAATCTTCCTGCCCCAAACTCCCAAATACCAGAATTACTGGAGTCCATCATCACAATAAGGTAAATGCAAATATTTCATATTGTGGATATTTGCATAGTCTATCCAATGAGTAACTCTTTAAGGAAAGAAAGGGATTTCCTCATGAAAATACCGAGCCAATGCCCTCAGGCTCCTTCTACTTCTGTTTCTTTTCCTAATGCACACAAGCAGTTCAGAGAGAGGTAGACTTTTCACTAAACTGCCCAACTGGAGAGCACTTTGTATTCAGCCTTTTCTTTTTGATAGCGTTAGACCATTAAAGCCAAAGTAAAATCACATAGATTTGTTGGCTGCTCTCCATGAAGATTTGTAATTGTGTTGGGAGATGAAGCTGTGGACATAAGACAGGAAACAGCTCTACAGCTACTACAGCGCATACGGCAGGAAATATTTGAGAACCATGTAGATTATAGATGTCCAGTACTTTCATGACACAGATGACTTCTGTGGAGAACAAATGACCACACCACATAACAAATGAGCATAGAAAACAGGAAAATCATGCGTGGTCCTGATGAGAGGAATCAGGCTGTCTGCCAAGGAGCAGAGGTGCTCTGGCTTTCTTGTTAAGCTACTTGTGAAGCCAACAATGTTAGCTTAGCAGCACAGGCTCTAAGATCAACAATCAATAAATGGGACCTCATGAAACTGAAAAGCTTCGGTAAAGCAAAGTACACTGCCGTCAGAACACAATGACAGTCTACAGATTGGGAAAGGATATTCACCAACCCTATATCTGACAGAGGGCTAATATCCAGAATATATAAAGAACTCAGGAAGTTGAAAAGCAACAAATCAAGCAAGACAATTAAAAAATGGGGTACAAAGCTAAACAGAGAATTCTCAATAGAGGAATATTGATGGCAGAGAAACACTTAAGGAAATGCTCAACCTCCTTAGCTATCAGGGAAATGCAAATCAAAATGACCCTGAGATTTCACCTTACACCCATCAGAATGGCTAAGATCAAAAACTCAAGTGACAGCACATGCTGGAGAGGATGTGGAGAAAGGGGAACCCTCCTTAACTGCTGGTGGGAATGCAAACTTGTACAACCACTTTGGAAATCAATCTGGCACTTTCTCAGACAATTACCACTTCCTCAAGATCCAACTATACCACTCCTAGGCATATATCCAAAATATGCTCAAGTACACAACAAGGACATTTGCTCAACCATGTTTGTAGCAGCTTTATTCATAATAGCCAGAATCTGGAAACAACCCAGATGTCCCTCAACTGAGGAATGGATATAGTAATTGTGGCACAATTACACAATGGAATGCTACTCAGCAATTAAAGACAAGGAAATCATAAAATTTTCAGGCAAATGGTGGGAAGAAGAAAGGATCATCCTGAGTGAGGTATCCCAGAAGCAGAAAGACATACATGGTATATACTCACTTATAAGTGGATATTAGACAAATAATATAAGATAATCATATTAAAATCTGTATACCTAAATAAGCTAAACAAGAAGGAGGACCCAGGGTAAGATGATCAATTCTCACTCACAAACACAAATGGGATGGACATCAGAAGAGGGAGAAAATAGGAAACAGGACAGGAGCCTACCACAGAGGGCCTCTGAAAGACTCTACCGGAGCAAGGTAGCAAAGCAGATGCTGAGGCTCATAGCCAAACTTTGGGCAGAGTGCAGGGAATCTTATGAAAGAAGGGGGATAAGAGAGACCTGGAGGGGACTGGAGCTCCACAAGGAGAGCAACAGAACCAAAAACTATGGGCCCAGGGGTCTTTTCTGAGACTGATACTCCAACCAAGGACCATGCATGGAGATAACCTAGAACCCCTACAGAGATGTAGCCCATGACAGCTCAGTCTCCAATTGGGTTCCCTAATAATGAGAACAGGGGCTGTCTCTGACATGAACTCAGTGGCTGGCTCTTTGATCACCTCCCCCTGATAGGGGAGCAGCCTTACCAGGCCACAGAGGAAGACAATGCAGCCAATCCTGATGAGACCTGATAGGCTAGGGTCTGATGAAAAGGGAGGAGGACCTTCTCTATCAGTGGACCTGGAGAGGGGAATGGGAGAAGATTAGGGAGGGAGGGTGGAATTTGGAGAAAATGAGGGAAGGTGCTACAGCTGGGATACAATGTGAATTAACTAATTAATATAAAAATTAAAATTAAAAAAAATAGTACACCTAAATTTAAGTCAGGCAGTGGCATAGGCCTGTAATCTACGACTTATGAGGTAGAGACAGGAGGTCATTCTTTGATATACAGCGAGTTCAAGGCCAATCTAGTATATTTAAGACCTTGTGTTAAAACAAACATACACATAAATGGTACACTCAGATTTTAAAAATTCCATATTTAGATAGGTGCAAACTATTTTATAATGCTTTCTGATAATGTCTGATAGACATTTTAACAAGCATGTTAGGGGGGGGGTGGAGTATATCCCATAGTGTCCATGTGCAAGTCAGAGGACAAGTATTTGAAGTTGGTTCTCTTTTTCATGTTTATATGGGTTCTGCGGACAGCCTCAAGCCACCAAACTTCACAGCAAGCACCTTTATCTGTTGAGCCATCTTGACAACCCTGATAGATATTTTAGTAATGTATGACACAGATTAGAGTTTTTGTCCCCTTGAAGATTAAGCAAATGAATTCAGGGAAAGAGCCAGAGTGCTGTCCTGGAGAATCATTCTCTTTGATGTTGAAGACTTAGGAAACTTGGATTTTCCCAGGCTAGTCCTCATTAGGGACAGAGAGGAAAGGTGGCTTAGGGTTCCCTGTGACCAGGGTAGACTTATTCTTGGCACCTCGATTTATTTGTTTGTACATCTATCCTCCATGCATCTGTCCATTTTATCCATGTTTATCATATTAGTGAGAACACTCTCTGCAAGGTCTGGTTTCAAGTTGCTAAAGCAGCATTATAAATTTGATATTATCTCTTCCATTCTGCTTCAGGTAGTATTTGTCCATTGATAGGTATAGCCTGTAAATGAGAGAGCGCTGCAAGCTAGAGGGTCTATTCTTGCCTCCGGCACATCACTTGACAATTCTGCTTTTGATTGTGGAAAGAAAGAGTTGAATCATTGACTCTCTCAAGTCCCTCAGGGCTTTAAAATACAATGATCTAATTAGTTTTGATGGCTTCCCAGCTTACAGTTTAGGATTTATGGCTTGTTTAGTGTTGGACAGTGCTGATTGATTCTTGAAACTTGAATTTCTGAAACCCAGTGAAAATGGCTTGCTAATTTCCACAAGAAACTGTCCTTCTGTCTGTAAGGCTGCCCACACTTCTAATCTGTAGGCCCTAGAAAACTTAGTGAACTAATATTTATTATTAGGAGGAGAGCAGTTCAATATTTCTGTTCCTGGTTAATTGAGATGTGGTGCTTTGATTTTATGTAATAATAAATCTTATAACATGCTGCTTGAGAGCATGGATATTACCGATGTTCTAGCCGCAGCATAACTATACATCTTTTTCTATCTGTTGCAGTGGATTAAATTGCTGTATAAAGTTTAAACTGCTCCATCAACAAAATTGAACACTTTAGTTATATATATGTGTGTGTGTGTGAAATTACCAAAGGCATGAAACAAATATTATCTCAAAGTCATTTTTGAAAGGGAGTAGGCTCTGCGTGCATAGTGAATAATTTCTGCCTGCCTGAGAGCTACCGTTGCATCCTGGGAAATGTTCAGAGGAGATGATAAAATTATTTAGATTTGCAACTTCTTGCCACAGGAGGTGAAAGCCTTTTTATTACTATTATTAATGTGATGGGAATGGTTTCAGTCATAGCGAGTCTGTGCAGCACCCTCAGGAACAACTTCAGAAGAATAATTACACCTTTCTCTCTCTTTTTTAAATGCCCCTGTCTCTTCCCACTCTATGGCTTTAAGCAAAGATGGCACCCTGCCCTAGGTAGAAGTTTCCCTAAATGTTTTCAAGACGTTGGCATTTGGTGAGGGTGGTGGCGGTGACAGGCGTGCCTCTGCGCCACCAAGACACAGCCATAGAAGCAGGTGTGCTGTCCTTTAAAGAGAAGCTCCTCACATGCAGAAATGCCAGTGTTGTCTTCCCAAAGGAAGCACCAGCTTCTTGCCTGATATCCTTTCCGTCTTCCTGGGTCTTCTTGTGACAGCAGAACTCTAGGCCGAATGTCTATTCAGACTGTAACTCAGGGCCTCTCCTGAGCCAGAGGCCTGCTGTAATAGGGTGTGAATGAGTATGGTAAGACCTTACCTCTCAGGCAGTGGATGTTCTTGTGAGGGAGGCAGACAGCAAACAAGGGAACACATAGGAAATAAGGCACAGTCAGACAGCAGAGGCTCAGGAAAGAAATGACGGAGGTATAGTGTTTCCTGGGCACAGTCTGTCCTCTGTCCAGCTGTCTGCCTGGAGGACTAGTCACAGGCAGTCAGAGTGCCTCACTCATGCCTGCATCTTCTCAGGAATGACTTTGAGCTTCTCTCGTGCTGACTACCACCATTGCACCACAGAATACATATAAATACAAAATGGCCAATGTGAGCTGATTAGTCATTTAAAAAAAAAGATTTGTTTATTTATTTGTGTACATATATGTCAACATGAATATGTTCATGTGTGTGTCTGTACGTGTGTGTACATATGTGTATATATGCATGTGTGTCTCAGTGTGTACATGCACATATGTGTATGTGCATCGGTACACATGTGTGTGTTTGTACACATGTATATATAAGCACAATGTGTGTATATGTATCTTCTTTATTCCCTAGAACAGGGCCCAGTACCTTTCACATAATAGATGATCAGTACAATTTGTTGAATGAATGATTAAAGAACCTCCTCTTGAGTGGAGGGAGACCCCCTTCTCTCAAGACAAGGGGAGGGGGTGAAGACAATGGGAGAGTGACTTGGAGGAGAGGATGGAGGGGTCTATGATTGGGATGTGAAGTAAGTACGTAAATTAAAAATAAAATTAAAAACATAAGTACAATTTAAAAAAAAACTCCTCTTCTTTAACATATTATCCCTAAAGTAATATCCCTCGCAGGTGCTCACATGGAGCAAGAAGGAGAGGGGCTGTGGATGAAGCAGCAGGCTGGGTAGATGGAGAAAGAAGCAGGGGCTAGGTCCAGGCCTCTTGGAAGGGTCCATGCAGGGATTTGAGAGAGGCAGTCTGACTTCCATAGCTCCGCATGGCCACAAAACACATTCTTGACCATCAGATGAAAGTGTGGCCAAAAAACACATTTCTTGACCAGTCAGATGTAAGTGTGGCCACAAAACACACTGTTATGAGGGACATGAATATAAAATAATGTGTGAAACTTAGTTTTTAATTTTGAGACAGGGTCGCATTATGTTGCTTAAGATGAGCTCATAATCTTTCGATCTACTTCCCAAATGCTGGGTAACAGGTGAACACCCCACCACCCCTGTAGACTAAACTTTCTCTTTGGATTGGGGGTCCCCTTGACTTCCCCCATGGTAGTTTAGAAGGCCTGAGATCAAGAAGTCCTTTACTCCTGGACTTCCTGAGCAGTCAGGACTATTGGCTGCATGAACATTTATACCAGGTTACATAAAGCTATACTGTTTGGGATTAAAAAGAATCATATTAGAATTTGAATGTTCCGGAAAGACAGCTCTACTGTGGCTTCATGTGAAATATCCCCCTACTCCTCACATGTTTGAGCCCTTGGTCCCAGCCAGTGGCACTGTTTTTAGAGGTTGTGAACCTTTTGGACATGCTGCCTATCTGGCAGATGTGCTTTAGGGACAGGACTAGGGTTATGGGATAGCTCCCCAGCCAGGCCTCCTACTGTCAACAATGTGACCAGTTTAGGCATCTGCTGCCACAGGTCTGAGATACTTCCACCACCATGATGGAAAGTGCACCCTCAAGCCACAAGCTAAATTAAATATCTCCTTCCTTGTGTTGCATCTGGTCAGGTATATGGTCATGGTCATGGCTGTCAAGAAGAAAACTAACACAAGCCCTTGCAGACTAAACCAGTTCTTCTACTTGACTTGCCTTTTCTTTCAAAAGACAGATAGCAGTTTCCATTTCTCTGTAGTATGACTTTCTGCATGTTCAGTTCCCCATGGTAAAATACAGTTTGGGAAGAAGGAGGAGGAAGAGGAGAAGAAAAAGTAGAAGAAGGAGAAGAAGCAGAAGAAGAGAGGAGGAGGAGGAGGAGAAGGAAGAAGAAGAAGAAGAAGAAGAAGAAGAAGAAGAAGAAGAAGAAGAAGAAGAAGAAAAGTAGTTCCCAGATTAACAATTTATGTTTTCAGTTGCTTGTCATTCTGAAAAGTGTGGTATCTTGCCGTGCTGTTTCCTGTTCCATCCAATTTGGGGTGGGACTCATCTCTTGCCCATCATACTCAGAATGGATCCCAGCTCTGTTGCCACTCCTAGTTTAGCCCAGTATGGTACCTGTCAGACTCTTATTTCCAGATCTTTAAGGTAATATATTTGCACAGTGGTAATGTTACAACAGCCGTAGGGAACCAATCTAGCTGTAGCAAAGGAAAATCCATGTGTCTTCAAGTGTTTACCTGGCAGAGCTGTGATTTCCAGTATCTGTTCAGAGAAAATTAAAAGTCAAAGGCTGTAGAGGTCTGCAGTCAACCATGGAAGACAGCATGCACACAGCATCTAAGAGGGAATCAACTGCTTTCCAGAGATGACCCGAGGTTCCTCTCTTCTCCATCAACACCATCTCTCCCCGGGTCACAGACTCTATCAGAGCCTGGCCTAGGTGGAGTCCGGATGTTTAAGTTAGTGCATAGTGCAGTTCTCCTTGTTCTTCATTAGCAAATGTTTAAAAGTCAGCATTCTAAAATTACATGGAAAAGCTTATAAATATGAATTTCCTGCAATTTACATCTTATAAGCACTCCTATCAGCTGTATCACAGCTTGAAAAATACCAAAGATGCATTAGAAAAACCTTTCTGTTTAAAACTAGATTGATCCCACATTTACATGGAAAAAGAAGGCCATTACACGGCAGGCATTAAAAGCTTCATTTCAGAGAACTCGAGGAAAAAAACAAACAAAAAAACCCCAAAATAATCCACTTCTACCCAGGCCATTTGACAACTGATAGCCTTTCCTTTACAAAATAAAAAGAAACCCTACCACCTGCTGCTCACAATCTCCAATTAATGCTGTAAAAACTGTCTCGATTTTTAAGATGCCAATGTGTAAATTTTTCAAGCCAGGCACAGGCACTTTTCTCAACTTTAGATGGTAACCTTTTGCCCCTGGCACATGAAAGAGTCTTCCACCCCAATTCCCCTCTAATTACTGAGGTGCAGAACCCGTTTCCATTCATTAGATCCAATTCTGTAGCATTCAGAAAAGGGTCTACATGGCTCTCTGGGTGTTGTGTGTGTGCAGTGGGTATTGTGAAGAAAGGCGACTCACAATAATACAAGGTTTTTTCTGCACATGGCAGGCTTTTCTGTGGGAGAGTTGGCAGGAGTAGGGCGAGGCAATGATAAAGCCTAGGTATTTCTTGTGCCCCTTCTTGCTCAGCTCTCTGCACATCTTTGGCAAACCCCACATTACCCTACCTGCTCAAACAGGGTCAGGTCAGCTGAGCTGTCCCTAACAACATGCACATATTATGTGTCCATACCTCCAACCCCATCTCCCGCCAGCTGCAGCATCCTTTCAGGAGCTAGCATAAAAATGACAGAGGGCTCTGTAGAGAGCGACAGCTCTTGGCAGATGGGCCTGTGGTTGTGGCTCTGACCTGGCCTGGACTTGAAGGGTCTCACAACTTCCTCCTCCTAAGGAACCCTGTTCTCACTTCATCCTCTCTGCTCCCTAGAATTCATCATGAAGGACTGGTCCAATAGTGGTGGTTGCCCTTCCAGTATTTCATGCTTTAATGCCTACATGGAACATTTTACAAATAGGTGTTTCTGCCCTACTTTCTATATTGACAGGCCCAGAGGGAGTGCGAGGTTCCCTGGGAACTGTGGTCTCTGCCATTGTTAGTCTCATTCATTCACATTTGCTTCCTGAATGACAGATGATTTTTGTCTATGGCGTAGATGTTTGTTTTCAAAAGGCATCTGGGTTGCCTGGTGACTAACCAGATCAGTGCATTTTTCTGCTATTTCCTGGGTACACTGACATCCTCTTGAGTTCTTTCCTCTGTTTTCTGTGGTGCTCCTGTCTGCCATTCTCTCCTCTGTGTTGGTGAGGGCAGGGCAGCCCTTTCTCTATCACTAAGTATAATATCCCTCAGAACTGTGTCACAGGCTGGCATTCTCCTGTGTCTCTGCTCTCCTGGTCTTCCTCGGAGCACCAGTCTTACCTGATGTGATAGGATTTTCAAGCCTAGAGAATTCGAAGTTAGACTCATTCCCCGTGGATGCTGTTTTAGTAAGGGTTTTATTGAAGAGACACTGTGACCATGACAACTTTTATAAAGGAAAACCATTAATTGGGGCTGGCATACAGTTCAGAGATTTAGTTCATTATCATCATGGTGGCATTCAGGCAGACATGGTGCTAGAGAAGGAGTTGAGAGTGCTGTATCTGGATCCGTAGGCAGCAGGAAGTGACTAAGGCACAGTTCCTTCAACAATGTCATACCTACTCCAACAAGGCCACACCTCCTAATAGTGCTACTCCCTGAGCCTGTGGGAACTATTTTTATTGAGACCACCTGAGATGCTTTCCAGTGTTGACCTCCTTATATTCTCTGTGCAGATGGAAGTGGAAAACCAGGGTCATCTTCCAGCATGTTTCTGACTTTTTCTGACATACCTCCAGGAGATGGTTTGGTCTCTTTCGAGGTCATGCCTGGAGTTGACTCACCCTAGGCTATGTGAGGGCTGCCTGCTTTACACACCCCTCCCCTATGAGCTGTCCTGCTAAGGGATTCTGAACCTCTGGTTCTGTTCCTTTTTCTGCTGCTGTTGATGTTGTGAGATATGATTTTGATACCTTGTTGCATACCTTCATCATGCTCTCTGTTGCAAACTATGTCATGAATTGTGAACATAATCTTCTTTAGGCCAGAAGTGGTGACTTTTGTTCTTCTTTGTTTTTTAAATGCTAGTGCAGTACTTGATCTTGGTATAGGGGATGGGTATCAGTCAAAGTCCGTCAATTACTGGATGCTTATACCCAAAGAGAACACAAACCTATTTTTAACATTTATTTTAAAAGTCAATATACAAAGTAATGCTTTTTTTAATCACACCCATATACACACTTATTTAATAATTAAGCAAGTGTGTGTGTACATGTGTATATGTACATACATGCATGTGATTCTACTTTGTCCCTATCCATTTTCTTACCTCCTGGCTTGCTACAACCTCCTGATCACTTCTTGGAGGTTCTTTGCCCATCTACATATAGTCCCTCTCTCTGTTTTCCTGTCACATGTATTCCATTATCTTTTCTTTTCCTCTGCTTTCACACCTCTCCCAAGATTTCTTCTCCTTCTCTTAATGTTCCTTCTCAACACACACACACATGCACACACAATCTAGAGATGAATATGATTAAAAAAGAGAAATATTTGTCTTTCCAAGTCTGGCTTATTTCACTTAGTGTAATGATCAACAGTTGTATTCATTTTCCTTGAATGCCTTGATTTTTCTCTATGGCAGAATGAAATTATGTCATGTATGTCATTTTCTTTATCTATTCATCTGTTGATATATACATGGGATGATTCCATTTCTACGTTTCTGAACAGTGTGATAAACATGGGTGTGCAAGTATATGTGTGGCAAGCTGACTTGAGAGCACTTTGGGTTTGTACACAGGAGGGCTGTGTCATATGGGAGTCCTGGTTTTAACTTTCTTTTGAAGAATGTCTGCACAAACTTCCATAGTGATGTATGAGGCAAAGAACATGCATGTGACAAAGAAATACTTACTGATCACTGAACAACTTAGGATGTAGGTGAGAGGAAGCACAAAATGGGTTTGTGGGTGAAGTACTGAGTGTGAATGCCTAATGATGATCTGTGGCCTTACATGTACCAAGCTTCATGAAGTCCTGGGGGCATATACTGACTGTGCTCTGCCTGGTATTAGCGACACCACGTGATGTTAAAGCAAGAAATCCATTTCCAGGTCTTTTTTTTTTTGCAGTATTCATTTAGTTTAAAGAGGTAGTCAGATTAAATGATAAAAATTAGTTTCAGACTTCCCACAGAGCTATAGTTTCAGAACATTGTGTGTGTGTGTGTAACCATAGAGGCAAAACTTCATATCCAAGGCAGTCATGGCTGAGTAGGATTAGTTATTTTATACTACAGAAATTAAGAGTTATAGGATATGTCTAATTGACAGTGGGGACTGTCTAAAGGAGAGAAAATTAGTTCCATTAGAATGGTGGATAAAGTTATCAGAGGCTAAGATTTATTTTTTCGGTATCTTTTGTAACATCTATCCATCTTCATACATATTTATGTTTTGCATATAGATAGAGCCAAGCAACCAACCAACCAAACAAACAAAAAACCCAGTTTTTCTCTTAGACATTTTCCTACATGTATATCACACCTAAATACCCTCTCCTCTTTTTTTACTTTTTTATTTAGCCTGGAAACCCAGCCTATGGGATGATGCCGCCCACCTTCAGGGTGAGCCTTTGTCCTTCAGTCCAACCTCCCTGGAAATGCCCTTATAGACAGGCTCAGAGGTGTGTCCTTTAGTTGGTCCCAAGTCCAGTCAGGGGGACTATGAAGACTGGCATCGTAGGTGCTAAGAACACAAGATGAGCAAGATGCATGTGATCTTTCCTTTGGAGTCATTCAAATGAGTTAATTAGCCTTTACAGTCCCCAGGCAAAGTGCTATCTACATAGGCAAAGGCAGAGCAGGGTGAAGTGGGCACACAGAGGATGATGGCTGATAGTGTACAGAGTGGCCAGGGGGGGTTCCTTGGGGTAGGGGATGCTTGGAAGCCATTGTGTGTTCACCGTTAGCAGTGGCTCTGACACTCTAGGACAAGAAGGGCTGCTGAGATCCTTTACCTTTTGAATTCTGGCATCTCAAAACTTCAAGCCTCATATGTGTGCACATACATCTGTATGCTTACACACACACATCAATGCTTCAGTAAAGAGAATAGAGCAGCCCAGAGTGACACCGACTCCAGTTTTATTGCTGTAAGAGAACACTCTACCTTTATGTCTCTTGGAAAACTGTAGTTAATGGATTAACATGCTGGGCTCATTTTTTAGTTCTCAAGTTTCCAAGGAAAAGACACAGGCAATGGTCGTCCGTGGTCAAACCCAGAAGGCCCTGTAACTTCATCTCATTGTCCTGTTTGCTCCATGAGTTTTCTGTCTCTTCTAATGCTTACTTGCCTCTTCCTTGATTCTTCAGTTATAAAACAGTAACGTTATTAACTCTCTAGCACATGCCTGTGAAGACTGAGTTATCGCTTCGGGGACCTCAGCACAAAGCTCAGCTCCTTTCATCACTTTTCTACACGGAAACACCAATAGTTCTCTTCTGTCCTCTCCCACCCTCCAGACTTCTCTTCCTGTGTATTTTTAACCTCTTCACTGATACATTTATTTATACCACCTCTGTCTTTCACACAAGAGTCTCATCATTTTCCCACCGACTAACACCCAGAGGGACCCACTGCTTCCTAGGTGTTTTTAGTGCAGCTCAGCTCTGAATTGCTGGTGAGGTCTTTTCAAAATGCAAATCTTAGATTTTTGTCCTCAGCTTAAAACCCTGTCATGGCCTCCATCCTTCAGGACCAGCTCCTTTCTTTGGCTTACAAAGCATCTTTTGCCAAATGGTCCTTCCTTCCTGTCAGACCTCATCTGTTACGATGCCCTCTGTTCATTTAAGTGCTTGGCATGCGTTGGGATACTTTACTGTCCAGCAGCATGCCTGACCTCATGGGCTCTGCAGCCTTCATGCCCTCACTTCAGCTGCTTTCTTTTACACCAGCTTTGTTACCTGTCACCTCCTTTCTTGTCTGGGTGTTCCAATGTTGAGGTCTCTGTTATTAGGGCACTACTGTACCCCAAGAAGACATCATTTGATCATGTGCTGATGTGTAAATGTACCTGTTTCCCTAAAATACTGTGTTCTCCCAAGCTCAGGAGGAACTGCTGTGGTGGTGGGTAAAGAGAGGGTGGTCAGACAGTGAATGAACGAATGACTGAATGAAAATACTACTATGTGACAAGGCTGGAGGAGAGCCAGTTCCTCATGTTCCAGGTTCTTCCTTCTGACTGGGATTGGGGTTCCTTTTCCTTTCCTGTGGTGAGGATGCTGGTGGAGTCCAGGCGCTTATTGGGCATCGCAGATGATCTGCATAGCTGCAGTCCTCTGTGTTAGAAGATGGCAGGACCACATCAGAGGACTGATGCACGGGAAAGAGAGCTTCTTGTCCATCTCGGAAGGCCCAGTGCCCTGATGAGCAGGCTTTCCTCTTAGACTCTTTGCACAAACTGCAGTTACACCATTTTCTCCCTCTGGCAGCTTTCCTTTTCTCTACAAGGGCCACTTTGGTGGACACATCGACAGGTATGATGACTATTGCTAGCTGAGAAACCTCAGCACGTGATAATTTATAAAATGCCTTCTCGATGTGATCCCTGACCTAAACAATTCATGGCTTATGTTTACAAGCTTATAAAACCAGGGAAGTGAATCAGGCATGCAAAACATTACACAGACTGTTTCTTAAAGATATATATATATATATATATATATATATATATATATATATGTATATGTATATATATGTTAGGGGGGTTGTCAGTAACACACGTATTTATTCATTCACTCACAACTGTGTACATCTCTGACCAGTCAAAGGGCTTTTAAAGTGAAGGTGAAGGTGCTACACTACAAATGACTGGTAAAGCAGACAAACTGGGTAGATGAGACATCACATTTGCTGTACAAAACAAAAGGCTCTGGGGCGTTTGGGCAGGATTCACAAAGCACTTGGTTTGCTGGTGTCAGCTCTCCCATTTGAAGCGCAGGCCCCTCCCCCACCCATCTCCTTTTTAACTACTGAGTCATTGTGTGGGTTACATCGTCTACAGTTTAGTTTAACATGAAGTTAAGTACAACACGTGGTACATTTAAATGAAACAGGACTGTATGAATGCTCTTAGGACTGTGTTTGTAGTGAAGTCAGTTCAGTTTGACACGGTTTCAGTGACATTATAAGCTCCTTTTTACTTAAGAGCTTTTTCCAAAAAGTTTTCTTACAGTTTGCTAAATCCCATTTAAACCCAGCTACAAAATACGTTAATGTATGCTAAATTCATTTGGCTGCTGACGTTTGGAAAGAAGAAAAATCAATATATATATTATATATATTCATATGAAAATATACAGTCTTTTTAAAAAGTAAAATTTTAGCTTTTGCTCAAAAAGGGGAAACTATATTCAAATAAGTAGATATGACTGAAAATAAAAATTGCTTTGGGGTAGAGTTTTGTGACTTTGTGGCAGCAGTTATCCAACACTTTGATGATTTTAATTTTGTATTCCAGTTTATTCTACTTCACATAGATCAAGCTACTATTGTATCTACAGATAAGCTGTTCTCTCCTTGTTTTAACTGTTCTTTCTCTAAGGAAGAGTCCACAGGAGCTAAGGAATTGGGGTGTTCAGCATTTGCCTGGAAATTAAACCTGGTGCTCTTTACCTTTGCAGTAAGAATGGGGTGAAGGCTACCCCAGTCCATGCACTGGTGCGTGTTATGTTCATGTCCCACTCGGAAACTTTTACTCCCACTGGGACTCCCGATAGAATCAAGTGTTAAAGCTGCAGTTATTTTGGCAACTCCATTCCACTTTAGAATCCCGAAAGTTAAATGCAAGTTAGAAAAAAAAAGTATGATTTTGCTTTATCTAAGAGAAAAATTATCCTAAACGATGGTTAGAATATTCAACAATAGGTTTATTTTTTTTAAACCTTGTGTTTAGATTTCTTGGTTTCCTGTCCACTAAGCCAAAAACAGAGGAAATGCGTTCTCTAACTCCCCTCAAAGCACATACCAGAGAGACACATTTCAGAGAGACTGACTTCTCTGCTCCTTTTCCTCCAAAACTTTCTACCCAGCCCTATAATTTTGATTTTAAGAAATATTCTTTCTCTACCTTTCTTTTCTCATTGGTGTCACTCACATGAACTTAGAATTATTTACACCGCCAACCCCACTGCTCAGTGTTGATGTCTTTACACTTAAATTTTGGATTTGTTTCTTTTTATCACTTAGGGGCTTTGCCTGGAACAAGCAAGCAAGCAAGCAAACAAACAAAACCTTCCAACCCCCACCAACTGCAGTCTATGATGTTAATGTCTCAATTCATTGATGGGTGATGCTTGTCAGATCAAAAAATGTGGATAGTGGCAAATGCCCTTAATCCCAGAACTTGGGAGGCAGAGGACGGTAGATTCTGTGTGTTAGAGGCCAGCCTGGTCTACAGAGCAGTTCCAAGACAGCCAGGGCTTCATAAAGAAACCTTGTCTTGAAAATCCAAGCTGACCAACAAAACAAAGAAATGTGGGAGAGGAATTAAAAATGTAGACTCCTATGTCAGATTCCTGGATGCAAATCATGTTCCCACCACCGGCCATGAACTCAAAGTGTCCCCATTTCTCATACATAAGAGGCAGGCATGTGTGACTCTCTCTGGGGAGATGTGTGCAAATGCCTCTTAGCTCCAGACCAGGCAACCACTGGCAGACCAAAATAACAGTTCTACCCAGGTCTTAGTTGGTAAACCAATGAGATTATGGGGTTATTTACAGGAATGTGGGTGACTCCAGGGCAGCTGCGTCTCTGGAAAGTCTACCCCAACAACTGTGATAGCTCATCCCCGGAGCTCTCTGCCCAGTCTGCAGGAAGCTCACCTAAGAGCTCTTCTAACCAACCCTCTCAGTTGTTGTATTGCCAAGGAGGGATCTCATGCATCCTTTAACTTCTTGAGTTCTCTTAGCTTCCTGGGTCTGATGCATCTCCTTTCTTGTGGGAGGAAAGGGAGTGTATAATCCAGAGGAAGTTGTGCAAAGAAGGTAGTGATAATTATTTCATGAAGGCACCATGGATAGAAAATGAGTTAATGTATATAACACAAGTAATTGCTAGCTAATCACTACAATCATGATGAATGTTGTTGCTCTATTTTTATTACTATTATTAACTTACAGATGATTCTAGATAAATGATAATAGAGAAACGTTTCTTGGCTGTTATCAATACATCTACTTGAAAATAGGTACCTTTCTAGGTTTCCCAATATTTCCATCTTATCTGGAAGTATATAAAATAAAATAATTAGATTAGAAATTAATTCATACTATACTTAATACAATAGAAACATTTAAAACTACAGAGTTTGAGAAAAATCCAGTAAGGTATTGCTCTATGTCTTCCCATGAAGATGAAAATAAGTGGATAATTAACTATTTATCAATTATCAGGAATGAAAGAATCTAAGATACCTTTCCTGAACTTTCTAAATGCCAGCCTCACTCCTGATAGGAAGTAATGACCACATGAAACCCCCCCACTCTGAGTGACATGCCAAGAAAAAGCACCCCTTCCTGGGCTGCTCCTCATCAGGGGGCTGTCACTTCGTAGTAATCACCCTAAAATTGAGTTCAGTGGAATTATTTAAATACACTGATCTTAGTCCATTTTAAATAAAAGTTGGTGCAAGGTAGGTGGTATTACAGAAAAAAAATCCCATGTAAGGATTTTCTAATTCACTCACTGACAACTGTTGTTGTCTTGACTTTATGCATATTAAGGGAAGATGCTAAATTGAATGCATTATAACCTCCACTTTATGTGAATATGGAAGATTAACCACCAATCAGAGTTAAATTGTATTGTTAGCAAGGCATCAACTCTGATAAAATCTCATCATCTCTATAAATCACCTTGGCTGTTTCCTAAACATCTGAAACACAGCAGCTCAAGAGATCTCACTTTGTCTGAAGCAAGTAGAAGTACATTTATCTATGAACTACTGAGGCACATAAGTTAAAGATACATTCACTCAGACTTAATGAGCAGTTCCTGTGCATTAGCTGTGTCACTTAGGTCAGGTGGAATGTGGCCCCTCACGTCAGGATGGCTGGCTTGCTCAGAATAGCTCACTTTTGCTGCCCCTGTACCTTAAGTGAGGACCTCATTTCACAGAGGCACCTGCCTAAGAAAGCAGTTAGCTGCTTTTTAAGGACAAGTGGTATTGGTATAAATATAGTTATAAAGTATACTGTCAATAACTGTTCGCAGTGAAAGCTGGAGCCTTAGAATGTAAAAACTACAATTCAGCAATAATTATGCTAACTTTTGAAAACATATCATGATGGTTTGTTTGCCTTTCTTGAACTGGATTAGGAATTGCCTGAGAGACACACTTCTGGGCATGTCTGTGAGGGTGTTTCCAGAGAGCATTAACTGAAGAGGGAAGACCAACTCTGTAATTGGGTGGTACCAGGCCATAGACTGAGGTCTATGGCTGAATGTTAGGGAGGAAGAAAGGAAGGGAAGGAAAAACAACACCATTGGCTGGGCACTGGCATTCTTTCTCTGCTTCATGATTTGCCCAGATGTTTTTGTTTGTTTGTTTAGTTGGTTGGTTTTTCAGTACAGGGTTTCTCTGTATAGCCTTGGCTGTCCTGGACTCACTTTGTAGACCAGGCTGGCCTCAAACTCAAAGCAATCTGCCTGCCTCTGCCTACTTGAGTGCTGGGGTTAAAGGCATGTGTCACCATACCTGGTGATCTGCTCAGACGTAAGAAACTTCTGCTACACGCTGCTGCCACTGCACTTCCAGAGCATGGAAGCGTGCACCTTCCATGGACCCCAACAAGCCCTTCCTCCCTTAAACTGCTTCTTGTCAGACATTTAACAACATCCAGGAATGAGAAAAGTGTTACACACACATTCAGTCCGTTTGTATAATGGAGCTGTGCATTTATCCCTTGAAGTCATGCTGTATATAAAATTTAGATACCATTATAAATCATTTTTGAATTATAGCCCATCAAGAGAACTACTTCAACCTTCTACCATAATCTGTAAACTGCAGACAGAATTTGAAAATGTCTGATAACCATTTTCCTTAGCTTCTGTTTATTTTCCAGATTTCTCATGTGAATTTTCAAGTCTCCTGAAGCTAAAATGTCTTATTTCCACATCTGAGGTGACTGTTATCCACCATTTTGAGCAGAATGCTTTGTCATGTATGCCGACCTGTGACTGGGGCTGTTGTGACCCTGTAATTTCTCCTCTTTTCCTCCTGACCCTGAGCCCTCCACCTCCTGCAGTGGATTGCTGGGGTGTAATTCATTGGAACATTTTAGTTCAGGGTTACACACCAATAAAAACGTGTATAAAGGGACAGTGGGTGTATACGTGGACTATAGCTCAGGTGACATTTGTTCTTCCAATATGAATTGCTTTGGTTGAATTTGGCCATGAGTGAGTTGGGTATGAGCGGGGGGGGGGGATTCTTTGAGCTTCTGTGAGAGTGTTTGGATTTCCTGAGGCATGCTTGTGCACTGGGGACTCAGGCTGAGAAACAGCTTTCTGTGCTGTGATGCATTCTCTGGAAGGCTGGAATCAGCAGAGATGGCTGAGCCCCTTCTCATTCCTCCCACACTCACCGGTCTCAGGCCACTCTGTTAAGTGTCCTCGCACTGTGGCCTCTTTTTGATCCACAGCCAGCGAGGTTGAAAGAGTGGACAGCACTGCCTGTCTCTCCTTCCTCATTCTCCTCTTGGTACTGTATTCAATACTATCTGACTTTTCACTCCTTCCCACTATTTGTTCCACTTAGCTGACCATTGGGATGCCAAAATGGGGAAGTTTTAATACCAACTGCCCGCTTCTTGATTTCCTAGAGACCCCGGGGCAGCCCTCTCTTATCTGCCGCTCTTCCTGCTGTTCCTTTTCTATCTTTGGGAACTTCTGCCTATCACTGCAGTGCTGAATGGCTGAACTTGGCCTTACGTTATCTTCTATTCTTATTCCAAGTTCTTGCATAGACAATTGATTATATCTACCAGCCGTATTCTCTCTTTTAGTTAATAATTCTGTTATTGAGAACTTCATACATGAGCATGAAAGGATATCACTTCTGCCCCTCCTTCTCCAGCTCCCCCTATAATCCCACAAATTCATAATCTTTCTCTAAATATTACTGTTTTGTGTATACAAACACACTCACATGTATGCACACATCTATAGATAACCTACTGAATCCATTTAGCCTTGCTTATATGTTCATGTGTGTAGGGCTGACCACTTTGGGTTGAAAATCCTGTCTGATGGCAGCTTGTCCTTTGAGGAGACTGATCCTCCCTCAGCAGGAATTTCTGACTGGTATATCTTCATCTAGGGGTGTTTCCATGTCTACACTGTCGTTTCAACTGGTATTGTCATTATGTTGATCTTGTTTGGGCAAATATATTGTTGAGAGTTCATGGATGTAGCTTTCCTAACCCACGTGGAAGACACTATCTCACAGCAGACTTCTTGGTGCTCTGGAAATTACAGTCTTTCTACTTCCCTTTCCATGATTTTCCCTGAGGCTTAGGTGTAAGGGTTGTATTACAGGTGTATCTGTTGGGATTGGATACCCGAAGTCACGTATTCTCTGTATTTTGTTCGGTTGTGGGTCTCTGTAATAGTCTCCACCTGATGCAAACAAAACAAAACAAAACAAAACAACAACAAAACAACAAAAACAAAAACAAAAAAACAACGGATGTAGTAGGTTTTCCTTTAAGGTCTATGACCTCTCCACCCACAGGTATTTGGCAAGGTTTGGAGGACCAAGCAGGAATTCCCTCATGGTAAGCAGGCCTTAAGTCTGGTTAGCTAGCTTTGGGTTACTCCCAAGAGAAAAATGCTCCTCTTACACCACTTTTGCTGTATTGGCAGGGCAGTCATTGTCATTCATGTCAAGATTGTGCAGCTTGGTAGGACAATTGATTGCTTCTCTCCCTTGGCAGCCTGCATAGCACCTTCCATACTACAAGACCTAGTTCTCAGGGAGAAGTCTTCCAAGTCTTCAGGTCTTGTGTCCAAATTATGTGGCATTGTAAGCAATAGGGTCTAAACAGGAGGCAACCACGGGCAGCATATATAGTCTATATTGTCTGGAACCCCTGAGCAGCAATTTGAAGGGAGGTTTCCGATGCCTGTCACCAGGGATTTTGCTTGTTAGATAGTATACAGCTCTTGTGTGGGACCCTTATCACTTCAAGTGACCATTACATCTTCATTTAAATCACACACACACATAATATGTATTGTTAACTAAACATAGACTACTATGTATCCCTATGGCTTTTTCTTTTAGTGTTCCTTATTATTTGTATATATGAGCACATTTTTCTTATCTCATTTATCAGTTGTTCCATGTTCTAATACTTGTGAATAGAGCAATAATGAACATGGCTGAACAAGCATCTGTGGAGGAGGATGTTGAGTCCTTTGAGTATATGCCTAGGAGTAGCAGATAAATGTATATGATATATATTATATATAAATGTATTTTATATTTTATAAAATTATATAATATAAATACACATATTTATATAAAATATGATATGATATATTTATATTTATAAAGTTATATATTGTAGATATGTGTCTATACACAGATATGTGTGTATATGTGTGTATATATATATATATATATATTTTTTTTTTTTTTTGTGAATTCTCCACACTGATTTTCAGAGTAGCTGTACCAGTGTGCAGGTTACTAACAGTGAGTAAGGGTTCTGCTTTCCCTGCAATCTGTCCAGCATTTGTCGTCAATCTTTCCCCCTGATCTTAGTGGTTCTGACTGGGGGAAGATGAAATATCAGCGTAGTTTTAATTCGCATTTTCAAATTGCTAAGGATGTGGAATACTTTTTGTGATATTTCCTAGTCATGTATATTTTTTCTTTGATAACTCTTTGTTTAGAACCATAGCCCACTTTTTAAATTGGGTGGTTGTTTTCTTTTTGTTAATTGCAAAAATGTTTAGATTTATTTTTATTTTATGTGTATGAGTGTTTTACATGCATGTATACCATGTGTGTGCCTGGTGCCTGAGGACATGAGAGGAGGGCATCAGGTGCCCTGGAACCGCAGGTATAGATGGCTGTGAGCTGCCGTGTGAGACTGAACCTGGGTCTTCTGGAAGAGCAACAGTGCTCTGGTCACCTCCCCAGCCTCTCCGGCTCCGCTTGTTTCCTTGACTCTTTTTGTTTGTTTGTTTTCGTTCTTTATGTACTCTGGATATTAATCCTCTATCAGATGCTGAGCTGGAAAAGAATCTCTCCTACTCTGGCAGTTTCCTCCTCGGTTGGTTGATTGTCTTCTTTTTTGTTTAGAAACTTTTTAGTTTGATGAGGTTCTGTTTGTAAATTATTGGCCTTAGTTCCTGAGCGCATGGAGTCCCATTCTGACAGTCCTCTCCTACACTTATCTTGTAGGCTTTTTTCTTAGCAGTTTCATGTTTCACATTGAGATCTTTGATGTGTTTGGAGTTTTGCGAAGAATGATAGCTATGGGTCTAATTTTATTCTTCTATATGTGGACATTCAGCTTTCCAGAACATTTATTGAAGATGTCTTTTCTCCAGTGTGTATTTTTGCCATCTTTTCTCCTATTTCTCTGTGATGTACATGTCTGTTTTTTATCTATCTATCTATCTATCTATCTATCTATCTATCTATCTATCTATCTATCTATCTATCCATTATTTTTGCAAGCCCCAGGCTGATTCTGTTACTGTGGTTCTAGAGTTAGTTTGAGATGGAAAGAGGGAGGGAAGGCTAAAGCAGGTAGTCTGCAACAGAGATGGAGTTGAGACTGGAGGATGAGATGTGGAGGATAGGAGGGAGAGGTGAAGATCTGTAGTCAGGCCTCTTGCTTTCCTGGCTGGAGTGGCCTATGGGTTCCCAGGGAATGCCTGCTGGAGTTGAGGATTGCGGTGAAGTGATGCATGGTGGGAAGAAAGTTCGGAGGGGAAGAGCTGTGTTCTGGGATGATGGGATGAGTGGTGGGAAGGAAGATTGTTGGAGAAGGTCTGGATCTACTGGAGAGTGTATCGGAGAGGAACAGGAAGCTGCAGTAGGTGTGTGCTACAGAGATGGGGAAAAGACTGGGGGTTGGACTTGGAGGAAAGGAGGGAGAGGTGAAGACTTGCAGTTAAGCTAAGTGCTTAACTGGCCAGAGCTTCCTGTGGGTTCCCAGGGAATGCCTGCTGGAGTTGGGGGCTGGGATAAAGCAGTAAGTCTAGGGAAGGAAGTCTGAAGGGGAAGTGTGAGCCGCTGGAGTTGTGTGTGGTGTGGTGTGTATGTGTGTGTGTGTGCTTTGAGTGTGTGTGTGGTGTGTGTAGTGTGAGGTGTGTGAGTGTGTATATGTATGGTGTGTGTGTGAAGAGGTGTTGATTATAGATTTTCTTTGAAAGTCTGGTAAAATTCTGCTATGAATTCATCTGAGCCTGAGCTTCCTTTTCAGTCAGAGGGCTTTTTACATTACTCTTTCAACCCCCTGATACTTTATGGGTGTGTAAATGGTTGATCTCTTATTTTAACTTGCTGGTTTGGGTGAGTCTAAAAACGCCTCCATTTCTTTTGGGTTTTCTAATATATATATATTCCCTGATGATAGTCTGAATTTCTCTTGTGTCTGTTGTAACATTTTCCTGTTCATCTCTGGTTCAGTTAGCTTGTTTCCTTTGTTTCTTTTGGTAGTTGGGCCAGGGCCTGTGGGTCTTGTTTATCTTATCAAAGAACCAGTTCATGTTTCCTTTGTCTCTATTTCACTGAGTTTTGCTTTGATTTTTAATTTTTCTTCCCATCGACTTCATTTGGACTTTTGGTTGTTGTTCTTGTTTTTCCAAATACTTGAGTTGTAACATTGAGTCACTTTCTGTGCTCTTCATGAGTTTTCATGTAGGTGTTTACAGCCATGAATTTCCACCAAAGGCTTGAGTTTAACTTTTTCCAGAGATTTTGTTGTGTTTTCATTTTCTCTTAGTTCTAGGAATTTAAAAAAGTTCTTACTTGGTTCTTTTCCTTTAGTAATGCATTATTTACTCCACATGAGATTGCATAATTACTATGCGATTTGTTTGCTGATGATTTTGAGTTTCATTGCAGCTTGGTCAATAAGGACATCAAGAATTATTTCAATTTTTAATGAATTTATTAAGATTTGTTTCATGTCCCAGGATGCAGTGTGTGGTAAAGAATCATTCATGAACTACTGATTAGAATGTGATACTTGGGTTAGTCTGGGGAGGGTGCAGGTGGGCTCCGGTCAGGAAGTCTCACCAGGCAAGGCTGGAACATGGGTTGTATGGCCATGTATGTTGTATGGCCTGGGCCCAGGGGGTAGATATAGGGCATGTACACTAAAGTCCAGCAGACTAACAGACTGGCTGCCTCACAAACTCCCAGCTATCTTCTGACAGGTCACAAGTTTACATCATTATTTTAGAACTTCATCTGAATTGAGGTTGATATTTACAAATATTTACTGGACATAAAATCCTATTAGGATTTTTTTCCCTTTGGCAGTGCTAGGAATGGAAGTTAAAGACTCCTTGCATATGTAAATCTAGCTCTCTCTCATGCAGCCACCTACCTACCCCTCTATGAGGATTCCTTAATGATAATATAAAAACTTATTATCTTATTTTGTGTGTATGTGTGTTTTGCTTACATGTATGTCTATGCCCCAGGTATGTGCCTGTGCTGTGAAGGTCAGAAGAGAGCATCAGATGCCTTGGAACTCAAGTTATATGTGGTTGTGAGCTGTCGTGAGGGTGCTAGGAATGGAACCTGGGTCCTCTATGGTAATTCTCAGTGTGTCTTAAACCAAGACCGACTGTCTAAGACTTACCATAGTTTGACTTATGGCTTTTTGAGTTTACAACAGTGCAGAAACTATATACATTTAGTAAAAATTAAACTTTAAACTTTGATCTCACGGGCTATAGCTTTCAGGGCATCCATCCCGTGTCTTGCTGGGCCACAGCAATTCTCAGCTCCCATTCACCCTGAGATCGCAAGGGAAACCACAGGCAGTCCACAGTGGAATACCTGGCTATACTGTGATGCTATGCCACTTGGCAGGCTAAGCACATCAAGTGTACCTAGATGCAGTATATTCAACATATGATGAGCTTGCCAGGACTTACCCATCACACAGCAGGAGCACCTGATATCAAAATGCCATCTCCGTTCTATGCTCTTCCTTCCCTTGTGTAGTGTTGGTGAACACAACTAACCATAAAACTTATGCTTTATGGCTTAGCATCCTCTTCCAACTCTTTTCTCTCCTTCCTGCCCAATATCAAGTGGTGAGGGAGTTCTGTCTTTAAAGATTCTAGAGTCTGGTTCTTGTCTGTTGACCCTGCATGTGGTACATTCTTCCAGACCTGCTGTAATCTTGGATGGGACTGGTCCCACAGGGCCAGTGGCTCCCACCCCCTGCCCAGTAGGGACGGGTGGCGCTTGCAGACTAGGATTTGGAAGCTCTGTGCTCACCATGCAGTGATTCATCTCCTTTTCCATTTCTTCCATCCATCTTGGTTACCAGCCCCACTGCTGTCCCTCCTGCATGCTGATGCAGGAGGCTCCCTCAGACCCTCATTCCAGCCTTTCTTTCCTACTCTTCTCCCTCTGACTTGTGCTCTTACTCAGGACTGTCACCCTGTGGAGCCATGAGTAATATCTTCCATATCACCTCCCTCACACACACAGCCCTTAATGAATCTCCACCACAGCCTGTCTAGATAGTCCTACCTCAAGTCTTGTGCATCTTACTCCTTGCAACCTCACAACCTTTGTTGTGTTGTGTTGTGTTGTGTTGTGTTTGAGTGTTGCTGTCCACAGTGCTGCTCTCAGCTCAGAAATGGCCAGTCATGCTTGTTTTTCAACTTGCAGCCCCTGTCTGCCACACACCAACTCTGACTGTCTCTCCTTAGCTCCTCCTATCTCTACACACTCTCTTAACAGCTGGACAGCACTGACACATGCATCACCCTGTAACATGGATTTTCCCGTGTAACTCCCCTAGAGGCAATAAGCACCTTGAGGTCAGGCCTTGTCCACCATTCTGGAGCTGGCTCAGCATGTTAGCATAGCCAGCAGGTGAATGAATGCATGAGCATCTAAAGAATGGTGTGGCTTCTGGCTACAAGGCAGGAAGTACTCCATTGCCATGATAAACTTTGAAAGAGCAATAATGTTTTCAGTATTGGTATTTTACAGGCTGAAATTTCCAAGGTTGTTTGGTGGGAGTTGGACCAAGTTTATAAACAGGAATTGTGAACTTTAGGTCACTTAATAGGTAATTTCAATTACTGGGGCTGAAGGAAAAGAACAATTCAGTAATTCTGATGAGTTAAAACTGATTTTCAGGGTAGTTTTTTTAAGGCTAGAAATAAAAGAGTGAAGCTTTAGTTTAGGCAAACCTACTCAGGAATAATTTATTACCCAGAGTCACACGTACCTGACATAGATTTCAAAAATTGTATAAAAAATTACATAGCTCATGAAGTAAAACATCACAAATTGTATATGTTAGAAATATTAGCCTTAATTTCTTACTCTGAAAACTTCTGACTTTGAGGAAAATGTAAAACATCTATCTATATCTAAAAGGAACAAAATATAAATGTAGTCATCGTAGCAAAATTACCCTTGTTTTAGAGAAATCATGAAAATAATCTTTCGCTTTCTATCTATACTCAGGATATTTTGTTACATTTATTTAAAGTTAAGACAAAATACATGTGGTTAAAATCAGTTCTATACAAAAATTTTATAGCCAAATTCATACATAATTTCCTAGCAGATGATAGGTAATACCTTGCAGTGGGAGTCAAAGAGCAGAAAGAAAGCAGGTATTTCAAGCTAGGGATACAAAACACAGCCTGTGTAAGTGTGTAAAGTTATTTTCAGTAACTTTATAAATTACTGAAGGAAAAAAATTGTGATGTTCGTGTGTTTGTGGAGAGTTTGGGCTTGAGTTATATGATGCGATGAGACATACTGAGGACTCGTGACTGAAAACATGCAGTTGTATCCCTGACCAAGTTAGATGTTCTCAGAACAGCTCTTCTTTGTGATGAGACATATTAGAGTTTTTGTGATGGTGTTGGTGAGCGTTTCTGTGTGGGTGTAAGGGTATGTTTTGTGTACCACACATGTGAGGCATGAGGGATTCTATGGCTGAGTAAGAGTTTGAGGAGAGCTAGCTGATTGCCTCCACAAAGAAGCATTATTCCACGCACGGTTTCTCTTCCCTTCTTCTGCCTCTGTGTTTGCCCGCCCTCACAGGAACTGCTTCCTCCTTGACCAGCTCCTGGGTGTGCTTTAACTTTCAGTAGTAGACTGTGATGTCAACAAGCTGTTTCTAGAAGAGTCATATGGAAACAGTGTATTTCACATATTATGCTAATATTAAGGTGGTGGAAATTATTTTTCTAACAGCTTGTGAGTTTTTGTTTAAATTCTGCCTCTGCTGACTGATGTGATGTTTAGATTATTTCCTTATACATGGGTTATTTCTAAGAGGATTGTTATTTGTATACAAAGACAGAAATCTTTCCCTACATTGTCTCAGTAATATGCTGGGATTGATGAACTGCATCTAAAACTTAACACCTCCTTTTAAATTTAATACTTTATCTGGCAATTGTAGTAATATATTGGAAGAAAATATTCAGTCATCAGATTTTTCTTCATAGAGAACTTTTATGTTAATAAACGCCTAACATTTCCCAAAATATTTAGGACTGGCCATCAGGATGTTATTTTCCTTCTAATTCATCCTGATAATTTACTTTGTTTAAAGCATTGAATGTACTAGAATGGGAAGGGTAGTTACACTATTTTAGAATAATTTTAAATAATTCTCTTGATGGGCCAAGGAGATGGCTCTACCAGTAAGAGGGCTTGTTGGAAGAGCGTGAGGGTCTGGGTTCTCATCTTGAGGGCCCACCTAAAGAGCTGGATACAGCTATGCATGTCTTCAATCTCAGCACTGTGTGAAGATCTTTGAGAGATCCTGTGTCAAGGGAGAAAGTGATAGAGTAGGTCTCTTTCTGACCTCTGTTCATACACATTCTCCACACACACAAAAAATATAAATAAAAAGGTAAGTAGGTAAAGATTAGTTCTGTTGAGAAAAGATTGTTGACATGGGGAAATTGATTGTCACCAATTATATGACTGAATCACAGGTTATCAATTATTCAGTCACCCTTTTAATCCAAGGATGGTGATGAGCTGACATCCAAGGGCCTAGGGGTCAGAGAAGCTCTCATCTCAGCTGTGATCACTAGAAGCCTGGGAATTACCAGCACTCCTTTCACATTTCATCAGGAGAAAGAAATTCATATTTATTATGAACAGCAGAGCCATGAGATGTGTTCCCTACCTCAGCAGCTCTGTTTTTGTATCTTAGGCAATAAAACCCATAAGAGATAAGTGAAAATAATTGAGGAGCATTTTTATTTTTCCTGGAGTGTTTGTTATTGCTTTGCAGTGTAATATGCACTAAAATGTCCATTCATGATACAAAGAGAAAAGATGAGAGCTGGACTCGGGTGTATTGTGCATCCAAGCATTGAATTCGATCCTCGGAGTAGTAATTGAATGAGAGCAGTATTGTGTATCGAGTTCATCCTTGCTTCTTAGTTTCTCAGCAAACAGCTTTTATTACAAAGGTTTCAGGCAGAGGGAGCATTAAAATATTGAATCTGTTTTCTTCTGGCAGTTGTGTGTAGGTGGTGGTAATGATATTTGCATGCTGTAAGGCAGGTAATAACACCATTGTGGGAGGATACAAAAAGACCAGTGCTCAAGGAAGTGTTTTCTGCCCAGTGTCTCCTTGGTAGGAGATGAAGATGTCTGAGTTTCCTGCACTTGTCTTTGCGAGGCAGGTTTCTGCTGGAATTAGAAAGGGGTTGTTTTGTTTAGACCATTATTTTTGGACCTATGGCATATTAGCTACCCCTGGCTGCTATAACAAAAGACCCCATACTAGACCCAAAATAACACTAAGGGCATTATAGTTCTAGAAAGCAGACTTCTAACACAGACCTCACTGGACTCAGAATCAAGGGAAGAAGTGTGTCCTGGCTGTTTTGGGTCCCAGAGGCTGTGCTGCTTTGCTGAGGGTGTCCTTCTGTTTTCTGTGTTTTGTTTGTTTGTTTTTGTTTTTTTTTATATCAATCACAGGTTAGGTATTTTGCATCCCAGGCGTAGCCCCCTCCCTCATTCCCTCCCACCCTCCCACTCCCTCCCTCATCTCCCTCCTCCCTGCCCCCTCCAAGTCCACCAACAGGGGAGGACCTCCTCCCCTTCCATCCAACCCCAGCTCATCCTGACTCCTCAGGGTTGGCTGCAATGTCCTCCTCTGGGATCTAGCCAGTCTGTCACTCCCCGGCTTGTATGGGGGAGGGTCAAAGAGTCAGCCATCAAGTTCATGACTGAAACAGTCCCTGTTTCCCTCACTAGGGTCTTCAGTCTGACACTGAGCTATCATGGGCCCCATCTGAGCGGGAGTTCCAGGCCACATCCACACATGGTCCTTGATTGTAGAAACCGTCTCATAAGCTGGTGAAGGCACCTGGATTGTCTCTCTCTTTCTGATCTATTCTCTGGCTCCCCCTTTCACCTTCAGGTACCACTGTAACTGCTTTGGAGGTACATCAAGCTTAGCTAGTGAACCCTTACTTCTATGTTCCACACAGTGCAAGGTGGCCCCAGTTTGCCAGTATTGTAATGTGGGCATTTAGGGGGGGCACTATTAATTAGGCTTTTATACATAATTTATCCATCTCAATCAAGGTTGTACTTCAGTCTTCTTGTTCCTTGAGTCCATTTGTTCTTTGACCCCATCTCTATTCAAATACTGTACTGCCAAGTCTGGCCAGCTTGGGACAAAGACCCTATAAGAACAGAGGAGGAAATGATTTTCAAGCGGCTTTTAAGTGGTTTTAAACAGTTGGCTCTGCACATACACAACTATGCCTCTGTGTCCAATCATCCTTCCAATAATCTTTTTTGATGTCTCTGTGCTGGGTTCTGTCCATTGATAGAGGCAGTGGTGAACAAGGTGGGCACATCTGTTGTAGTAATTAAAAATGATTGTTGGACTATATAATGTTTCTTATTAGCCCTATAATTATTGCAACAATATTATTTGACATGCTATCACAAATAATAAGACACAGACACCTGTTAGATTTCATAATTGCCTATTACCTTGGACTGGGCAGATATTTCTACCTATGCTATCTCAATAACCTCACCATCAATCTCCCAGCCCAACTCCAATACCATCCATTTTAATCATTCATATCTAAGCTACCTTCCATCCATAATCCCAAGATACTTGCTTGTATTCTTCATCTGGGCTTTTTCACACCATTACTGGAGTCCTTCCTCCCAGCCCATATGGTTTCTTCTCCATGCTAACCCATCATGGTGTCCTCCTCCTTCCTCTCTTCCCATCCATCTCTCTTCCCATGATTCTCCTGTCCTCTAAAGGCTGGAAACCTTAGCCATGCCTAACCCATTCTGCCCCGCCCAGATAAAGGTCTTTAACCAAACAATCAGGTATAATGTCTTAGGCAGGTTTACAAAACAGAATAGGTGTATCCTGGCAGTATCCAGATCTTGAGGCCAGTGGTTAGCATCAAAATAAAGCATAAGAACAACCCCAGCACACATCCCTGCTCTCTGCTTTGGAAGAAAGTGAAAGACAGGAAGTCACCAAACAAATGAGTACCAGACAGAGAATGAATAGGAGACACTCTGAATGAATGGTGGGTGGCTAGCATTGGAGTGAAGAATATCTTTCCGAGAACCAAATGGCAAAGAGTAGCTAATTATGTGAAAAGGGACAGAGGGTGTGGGAAGTATTAGGTAACATGACATAAGTAGGAACAGAATGAAGGTTGGTGTATGTGGATGCACAGGAAGGAGGAAATGCATGAAACTTGCTCATATGCACCATAGCTGCCCAACCTCAATTCTTTACACCATGGTGAATAATTTGTGTTCCAAGGTGTGATGGAAAAATGTTGGAGGGTTTCTAGGCTGTGGGGTGAATAAAATAGTGTGTGTGTGTGTGTGTGTGTGTGTGTGTGTGTGTGTGTATGTGTGTGTGTAGAGGCTAGAGACTGATCTCTGGTCTTTCTCAGTCATTTTCCACCTTGTTTATTGAGATGGGCTCTCTCACTGAACCTGGAGCTCTCTGATTTGGCTAACTAGGTGAGCAGTGAGCCCCAGGGATCCTCTTCTATATGCTCTACTTGCTACCTCTGCCTCCCCTTCCTCCTCTTCACCTTCTTCCTTCTCTTTGTCTTCCTTTTTTTTAAACATGGTGCTGGAAGTTGATCTCGCTTCCTCATGATTGTGTAGACAGAATTATGTCTCCAGCCCAAATTAAATAATTTTTATTCTATTCTTTTAATTAAAACTTTGTTTTAGAGAATTTTTAAATATATATAAAAAAGTAATGCAGTGAGATTAGCAAAACTCAAAGTCTACATATGTCAGTGAACTACTATATAGAATAGCCATTCTGAAGCTGTGGGACTTCAATTTGGATTATACATTTTCACTATCAATTATATTTTTATGTACGTATCCAACCTCCCTCTCCCCACACACCCAAGAGACAAATCCATGACAGTTAAAAGTAGAAAAACAATCAGATTTATATCCCTTTTATGACATGTGTCTTTACCTGTATTCCGTTTGTGTCTTCTAAATGTTGTTTTCCTCCTTTGGAAGCTTACATGGCACTTACTGACCAACAACTTCAAAGGGGGCTTTTCATGCCTTCTATTGGGGTTTCGGTTAGATAGTCTGTGGCTCTCTGGGGAGCACCGAGAGGAGGAGGAGGGTCTTGTGCACTGTGTTTTCAGGTGCTGATTTCAGCGCCCTGAGATCTGGTTACCGCCCTGCCATGGGCATTGTTACGTAGGTTGAACCACTCCCCAGTTTTCCCTGGCTGGTTAATAAAGTTGCTGAGGTGAGGCAAGGTGGAGGACAGAGAAAGAGGAGGATGGAGATGGAGAGGAGACAGGAGATCACCATGGGGTAACCAGGAGCACATAGCCAAGAGCAGCTTGCTCTGAGGACTGGCCTGATGGAGGAGAGGAGGCCCAAATGGAACATGTGCAAGTATTTGTGATTTTGAATGGGAAGCAGACAAGAGAGCTTGGAGGGCTGATATTGCCCAGCTCTAGTGCTTTAAGGCTTATTATAAATCTAACAAGGTTTGGTGTCTTTTATTGGAAAATAGTTAATGGATAAGTGCTGCCATGATTTCTGTATTAATTAATATTTTCAGAAAAATTAATTCGTTTTACACAGAAGGGAAGAGTTCATTTAAGCTACGAGAATAACAGGGTTCAAGTGACTTGGAGAAGCGGGGAGGGAGCTTTAATTAAGAACAGGTGGAGATATAGATATAGGAGAAAGGTGAGGAGGTCAAACAGCAGTAAATCCATCTGAAAAAGTCATAATGTGTCATATCATTGTTTACCGACTTAAAATTGCACAGGACACATAAAAATCTGTACACACACATGCGCGTACGTGCACACACCTCTATAGTTTGATGGATTTAGTTTTGAGGACTACATGGACTCCTGATCTTGGTGTTAGGCATATGCACAGTGAAATTCTATATAGATAACATTTGCAGGCCGAGTTCGGTGTTGTCACAGTGCTCAGTATTGTCAGTTTAGCTTGACAAACCTTTTCTCAGAACATGTGTAGAGGCAGCCATTGTGCCAGGCACAGGACTTGCAAAGACAAAAGCTTCAGCCTATGCCTGAAGGATTTTTGGAACTTCAGGGACCAAGACAGAGTAAGTAATAGAAATTGATAAATGGAACAATGATTTATGAATAAATAAAGACTGAGATAATGAGTGCCTGGAGGAAATGGCTGGTTTTGTTGGACTGTGTGATCAGGAGTGAGGCTGCAGGTGATCTTTATAGAGAATTAATATTGAATGTGATTTGGACTGAGGGTTAGACTCCATCAGGACTTCTATAAGAACAAGAGACAGAACATGAGGTGGACATGATGATGTAGGCACGGGCTATGAAACAACCTGGGGCACACGTTACTAACATACCTTGTTTAGGACAGGAGGCGTGGTAAATGTAGCTGAGGCTCTGCCGATGGACCAGGAAATAGGAGAGGTATGTACTATGTAGTCCAGGATACAGGATGCTCCTGTGGGCATTGCTACTCATGTAGTAAGAGATGGAGTGGGGAAGGACATAGGAAGGTGAGATCTCTTTAAGCAAGAGGTAGGAGGGGCATCCAATGAAATACTGAGAACAGAAATGGTATAGTTGTGCTCTGTGCACAGAGGGTAATGTGGAAAGGAAGAACTAAATACCCATGGAGTGGTTGGAGCAGCGGCACATGAGGAGGGGACATCCAGCAGGAAGGGAATTGATGTGTAAGAGGGATAGTAAGCCCAGGGCTTGTTTTTCACCTTTCTTTCAATAAATGTTCACTGTGAACTTACTGTGTACAGTGCTCTAGGCTTACTCTTGGAAAGCATGGATTCAGAAGACAGATACCTGCTCCTGCTGTGTACACAGAGAGGGAGGTAGCATTTGCCTCTGTGGTCTCCTCCTAAGGGGCTGAGCCCCCAGGACCTGTTTCCTGCTTCCAAAGTGGCAATTCTTCACCAATCTCAATGCAGTAACACATCAGTCAATTTCCTACAATGTGCCCTATCTGTTCAAAGATCCGATCTTTATTATTTAGTAGTGCCTATTAATTATGGCGCAGTATCACCATATTTTAATGTTTTCAAGTAATGCTTAATGGCTTGATATAATTTTAAAGTAGATAGTGCTTATAAATCTCAGGTTTTATTTGTGTGTGTGTGTGTGTGAGAGAGAGAGAGAGAAGGAGTAAAAGGAGGAGGGAGTTGGAAAATGTTGGTGACAGTTGTCTCTGGGTCATGAGATATTGAAAGGGTGTTTATTTCCTTCATCTTCTAATCATGCTATATCAAAATGAATAATAACCCTACTTTTAAAAGATGCACTTTCTCTAAGAATGTTTGATGTCATCACCTTAATAATATTTATAGTGAGAATGAAGTAGCATCCCAGTGGGCAGTCTGCTTTCCTTCTAGTTTTGGTGTCTGTTGACTATGGTGAAATTTTTACTCCACTCCAACCTCCTTCCCTGATACCAGAGGGTACAATTTCAGCATCTCCACTCACTGACAAATGAGCCTAGCCCCACCCAGGCAAACACCTCCATGGTTGTAGCCTTTGTTTGTCTGTTCTTAAGACTGACACTTGCCATCCAAGGACCATTTCAATTTGACATTATTATTGTTGTTGAGACAGTATCTCATAAGTCCCATGCTGGCCTCAAATTCATGTAGCCAAAGTTGACCTTGAACTCCTGATCTACTACCTTCCGAGTACAGATGTGCATCCATCACCTTGACCAGTCTATGCATTGTTGGGAATGGAGCCTGTGGCTTTATTCACAGCAGGCAATCTCCACCAGCTGAGTTACACCCCAGCCTCACTTGTTATTAATGAATGAGCTTTTTCCTGTCTGATGGAACACTGTTTCTAAAATACATCTGTCGAAAATTTGTAGCTCTGCTTGATAGACTCTGACACTGACATTGACTGTGAGTTCTGAGAACACATTCTGCTGTTATCAATAAATTATAGAGCATTCCCTGTGTTGCTTCTTTGTATGTAAGCATTTGGAGTAAGTCACAGTCTGCAGCCTCTATCCCACTGTTCTAAGACAGAAATTCCACCCCACTTCCTCTTCCTTCCTTGACTATCACCTTCACTTTCTCTACACTCAGCTGTAGTTTTTACTTTGGAGACCCCTGGCCTCTGAGCTGTGGTAGTCAGTTTCTCTCTGTTCTGTTGGGCTCTGTTGGGCCGTAAGTAAGCAATCACAGGGAGATGACATCTGCGTGAGTGCTCCACAGTTGACCTATGTGTCCCAGCTTAGGTTCATCTCCCTCATGTCTTTGACTATTATACTGGTGTCTTATGTGCAATTACTCCTCAATAAATGTAAACATACATTTTGCATGTAGTTAAGGCTGGCTTTGGAACTTTAGCAAGGTATGGTGTCATGTGGCATGTATTAAGTAATTTTTTTTAGCAAACCTGCCCTCGTTACAGAAATAGAAGTGACAAAGGACAGAAACAGTTTCCAGACTGCAGAGGTAATCAAACACTGGAGTAGAGTACCAGTAAAGGAGGTAGCATTTCAGTCACGGGAGAGCCTTAGAAAGTAGCCCAAGGAGACATGTGTGAGGGTGGCTGAAGCACTAGATTTGCCTGGAAGCAAGTAGACAGACAGAATGACAGATGGCTCTGGGATCTGATTACTTGGCCAGGAGAAGGGAAGGCTGAGGGGAGACTTTAAAATTCTTCAAATACACGAACAACAGAGACTGCTGCTTTGCAAAGGGAGGCAAGTTGAAGGAGCTTGGCGTAAATCCCTAGGGGTTTAGGTCTCTTCTGTTGTAAGAGCTTAAAGCCACAGGTTGTGAAAATCCTGTAGAAATCTGCAAAAACTAAAGCATGCTGATTTTCTGGACGGATGCAGAACGTCTGCTGTGTGAGGCCTTTGCAATAAAAGCATGGTTCGCTACTCTGAATAGAAAGTTGTTTGCCTACATTATATTGAATGCTTAGCATTCTCCGAGGAAATGGAAATATTTAAATGTATTATAAAGCAGGGAGCAGGGAGTGTTGTCACTGATTGCTGGCTAGGAGGGAACTGAGGTCCAGGAGTCCTTTTCTTCTCTGTCACTGGTGCGGCTCTGTCAGCAGCAGTGTGTGAGCAGGCCTTCCCACAGAGCTCTGCTTTCCCAAGGCATCTCACTGTGGCCACTGGACATCTCAGTTAAAGCTGAGTTGGGGCCCAGGACCTTTAAATCATAGCTGTGAAAGAGGAATTGAAAAAATATATATATATAAATTCTCCTTCAGGCATTTCGCTGTAATATCTGCTTTCAGCCACACGATGTCACGGTTGGATTTTGATTTTTTTTCCACATATGTTTGTCTCCACAGATGATGGCATTTTCAGGGCTGGAACAGAGAGATCTGAAACGAGGGGGGCAGCAGAAGTTCAAGAAGACGAAGACACGCAGGTGGAGGTTCCAGTAGACCAGGTAATCCTCCACAAGCTCACAGAGCCCAGCAGTCCTAGCGATGCCCCCGGCCCCCAACACGCAGCTGCCAAGGAGTCAAATGACATCTATAACATATTACTACCCCAGCGCTTGCCTGTCCTCCTCCAGAAAACATCCACCTGTCAGCTTTAATGTGGAAATGCTGTGTTCCTAATAAGCAGGGGAAAGCACGAGGGGGCTGGATGTAGGTCCCAATCTTAACGAGAAAGTCTGACTTAAAAAAGGAGCCTTGGCTGGGAATTTTAATCTAGGAAGAGGTTATTTTCTATTGAGAAAAGAAAAAAGCATTTTTAAAATGCCATGATATTCTCTCCTCTATGGTCTTCAAATTTTTTTGTGACTAGTTTTTTTTTTTTAAGGAATTGCTAACATAAACACAACTCAAATGTCTTCTATATGTGCAGTTGTTTCCTTTCCTAGGCCAGAGCAACAATGTACTTATTTGTGTTTCACGAAGGTGGGCTAACAGAAGAAATGAAGTCATGTTAATTTTGGCTAAATTCAAGAAGAATGCCAGTGATGTGTGTGTTTGTGTGCATGTGAGTGTGTATAGGTCAGATGTAGACATCCAAGTGTCTTTCTCAGTTGCTTCGTGTCTTATTTCTCACTAACCCTGGCGCTCACTGGTGTGCATAGACTAGCTGGCCAGCAAGCCCGGGGGTACTCCCGCAGCTCTGGGTTAAAGATGCTGCCAGGCCTAGTTTTTCATGTGGGTTCTGGGCATCTGAAATCAGGTCCTCCCTTGTGCTTACATGGCAGGCTCTTTACCCATGGAGGGTCTTTTCCCTAGACCCTATCACAGTATTTTTTTGTTTGTTTACAGTAATTCTTTAGTAAATATGAATAGCATTGTATGATTTACAGGGTATTTTTCTTCCCTTCCCTTTTTAAATTTTTTACACTGAAAGATTTTAGAGAGATCATATTAATGGTACAATGAACATTTTAAAGTCCCCACTGTATGTACCCAAATGAGTTAACACACAAGAATCCATTTGCATTCTAAAGGAGATAATATATAAGGCAGAAGTCTTTTTAACCAAACTATTGCAGCTGGTTCCATTCAGTGTATAGATTAGATTATTCTGGTTCTTCCAGGCTTGGCTCTATATTGGCTCTATATAGAACTAAATTGGAGAACTCTAAAACAAGATACTGATACCCATGTCTAAGACAAACAAGCAAACAAACTAACAAAAGAGACTCCCTATTGTACTTTTTAATGTAGTAATTGCAATTCTATCTGGAGGGCTGGGGTTCAGCACCAGCCTCTGGAGGAAGAAAGAGGTCACTAGGAATTGCCATTAGTCTTGTTACTGTTATGTGCTATTTCCTAGTGTGAAATTAGGGCAGATCCATGAGTGATCTTCCCACATGCATTTGTCATATCAGGGAGACAGCAAGACTGACACTTGCTTATTTCATCATACTTCCTGCACACCCCATCTTCCCACTGAAAAGCCTAATCTGCTAAAATTCCCATATTTAAAAAATCCAATTTATTTTCTAGGCCTTGCTCTCACTAATAATTTTTCATAAACCCCAGTCATAGTTATTTTTTTCCGTGGAAGAAAACAGAATTTTATTTTCAGACAAAGAAGAGTAATCCTGTATATACAAAACTTTTTAGTTGTAGAAGCTCAGACTAATTTATATTCTAAAGTCAAATATCAAGAGAATACCATAGCATCCTCAGTAAAGAAAACGTGTCTCCATTAGTGGCTTCTTTATCATGATGTGCAGTTGCGAGGGGCATCTGTTTGCCTAGGTGTTCTGTGATTGGAGGGAAGGGCGTGGGGAGGGAGACTGCATCTGGGATTCGCAGGATTAGCTGCAGCTTGGGTGGTGGACCTAGCTGGATAAAGTGCAGCCAGGCAGGAGTGACAGACAAGCAACAAATGCTGGGCAGACAGAAGGGCCTGGAGGAAAGAAAGTCGGTGGTAGAGACTTCCTTGCTGCTTCCTTTCTCCATCAGTGTGGGGGTGCTCTGTCCCACTGCTCCAGACTGCTCCAGGTCCTAGGATCAGGGCTCAGAGCCACATTTCTGTCCTAAATGGTCATGATCTGAATATTGTGTGAAGCCAGATGAGGGTGTGGAGAGGTTATCAATAGTGCCATCAGCTCCGCAACAATAAGAGCAGCTCAGAAGAACACATCCCGCTATTGTCTGCACTAAACAGCAGCCACCTTTTATCAGGTACATCTTGAGGGCCAGGAATCGCATCGCTCTTATTTCAGTAACCATGGTGACAACCTGGGAGACAGGCCTTACTATCCTCACTTTCCATCCTCACTTTCCATGCACACGAGAACATATACATTTGTAAACATTGTTAACTATGCACATACATGTATGTGTGTACTGTTTTCAACATGTGGGCCTCAGGGATTAAGGTCTTCAGTCTTGGCAGTAAGCTTCTGAGCCATCTGACTGGCCCTGAATATCTTACCAAGAATGCTTGTATAGTGAATGGCTTTGGAGAGCAAAGGTCGTGAAGTCCTTTAGGATAGTTACTCTCACTGGAGACAGTTTTGTCTCTAGAGGGATATTTGGCTATCTGTAGGACATGTTTGTTGCTAAAACTAAGTGAGTTTTATTGGGTTCTAGTGAGTAGTGGTCATGGGGGCCACTAATTGACTGTAATACACACAAGAACCCTTTCAACAAAAATTATGTGGCCCAGAATGCCAACAGCAATGAGAGCCAGGCCCGTTTATTGTGTTCTAATGAGAAGGGAAATGCCTCCTGTGCCGTGTTACTGCCCATCACAAAAATTTAATGCCATTGACTCACACACTTAAGATTGACTAAGAAGGCAAGTTTAATGTTATGCATATTTTTAACATAATAAAAGCACCGAAAACCGATTTGGGTTCCCCAAACCCAGGGCTCTTTTTCTGACAGGCAAACTACAGAGAGGTTATCAGTCAGCCCTGTGTGGGAAAGGCTCTGAGCCACTCTCCGTGCTCAGCCTGTTGCTGCTGCTGTGAACAGCAGCTTGTTTTTGACCCACATCCATGGCGGATTAGGATGTTTACTGTAAAGGAGGCAGAGCCTCAGGTTTTTCATGTTCATCTGGCATCTCTAGCACATGTGCTCACGTTGAGGGCATGCTGCTGGTACATGTTTATGTTGTCCATCTTTATGTTATGACACATTCCAGCTATGAGAGTCTGAGTTCTGTCCCTAGATGCAGGGGTTTTGTCAAAGACTAGCTGCTTTCTGTTTGCTGTGACCAAAACACCTGCCAGGGACAACATTGAAGAAGAAAGGTTTGCTTTATCATGGTTCCAGTCCATCACTGTGGAATGCAGAATCTAGGCCTATGCTGTAACCTTCAAAAGCTCATAGCAGCAAAGCTGTACCTCCTCAAGGTCCACCAGCTGGGAACAAGTAGTCAATTCCCTGAGTTTCAGAGTCTAACCATTGCAATGGCGCATCTAGCACTGTTTCCAGACACACAGAGAGACTCTCCCTTGGAAAGCCAGAACTTTTATTAGGGAAAGAATAAGGCAAAATTTTCAAATTTTATTATTATTTTGCATGAATATTTCAAGTCAATCCAGGATGGACAAATACCAGATTAACTGATACCCAGCTGGTGATCCGTGTGTCACTGTGAGCCTTTAGAACACAATGCAGAAAGTCAGGAGGCAAGAAATGAGCCTACTTCATATTTGTTAAACTTAGCCATTAAGGACGAGGAAACAGACGCCCTCTACCTTAGAGACACAGGCTAACAAGTACCATTAAAATACAACCAGAGTCTCAGAAGACAGAGACAGTAACTTTCTGTCTATCATCACAGGGTGTGTTGAGCAGATCAAGGGTTTAGGCTTTTCTATAGCTTTTCCCACCAGTGCACAGCTGGCTTTGAATAGTAAAATAATGAGAATTTCAAAATGCTTTTATGCTGACTCATTTTTGTTAAATAGTGTGGAAACCACCATCCTGAATGCTGAAGCAGACAAAGTTTTGTTTTGTTGTTGTTGTTTTGTTTTATTTTGTTGTTGTTTTCCTAGGCAAGGTTTCTCTGTGTAGCCTTGGCTATCCTGGACTTGCTTTGTCGACCAGTCTGGCCTCAAACTCACAGAGATCCACCTGCCTCTGTCTCCCTAAGTGCTGTGATTACAGGCATGTGCCATCACTTCCAGCTTGATGTTTGAATTGGAGGTATGGTATATGTTACTTTTGGATTTATTCATTTCACATATGTATTTCAGTCAAAGTGGTACATGTAATATTTTCAAGTCAACCATTTTGACAAGGGTTATAGCAAAAAAAAAATCATACCTTCTCACCATACTATCTGTTTCTATTCCTGTGGTAACCAATTTGAATTAGTTTATTTCGCATTTTGCTAAAATAAATAAAACCCCAATTTAATACCGAGGTTTTTAAGTCTTACACAAGGGCATGTATCACTATAATTAGAAATTTAATGATTTTTATTTTTAGACATACATAAAATAATCTTGTCATCTCAAATTTCACGGAACTAATCTTTTGAATTTATTTATTTATTTTTACAATTTTGGTATTGTTTATTAAACCTCTGCCTAATGGCTGGAGCCGGTTATTTAATCACTCTTCGCTCCTCCCTTCAGCTGTAACAGGTGAACACCAACACACAAACACACCCTTTCCCCTTATTTCTAGTGTAATCTTACACTAACTTTTGCTGGTTTAATTTTGAATCTGCAGGGTATCCTCACTATATATTACTTTTAGTTGAATCTTTTTTATACTCTATTACACTGTAACCTTCCTTCCTCTTAGGCTGGCTGTTACCCATAGTCTTTCCTTTGCGTAGCTTTCTTTGCATCTGTCGCTGAAACTGTAGATCCATTCTGAACCATTTGTGAATGTGCAGTCCTCCTCATCCCCTTTAAAACCCAAACCCTTTGCTCACTGAAGCTATTTAGTTTGTCTTTGCATCTGCTTCTCAGATTGGCCTGGTATTTTCCTTATCATTATTTTGGGGATTTCCTTTGTTTTTCAGTGTATGGATTCTGATATTTGGATTCCATGTCATTTTTTTTTCTTGGCTAAACCTTCATTAATGGCAAGTTTCCCATACATGAAGCTGTAATCAATTTTTCCTTAGTAGTTCCCAGAGAAATGCTCCACGAGAGGTACATTGTATTTTTCAATAGTACTGGGGCTTGAACCTAGGGCCTCATACATACAAGGTGAGTGCCCTACCAGTGAGCTACAGCCCAGTAAGAGGAATTTCATATCTGAAAGTAGCCATGATTTCTCTATTCAAACTTGACTGTAACTATGGCTATGCATAAAATTCTGGGTCACATGACTTCTCGCAGGACTTTGAAAACCTGAGCTTCCTACTCTGGAAGGCAGTTGAGAAGTGTGATAGCTTTGCCTGTCCCAAGCTTCTGTGACTAACACTTTCCCCCGTTTCTGGGCTCATTTCTTTGTTCCTGGCATTCAGATAGTTTCTAAGCAGGCTCTCTGGTGTAGACCTTTTGCTTGCTGACCACTCATGCTCCTCTTATTTTAGAAATGTTTGATTCTAGTTCTGGAAGAAATGTTGAATTCTTTCTTTAATAATCTTTCTGGAAATTCAGTACTTCCGTATAGGACGAACTATTCCGAAGTCCCAGTTCTCTCTTCTGCTTTGCATCCCTCTGCGCTGTTTCTCCCGTTTTAAAAAGGTGAATTTAGAAAGAAAAGTCAATTTTTATTATATGTGTCTTATAAATGTTACATCACATATACAGAATGGAGGTCACACCCACAAACATACCTTGACGGAGACCGAGCTCAGCGCCCATGCTTGCTCGCAGAGACTCTTCCAGTCCTGCACACTCTCAGCCCTCCTCTATCAGTTGTCACCTGGGTTGTCACACCTTTCACTTCTAGATGCTTTTGTATTCCTAAATGTTCTTTTCCCCCACTTTGTCTATGGCGTGTGTATGTGTGGTATGTACTTGATTGTATGTTATGTGCACATGGGCCCACATGGATGTGGAAACTGGAAGTTTGATTTTGGGTCTTTCTCTGTCACTCTTAACCTTATGTTTTGAGCAAAGGTGTCTCACTAAGCCTGGATTCCATCAGTTTGAATCAGTGAGTCTCAGGGGCTCTCCTGCCTCTGCCCACAATTCTAGGATTAAAGATGCCTGGAGCCTGGCTGTAGAGTGGGTGCTCGGAATCTGAACTCAGGCCCTCATGCTTGTGCAGTTGTCATTCACCAACTGAGCATCTCCCAAGCCCTGAGTGTTCTTTTCATAGCACACTACTCCTGCTTCATGGATATGACAGCTTCCCTTCTCCAAATATGATGCTCTGCTAAGTAAAACTTTATCTTTCTAGTGTGGCTCTTAAGTATTTCTTTTTTGTTTTTCTGTTTTGTTTTCTGCCTCGGTACTAGGGACACTTTTTGTGTGTGAATCATTAAGGACATTGCATAGGCAGAGCTTGGGAGGAGGAGAGCTCCAGGGCATGGTGATTGGCCTGTAGTATCTACAGAAAAGAGCCTCTCTATTTCTTCAGTTGTTTTAGCATTGCTCTTCAGTTTCATATGTGAAGACTCTTGGATTTGCTTTGGCAGTGTGAGCCTAGTGCTCAGCAGTTAGGGCCCGACTGTGAGAAGGTGTGACTGTGGACTCTCACCAAGAGACTTATTCTCATTGGCTTCAGTAGATAAGGGTGTGCACACCCATTCTTTAGCTTCCCTTTCTGCATGTCTGTGTTTTAGTTTTCTTACCGCTAATCTTGTTGGACCTACAATTATCAACTTCATTGCATCCCAACTTTTTTTGCTATTATTTCTTTTTCAGTATTCAGTGTTTTAATGGCTGGATTATTTTAAAAGTTCCCTTTAGTGGTACTTTGGAGGGACATCTGAAAGAGGTCAGGGGGCAGAACAAACCATATTGTTCAATTTTCAGTGTTCAACCAGAAGTCACTTTCATTCTGAACTGTATTCATTTAGTCCATGCTGGGGATGGAGAACTGGCCGCCCAAGAGCAGATTCCCCAGGAGCTAGTGAGCGATTAGGGGCACACTGTGCCTGTGTCTGTTTGGCACACCACGTGTTCTCCAGCCAGTTCTTCCTGTTCCCACGCTTGTCCCAAGTTAAGCGTTTACATTGCTAGCCCAGCTCTTTGGGTAGTTAGTTTCAGCTCTGACTACTATTTACATGTGCAGAACACAATACCATTTCAAAGACTCTATAGCCTGCCCAGAGGGTATAACCAGAAAACAGGAGTTCTGAAATCTGATCCCTCAGACTGTCCTGGCTCAGTCTACCACTGATTCTACCTGCTTCTTAGAGATGAGCAGCAATCACCTGCAGCTTCTCCCAGGACCCCAGCAAGAGGCTGGGCCTACAGGTATCTTTTTTTCATATGCAGTAACATAACCCCAACTCCTCTTTGATCAAATGCATTTACTAAGCAGAAGTGTAAAACATTTAGAACCAAAGGAATCCTGGACTCAAGTCTTTTATTTTTGTCACACAAGAATCAAAATCCTCATTAGAGAGAATCATTCTTCCACAGAGACACCACCTGCTTCTGCAGCTGATGGCACAGAAGGAGTCCAGAGTCCCTGGCTTCTGGTCTGTGGCTGTCTTAGAACCCCTCATCAAGGGCAATGAAGAGACTGTGAGCTTTTTATGTTCCCGTAATTGGCCCCATCTCCTGCCTGAGCACAGGGCCATTCAGCCTTTAGAAATGAAAGGAGTTAGAACCATGTGTTCATCGACACTCTCTGTACTGCAGCCACAGGTACATGGTAGGTCATATCTGTGCTGATGCTGTGAGCATCACAGACAGCAGGGAGGGTCAGGATGAGGGTGAGCAGGACCCCTAACCTCCCTGTGCACCCACCAGAAATTGGGCTCTCAGTGGCACTGTGTTTGTAGATATATGTTTAATTGAGAGAAATGGTGTTAGACATTAAAATGTAGCCTGCGGGGATTTCACTGAAAATGAAAGAAAAGCAACGTTTTAAGAAAACTTAATGGGTCCCCCTCCAATGATGACTTAATAATCTGTACTATGCAGACACTTCCAGTAAAGTACGTTTCACAGTGGTGCTAAGTTGCTGTCAGAGCTCTCCAGGGCCTGGGTGCACATCTCCTGGGCATTGGCAGCTTCAGCTCCACTCCCCATCTGTCCCTGGGATCATGCCTCTGCAGATAATTGCCATTGCTGTGGTCTGCATGCCCCTCAGACAATATTGGCACCCCTCCCCAACGCTCGTAAGCCTCAGAAAGCTGAGAACAAAAAAAGCAGTACTTTGCTATCATAAAAAATTGAAACTGATTATTTCAAAATACCTCATTCAACTTGGTAGGAGATGATTTTAGTTTCCATGGGAACAGAAATAAAAACAAGCATGATAATGTCTGTACTTTCTCTGCCAAGGCTTCTGCCATAAAGTACAGAAAATACCTTCCATTCTACATCGAGCACCAGTCCTGCACAGCCCCAGGTGGCCTCTCCCTCTCTGTTGATTCAGCTCTCCAGTTTCTAGGTGTGTTTTCAGGAAGGGGATAATGCTGTGCAGGAATATCTTGACTAGAAAAGAATATCTTGACTAGAAAATTCTATGTATTTTAGATAGCCAAAGTCTTAGAACATGAAGATATACCCCCAGGAATGGTGATATTCATATAACAAATGAGGACATTTTTTTTTTCTAAGCAGGCTAGGAATCAGCCGTGGTCCCGGCATAGCTGTCTACACCCATTTCTAATTTCTCTTGCTTTAGTTATTGTCAAAGCGTGATGGAGCGTTTCAGGTGTAAGTTGTTCGGACAGTCCCGTCCTGCTGTGAAGTCGTCTTCTAAGTAACTGATGCTTTTCATGCCTGGTGCCATGTTTCCACAGCATTTTGACATCCTGTGTCCTTTCTTCCTGGTACAGAGGAATCCCAAGCTAATCTCAGGGGCAGCGTGTATGCTCTCTAGAAAACCTGAATGTGTTGAGGATGTAGCCCGTGATAACAACCCCAGAACACTTCCCAATTCTTCACGTATACCACGTGTCTGCTCAGAGTGCCAGAGACTAAGTAGTAAAACTGTAATGTGGGCAGACCTGGGCAACATGCACTCAAAATGCCATCCATCGCTGGTGTCATACAGAAGAGGAAATCTGCTTTAGTTTTTCTAATGACAAATGTTGAGAGCAATTCCTAAGGTATATATCATAGAATAGATATTACTAATAAGTTATGTGCTTTTAAGAGGGAAAAGTTCGTTTTCATAAGCAGAGCTCTGTGTTTAAGGATCTGTGGTGTCTGCGATTGTGCACATGTGTGTAATATGTGCACTTCTTTAACCCACAAACTTCGTGGACTCTGGATGAATGCCAAGGAGCCTGGGAGGCTGGAACAATAGAAGTTTAAATGACTTCTGCCCTCATGGTTTTATTGTTGTGGACATCAGTTTAATGCATATTTCAAATAGAGTACAATGACTACATTTTTAAACTCCAGCCAAATGCAATTGTGTCTTATATAGAATGTAGTATTGTGCAATTACTCATAGGCATGGGCTCTTCCTGAAATCTCAGGATGTGTATACTCCTGGGAGAAACTATTTCTATATGAAAACCCATTTCCTGAAAATTTGAGTCACAACTTGACTAAAATTTGATGTAAGTGTCGGGTAGTGGACATGATTACGGGTAAATCTCCGACTCCACTTTCACAAGTCTGTTTCTTTTTTAATAATGATTTTAAAAACAGCAACTGTGTACAAGTGGTGTAACTAGAGTAAGTCTTCTTGACCCCAAATCATCCCATCAATAGTCATCACGTGTATTTTCTTCCAGATTTCAATCAGTGGACTGACAGGTTTTTAAGAGAAGAATGTAACTTTCTTTTAAAGAGGCTTTAAAAAAGGCTAGAATGCCTTTTTAAAGATCTACTTGTACCATGCTGCTCATGTGGTCCAGAGCTCTGTGGTGGGGTGTCCGGTGGGGTGCAGCAGGGACTGCATCAGCAGTGGAGGTGTCGCCAAGTGCTAAGTGCCGAGACTTCTGACTCAGAACCTGATGCCCAAGCTGTGGCAGTAACTGCCTGAGAGCAGAATTCTATTTGGCTCTCTAAACTCTTCCAATAAGGAAGTGGTGGGGAAATTTTACTGAATTCTCTCATCCTGCAAATTAGGATAATAACAGTATTATTCTCAAATCATTGTTGAAGGTTAATATGGATGTCATTATGCATATGAGATGCATAGAACGTGACAGCGGGTACCAGGAGATTGCTAGATAAATGTGCGTCTCCCTCCTCTTCATCAGTGCTTTCCCAAGGTGCTTGTTTTCCTTTTACCTTACTGAAGGTGGTGAATATCACTAGTCTGCAGCAGTGGGCTTAGCAATGGATGAGAGAAGGCCTCTCTTGAGGGATTTCCAGGGGTCTCCACAGAGGAGACTGGCATTTCTTCCATCATTCTATATTCATGCCAGAATATTGCAAAGAGAGGCTCTATTTCTGGTTAGCAGTTTGTGTTTAGCATTTGTTATCTCTTCCGATTAGAAGATCTGAGAATCCCGAAGGAATCAGTACACGGTGAGGGTGCCTAGCAGTGAGCAATTCCCCCTGAAGGAGCCAGGAGGCTTCTTGGAGCAGGTGATGCTAATTTCGGGGAAAGATGCCTTATCCAAGCACAGACATAAGGAACGGCTTGGATACTACACAGGGATTGGGCAAAGGGTTTTTGTTTATTTCTTCTTCAGAGGATTATCCTCACAGCAAATTTCAGTCTGGGAAAGGCTGTTTTTAGCTTCCCCTTCCTACCATATTATGTGTTTAAGGATCTCTCTCTCTATTTCTCTCTCTCTCTGTGTCCCCGTCCCTCCATCTCTCAGTCTCCCCCCCCCTCAGATAGTAACTTTGTTTTGCAGAGATCTTGAAAGCAGAGGATAACCAGCACTGCTAAGAGAGGCAGATTAGCTTTTGAATGTACCTAAATGTCTCAATGGACCTTCAGTCACGTGGTGCCACCTTTCATTTTAGCTGTGTAAACTCACAGAAGTGGCTTAGTTTCTTTTAATTATTATTACATTTTCAACATTATTTTTGTGTGTGCATTCACAAGGGTGTGCTTTAGTACATGCAGGGGGATCAGAAAACTGCTTGTGGAAATAACTACAGTTATTTCCTTCCACCGTATGGATTCTGGGGACAGAACTTGA
>CM053760.1:48517042-48559250 GCA_028658305.1 Pachyuromys duprasi
CTCAAAGACCACCAAGACCAGAGGTGACAATCACCAGTCCTCAAGAAAATGAAGAGAATGAACAAAACAAGGAGTCTTCTACTGTGGCATAGATGATTGCAAAGCAGCGGATATCTGGACTGTGGGAGCATGTGGGCTGTGATACTTGAGCAATGAGCTCGCCTCTCTGTTATGCAGACTGTGGCAACATGGTGGAACACTAGCTGTTGCATTTTAAAAATTGAAGCTAAAGGAAAGGAAGACTTAGTTTGTAGCTCAAAGGAGAATGAGATGTTTATGACATGTTTAAAATTTTTCTTTAGAAGAACAAAATAAGAGAGACAGAGGGGATTTGTACCTTAAGACAGTTGGCTACCCATGTTTGTAAGGGAGAAAGTCCTGGGCTAGCTCCCATTAGATACTTTCTTATAGACTTGGAAGCAAGAGTACTGGCAGCTTGTTCTAAAGCATTTATCTAGGAAGTATACATTCTTAAAGAATTGGTAATAGGAAGACATGTATTATGTTCTTAAAGCAATAAACTGTTGATTGAACAATTCCAATTTAGTTTCAGAGATAATTTGGAGGTGGCAATAGATCCAAACACTCTGAAGGCTGGTGACATTCCTTTCTTCCTTCAGCCAAGGTCCACCTTGGACAAAGTCAAAACACAGCCTAAGGTATCATCTGGTCCAAGAAAATGCTTCTACTGAGCCTTGGTGATTCACATCAGGTGTGCTGGATGTCGCTCTCAGGCAGGAACCAGGAAGCAAGATCTGGAAATCCTATGGATTTTTCACTGGTCTATTTTCATTATGTCTGCACCAAGAACAAGCCCTTTCCTCTCCTATATGCTGTTGGAAAGCCCAATATTAGCTAATATCGAATTCTTTCCAGGATTAAAAAAAATCAACAGTTTACTAAACACAAGGACATAGAATAGGAAACAAAAAGTAGAAGAGTTTATGACCACCCAGTTCCTCATCTTCTTGCTGTGTTTCTAGCAGGACTGTCATGGTTGCCTAGAGATATTATGTCCACCTGTCCATTCACTCGTCTATTCATCTATCCATCTACCCATCTATCCATCTACCCATCTATCCACCCACCCACTCATCCATCCAATCCATTCATCCATTGATCCTCCTAAACTTTCAGGCTTTCAAGCAGATATTTAGACTTTTAACCTTTCAAGTAGATTCCTTTCATTATTTTTTAAAATAAATTTAGATTCCATCTGATGGAAATTAGTGAAAAAACTTGAAAATTTTCTATAGCTCTTGATTTTGGTTTATGAATGGATAAATTAACATGCTTACTTTGTGATGTATAGATGAAGAAAAAAATAATTACATTAGTTTGATGATCATAGTAGATATGGTGTCTCTCTCCCCTAAACAGAGAATAATATGTTTTTCTCATTTTAAAGAATATATTTTTACTCAGATAGAAAATTCATGCTGGAAGATTTTAACTTCTGGTGATTTTGTAAGATTCATTACTATTGTAAGTCTATTTTCCCATCCAGATTTTCACAACCAACCATCTGGGATCAAAATAGCTGTGAGTTATATATACTAAAGTAATATAGAAAATAGAAGTATTTTCTCCTCAAAGCTATTCTGATTTTTTCCATAAGTAGAAAATACGAACAGAGCTTATGATATCACAGTATTTGAGGAAGATCATGACATAAGGCCTGGGAATCTGGGAGGCTGGGTTTTAACTGGGCCCAATCTGGGTGGTGCCTTGTCTGCATAGGCTTACTTTTCACACACACGGACTACCAGCAGCCATCTTGCACTGTTGGGGGAAACAGAGAAGCTGGCCTTCTGATGTGAAATTCATAAAAGCTGAATGTAAGAAAATTTAACGAAGTCTCAAACTGATTCTCTTCCTCCCAGTAAAGCATCACTCTCTGCTCCCTCCTTTTCTTCATTTCACTTGGCGCTTGGGTTTCAGGCCCTCTCTTGCCAGGTGTCTTAATGAAGCACAACACTGAAATTTTACATGAAAAATAAACTTTGAGACTTTAAGAACATTTCAAGAAGGCTATAGACACAGTAACAGTCACAAAATGTTGAAACTGAGTGGGACGTAGTCTTCTGTGCATATATTTTAATACCTGTCAATAAGACAAAACCCAGACCCAAACATGTGACTCAAATACAAATCATCTCCATATGTTGTCTAACCAAACATGTAATCCTTTATTAGGGGTTAAAACTGTAGTCGTAACTCTGAAGGTGACCTTTACAGAAGTTGAAGTTCAATTCACCTCTCAAAAGAGTCAGTCTCTCCTCTGTGGAACTTGGGTACCTACGATAGGTTAGGTCCACAAGAAAGTGAGGCTGACAGACAGATTTGGGAAGAATGCATAGAACATATGAATGGGGGTGTTAGAAAAGAGTTATATATCATTGATAGAGAAGGCTCTTGAATATACATATTATATATAAAAATATATATCTCCAATGTATTGCTTTGAGTTGTCAGTTCTTTGCAATTTCTTAGTTTTAATTTTATGTTACTAATGCCTGAGCTATATTCAATTTTAAGGACACTTATGATCACATGTTTGTTGGTAGAATCAGAACACTGGTAATTTTGCACTTGACTAGAAGTGACTTTGACTAAAGTCACCTTCAGGTGAGGGGTATGTTCCATGTTTTGGCGTCTGTTGAATCCACTCTTGCAGGCCCAGCAGCTTCCTGGCTACTGCGGCTATAGGGCAGTACCCTACTCTCTATGTTTTCGTAGGGCCTTGGGGAGACTTGCTATATAAGACACTTTTCTTGCATTTTATTTTATTTTGTATTTTATTTTTTAATGTCAGAAAAACACTTCATGTTTTGAAGAATGTCATGGGAAGAGGATGATAAGGTCATGTCTCCAGTTTTACCCTGGGAGGGTTAGTTCTTGGTATGGCATCTAAAGACACACCGTATCATACATGTGGCTTAGCATTGGTCACATCTCTGTGGGTGCACAGCTGTGAAGTGATACTGACATGTTTTATGCTGTTTAGGGTAGTCTTACGGTAGGGCTCAAACCCCAGAAACCTCAGAGTTTGCTTTAGGGGGCTGGCAAGATGACTCATCAGCTAAAGTGCCCACCACCAAGCCTGATGTCCTACACTGTGACATGTACATACCAAAGCCCTCCCTGAGACACACACACACACACAGCTAAATAAATGAATGTAATTATGTAAATATTTTGGTTTTTTTTTAATACAACCTGCCTTATACTCAGGATGAATGTCACTAATTTAGAGACAATCAATATGCACATTGAGTCACACCTGTAATCCCACCACTTGAGCACTAGAGGTAGATTTAAGAATTAAAGGTCATCCTTGGCTACACGGTGTGTTTGAGGCTAGCCTTTGCAGTGTGAGGGCCCCATCTCAAAGTACCAACTGACCAACCAAGCAACCACCTACCTACCCACTCCAAGCTGAAGCTAAACTTGTCTCTGCAGAAAAACAGGAAGGCATATTCATCATGTTATCAGAGTCACATTCATCATGTTAAACATGCCTCTAAAGAACTATAGAATCCGTTCTACACTTTTATTGTTGTTGTTAAAGCAGCAAAAGCAAAGTTAAAAGGTGAATTAATCACTGAGTAGAAAACTCCACATCTGACCTGGAGCCGATCAGAACAAAACATAGAACGTCATGTCCGTGTATATCAGTACTTCCACAGCCACACGCATACACTCCCAGACATCAGGAAAGGCCTCGCTGCTCTTCGCAGAGTGAGGCTTTTACACGGGGAGAAGCAAAGCTAACTGGGTGAGAGCTAGTATTGAGAGGCCGCTCTTATCACAGTGTTTTAATATTGCTTTACTGAGACCAAAAGACACAATACTTTTCCCAAATAAGAAAGTTACCACATCATTTAAAGTAAGCATGGCCGCATGCTCCTGTTATCCCAGAGCCCTAGTGCTAGAGGTTTGGGGGGGGGCAGGTCAGAGTTCAAGGTCATTCTCAGATACATGGTGAGATCCAGCCAGTCTGAGCCATGAGACCTGTCTAAAGCAAAAAAGGAAAAGATGCTAGAATTAGTTTTATTCACATTAAAAAAATAAGAGATGCATGCCTTGTTGACTGAACCGATGACAGCAGCCTAAAGTAGCATGTGGACTATTTTGGGAGGCAGGGAGAAAATCTAGGACGCCTCCTTGTATCCAGAAAGCAGTGTGACTGTCAGACAGAGTCACCCTGGGGTGCAACCGCTTTCTGAAGGTTAGTTCATTTTTCTAACCAGAGTCACCTGGAGTTCTTTGTCACTGATTAGCATGTTCATAAACATCTTAAGGTTTTTGCTTTTGAAAAATACCCCAGTACATAGATAGGTCTAGCTTTCCCATTATAAAAGAATATCCTCATATGTTGAAGAGGAAAGAAAAGATTGTTCTTAAAGAGTCACAACACCTGTAAGAGATGTAGACTTAGGAAAGAATTAAACATAATAAAGATAAAAAGCACTTATAAAGCCGGGGACATTAGTGAACCTCGGGTCATCTGAGCCAATGGCTGCCTAGCGTCCATCCGGAAATGCGACCAAATGAAAGTCCATGCAGCTTTCTCAGCCTGAAATGCATGGGTCAGCTGACTGTTTCAGTTATTGTCTGAAGGGATGGGGTGGTTGTGGTCAACTTTAGAGGATTACAGGAAGTTCTGTTGCTCTCGTGTTTTCCTTGCATTTTAAATTGCTAACATGCACATAGTAGTGGGTAAAATTTTTAATGAATGTTGTAAAGATTAAACTAAGTGTATACTCTCTGTAGCATTTTTTTATATTGAGAATGTCTTTATGTGAGGAAAAGTATGTGTTTTGATCAAGTTTTGAGACATAGCTTTCATTTCTGTATCCGAGCAACATTCTACAATACTCACCTTACCCTAGCTGCCCTGTGAGTAGATGTTTTTTTTTTTAATGTGGTTAGCATGCATGTTCAACATTCCCATATGATATCATGTTGTCAATATTTCTTGTGTGAATCTTTTTTTTTGTAACATTTTCCATGAACACCATGGAGATACAGACTTACATAGACATTCAGCTCATTAGAAGGTACTTCTGTTTGCATGCAGCATAGACATTAAGCTCATTATGTATTTTTAAACAATTTCATATGCATGTTTATTTGATAAAAATTCAGATCTATTAAAATCGTTATTTCTTTATTGTATGAGATATTTTTAGAGACTCATGGGTTCAGAGGTACTGTTATGCTCTTGGCATGTATTTTGTATACAGACAACCATGGAAATAAATATATAATTTTACAAAGAGTTTCACCCAAATTCAGTTTGTGGGACGTTTTACTGCTGTCTTTTAAATAGTTTATTCCCCCCCCCGCCCCCTCCACGACTAAGAAATAGGTAAGTACAAAATCTCCATGATTTGAAGACCATGGCCACAGAGGATATGCTTAAGCACCGCTTGGAACACATTAGCTCACTTTGCTCATTCCGCTGGAGGAGAACAGCCACCCCAGCCAGGAAGCAGGTGTGTAAACTGCCAGAGGTAGACCGCTTTGCAGACACAGTTAATCCACGTCAGAAATGTCCCATAGCCGTCACTGATAGAGCCTTTACAGGGCAAAACAGCATGGCTCACATGCATCCGAGACGTTATTCTTGTGGATGAGAATAAGCACAGGGCTCTCTTGAAGGCTTCTGAATGGATTTTCTTTGCTTCTCTAATGGGGCTTCAGTCTGTTAAATTGTTACAACTTCTCTCCAGTGCTCTCAGTCAAACTTGATCTTCCATTAGGAAGACAAATGAGACAGGAGTGCCTGGCACTTCCGGTTGATGTAACAAATTCATTGGTTTGGTAGTAAGAAAAGTAACATGAAAATGCAAAAAAAAAAAAAAAAAAAAAAAAAAAAGCAAAACGAAAAGCAAGCAAACAAACGAACAAAATAGCCTTAAAGTAAAACAGTTTAAAGCTGGATGAAGCAACGATTTCTGTTTTTCACTGTTCACTGCTCTATTTATTTGTTTGGCTTAACTTGTTTGTTTTTTGTCTGTGTCTGTCTTGAGTGTATGTCATGTGTGTGCAGGTACCTTGGGGTGGCAAGAAGAAAGTGTCAGATTACCTGGAGCTGGAGTAAAGGTGAGCCGGTGTGCTGGAAACTAAATGTGGGTCATTGGACAGGAGGCACCCTTACTGCTGAGCCATCTCCTCAGCCCCTGATTACTGTCATCATCATCACTGTATTCATTTGAAACAGGATCTCTCTCTGTAGTGCTTGGTGACCTGAAACTCAGGCTGCTTTCACAGCAACACTCTCGCTTTGGCCTTTGATGCTGGGACCGTAAATGTAAGTTACCCTGCTTGGCAAGTGTTATTGTTCCTTTACATTTTTATTTTATTATTTAAATTTTATTTATTCCCCTCCCCTGCCCCCCACCATGGCCATGGCAGTCAGGAGACAGTGCGCAGGAGCTGATTTTTTTTCCTCCTACCTTATGGGCTCTGCGGGTCAGTCAGAGGTCAGGTTGGGAAGCAAGTGACCTTACCCGCTGAGCATCTCATGTGTTCCTTCAGGTTACTCCTTTGTGCTACAGCGAAAAGTTAGGATTGTAGTGCTTCCCTTGCTTGTCTGCTCATCTACTCACTTCTCATCCTTCTCTTTGAGTCCCTGAGGTCTCCCTGAGCAATCTCATTCCTGACCTTGACAACTGCTCATGCACCATGACTTCCAAACTGACAACTGCCAGCCAGCCTTCTCCCTAGGAGCTCAGAGGACAACTTTTGGCAAGGCTTCTTGGTTCCTCAAAGCCAAATGTTCCATTCTTGGAAGATACTTCTACTCCCATGTGGCCCATCCCCGTTCATGGTGCCAGTAGCCACCCGGGGGATGTCAGGGTTAGACCATTATGTCTACTTTATAGGTACTGGGTCACGACCCAAGGCTTCCTGCACATTAGGCAAGCACTCTACCAACTGACATATATCTTAGCCCTAAGACAGTTTGGAAAACTTTTTTTTTTTTTTTAATTTTGGGTACTACTTGCTTTCTGTTTAGTCTCCTTCCTCCGTTCTTATCACTAATACTTCCTTCTGTTTCTGTGTTTGCTGTAACTCCTTCAGCTGAACGCCTTGCTAATTGCATTTTGGCTTCTTCATTTCTGACATATGCTTTTGAGGCTGTAATGTACCAGCATGTTTCACACCAGCTAGAACAACAAGTTTTAATATGAAATATTTGTGGTTGCAGTTTGTCTGTAAATAGTTTTTGTGAATTTCCCCATTCTTTGACTCATGACCCAGTGGGTCGGTCTGAAGCTGCTTGCCCCTTCCACGTCCCATTTGATTGGCTAGTGCATCCATCCCCCAGCTGCTGTGAGCACTCGTCTCAGGCAGAGGAGCACTCTCATGACCAGGAGGTTCATTGCTGCATTATCGGCTTGCACCCAATGGCTGCAGGCATGGGAAGAAAAGACATTAATTAGTGTCTTGTTTCAGATGGAACTGACTCTGGTGCAGTGTCTGCTCCAGAGCATCTGTGTGCAGGCTGAAGGTATTTTTCAGTTGGGGCTCATCCTTGTTTTTCTCCATCTTCCTTCTCCTGCTTCTCTCATACTTTTTTTTTTTTTTTGAGACAGGATTCATCTGTGCAGCCTTCGCTGTCTTGAACTCGCTTTGTAGACCAGGCAGGTCTCGAACTCACAGAGATCCACCTGCCTCTGCTTCCCTGAGTGCTGGGATTATAGGTGTGCACCACTGAGACCAGATTCTCTCATACTTCTTGAGCATGCCCCTTCATAAATTTATATGAGAACGTCCATTTTAGTTCTGCAATGAGACCATGAGACCGCTCAACTTAAAATAGAGGAATGCAAGTTTCATGGGCTTTGAGAACAGATTTCCAGATGGGCTTCTGGACTTAAACAACTTACTGGCCAAACAATCCTCCATGCCCTGGGGTTATGTAAGGCTTTGAAAGGTGATAGCCTATGATTGCAGATCGTCTCCTGTGTTTAGCTGTGGTGCACTAGGATGGGAAAGGACGCACTTACCAGTGCAGAGTCTCTGCGATTGGAGGCCTGGAGGACATAGCCATCAGACAGACTGTGGTGTTACACAACTCTCTTTGAATGTGCTTGAATAGTTGAAGTGAGAAGCCAAGAGCAGCGGCTCATTCCTGTGATCTCGGCATTAGCGGAGATGGAAGCAGGAAGATTTCAATAAGGTAGAGGCCCAGTTTATATCTAACGTTGACTATAGAATGAGACCTAGTCTCAACTCCACAGCCCTTCAAAAAAATTTGAAGAACTTCTGTGGAGGGGCCCGCTCAGCCCTGATATCCACCACTATCTGCATGTGTTAAATTAGGTAGTTAAGCCAGATCGACATGGTAGACTATGGAGGAATGGACTGAACATACTATTGACTCAGGAGTGCTTATGTGAGTCTTCTGTATCAGATAGGGTGTTTGGAGGACCTAGAGCACAGACTGTTTATGGAGGTGAGAGTTGCCCAGGAGACACAGGATTTCTCAGAAGGTGGGCTGTGTCTGTAGGTTGGATGGAAAGTAGATTTCTTAAGAAGGGGCTTCTGAAGCAGCAAGAAAGATGGCAGAGTCCCTGGATAGTGTTAAGCCACCAGAAGCCAAATTTGATTAATCACTGTTGTGGGGGCCTCCTGGGAGTCCTGATTTATTGTTTGTAAAGATGGCCCATCAGACGTGTTAATTTAAAAGCTTTATTTGTGTGTGTGTTCCATGTGCATGCATGTAGGTTGGAGACAACTTTCAGGAGTAAGTTTTGTCCTTCCACCTTTATGTGTGGACTGAATTCTGGGGACTGAATTCTCAGCCAGTACTTTGCCTGCTGACTCATCATCTTTCAAGACCCAGAACGTGTTATTTTTGAAGGTAAGATAGGGTAGAAACTATCAAAGGTATCACTTAATACATGTTGATGGAGTAGGGGCTGGAGAGATGGCTCAGTGGTTAAGAGCACTTGCTGCTCTTACAGAGGATCCTGGCTTGGTCCTCAGAATCAACACAATGGTTCACAACCATCCTCAACTCCAGTTCCAGAGATCCAAAGCCCTCCTCTGACCTCCACAGGCACCAAGCATACCTGCGGTGCACATACATGCAAGAAAAAAAAAACCATTAGAAAGAAATCTATTTATATATTACTGGTGAAGGAAGAATTGCTGAGTAGTTAAAAGGGAGGTGTTGCTACTAACAGTTCAAATCTTTAACCCTGTATTAGACAGGCCGCTGTATTGCTGAGTTACAGACCTAGCGCCCTCTGACTCTGTTTGAAAGTGGCCTCAGTGAATTGTTCAGGTTGTTCTTGAACTCACTGCAAGCCAGGCAGATGCTGAACTTTCTGCTCTGCTGCTTCTGCCGCCTTCCAAATGCCTCAGTTGGGGATGATTCAAGAGACCTGGCAGTCAAATTCTCTGCCTGGTTTCAGCCTATTATACATTTAGTCTCCTCAGCTGTAAAGGCTGAGTGGAATCTCATGGGAAAAGATTCTAAAACATCAAGCCTGTGTGGCTTAGTGATACTCTAGCCCTTCTCCAAATGCAACTTGTAGAAGTTATTGACACTGGAGAGCCATGCACTGATGACAGGGCCAGGCACATGTTTTTGGACCACTGTTGGATAACAGTTCCACATCAAAAATACCTTGGAGGACTTAAAGTGACATAGTGGTCTCTTCTACGTAGGCCCTTTAAAAACTTTTATTTGTATAGATGCTTTTATATGTATGGTGGGTTTTGTGTCGACACAAGCTAGAATCAATAGAGAGGAAGGAGCCTCAGTTGAGGAAATGCCTTCATAAGATCCAGCTGTAAAATATTTTCTCAATTAGTGATCAGTGGGGGAGGGCCCAGCCCATTGTGAGTGCTACCATTCCTGGGCTGGTGGTCCTGGATTCTATAAGAAAGCAAACTGAGCAAGCCAGGGGAAGCAAACCAGTAACCAGCACCCCTCCCCTCTGCATCAGTTCCTGCCTCCAGGTTCCTGCCCTGCTTGAGTTCCTGTTCTGACTTCCTTTGCTGATGAACAGCAATGTGGAAGCATAAGCTGAATAAATTCTTTGCTTCCTAACTTGCTTTTTGATCATGGTGTTTTGTTGCAGCAATAGAAACTCTGACTAAGGCAGATGCTTTGCCTGCATGAATCTCTGTACTGTGTGTATGCCTAGTACCCAAAGAGGCCAGATGAGAGCGTGAGAGCCTGGAGCTGGAGTTACGGATGGCTGTGAGCTGCCATATCAGGGCTGGGAATTAAACCTGGGTCCTTTGAAAGAGAAGCCAGTGCTTTTAGCCACTGAGTCATCTCTCTAGACTCTAATAATGTTCTCTTCCAGAAAAGGGGACATATGGGAACTAAATGACAGACGAAGTACTGGCCAAGGCGGACCACATAATAGATGCACTGCACCCACAGACAAGGCACTGGTAATTTCCATTCTTAAAAGCATAATAATGTCACTAATAGCATCCGAGCCTTCACTTAATTCCTCTGTGCTGTAGAATAAGAGCTACCAAGGAGGAAAGGCAGGGTTTCTTTGGAGCCATCTCCTTCCTAGGCCCCTTCCCCAAACAGTGAGGAAATGACAGCTATGACTCCCATTGTGACAACCAGCAAGGATGCAGGAGTAAGGGGGTCCTCGTAATATACCAAAACATCAAAGAACCCAAGAGCCCTCTTGGTTTCACTGGTTGGATCACAGTGATAGCGATATTTAACAAAGTACTAGTTAATTAGTGCACCAAATAGCCTCAGTTACAGAAGCTTGTGACAGATGCATCTCTATTAGAAGGATGGGCAAGCCTCTGGTCACTTAAGGTTATTTTAAATGCTATCTCTACTCCGTATCTATGTTTTCCTCCCACTTGTTCTAAATACAAGTCCTTTGCCAAGTCTTGATCTCTTCTGTCCTTCTCTGCAGATCTTCTGTTGAATTATGGGTAGTTATTCCTTCAGTTCTCTATGTCTTTAGCTGCATTGAATCTACTAATTTTTTTTCCATCTTGATTTCTAAAGTTACATCCTTTAAAAAAATTCGCAGAAGTGTTGTTTGCTTCTTTTAAATTTATTCTTTTGTCTGTTTAGAGACATTGTTCTGATGTAATGATTTCTATGCCTTCTTACATGCATTGGTCAGGGTTTTCCAGAGACTTAGAACTGATTGAATGAATATATATTAAGCAGTTGTTTATTAGATTGGCTCCCATGATCCAACCTGGGTCATTTAACAACTACTGTTTTTACTTGGAGGGCCCAGCAACTGCTAAGTTCAAGAGACTGCTGACTCTGCAGTCCAATCTGGCCTGGAAGATTCCTGGGTGGTGGCTGATCTTTAGTCTATGATTAAAAAGCTGGGTTCTTATATCAATGAAGAATGAAAGCAGGAGTGGCAGCAACGGGGTGACGAACTTGCCAGGTGCATAGGCAAGTTGGCAAAAAGCAAAGCTGTCCCCTCCCTCATCTAGGTCAATGCAAGAAGGAAAATGAATTGTGTCACTTCAGTTAACTCAAAAGAAAATCACCATACACACAGCCATACACATAGCTTGTCTAGAGAGTCTCGAGTGTTGCAGGAAGCTTGTCTCCTCTATGAATCTAGGTCCTGTCAAGTTGGTAATCATATTAACAATCATATCATCTAAGCTCACATGTTTAGATGTTTGATGACACACAGTTCTGAAGTGATTGCGCTTCCCGCCTGTGCATCTGAGTTTGCGCTGTGCAGTCTCTTCACCTGCAAAGATCCTGTCCTTGCATAGCTTGCACCTTTTAAATTGTGAGTTCATCTTTGCATTTGTTATTTGCACAAGGCCCCTCACACTGCGGTTTATGGAGCTATCTCAGGAGAGGCTTCACAATTCATTTTGACAGAGCCCTGCATGTCTCCTGGTCCTGATCCTCACTGATACCAGGAAGTCCCATGGTGTCTCTGGAGAGGTTTCAGATTTTGTGTCCTGGATTGAGCAGAGATGTATATTTGCAGCAGAACTGGAGGCAGTTGACTAGAAAATACATATCTGAGAGAGGAAGTGGGCCAGAGCATGAGAGAGCTGAGCAAAATTACCCAGATTTGATGCTTTGCTCATTTCACTGGCACTGGATTTTGGCAATGCTCTGTTGTATGTAGTGTTATGTACAACTTCATGTGTTGTCTCTCATCTGTATATTAAATGATGGCCCAGAGGTCTGTGTTTTAGTGATGCAAGGACCCATCTTTGCTCTTGGACTCTCTGACTTATGCTGCATCAGTGGTTTGAGTCTGCTTCACTAAGCCTCAGCTGGGGCTTTCCAGCTTTCTTCCTTGCCAACCGGTTTTTCTCATAGTTTAATTCTACAACCTGCACTTGATGCTTTTAGGATCTCACTGTCTGCCCCCACTTCAGCCCGAAGAACAACTTTTACATACGTGATTTTTCCAGTTTGAAATTCTTATATGTCTTGCTTAAGTAGTGCAAACTTGAGACCTGCATGTGGTAGTAGTGCACTTTGATTTTATATATTCTTATTTTTCATGAGAAAAGATTAGGATGGGGGAGTTAGAGGGACAGCTCAGTGGCTGAGAGCACCTGTTACAGAGAGTCCAGGTCTGATTCCCAGCACACATATGGTAGCTTACAACAGTGTATAATTCTAGAGGATCTGACACCCTCTTCTGACCTCTGTGTGTACCAGGCATGCATGTGGTGCACAGACTTACATGCATGCAAATGTTCATAGATATCAAATAAAGATAAATCTTTGAAAAAAAAGATTAGGGTGAATACCAAGTTTTTCATGCTATTTATCAGTGTCTATGTTTGGGCTTGGTCTGGTGCTTTGTTTTTGAATGCTGATTTCAGTGCCTTGAGATCTGCTTTCTACCTGCTATGAATATTGATACAACATTGAACTATCTCCTGTAACCATGTGATGAGAAGGAATGTTTCCCAATTATCCCTGATTGGTTGATTAAAAGCCCTACACCTGGGTAGGGTGGAAGGAGGTAGGTATGACTAAGGTTCCCAGGCTTTTATGGGAAGGAGACAGATGGGAAGAGAGGAGGAAGGAGGAAGCCACCATGAATTAGGTGAAGAGATAACTGTGTGGTCTGGGAGGAAGGACTCCAGGAATGGCATAGATAGAGGAGATGAAAAACATTACCAAGTATTTGGGATTACGGATGGGATGTAGCCCAATCGGGAGTGGTTAAGATGTATACACGGGATTTGGGCTGGGATATATGAGATAGCGTGGGGTCTACATCTCCCTTTCATTTGACAGAGACTACCCAATATTGTATGAGCAGAGTAATTCTACATCTCTCCAACCCTAGCTGTTAAGAGGCCATTGGCCTCTGAATAACCCAAAGAGTAAGACTTGGCCACTACTCCGGCAAACTCAGGAAGGAGCAGGTCTTTGTAGAACACCTTAGGCCCCAGAGGGAGCTGCTCCGCAGCCTCGGTACCACACTCTGTACTTCTGACCCACAGTCTCCAATTACAAAGCAAGGCTGGCATCCAAATGATGGCCTCCTCAGCTGGCACGGTCACACCAATGCCGCTCTTCCGCTTGAAGAGTCAAACTCTCAAGTCTACTGAAATTATTTTAATTCCCCAGCCTGTCAAACCCACTCTTCTAAGATTTCTGAGCAAGAGTAGTGGGTTGCTTGTAGAAATTGCTTCCTTCTCTCTGGCTAGTGTCCTTCATCCTAAGCTTATTTCTACTGTTCAACATATTGGGGAATTTTCGTAAGCGGGAAGCTTCTGATGATGGCAGAACTGTGCTCAGAAACTTGGTTGCTGGGGAAATAACCTCTGCCTACTTTAATGTATTAAAAAACTAGGTGTGGGGCTAGAGGAATAGCTCAGGGATTAAGCGTGCTTGCTGTTCCTGCAGAGGACTAGAGTAAAGTTCCTAGTACCCTCAGGCTCACAAACAGTGGAAACTCCAGCTCCAAGAAATCCCAAGCTGTCTTCTGCCTTCTGGGCACGCACATGTATACAACACAGGACACACACACATGACACCCACCACACCACCTACCCCCATATATATGTGTATATGCAAATATATACACACACATACATAGTTCTATTGAATAGCAACCTCTGCTTGGCACTATGAGCAGTCAGCAGGCCCCTGCTCCTTAGAAGCTTATAACAACACCAATGTCAAGGTGGGTGACATTCAGCTCCAAAGATGACAGACAGCTGCAACCACACAAACGGCAGCACGGATATAATTCCTTGACTGTTTGATAGACATTACCTTTTAAGACCTTTTCTTTTAAATATCTTACCAAAAAGCCCCGTGAAGAAGGGGCTGTCATTACGTCCAAGTCCATTTTATTCAAGAACTGTATGAGTCATGAAGTAAATAATTTGCTTCAAGTCCCACTACTGGTAATTCAAAGATTGACTTTTCTCAGCTCCTGTGATTCGCCACTGCATTATCCTTCTTCTGATCTAACCAAAAAAACACCAGAAAGACTAGAGTTCAGAATACGAATGTGATGGCTCAAAGGAGAAGAACACTTGCTTCCAAGCTGATGGCCTGGAGCTCACTGATGGGACAGAGAAAACAGACTCCCTCTGAAATCACACATGCACACACCCACTAAAAAGTATGAATGTAAATACATTATCGCCCCCAGAGTAAACAGCATTTGGCACGCTCTCTTCCTTAAAAGACAGCCTCTTTAAAGGCGATTACACACTGCACCTTGAATAAAGGGTTAGGACAAAACAGGCAACGTTGTACTTTAGGAATGGAAACAATGCCGTGGGTCAAGCTGAAAGTTAGTGGTTGAGCTTCTGGCCCATGGACTCTGGGCTCTGGTGGACAGGGAGCAAACCCGGGCTGCAGGTCAGTCTTAGCTCCTTGGAACTTGGTGGCTCAGTTCCCTTGCGAGACTCTACCTCTCAGAAAGAAAAAGCAGGATAAAGTTTGAGCCTGATATGCCTCTCCCTGTGGCCCTCTGGCAGCCTTTTGCATGGACCCAGAAGCAGGACAGTATAAATTACCTCCCTCACTTGTTGATTCACTTTATCCTAATGTTGAATCAACATAGTCTGGCCATGCAGACTCCAGTCTGGAAAGTCAATAAAGTCAGATTCTATTTCCAGGTCTTTTCTGGGATAAGTAGCTGGCTGGAAGTCACAGTCATTCTGAGCAGCTGAAAATAACTAACAAGATATTTTAATGAGTTAATAAGTCTTTCTCACTGAACTACATGGAAAGACATAAAACATCACACTTAAGCTACTTGCCAGCCTTAATTAAACTTGATGCTGAAAAGGTCAGTGCCCCTTCTGGCAGGTTCCAAATCACTCAGCCTTTGACAGCAGGGGTGACTGTAGGGGTGGAAGCAGATATGTGCACAGGCAAACAGGAACCTTCTATATCCACTGAAATTATAAACAGGTTCATTTTAAGTGGGCCTTATCCCAGCTAATAACAACTGCATTTACCCTGTCTTTGCACCAAGTGTACCTGCAGTTTTATTTACTTAGCTCTTCCAGCAACTCTAGAAACTCAACGCTGCTACTCTTCTTGATAGACGAGAAAACCAAGGCACAGAATATTGTGGTTGCCAGTTTGCAAAATGATAAATGCAGGATTTGAATGCCTAGTTCCTTTCTTCTGGGCTCTATTGCCTTTCTTAGTCAGGCGTTGAGCTGTAGGTGAGTCTCCCATGAGCTACAAGCCAGTAACACTGGCCAGGAATTCAGAAGTTCCTTCTAAGGATAGCTTAAAGTACGAAAGACGATGAGATACTTCATAGGATACAGGATTATTTTCATCCTGTGGGTTGGTGGAGGTCATCTGGAGGTCTGGTTGGTTAAAACAATAATTGCAGTTTCTTTTTTTATCTATTTGTATTTGATTATGCTTTCTCCCTCCCTTAACTCCTCCCAGGCCGTCCCCACCTCCTTACTTATCCAACATTTTATGCTCGTTTTTCTTATGTCTTTTTATCTTCTTTTCCCCCACCTCGCTTTCAAAAGCTCCCCAGAAAAATACAAAAACAAATCCCAAACCAAGAATCCAACAATGCCAAAAATCCAAAAGCCCACATCAAACAAACTTGGAGTTTGCTTTACGTTGGTCAACACTTCCTGGGCACAGGTCCTGCCCTGGAATGAAGTTGACATAGCCAGTGACATTCTCTTGGGGAAAACTCATTTTCCTGTTGTTGGCAGGTATCAGTTACTGATGGCTTCTTGGTTAGGGCTGGGTCCCTGTGTTCTCCTCCTCGTCTTAGTGCTGGGAGCCCATCTGGCTTGAACGCTGTGCAGCTCTTATGCAAGCCACCACAGGGTCTGTGAGTTCATATGTTTACACGTCTGTTATGTCTGGAAAACACTGGTTCCTTGGAGTAAGCCGCCACCTCTGGCTCTTTTGATCTTTTTGTCTTCTTCCCCTATAGATCCTCGAACTTTGAGGGAAGGGGTTTGATGGAGACATTCTGTTTAGGACTGATTGCTCCAAAGCCTCTAACTCTGTATATGTTGTCTAGTCATGGGACTTGGTATTCATTCCCATCTATTGTAAGAAGAAGAAGGTTCTCTGATGAGGGTTGAGTGAGGCATCTCTGGGTATAGCAACATGTTATTAGGAGCCCCTTTATTGCTGTTTTAGGAGACTAATAGTATCTAAGCCCATGACCTATCTAGCTCCAGTTTCTTGGTCCTTTAATGGTGTCAGGAATGGGTTTCGTCTAATGAACTTGGCCTGGAAGCCAATAAAAAAGTGACTGGTTATTTGCATAGCATTTATGCCACCATTGGACCATTATATTTCACTGTTGTAGGTATTGATAGTTACTCTTTTCCTCTGATAGTGTGCAGAATACCTCAAGTACCATGAAAGCTAGTCATTAGGGATAAAGCTTTTGGTTAGGCACCATCTCAACTATTCTGAGTTTTATGATGTAAATAAACTTCATCTTTAGTAACAGGGCCTTACCATCAGGTTGTGGAACACAACCAATAGCCTTGGAGATATGATATTTGAAGGGTTCCATGTAACCTCTTGGCCAATGATGCAACAAGAGGTAACCTCTTCCTGGCACTGAGAATTTTTTTTTTTTTTGGTGACATAAGATGTCTTGTTGGGGTATTGTCTCTACCATTATATGGCAACCCAATTTTGGGCAGGGCACTGATCCTATAGGCACTAAGACCAATGGTTAATGAACTGGACTTTATGAAGCTGAAAGCCTTCTGCATAGAAAAGGACTCCATCATTTGGGCAATGCAGCAGCTACAGAATGGAAAAAAAGTCTTTATCAATTATATATTAGATACAGTGCTAGTTTCTAGAGTATATAAAGAAATTTAAAAAGTGAACATCAAGAAAACACATAACCCAGTTAAAAACTGGGCACAGAACTAAACAAAGAATTCTCAAATGATGAAACACAAATTGCTGAGGAACATGACAAGAAATGTTCAATATCATTTGCCATCAGGGAAATGAAATTAAAACTACTTTGAGATTTCATCTTATCCTAGTCAAAATGGCCAGGATAAATGAAACAAATCATAGCCCGTGCTGGCGAGGATGCGGAGAAACACTTGCTGGTGGGAGTACAAGGTGGTTTAGCCACTGCAGAAATCAGTGTGGTAGTTCCTCAGGAGGCTGGAAAGCAATCTACTTCAATATCCCGCTACACCACTTTTCGGTATACACCAAGGACTCCACATCCTTCTACAGAGACACTAGCTCATCCCTCTTCATTGCTGCTATAGTCATAACAGTCAGAAATTGGAAATAACATAGATGTTCATCAGCTGATGACTGGATAATGAAAATGTGGTCCATTTATACAATGGAGTATTATTCAGGCGTTCAGACAAAGAGAAGTATGGATGGAACTAGAAAAGTTACAGTTTCTTGAACCCAAAGACGTGAGGTGAACAGTAAGGTTCACCGCCCTTCTCCCTGGGCTCTGGCTTTGCACCAAGCTGGCTGCCTTTGTCTCTCTCTTCCTACTTTCCAGTCCTTCACTCCTCCACACATGAACAGAACAAAACCCCACAGCAAGTTTCTTCTAAGACACGGTCACTGGAGGATAATATCTGTTCACAATCAGCATCCTCTGAATCCACCCTTAAACTTTAATAAGCCGTGATCCCTTTAGGCATCCTCGGAGATGTATAGAGCCTCATTTCCATAGCATCAAGCGCACCTGAGATCTGTGTCATGCTCAGGTAAAGCCCATAGGAGCAGGGCTGCAATTAGGAATTTGTCTTTGCTGGTCAATAGGTATGGCCCTGCTTTGTGTTTCTACAGCCCCACTGAACAGACCTCTATTCACACTTCCTCAAATTCTTCCAGTGGTGATTTTCATTTCTCCAATTCTCATGTTTACTGTTTCTATATTGACACTGTAATGACTGACTGAGTGGTTTCATACATTGCCCTACATCTTTTTAATATCCCCCTTTTGTCCATTAATTGTTACTTTTTGTTTTAGTTCTTTCACTGAGTATCTTTATAAGTGTCTTTATATATTTATAGCTTATAAACATAAGCCATTATTTCTTACTATAAGGGTAATTGTTATTGATTGTTTATGACCTAACAAAATCAGCATGTTGAAACTTGTCTCCATTGTGGGACTTTGGTGTCAGAGGTGGGGGTCAGGGTGAATGGATCCCAGGGGGGATGGAACCTCATGAGTCAGATTTGTGCCTTTTTAAGGATCTGAAGAGTCCAGAGTTCAAGTTCTCCTCTTTTCCTATGTTTCCATGGAAACACCACTATGAACCAGAGTGAGCCCCTACCAGACAGAGGATCTGTGGAAACCATGGTCTTAGATTTTGCAGTTTGTGGGACTCGTGAGAAATGGTTTGCTCCTGTTAACACACTGTGCATGTCCTGGTATTTAGTTTCTGTAGCCCAAGTAACTAAGACAGTTATTCTTAAAATGTTTTTAAAGATTTTTATTCTATTTTTGATTATGTGTGTGCATGTGTTTCTGTGTATGGATAAGTGCACATGAGGGCAGGTAACCTTGGAAGTCAGAAAAGGGTTCTGGATTCCTTGAAGCTGGAGTTGTAGGACAGTTGCGAGCCACCCAGTGTTAGTGCTGGGAATGAAACTTGGGTCCTCTGCAAGAGCAGTCTGTTTGCTTGTGTGTTTATTAGTTTTTGAGACAGAGGCTCACTGTGTAGCTTCTGCTGGTCCAGAACTCATTACTTAGGCAAAGTTGGCCTTGAAATCCTAGCAGTCAGCCTGCTTCTGCTTCTCCAGAGCTGGAGTTAAAGGCACGAGCCAACACGGTCAGCAGTCTGTGCGCTTAACCTCTGAGGCGTCTTTCCAGCCCCATGAGAGTTATTCTTAACTGTTCATTAAGTTTCATGAAGGTGCTAATATTCCCACCATTATCTCCCCTCTTTCTCTTTCGGTTTCCCACATTTTGGGAGCCTCTATCTTCATTTTCTTTCTTTTCTTTTCTGTGTTGGCAGATTGATCCATTCAAACTATTTCATAATCAGAATTTGGACTTGCCTTTGGTTGTGTTCTGATTCTAAAAGCTAAAAGCAAGTAAGCAGAGTGTGTGTGCTTTGGCTTTGAAATGTTTGTCTCTGTGGAGCACAGAGTACTTTGCCTCATGTGTCCAATGGTCTCAGCTCATCTTCTGTAGAAACTGAGGGCACTCAGTTGCAACGTTGTTTCCAATGGCTCCTTTTTCTAATATTCTATCACTTCTTGTCTCTCAAGTCCCAATCTTGTTTAGTATTGGGACTGTGATTCCTTGGCACCACTTTTCTAAAAATTTTCTTCCTGAAGTTTTGACTGCTTTTCTCTCTCTCTTTATTTTTTCTCACTAAGATTACCAGGTATTTTCTATAGACTTAAAGCTACCTTCTATCTGTTATGAAATCATACTTCTTTTCCTTCCAGTTAGATTTTGATCACTCTGTAGCTAGCTTGTTGTTCTGTCTGGAAGCTTTTTGGATTCTGTTTTATCTTTTATGTCAGAAATTCCACACATTTCTGTCTTGAATATAAAGCCAATGAAGCTAATATTTAGTGAGTACATCTGGTAGGAATGCTTCTATATACCTTAGCCTTAATTTTTATTTTAGTATTTTATTAATAACATAGGCTCTTATTTTTGTTATAATTTTCTGCTTTATTGGATATCTAGCTATGTGTCTCTTACCTGTCTATCTTTACACATATCTTTACCTTTTGCCTCATATTTTTATTGGCTTTAGTGAGAGTATTTTATTTTGTAAGAAATCCTTTCATTTATTCTTTTACTAATTTGCTATTTAAAACTACTTAATATTCTTTTTGATAGTGTTCTAATTTTATCTTACTCATATACTTAGGTTCTTTTGAGTTCTTCTGTGACTTCTGAAATCCTACTTCCTGTAGCATTTATTCCTTCTTTCTGGTCTAGGGCACTGCTTCCCCTCAGATCTCTGAAGATCTTGGTGTTTTCATATCCTAAGATGAACACCCCTCTCCCCTACTTATCAACCTGGAGATCGCTCACTTGTTCAGCTCTTGCCTGGCAGGCCTAGTTCTTGCTGCTTCTCTTATTGGGATTGAAATTATAACTGAGATTTTGAAATAATAATGGCACGGTAGGCTGCAGTCCTCTGTGGTGTGGAGGAGAACTTGCCTCCAGGACCCCCATATTTCTGCTCTCATCCTTTGTCTTTTTCATGCTTTTCTATGCATATTGTGTATTTGCTTCTGGGAGCTGACAGAGCACCAGTCTTAAATAGCTGATGTGTGTGCACAGGCTGACACTATGGCAACACACCCTCTTCTCTAAAGACCTAGATCCTATTTTATTCAGTTTGATTTCTTTCAGATCTTGGTTTTGAGCAGTGGAGCTGCTGTTTCATTGCACATACAGATACACAGACACAGACACACACACACACACACAGAGAGAGAGAGAGAGAGAGAGAGAGAGAGAGACAGAGACAGAGACAGAGACAGAGACGGAGACTAACACTGCAGCCCCGTACTAATCTTCCCTTTACATCCTGGGACACAAGGGCAATGCAGGTTCTCAACAAAAAATCAATCATTATTTTAAATGACTGTATAATAGCCCCACAAAACTTTTAGGCATTTACTTTAGAGAATTTCACTGTTCATTAAGATATGAACTTGGCACCCTGGCAGCTAATAGTCTTCAAGAAGTCACTGTTTCCTTATTAAGGAAACATTAGTATGAACTAGAATGTGTGTGGGTGTGTGCATGTGTGCTTGAGAGAGACAGGAAGATAGGCAGAGACCAATGACAGGGAAATGAAAGAAGACAGTAAATAACCCTAGAGGTAGAAGAGCCCTCCTGCCCAAGCACAGCCTCAGTGGGGAGTCTGCCTGTTTGAACTTAAACTCTGACTCTGTCACCATACTGGTTACTCCTTTCATTGCTGTGTCCAAATGCCTAACAAGAAGCCATTGAAGGACAGACACATTTATTTTGATGTATGGTTTAAGAATGGATACAACCTTTTGTGGCAAGGAAGCCATGAGAACATTAGTCATGGTGCTCTAGAGGAAGAGAACCAGTAGGGAAATGCATATACACACATATATACATACATACATATATAAGAATTTATTAAGTCAACAAATAGTAAAATATTTACATCAGCTGAATCACATGAGAGGCTGGTGGTTGCTAGGTCAACAAGGCTGGATGCCTCAGTAGTGGTGCGTCCCATAGCGGCTGTCTGTCACTGGAAACACGGACAACCCAAACCCAGTAGTTTCTTGGTCCACAAAGCTGGATGCTTTGGCAGTCACAATCTTGCTCTGAAATCTGGGAGGTTCCTGGAGAGCCATTGTTTCTTGCTCCATGACAGAAGCCTGGAAACGCTGGTTCTGCTATCAGGGAAGGCTCGGTAGCTACAACAGAGGCAGCAGCAAGGTGAACCAAGAACAGTCAAGTAATATGCCCTCTGCCATACTCTTATCTAGACTGCTGCCAGAAAGTGTCACCTTGTCACCTGCAGTTGGGATAGGTTGCTCCCTAGTCAATAAGACAATCAGGTAAGTTCTTCAGTTGAGCCTCCTTGCTTGGTAATTCTAATTTATAGCAAGTTAACATTGAAACAGAACATAATAAGGAGACATCTGGTTATATTGTCTATTGTCACGAAGCAGAGAAGACAGGAAGGTGTGGCCAGGCTTTAAAACCTTAATGTTTGTTCCCTAGTGACTACTTTTTCCAGTGAGATTATACCTCTTGAAGGTTCCACATCTTTCCAATAAAGTGCCCCTGGCTCAGGGCAAAGTATTCCTGAGTTGGTGCAAGACATTCCATGTTCACACATCAGTCACTTACATGTTATTCTTGTTGGAATTGCCACCTTCTCTTTGCCGGTTTCTACCCTTATAAAATGGGCATGTGATTAATAGTCTTGACATCATGATATTTTAGGGGGCAGGATTAAATGAATTAATGCATATAAAACCCTTCAAGAGTGTCTCTTCCTAGCTCTTAGTATTTTTTTAAGATTTATTATTTATTATGTGTACAGCGTTCTGTCTACATGTACACCTGTACGCTAGAAGAGGACACCAGGTATCATTATAGATGGTTGTGAGCCACCATGTGGTTGCTGGGAAGTGAACTCAGGACCTCTGGAAGAGCAACCAGTGCTCTTAACTTGTGACCCATCTTTCCAGCCCCCAGCTATTAGTATTATTGGTACAAGGCCTTGGTATTGCCTTAAGTAAGGAGTTCTGTTACAGGACATGTAGAACTTATTACTGCTGAAAAAAAAAAGCATTGTGAGTGGGGACAGAGGCTCCAGTGAAGCCATATCTGGAAAGGGGGAAGGGCTGAGTGTGATTCAAAGGCAGGATTCTAGAGCATAAGCCAGAACAAAACAGAAGAGGAATTGGGCCAGGCCTCAGTAGGCCAGGATGACCAGTACAGAGAGAGAGGAGCTGTATTGGTTATGCCAAATCATACTTCTTGATGCCAAAACTATGAGTAGAGGTATCATGTGCACAGTCATGTGGTTAGTGAAGTCAGGACATCTCTAGCATTTGTAAAACTGAGGTGAGGGAGGAATCTCTATTTAACAGATGATGTGTATAAATTGGAAACATTAAGCATATATGAAAATGTCTTCTTGAAGAAAAGGACCAAGAAAGTGGTGACAGGATTCAGAGTGATTCAGAGAATAAATTATCTCTAGGAACTTGGGGTTAGTTGCCTTAGGGGCCTTGTCCAATGAATGAGAGGGCTAGAAAAGCAGACTTTCCTCCTCAGATGAGAGGAGTTTTCTAACTACCTAGAGCTATCACAGAGTGTGAGTTTTCCATAATGAAGTAGGGAGAACTCAAGCAATGGAGGTGACTTAGTAGTAGATTAGTGTTGACCTAAGGAATTCTGCATGGGAAGCCACATGCTCTAAGCCTATCAACCCCAAGATCCCATGCTCATATGACCTCCAGGTCAGATCTCATTTCCAAGGCTCTTCAGACATAGTCTCAGCCGCCTGTCTCCCATTCCTCTATAGCTGAAGGTACGTGGAGGTGCCACACAGCTTCTGGAGTTTGTGTCAAAGGAAAGATGCTGTGTAAAATCAACCAGGACCATAGCCCCAGACCACCCTCTTTATAGTCTAGGCACATGACTAGCTTTAAGGCATCCTGTCTGTTGATTTATACCCACTGACAGCATTTGACTTGCATCCCATCCCACTATAGTGATCCCTAGAGCCTCTGTCTTTCCTGCTGCCATTTGGCTCCAGTCTTTCCTCTGTGTTGCTCAATGCCTGCCTGGGAAATGGGGGTGCATGTTGACATCCACTTCTATAGAGCTGGGCCTGTACCGAGGCAGGGAATGTCAGATGGCTGTTCAAGCTGTAACTTCTATTTTATTCATTGTGGCTTCCCTGCCCCACGCCCCACCTCAAAGCTTTTATCTAAGAGACGGAGCTTCTTCCACACTGGAGTCTGTAAGTCTCCAAGCCCCAACCTATTAGTTTTAATTCCAGAGCCAAATAAAAAGTCAAGCCTCATTCTCCAAGATTCACTGGTAGCAAGCTAGAAACAAGCATATGAAAGGTGCTCAACACAGATGTTTGGGGACCTTGTGTAAGGCTTCAAAGAATAAAATTAAAGTGGTATTTCCATGGGAAGATAGAGAACACAAGGAAGCCAGAACAGTGTCTCCAAAATCTGGCGGATGAGTCCCACTGAGGATGCTGATTGCCTTGTGTGTTATGCTGCAGGGTGCAAAATAAACGCTGCACACAAAGACCACTAATTGCTTCATTTATTCTTCCATTTAGTCAGGGAAACATCAGAGCTTATTCAGTCTCAGAATGGAAAATTACATGTTGGAGACAAAAGAGCCATGTTGGAGGGATGACAGTGCAGTTCTGGTCCAGCTCAGTCACATGTTTTATTAACCCTTTAGGTGAAGGCTATGTACACATACCCAGACAAAACGCCGAGGGGCACAGTTCAGAGAGTACCACCGACTACTTTTCCCTTTCCTCAGTCTAATCTACATTTGCAGATTAAATGAAAATGCAAGGGATTAGGGGCACATTTTGGGGGCTTGGGGCTTGGTTTTTCCTGTTTGAGGATTAAAATTCTCAACCTTAATTAAGGTTAATACCAACCTGGGACTTCTTATTTGGAGATAGCTTACTTGTCTCTATAGAAGCAAGCAGGCATCATCCAGCCTGCTTGGGTAGGGTAATTAAGCTAAATATTGTAAAGTGTACTGAGTTAGAAATGCCAGGAGTACAGTTCTGACAAACACCCCAACATGAGACCATCACAAATGAGATGCCCAGGAGAGCGTCTCAGTGACACTGGCTGAAAACAATTCAGATACTTGAGCAGAGAGAGTTCTTAAAACTTCATATGCAGGAGGGGAAACTGAGGCCTGGGAACAATATTTTTTTCCTGCAAAGTCATGTGGCAAAGTTAATGGCAGAACCTAAAGTTTTCCAGTGTTTAACTGTTTTCAGATATGGTATAAATATATACTCCCAATATTATTATTTTTCTTGCTTTTAGCAAGATTCCAAAATTGGTAATTTTATCTCTTTAAGTGAAAATTTAAAAAATCTGGAGAAAACAAAATGATTTACATGGGACATTCATAAATTCCTTTTCATTCTTAGGACTTTCATGCTAAGATAGAGTTAAAAATCTGACATCCAGACCCAAATCAGGAAACAGAGCTTCTACGAACACACAATGATTGTCATACACAGAGACAGGCATGGAAGACAGCACCACACAGAAGGGTCAGGAAAACCAATCAGAGAATGAAGTGGATCACATTGACGACTGGTAGGCTGGTCTAAACTGTTCAGTGTTTTCAAGTAACATAACACAACATTGATACACCAGAGAGACTAGCTGCAGAGGGGCTGGCAGAATCCATCAGAAGCAGGCACAGACTGACGCATAACATCCACTGTCACTTGAACTAAGCCTGCCTCACACTTAGCCCAGCCCCACATGGCTCTAGGGATAGGTCACTGCCGAATGCATGTCATCTTAATAACTGGCTGCCTTTCTTTTTCTTTTTTAATGATGATGCGTGTGAGTCAGAGAGGGGAGGCCTGAGGTGGCAAATGTTTCAAGTGGCTGACAGTGGCTGCACATTCTGAACTCTGCACAAAGTGACCGGGATCTTGGTGTCACCTGGGCCTGCAGCTTTAGTGATGGGCTGGGTATGGGCTTTAATGTCTGCGATTCGCTCTTTAAACTTCTGTTGCAGGAACTTTTCTTCTTTGGAATAGCTTTTGGCAAATACAGACATCAGTAGGCATCCTGCCATGGACGTACCCCCAATGCAGAAGAGAACAGCCCCCGCTAGCTTGCATGTGTCCAGGGCGCCATTGAACTGCACAGCATGTGTGTCAACCACCATGAAATCAGCTTCACCAAAAGCTTCGATTTTGGGGGGCACAAGAAAGCCCACTGCCAGGACAGTCAGTCCAAGAATCACAAAGAGAGTGCCTGAGATGAGTCCGACCTAGAGAGAGATGAGGACAGAAGCAGGTGAAAGTGAGTGGCTGACCCCTTCTTATGCTTCCACTCAGCCACAAGCACATCTCCCACTCTCTCAGGGGTCAGGCTATTCCCAGCCACCCCGGTTCTCCACGAAAAAGAGACTTAATTGTATATTTAAAGTGGGAGGGGAGAGGGAACACTTTCTCATTTAATGCCAGCCAGAAAGTGCAGCCCCAAATCTTGCTTGCTTTCTACTTGTACAAGTTGAAGGAACCTACCTTTGTTCACACACCTCAGGTGGTGTTGGGGAAGAGAGAAGCTGTCCTGATGCCCAGAGCTGGCCAACTATGTCCCCTGAAAAACCTTGGTGCCACAGGAGGCTGCCACCTCATAGTATGTTATGTCAAACACAACACATTTCATAGAGTGTCAACTCAGACAAACTCAACCCATGACCATGATGGAAAAACACAAGATCAAGCCACTTCATGATTCTGTCATCGCTTTCACAAAACACTGTCATCATGTAGGCTGCTCTACCTAGCAAATAGGCCTCTCTGTTACTCCTTTCTCTGGCATGGCTGGCCTCTCACTATAGCCTGCCTTCCTTATGGACAAGCTTTATCTAGACCGTCCAGAGTGCCTCATTGCTTCTTTAGTCCCTCTCAGAACCCCCTAACCAAAGCTACATCCTATAACTCATTTGTTTTCACTCCTTTGTTCTGTGCTTCTGTGTGTCTGTCTTCACTGCAATGAGTAACAACCCTGCATTCTCAATGGACAGATGTGGTTCTGGTGTTTGGGCCCTGGGGACCACTGACAATCCTTATGAACATTGATGCCTTCCAAAAGTAAGCCAGGAAGGATGCAGTGCCACCAGTTAAAGATGCAGAGTCTCTAGAGGGTCACTCACTGGCTAAAAATAGACCTGTCATAGAGGCAGGTCTAATATATATACATATACATACACACACACACACACACACACACATATATATATATATATATGTATAATCGGTTCATTCTGTCAGTTCTGTTCCTTTACAGCTGACATTCTTTTTCCCTTCACAGTCACTCTGGGATATGCCCTATGGTGATCCAAGCCCACACATGATGTGTAAGTAAACCCCCCTTGGGCTCTCATCCTGCAACTTGGGTTGGAATTATAGAAGCAAAGTTGCTTGAATGTTTGTATCACCATTTTCCCTACTTATAGAATTACAAATGATCATAATCTCTACATTATGAAATTATGAAGAGTAAATATGATTGTGTTCAAAGGCACTTTGTTTGGCTAACAAACAACAAACTATGTTGAGTAGCTATCATTATGTGGAGGGAAAAAAAAACCTTTGGTTAACAGCATTAAAACAGTTACTTAGCATTTGGAAGAAAGATTAGTTAGCATTGGAATAAGAATTAGCTGTCTGTTTTTTAATTGTCTTTTTCATTTCCTCCCATTCCTAATTGCTTTAAGTTAGAATAACAAGGTCAGAAAGATAAACAAATACGCCATACTATCTAACCTTGGCATTTAAAGTGTGTGTATTTCTGTGTTGAATTTTACAGGTGGTGCATTGATGGAGGTGTGCAGCATTGGGCGTGCCCCAGGTTCCATGCTAGATGCGTCTATCATGGATGCTAATGAGAAGCAGAGATCGTTATAGTCATCGTTGGAAGCTATGGTCAAAGAAGCACATTCTAAGCTTCTGTAGTTAATGTACTTTGGGTCAGGGTGAATCCCCTGTGTTTCTTATGCCCACAATAGTCTGTCAATTACTGCTTTGCATTTCCCAGCCTCATATTTATTTTAATGTCAAAAGAGTTTTGTAGGCCATATATGGACAAATAGCTTTAATATGATACAGTGAAGAAATGAAAAAAAAATAAACCACCAACAACAAAATATGTCAGTGTGAGACTAAATAAAAACAGAGAAGCTATTCTGGGCAAGATGCAAGTGACGCAGGAAAAATTGGTTTATAAAATCATATTTTGGATTGCTAAAAATGATGGTAAGTAAATTTACCTTCGGAGACTGGCCATTATTTATAACTCTTCAAAAATGACTCACATTGGAAAATGTTGGAAGCACAAACTAAATTAATTTAAATATCCATGGTGACTTGCTTCCATGTCACTAAAGTAACTTCGTCCTCAAGAACTGCTACTGAAGCCCAGACACCAAGATGGGCAACGCTGTGTCTGTCTTAGTTTTGAAGTTTCCGCAGAGCTTGGGAGGCAACACCGCTGCCTTTCCTGTCTTGCCTCTTCAGAGTTCATACTCGAGCCTGACTCCAAAAACACTCTTGACTGGCAAATGCTGGCCTCCAGCCTTCTGAACATGGACCACAGTGACCTCAGCGCAGCAGCTGCTCAGCTGAGCAGCACACAAGACGCAATATGCTCTTAGACTATCACTCACAAGCTAACAGAGAACTGTGGCTTCCACATGGAGGAAGTTCTGATCAGTGTCAGAAATGAAGCCTGACTGGCCAGGCAGAGCCTCTTTCCTTGGTTATCTCCATTAGAGTCTCAGAGGAAGGAGGAGGAGGAAGAGACAGTCATCCCTGGCTGTCTGCAACCAATGCAAGCGCTATGGAACCACCAAACAGTGTGCACAGAGGGGAACTGCAAACATGTTAAGACAACAAGAAACAGCTTGCAATTGTAGACATGAAGGAGTAATGAATGAATCGTGACGAGGCTGCCGCTTGCATCTCCATGAAAATCACAAAAGGGAGAGCACACTGCAATGTATAGCCTGATCCTGTGATCATGTTGGAATTTTGGAAGGAATTAAAATTTGGGGATGACTCTGTCAGGCAACACATGAATTGTATCTGAACATAGTTTTGAGTTGAAGCACTCTTAGGTGTAAGCCAAAAATCAGTAAAAAGCATGGACACACAAAGGTCACTTAAGGCTCTAAGAGAACCCTGAAGTTCTGTTCGGTGCCGTATGTAGGAAGGCATAATGCTGCTGGAGAGGTCCCAGTTAGGTTCCAAGAGCATCCCCAGGCTATGGGGTGACAGGGCAAGTCTCAGTGGTGAGTGTGAAAGACCTCACTAGATGATGATGACAAACTTCCATAGCAGCGGTAAGGCCAGAGTCCAGGCTGTGTCTGCCTGAGCTGTGCACAGCATGTGTGAAACCCATTCCCTGTTGCAGCAAAGGAGAGTTGGCTAGAAAGACAACCTTGAGTTCTAGAAATCAGCCAAAAATTGCTGTTACTTTGAACAACATCTCCTTCCTTGTTTCCCAGTGTGCTGGTGAAGTCTGAATTCGCAGGGTGTGCCAAGCTGGTAGGCAGAGCCAGCCAGCAGCCTCTGCAGCACAGCTCTTCTGGCAGAGAGGAGGCAATAAGGACTGCAGGAGACCAGAAGCTGCTAAGCATGGAGGAACAGCCTGGAGGGGAGAAGGCTGGATGGTGCTGGGCGTGAAGGAGCCATCTGGGATGGTGATCATGGAAAGCTCACAGGGAGTGAGAACTGGCTTTTGATCCTTCCGCTTCCCCGAGGCCTGCTGCTGCTTTCTCTGTAAGCCCTGAGCTCTGAGGTGGTGACTCTGCCCATGGCATTGGCAGGGTCTTGCTCATTGTTGCCTACCTACCCCAGCTAGATTCTGAGCTCCGCAAAGTAAAGTGTGACTTTGGCTTAGCCGCTTCTTCAGGCCGGACCCCACACAGTGTGCTCGGTATCCCTCCGCTTCAGTAATGGAATACCCATCAGCCCTTGCACTTCACAGAGATTGTCTCCTCTAGCACGCAAGCAAATTCAGTAGCTTCCATATTCAATAATTGTATTAGTTCCTATGCTCACTCCTTGGGGTCATTTCTGACCTTGACATCCAATCTTAGTCTTCTGTGATGCCTGAAACCTGCATTCTCCTAATTATTAAAGCTCCCGATTCACAAAGACTATTATACACATTAAAAACGTGTTCACTCCTCAAATCTAAATTCTTTCTTTCTCTCTGTCTCTCTCTCTGTCTCTCTCTCTGTCTCTCTCTCTCTCTCTTTCTTTCTTTTTTTCCTCACCATACTCACTATACCAGGAGGCAGTGGAGAATTTCCTATTGCAGTGAAAAGCTACTGTGAGCCTCTGAACGCATTTCCGGCTCACCCCTGACTCATCTCCAAACCTGAAAGGTCCCTGCTGCTCCATGCTATCTGCTCTTCCACCCCTCCACATTGGCAGTGCACTTCTTTCTACCATGGTGCCCTGCTCCTAAAGATGCACAAGGAGTCTCCACTGGGAGCAACTTCTCCAGTTTGCACAGGATACACACTTCCTCCTGCTTCCCAAGCTCTGTGCCCTCAGTACGTACCAGGAGCACTTTGCCAGCTGTTCTCCAGTTAGCATACTGGACTGTAATTACCTGTGTCATGCTTTCTTCCTCCATTTAACAGTGAATTGCTCTATCTTATTCAGAAGCAAGAATGGATCCTATAGAGTCTATTGTACTTACCAGCTGGTCTAGATTCTGGACATTACTTGTGTGAGATAGAAGGGAAAATATTAAAATCCTGCTGATGTTGGTTGTTTATCATGAGTTCTTTTTTTTTTTTTTTCATTTCACAGTTGTATATTGTTTAATGGATTTGCAGGTCCCAAATCACACACCAGTGCTTTGGATGTAGACAGATGCTTAAGTATTCTTTTGTTGTTTGTTTTTCAAGACAGGGTTTCTTTGGGGAGCCTACGCTGTGCTGGACTCACTTTTGTAGACCAGGCTGGCCTTGAATTCACAGAGCTCTGCCTGCCTCTGCCTCCCTGAGTGCTGGGATTACAGGCGTGTGCCACTGCACCTGGCACTTAAGTATTCTTTATGTCAGTGGCATTTAAAGATATTGGCAAAATAAAAATTTCCACTCAGTTGTATACCTACATATCAGTTCTATATATATATATATATATATATATATATACACACACACACACATATATACATATATATGTATGGAGGGAAAGAGAAGTGGAGGAGAGGTGAGAAGAAAGGAGGAGAGAGTGCATGGAGAGACCTCAGAGAGGAGGAAGGCCATCACCTATACAAAGTCCACCTGGCTTGAGTATGCATTTCAATGATCCATGCCAATAGGGTTTCATCTGAGCTGAGATTTCTGTAGAACAAGGATGCTGACTGGTCTAATTCTAATGTAGATTCTGTGACAACAATATAATTTTGAGTTAAGGCAAGCCTTGGGTCAGCCACACTAACAGCTATGTGACCCAATACGTTATTCACTAAATTTCCAGTTTTATTTCCATCCCAGAACTTAGTGTTTTAATCGGCATGAAGTAATGGCTGCCAACACGACCGACTCTTATTGAGTGTACAGCAGCCAATGTCTTACGCACTTTTGAAATACTGTCTCAAGTCTCACCCTATTTACATGGTAAGTGAAGCATCACTACCCAAAGTTACAGAGCTATGAAATGCAAGAGCACAGGTTTGAATTCGTGGCTGGAGATGAGCACCTGTGTTCATATTCACTAGGCAGAACTGCGTCTTGCTACACTGTATTAACAACACATTTTGGTTTAAGTCAACATCTGGGAGTAAGCACAGAATCTTGGAGCTGGAAGAGACCCCAGCATCTTCTGAAGGTGAATCTTCTCAGTGTCCTTCCCTAAAATTCCTTCCATTCCTTAAGCTCTGGGACACACCAGTATTCTTTCTCTTCTCTGCTCATTGCCTTTTCCCAGGTTGACTCAGCTGGTACCTTCTGTACATTCTATCTTCAAATGACCTCAAATTCATGAGCTGAGACAGTAAAGTGAAACGACCCATCTTTGTCGTGTAATAGCTATCTTCAGCAAGCCAAAGTCAAAGTTTTCACCTGCCCCATGTCTCTGCCAGAGATCTCCATCTGAGCAGGCCACTGCATCATCCAGGATGCAACTCAGGCCTGAGATCTTGCTTGATGGCTTCTTTGCATTAGCATATTTTGACAGCCTGACCCTCAAACTTTGTGTTAAGCTGGGCTGTTTTAAACCACCATTGACACCCACCTAATACAAGCTACCGCTGTCTCTTGCCTTGGTACTTTACAGCTTCTGAATTTATCTAGCTGTGTTTGCCCTCCAATGATTTATTTTCTGCTCAGTAGCCAGAAAGACCTTGATAAAATATAAGTCACTCTTAATTCTTCAGATGGATTTCCCAGCACCATGGTTACAAGACCCCCATAGAACCCATCTGTGCTGTTATTTTTCTGAATTCATTGCCTTCCCCATTCTGACTCAACTTTCAGACTGGACTTCTTCCCTCTTGCCAGGGGTCATGGGATTGCTATGTTTCCAGCTCCGAATGGCAGTCCGCCTGAAAATCTTCTTGTCTATTCCATCAACCTGTGTTTGCTCAGATGTGACCTCTTCTGCAAACCTTTCTCTATCCCTGTTCCTCAGTCTTTCTCATCACTGTATCCCTTGTGCCTGTTTGCATTACCTTCTTCCTCTTGTGTGAGTTGTTTTCACTTGGCATGCTGTTAGAACCTTTATATGGTAGCACCAGCATTCATCTCTCTCTCTGTTCTCACTATAGATGCATGGGACTAGCTGCATTAGGTTCCTACTACCTGGGGCAGGAAAATTTTAGTTTTCTGTTCATCATTTCCAGCACTTCAACCCAATCAGTATACAGATACAGCCAGTGGTAAGTATTCCTTGAGTTTTCTAATGAAGTGCCTCAGAGAGCCTCATGACCCCCTATAGGGTGAAGGAAAAGCTGGTGGTATGACCACGGGGCCATATTTCAGCACTGATGCTTTCTCAACACCTAATGTTTTTTTTCTTTTCTAGTAATTGTTCTAAGGTGATAGCTGATACTGAGTTAGTTCCTTCCCTCAACACTGACAAAACACTTGAAAGAATCAAGTGTAGAGAGGCAGGTTTACTTTGACATCAGTTTGAGGGAATATGATCCATCACGGCTGGAGAAGGCTTGGCTCCTGACTGCAGTGGTAGGGGCTTGTTTCCCTCTGCACAACCAGGAAGCGCAGAGCATGTGAGAAGCCAGGAGAGGGTATAAATCTCAGGACCCACCTTCCAGGGACCTATGTATTCCAGCTAATCCCCAAACCCCTAAAAAGCACCAACAGCTGGGAACCAATTGTTCAAACACAGGAGCCTGTGGGGGACTTTACACATTTAAACTACAACACACACCTATCCAGACTGTCAGGAAGGCTAAAAGGACACAATGCTCTGCATGAGTCCTTCACAGTTAATGAGTGAAGCGCCAAGTTAATAACTACTAAGACTACTAATTGCCTGGCCTTTAAACCTACTTCTATTTAACCAGCTCACCAAGTAATTATGTTGCATTCAGAGGCTTTCTTTCATCCAAAATTTATAATCTCTTCTCCAAAGGAAGAGCAATGCATTTGATGTCACCAGGATCGAGGCACACACAGAGAACCTCCCAGTTCTCTGTAGCTCCGATATTCTCCACTTCTGATATGTCTATTTTTTCCGTTGCTTCTTTCCTCACCTTCCAGAACACTGAGCTCCACCTGTTCGGCGATCTCTGGATCTGGAAATCATCCTCATATTCCCAGATGGAGGCGGTGCAGTCCTCGTAAAACTGATGCAGGTAGGACCGAACTCCATAGCGCTGGTACCCACCCTCAGCGTCAGCCTGGGCTTGCTTGGACCCGCAGGGGTTGCTGCAGGAAGTCATCTTCCTAGCTGGAAAGACAGCATCCACAGAATCAGCCTCATGGTCTAGTTGCTGGGCCTCAGGATTAAAAGGCACATCAAAGGCAAGAACCAAGCCGATTCATGCCAGGCCAGGCTAGTCAAACACTTCTCTTTTCTTGAGGGGGAAGGCACTTCTAAAGATCCACCTGCCTTATCATCCGCCCTTCTCTAAATCACCTCCAGTATTCAATGGCTAGAGCTGGTTCTCTACAAAGGAGCTACAACTGTATCAGTCACTTACATTATATAAAACAGAAGCACAAGGCATATAAGAAGTCACAACAAAGAAGCTCCAACAACGGACCCTTAATTTAAGAAATTTGTGGGCACTTTCACTGGCCATGGGTGGAATTTGTCTTGGATTGTCCTGGAGTTTTAACCAAATTTCTTTGCAGGATGTGTACAGTATTCCTCTTAGCAATTTCCAGTTTTGCATTCAGAGCTCACGTAACATCCTCTGATATTTTAACTGATTGCTAAGTCACACGCAAGTTTTGTTAGAAAGCTGTGGAGCAACTCACATGTTTTATTAATCACAAGTGACTGGGCCATTAATTTACACCAAACTGGTTCTAGCACTGTGTATTTCTGTGGTTATTTGTAGAAGTGTCTGTCCATGTGGGTGTGACAGTTTAATGCAGACAATAGACTCTTTTACTATTTCCTCCCAAGTGTCTAGTATAAATAACACTTAGGAAAAGTAAATAAAACTTGTTATGGGTGAGCTGCATAGGGCATTACCTTTGCAAGATGGAAACTCAAGACTGATTTGTTCCAATTGTTACTTTTGGAGAGAGCAGTTTATATGGGTTTGGTTAATAACTCATGTTATTCTTTAAAAAAAAACTTCTTTAATGTTTTTGGGTATTTTTTTTCTGCATATACGTCTGTTTACCATTTGCATTCTGGGTACCTACTAAGGCCGAAAAAGGGTTGGGTCTCCTGAAACTGTACTTACAGGTGGTTATAAGCTGCCATGTGGGTGCTGGGGATTGAACTTCAGTCCTCTAGAAGAGCCGTCAGTGCCACTAAGCCCAATGATTTTGTTTATTACTTTTAGTAAGGAATTACTGGGGGGGTTCATAGTTTTTGTGGGTGAGGGATTTTGCTGTTCTATGTCCTTTGATTTTTCTGATCTCTGTATTATTTTTCAGTTTCTCATAGATTATTTTGCCGTGTTTAGAAATAGACCATAAATGACAAAGTGAGGCACAAAGTGAGGCACACATTTTTCTCACTGGAAAAATGTTTTTCCAGGAAAGTCATGGACTGGGCTATAAATAGGCCAAGAAAAATGAATTAAATGGTCTAATTGCTTATCAAGGAGCCAGCTGGTAATATCCACAGGACAAGAATATTCTCTATAAGTTCTGTCAGATTTCTTTGTGATCACTTAGTTGGGTTGAATAGAGTGATGGGTTATCTTGATTGCCAACTTCAAAGAGTTTAGAATCACCAAGGAAATAAACTCCTAGGCATATTTGTGAAGGGTTTTTTAGATTAGGTTAAGTGACGTGGGATGAATCACTGTAATGGCCGGTAGCACTATTCCAGGGGCTGAAGACCTGAGCTGGATAATGAGCTGAGCACCAGCATTTATTTCTCCTTCCTGAACACGGACATAATGTGACCAGCTGCCTCAGGCTCCTGCTGCCGTGACGGGCAATGCCCTAGAACTGCCATGATGGGCTGTGCCCTAGAACTGCGGTAATGGGCTGTGCCCTAGAACTGTGAGTCAAAAGAAACCTTTGCTTGCATAGGTTGCATTTGTCAGCATCTTGTCCCAGCAGCTCCTAAAGTAACCATTATAGATGGCTGGTGGTGAAGGTTAAGAGTATTCCTATGGGAACAAAGCACACCCACAAGAGCATTCCTTTATAAACACTCCTGCCACAAATGGAGTTAGTTAGAAAATATAGTCAAACTTGAGAAAGTATGCTCTCGGTGTCAGAAAAATGACCCAATTGGGTGGCATCCTTGCCTACTTGCCTCTGTTTTCTGTATGCTGGTCACCATTACATTTAACACTTGTGTGCTTTTTTTTGGTTCAGGAACAGCTACCTCTAAAGTAATCATTTAGGAGAACATGTCAGCAAGAGGCAAAGGTAAGTATTAAAAACAGCTTTTAGACATTCAGAGGGATTTTATTTCAAAACTAGTCAAGGTTTTAGAAAGCATTTTCTCTGATTGCAACAAAGCCTGATGGACCATTCAAAGAACGGTACTTAATCCTTACAGCTTAAGTGCTAGGATGATCTCTTCAGGTACCTTCTATTTAATGCTTATACAATGAATATGATTAATATGAGCTTATTACCAGTGACACATAAGTAGAATAATTCTAAGTTGCCTTCTTTGAAGACATTCTAATAAAAATTTTTAGTCAACTGGATGTGGGGTTGGTATTACTAACTATGCTTTGTCATTGAGGAAACTGAGGTATAGAAAAATCATCCTGCTAAAGGTTATACTGTGAGTCAGGGAGGAGACAAAAGATGACAGTTACTACAGTGTGCAGGAGCTTGGGCTGAATCATAGGCCATGTAGTCAGAATCAACTCACCTAGTTGTTTTATATAATCTTCAGGTCTCCTGCAGAGCACCAGTCTTTAATGTGAAGAAAGAATGAAGCAAGGTACGGAGTAATGAAAATGCCCTTTATAGAGAAGCCACTCTCCTCAGTTGCTGAACTTCCTACTCTTAGACCTCAGCTCTGATGCTCAGCAGGTCCCTGAAACTCATCGTATTCATTCTCTACCCAGCTTACTTCCAGCAATGCTGCTTTGTGATACTCATTAGTTAAACTTTGCCATTAGCAAAACAAAACAAAAAGCCAGTGAGAGAGAGAATAGGAAAGCAGATGAACAGAGTGTCATGAAGTAAACATTTTGATCCTGGGCACACATTCTGCTTCAAAATGGATTGTTAGTGATGTTGGATCTCTTTCCAAGGAGAAATATTACAGAGCCGTACTTTATCTTCTAAGAGCACAGGGCATGAAAAAGAAGAGTGTAGCCTGTATCATCCTAGCCACACAGAACAGAGAATGGGATCAGGCACTTGTTTCTGGTCATGAGATCACATACAAGCTTATTAACCTGCCTGGGCTGTGTATTCATCATCTGAACAATAAGAAGGTTGGATTGAACTAAGGTTTTATTTCCAGGCGTGTTTTTCTGCGAGTTGTTGACTTCACATCTTCAGAACAAGTCATTTACTTTTTGTTGGGCAAACAGCTGAGCTTATTGATACCCCACTTTGTCATGGACTGTCAGTCCCAAGAATGTCCTTAATTCTAGTGTGTATGAAGCTTACTTTAAGGGCAGTGTAAGCCTCTATGTAGGCTACCTACTTGCGTTAAATAGATTAAGTGCTTATAGATTGTTCATTTAACACACTACTTCAGTATCATGTCTGTTGCCTTCACTAGTAGCCCCTGATGGGAGAAGATGTCTGAGAGGATTCACATTCCTTCCTCAAGATACAGCTATTCAGGACTGAAGCCCAGAGGAGAAAGACCACTCTGGAAATGAGTTTTAAAACTTACCATGGTAGAGTGAAGGTTTGGGGGAGTCTAAGAACCTCAATAGACTTATAGAACTCAAAAAGAAGTTAGCCAGAAACTAGCTGTCTGCAAACAAAATGTTATGGTTATTTGGAATCTACTCTGTTAACTGACACCTGGGGTGTTAGACAAAGGATACATGAAGCCACGTCATAAAGTGATTTCAAAGCTGGGCAATTTTTAAATAGTATGCAATGAAGTAGGATGGAGACAGGAACGCAAGGCTGGGCAAAGGACTTTCAACTTGAATCAGTACTCCTACCTGGGCAAAGCTTTGTCACCTTGTTTTAAATATCTGTATCAGCAGCCACCCAAACAGTACTGCCAAAATTATTTATGGTTATTGTTAAGGAACAGACCTTAACGGGCTCCTTCATTTAGAAAAAAAAACACAAAACTTTAATATCTAAGAGGTACAAGCATAGAAGCAGAGAAGAGAACTTTCTAGAATTATATTAAATGAGATACTGTTCATGTATAACTTTTAAATAACCTAGTGGAGCCACTTGTGTGTGTGTGTGTGTGTGTATAGGAAGGTTGGCATTGAATCTTCTCTCTGTGTAGCTGAGACTAGACTTGAATTTCTGATCTTCTCACTTCTGCATCAGAAATTGCAGGTTTTGGACTACAGGGACTGCACACTGGGATTACAGGTATGCACTACCATGCCTGGTTTGCACAGGGCTAGGTGTCAGATCAGTGCCTTGTGCGTGGGAAGTAAATATTCTACCGAGTTATACTTTCAGTCTGGAATCATGACAGAATCCAGGCAATATCCCGTGAGGGTGGGGCTCTTTGCTCACCTGTGAGGAGAGATTTGTTTGCATTCTCCCTGAAGGACTTCGTAGATACTGACAAATGAGGGCTATCCACATCTTTCTTCTTCCTGTTATTCCTCTTCAACAAACTAGCCTTCATGCACAGCTTTGACAGTAGGTGAGAGTGCAAGCGCTGAGAAGCACCCCCTGGCTAGAAGCACCGATGCCCAATGGCAGTGCTGTGACTAGGTGGAGCAATGTACTGTGGCACCAACTGCTGGGAGTTTTACTTTTGAGCTAATATATGCAGTTATTTTCATTTTATTTTAAAAGTTCTCATAGTCATGGAAACCGAAATAAGTCTTTATGCCTCCTGCAACTCTGAGGACATCACAGGCGATCACACTGTTTATCTTCATGGTCTCCTTGACGGAAGGGAGACAGCACATTGAGACACAAAGTGGATGAGTGTTTTCCCATGGCTCTATGTGTGAGTCACTTGTGGGCCAGGCTTATGCCCTGTTCTCTTTTTTCACTTTGAAATAACTCTCAATTTTTCATACTGTTTTCTCTCCCTCAAAATGATCCTGATCTAATGAGAGTGATATTTCCATTACTGTCACTTTCCACAGGGATAGTGCTATGAGACACAAGGTATGGGCACAGGCCATTGAGACCATTTATCCAGAACCAAACTCAAAAGGTCACTTCCCTTAAAAGAGTCCATGAGAGTCACAGTGCATACAGGAAGGCGTGAAAGCCAGTTAAGAGCTTTGCCACTTTGCCACTGAGGATTCTTGAATTTCATCAGCATGATCATAAATCTAGAAATGTGTTTCTACCAATGGATCAGTTCAGAGATATTTTATTTTATTTTTTAATAATCAGAGAGAACACAGATTTGTATAATGAGGTCTTTTTATACTTCCATACCAGTGAATTGGCAGTCACTTTTATAATTTAGAAAAAGAACTAATAGTGTATAATTAGTTTATTCATTATCAGTTGCCTTATCTCTTAAATGATAGTTATCTACTTATACATCCATTTATCTATCATTTTCTATCTCTCTATATTTCATCTATCCTCTATCCACTTATATACCTATCCATATCATCTATTATCTTCTATCCATCTACATATATTATTTGTATTTTTATCTATAACATCTATCAATTTATCTATATAGCTATCATCTTCTATATGTCTTTTATCCATCTATCTATCATCATCTATATTTTTATATCTATCCTCTATCTACCTATCCATCTTCATCTATCTATCTATCTATCTATCTATCTATCTATCTATCTATCTTTATCCATCCACATATAAACTAATAAGGCATGCAAAATTCCAAACCCAAATAAGCATCTTTATTATCATTTTAGACTTCTTCCTTATTTGCATCCACACAGGACAAAAGCTGACTCTTACCTTCAATGTTCTCCTTGTCCTCTGCCTGTTTATTGTGTGATCTTTCTTTTTAGAAGCTCATTCTTCAATTCTATTTAAGAAAAGAAAACAAAACTCTGCAGATATGACTGGGGGGGGGCAATTGTACAAGCCACTCACAAAACTATTGACTAAGACCTTCTTGTGAAAGAGCAGAGATGGCTTCTCTTAAAACAAAAACTAAAACAAAAGAAAAAAGCAAACAAAAACAAACTTGAAAGTCTAACTTATGTTTTAAAACTTTCTAATGGCTTATGATAATTTTTGGAGTGACTGAAGTGACAGAAGCCCAAGGGCCTTGTGAGCCCTGGCACAGCATATAGGTGCTGTTTTTATTTTTGCATCATTGTTTTCCATGAAGTTTATAACACTAACTTGACTGTTCTGCGTCTATCCCACATATTCTAAGTGAAATTTGATATCTTGTTTCCTAGACATCTCAGAACTGCTCTATAAAATAAATGAGCTTTAAAATGAGGCTGACATGCATCACACCCTCAGCAAATCTCTTTGGACAATTTTCTCATTGGGTTTAGCTAACTTCCACATCCATTCTCTTCCTATCATGATCAGTTTATTCTCCAGCTGCTCAAGAGAAGCAGGTGCCTGTGCAAAATTCAATTACGAGACAATTGCTAGCTACTGAACTATCGATTTCCTGCATTATGCTAGTCTTGAGAAAAAACAAAAACAAACAAACAAACAAAAATAAGGGCCGTATCACCCAAAAGGTCATTAAAAGTCCTGTTGAACAGTCTATGCATTTGTAGGAGAAACAGAAGATTTGCGGGGAAAGGGGTAAGCCCAGAAAAGACCTAACAAACTGTCTTCAGCATTTCCACGGTCAGTCTATAGTGAAGAATGGCTGTACCATCTTCAAGACCTATTTATTTCCTTGCACCTGAAGTTTGGGTGGTATATGAGGTAACATCAGAATCTAGGAACTGAATTAACAAAAGAAATCAAGTCATTTAAAAGCTTGTACCTCACTACCTTCTTCTGTCTCCTAGATTCTCCTCTTTGCCTCTCCTGGTTCTTGTCTGTCTTTCTCGGCAATGTCCTTCCTGTTCATCAGCCACCTTTCTTGTGTCTGAAGAAACTGATGTTAGTTGCGTCTTCCACCAAGGCGCTGGCCTGTCTGGAGCCCTGGGAGCTCTCCACAGTCCTGAAAACATTGGCGCCACAGAGCCAGGAACCAATTAAGCCTGCACCAGCTATTTCAACTCCTGCTGGTTTGTGAGGTCTCCAGCCTTGGTCTGACCTCCACCCTCGTGTCCCTATCTAAAAACAGAAAGAAGTAGGTCCTAAGATAACATCAAAACATCTTTAGATGTGGCCAAAGGCTGGGGAGGGCCGGTGGTGGTGATTCTGGTAGAGAAGGGGTCAAGTCAACCTGGAAGAGAAACCTAAGAAGCCTTGCAATCTCTATGTACATCTGTTTTATCCTTAACTGAAAATACAACTTTTCTTGTCTTATAGGAAGCAAACTCTTTTAAGTTCTTAGCTGTACAACCCCCAAATTCTTACATAACATAGACCACAGACCTCCAAAGCATGAAGTTGGTTGTCTCAAATTGCTACGTTTGAGGGTATTTTAATATGCATGATTTCTGTGAATAAGCAGGGAGAAAGAGAGGAACAGGGGTGGGGTGGGGTGGAGGGAGAGATATTGATTGAGGTTTGTGTGTGAGCAGGGCGGGAGGAAAGAGAGCGGGAGGGGGACGAGGTGAAGAGATGGCCCCAGAACAGCCCTCAGCCCTCCCGCGGCTTTACCTGTCCCTCCAATCCCGACCCGTGGAGCAAGTGCAGCCGACCTAGCTGCAGATCTCTCGCTGGGGTCCCATCGCCGCCACCGCCGCCGCCCGCTGCCGCGGTCCCCACTCCCGCCTCTCCCAGCTCGGCTGCCCGTGATTGACAGCCAGAGGCCCACGTGCCCGCGCAGCCCAGGCGCGCGCAGCCAAGAGTAGCAGCCGGGTCCACGCAACGCGGCCGGGCGGCCTGTGGGAAGGGCGGACCTGGAGCGCCGCCCCTTCCTGCCGGTGGTAGCTCCTCATCCCCACCCTGACCATGAGGGGCTCCCGCCTTCTTCTTTGCTCTTTACCTGACCTCCTGCTTTATGTTCTGGCTCCCGATGTATTCTGTCTCAAAAGGCATTTTCCCTCCAACGATCCAGTGTTAAATGTGGAGCCAAGAGCTAGCGCTCTAGGTTGAGCCATAGCACTACCTCTTTCTATCTTTCTTTGGAGACAGGTCTCAAAAGTTGTACAGGCTGGTCTTGAACCTACTTAAACCCAGGCTGGCCTTGAACTTTTGACCTTCCTACTTCAACATCTGAAATAGTTGGGATGACAAACTGCACCACCAAATCTTTTTTGTTGCTGTTGTTTGTTTAATTAGATTTTTAAAAAGTAACCAGAGCAAGGGGTGGTGGCACACACCTTTAATTCCAGCGCTTGGGAGGCAGAGGCAGGAGAATCTCTGTGAGTTTGAGGCCACCTTGGTCTGCACAATAAGTTCCAGGATAGCCAGGAGAGACCCTGTCTCAAATAAACCAATAATAATAATAATAATAATAATAATAATAATAATAATAATATACTGTAATGATGATGATGCTAATAATGAGTGAACAGAGAGGTAGGCGAATTCAATGTTTGTTTCTTCCACTTCCCTTCATTTGAGATCTGCAGAAGACTCCCTTCTCTGTTTTCTTTTTTTTTTTAATTTATTTATTTTTATATCAATCACAGGTTAGGTACTTTGAATCC
>CM053760.1:48559750-48575673 GCA_028658305.1 Pachyuromys duprasi
GAGTCGTTTTGATTTGCATCTCTCTGATGGCTAAGGACATTGAGCATTTCTTTAAGTGTTTTTCTGCCCTTCTGTGTTTTCTGTCCTTGAAGAGGCAGGCAGTGAGCAGCTGGGCTGGGCTGGCAGAGCAATGCCCAACCGCAAGATCTTGCCTCTTCCTCAGCCAGTTATTTCAGCTTCTCACTTTGCCCTTGACTTTGACAACAGGAAGTCTAAATGGATGAGAGGAAGACAGATCAGAATAGTGAATTAAATAATAATACTCAAGAGATGAAAATGAATGCTTGAAGGCAAGAACACCAGAGAAATGACCTGTGTGTGCTTCAGAAAATGTGTGTAGGTGTGTACATGGTAGCATATAAACGCAATAATAGCTGTCCCACAGACTTTATGCAGATCACTGGTAAGTGACGCTTAATGAGAAAGATGATGTATTAATATTTGCATGCATATACTATGATTACTAAGAACAACAATAATAAAATTATACTTTATCTACTGAGTACCTAATTTGCTAGGCATTGCTTTACCCACACTATGTATGTGTTCATCATATATGTAAGAAATCTTTACTGCCTGCAGCAGTCTTCTATGGTAGGGACCCATTCAACAGGTAAGAGGAATGTGAATACATGATGGGTATACGGACTCATAATTGCTTATCACAGCTCACACAACCACTGCTGTGATTTAAGTGAAATGGCCCTTGCTGAGTGTCACTAATTGTGTAACTGTGCTGTAACCCTATATAAAAATCCCTCTTCCCCTGAGCGCTGAGCTCTACACCCTAGGTGGCAGTGTGTGGGCCTGAGCTCCTGCTTGTAATAAAAGAACCTACTGCATTTGCATCGGAATTGGCTCCTTGGTGGTCTTTAGGGTCCAAGAGACTTGAGCATAACAGCCTCGAGCAGGTCTTCTGCAGGCCAACACAGCTGCTGTGGCAGATGTCTGCCACAGCCATATCATGTACAGACGCCGGCATTTCCCAGCTCTTCTTCCCATCTCCTAGACACTTTCCATTTTCCATCCTCTTTCACGAAGATCCCTGAGCCTGCCATGTTAGGAGATTGGTGTGGATGAGCCATCTATAGCTGAACACCCAGCCCTCTGAGCAGTTTCGTGTTTCTGCATTAACCACAACCCACTGCAAAAAGTTGGTCTGACCAAAATTGAGAACATCATAAATTTTCTTCCTGGGCCTATGAGTTCTGCCACCTGAGGTCAGACCTTGAGGTTTTATAATCCAGATCCGCTTCTTGTTTGCTGTGTGTCCTGTACTGTCAAGATGTGTGTGTGTGTGTGTGTGTGTGTGTGTGTGTGTGTGTATGTGCTGGGGTTGGGGTTGGGGTGATCCAGGTACACACATTTGCCACTGAAAGCTACCTGCCCAGGCCTTCCCTGCTGTGGTACACTGAATCTCTTAAAAGGTGGCAGGGATCATTTGAGCAATTCTGGGTTTTTTGTTTTTTCCACATGAAATTGAGAATTGTTCTTTCAAGGTCTGTAAAGAATTGTGTTGGTATTTTAATGGGAATTGCATTGAATCTGTAGATTGCTTTTGACAGAATGACCATTTTCACTATGTTAATCCTACCGATCAATGAGCGTGGGAGATCTTTCCATCTTCTGATATCTTCTTCAATTTTTTTCCTCCGAGACTTGAAGTTTTTTTCAAACACATCTTTCACTAGCTTGGTTAGAGTCACACCAAGGTACTTTATGTTATTTGTGGCTGTTGTAAAGGGTGTAGTTTCCCTAATTTCTTTCTCAGCCATTTTGTCTTTGGTATACAGGAAGGCTTCTGATTTTCTTTTCTTTTCTTTTCTTTTTTTAGTTAATTTTGTATTCAGCCACTTTGCTGAAGGTGTTTATCAGCTGAAGGAGTTCTCTGGTTGAATTTTTGGAGTAACTCATGTGCACTATCATATCATCTGCGAACAGTGAAACTTTGACTTCTTTTTTTCTGATTTATACCCCCTTGATCTCCTTTAGTTGTCTTATTGCTCTAGCTAAGACTTCAAGCTCTATGTTGAAGAGATACAGAGAGAGTGGGCAGCCTTGCCTTGATTTTAGTGGGACTGATTTAAGTTTCTCTCTGTTTAATTTGATATTGGCTATAGGCTTGCTGTGTATTGTCTTTACTATGTTTAGATATGTACCTTGTATCCCTGCTTTCTCCAAGACTTTAAACATGAGTGGGTGTTGGATTCTGTCAAATGCTTTTTTGGCATCTAAGGAGATGATCATGTGGTTTTTATCCTTCAGTTTGTTTATATGTCTGGAAGTATCTCCATCCCTGATCTCAAGCTGTACTACAGAGCAATAGCAATAAAAATTGCACGGTACTGGCATAGAAACAGAATGGTGGATCAATGGAATCCAATAGAAGATACAGACATAAACCAACATACCTGAGGGTACCATACAATGGAAAAAAGATAACATCTTAAACAAATGGTACTGGTTTAAATAGATGTCTATATGTTGAAAAATGCAAATAGATCCATATTTATCATCCTGCACATAACTAAAGTCCAAGTGGATCAAAGACCTCAACATAAAACCAGACACACTAAATCAGTTAGAAGAAAATGTGAGGAAGAGCCTAGAACACATTGGTACAAGAGACAACTTCCTGAACAGAAAACACCAACAGCACAAGCCCTAAGACCAACAATCAATAAATGGGAACTCATGAAACTAAAAAGCTTCTTTAAGCAAAGGACACTGTCATCAGAACAAAGTGAAAGCCCACAGACTGGGGAAGGATCTTCACCAACCTTATATCTGACAGAAGGCTAGTATCCAGAATACATAAAGAACTTAAGAAGCAACAAATCAAGTAATCCAATTAAAAAATGGGGTACAGAGCTAAACAGAATTCTCAATACAGGAATATTGAATGGCAGAGAAACACTTAAAGAAATGTTTAACATCCTTAGTCATCAGGGAAATGTAACTCAAAATGACCCTGAGATGTCACCCTACACCCATCAGAATGGCTAAGATCAAAAACTCAAGTGACAATGCATGCTGGAGAGGTTGTGGAGAAAGGAGAACCCTCCTCCATTGCTGATGGGAATGTAAACTTGTACAACCACTTTGGAAATCAATCTGGCCCTTTCTCAGACAATTAGGAATAGTACTTCCTCAAGTTCCAGCTATACCACTCATAGGCATATATCCAAAATATGCTCAAGCATACAACAAGGACATTTGCTCAACCATGTTTGTAGCAGCTTTAGTTGTAATAGCCAGAACCTGGAAACAATCCAGATGTCCTTCAACTGAGGAATGGTTACAGACATTGTGGTACGTCTACACAGTGGATTATTACTCAGCAATCAAAAACAAGGAAATTATGAAATTTGAAGGCAAATGGTGGGAACTAGAAAGGATCATCCTGAGTGAGGTATCCCAGAAACAGAAAGACACACATGGTATATACTCACTTATAAGTGGGAATTAGACATATAAGATAATCATACTAAAATCTGTACACCTAAAGAAGCTAATCAAGGAGGACCCTGGGTAAGACGATCAATCTACACTCAGAAAGGCAAACGGGATGGATATCAGAAGAGGGAGAAAACAGGGAACAGGACAGGAGCCTACTAGCACAGAGGGCTTTTGAAAGACTCTAACCAGTGTGTATCAAAGCAGATGCTGAGACTCATAGCCAAACTTTGGGGAGAGTACAGGGAATCTTATGAAAGAAGAGGGGGATAGAAAGACCTGGAGGGGACAGGAGCTCTACAAGGAGAGCAACAGAACCAAAAAATCTTGGCCAGGGGTCTTTTCTAAGACTGATACTCCAACCAAGGACCATGCATGGAGATAACCTAGAACCCCTGCACAGAGGTAGCCCATGGCAGCTCCATCTCCAAGTGGGTACCTTAGTAAGGGGGAAAGGGGCTGTCTCTTACATGAACTCAGTGGCTGGCTCTTTGATCACCTCCCCCTGAGGGAGGAGCAGCCTTACCAGGCCACAGAGGAAGGCAATGCAGTCAGTCCTGATCAGACCTGGTAGGCTAGGGTCAGAGGGAAGGGGAAGAGGGCCCCCCTACCAGTGGAAGGGGGAAGGGGTATGGGAGGAAGAGAAGGAAGGAGAACAGGATTGGGAGGAGATGAGGGTGGGGGCTACAGGTGGGATACAAAGTGAATAAATTGTAATAGATACAAAATAAATAAATAAAATTTTAAACGAAAAAATAATAATAATTAAAGGCAGGGAACCAAAGCGACCCTTTTCCTGAAGTTGTTGTTTGTAAGATATCATGTCACAGCAGAAGAAAATAATGGCGCTACCCCAGGGAGGCAGGGGATGTACTGCACTTTGCCAGGTGATTTCCTGTTTACAAAGGATCAAGATTATAGGTGTTATTTTGCTTATTTCCTTAGCTCCACGTAGATCTCAGAAAAAGCCCAAGAAACAACTCTATTCTTTAAATAAAGAATGGACCCACTCTAATCAGTGTTGAACAAGTGCTTCCTTTGTTACTTTAGTTCAGAGCTATATACCCAGTGCTCTCCATTGGGAGTTCTAACTGATTTTCTTCTCCCTTTCCATTCAGCATTTAACAGTTTACCTTTCAGGATTTTAGAGGTGCTGTATGCTAGATTTCTTTCCTCACATTTCTTATGCAGATCTGATGAGCACTTATTCTTAGATGCAAGCCTGGCTGTGCCTGTTTTCACATCCTGGAAGGTCTCTGAAATCAGCACATCTGCAAAGTGCCAGCTCAGATGTGCTCTTCTTCTGGGCTTCTAGGAGGATTTAGCTGACTTCCTGCTCATCTACCTGGCTGGCTGATGCTTGGCCATTGTCCTGGTTTCCTGTGGAAAGCACCTATTGGTTCAGAAAGGTGACCAAAAGTTGAATAGATGAATTTAAATGCTGGGTCTACTGCTTTGTATCCGCTCAACTTTGACTGAGTTTCTTTTTTTTAATTTATTTTTATATTAATTATATTATGTACTTTGTATCTCAGCTGTAGCCCCCTCCCTCATTCCTCTCACTCTCCCATCCCTCCCTCATCTCTTCCCTGTCCCTTTCCAAGTCCACTGATAGGGGAGGACCTCCTCCCCTTCCATCTTACCCTAGCTATCAGGTCTCTTCAGGGCTGGCTGCAATGTCCTCTTTTGGGGTCTAGCAAGGCTGCTCCTCCCTCGGGGGGGGGGGTCGAAGAGCCAGCCATTGAGTTCATGACAGAAACAGTCCCTGTTCCCCTTACTAGGGTACCCAGTTGGATACTGAGCTACCATGGGCTATATCTGGGCAGGGGTTCTAGGTTATATGCATACATGGTCCTTGGTTGGAGAAACAGTCTCATAAAAGACCCCTGTGCCCTGATCTATTTGGTCTTTGTGGAGCTCTTGCCCTGTCCAAGTCTTACTAACTCCCCCTTGACTGAGTTTCTTTACTGCTCTGTATACATTATTCTCATCCATAGAATGTTTACAGAAATGCCTACATCATAGGGTAGTTATAAGAATTAAATGAGATTATGTCTTTAAGGCATCGATCACACAGTAAACAATAAACTATAGCTATAATTCTATTATTAATATTATTTGACTCTTACTTGGGTAAGCATTGTGGGAGCCCCTGACTATCGGCTTGTTGTCTTGGGCCTTCAAAGCCCTCAGCCCCTTCATTTGCTTTATATCATCTTCTGCCACCTCCATATCTGACTTGCACAGTCTACCCCTCAGCTATTCAGGAGCCTGGAGGCAAAATGTCTTCCACGAGCACAGCAGCCTTTGCTGGTGCTCTGAAACCTGAAGTTAGCCGAGTGAGAGGAAGCAGCAAGCGGCAGACAGACATCAGGATGCCCTTGCCATGGAAGGTCACTTTGTTCCAGCCCTAGACTCTACTTAGTCACTTTTCAAACACCAGGGAACAAAAATGATTACTTTGAAGTGGCTAAGTTTTGATTGAGAGCATAACTCATCAGTTTCCCTCAGTTACGGTGTACGGGATTTAACAGAAGTGCTTATTAATTCATTATTCAGCAGGCGTTTGTTGAATACCTGCCATTTAGAGCTTAAAGGGCGAGATGCAAACAGAAGCATTATGAAAAGTCATAGAGAAGAGAGGTCAGGAGAGGCTGTATTTTTCTGGGTAGTTCTCCAGCAGGCTGCCTTTCTCACCTCCCATTTCATGACTCTCCTTCTACGACCGTTTCTCACCGTAGTGGACATTTGGTGTGCTCTCTAATCTAACACTATCTGAACCCGCTGCAGCTGTCTCGCTGTTTCTTGCCTTGCTCCTGGGGACAGTTGCTTATTCTTCACAGAGTACCACAGCCACCAATTTTGTAATCAAGCCTTCCATAAGGTACTCATTGATTGTTCATCACTCCCCACCTTGTATTTGAGAATGACTTTTCCATCTTTGTACCCTCCCATATTGGGCTTTTAAGCCAATCATAAAGGAAGGATTTTTGCCTCCAGCTCACCTTTTATTCTACACATAGAATAAAATGAAACACGCTGCTTTAGATCATGTGGTTTGAAGAATGCATAAATTAGTAAATGAATGACAAGCATCTGGAGCTGGGCTTGACAGCTAGATGGATACAGAACCTTGGGAACCTCAGGAATGAAAAAGACAAGGTTCAGTGTGTGCCCTCGGGGCTGAAGCTTGTTCCTGGGATCCAGAGTCTATAGGACAAAGATAGGCACTATCTTGGAAGTGCCCTGGTTTGATCCTCACCTGGCTGATGAGAGGCAGAGTCACCAATCACAGAGGCCTTTGGTGGTGACCTTCTCTGCCTCTGTGGCCTGGTCAGATTCAGCTCACTGGGCAGTGCAGCCTGCCCAAGCTGAGGCCAGGATGTACTGCTCTGGAGTTTGTGATTAGTATGCTCTGTATGTTCTTGGAGAGAACAGATGTCTGCCTGCTTTTTTTTTTTTTTTCCTTAATGATGATGGCCAGTTTTCAATGATCAAGATCCAATTTCACATTTTCTCACTTGCTGTGGCTAAGAAAGTCTGTTTGTCCAGGTCTGAGGGCCCAGCCTTGGTTTCATGAGAGAGCTTTACTTTGTAGAAGAACACGTGATGTGCTGAAGGTATAGAAGGCCAGGCCAGTGGCACACAGAACCTTGATGAGGTGGAACAGCAGGCTGCAGAGTGCTGAAGGGCTTATGTTGAAAACCCATTGCTGTGTGTGTCTGACACATGAAACAGTTTCTTTTCACAAGTTCCTCTTTAGAAGAGGCATGCATTAACTGCTACTGTAGTTATTAGTGACCCAGCCAGACCTTTTCCTGTAAGACAGTGAATTGGAAAGAAAACAGAGCGAGAGCCTGAAGTCACCTCAGGGTCTCAAAGTGGTCCATCTCCACAGTTTTTGTTTGTGTTTTGAGGGTCTTACTGTGGTTCAATCAGGTGTAGAACTCACTATGTAGCTCAGGCTGGCCTTGAATTTATACAATCCCCCTGCCTTGGATTCTCAGATTACAGAAGTGTTGTCTTAACACAGGGCTTCGAGGAGGATCTTAAAGGCACAGGGAAATGTCTCCAATAGTTTGATTTTGTTTGCAGACCTGAGGTAACTGATTCTGGTGGCTGCCTCATGGCGCTGCTAAAGAACTCTGTACACATTGTATCTTTCTTCTATTGCTTCACCATACTTCATCCCAAAACACATGCATGGCTCCTAGGTTCCCAGGCGATTATGTTCTCCCCTCCAGCATGGGCTTTCAGAGTCTGCTGAAAGGCCTCTGACATGACCAACTGGCTCCACAGGGAAGGTTGTGGTAGCTCATCTTCATCTTGGCTGGCTTTGGAATCTCCTAGGAGGCACACTTCTGGATGTGTCTATGAAGGTGTTTGTGGGCAGGGTTCACTGAGACGGGAATGTGCACACTAAACATGGCCTTTGGCCTTGTGTCCTGGATTAAACAGGCAGGAGAAAGTGAGCTGAACAAGGAATTTGTCATTCTCTGCTCGCTGACTGCAGATGTAATGTAACCAGGTGCTTTACACCTCTGCTACCATAACCTCCCTGACAATGAACTACACCTTCAAATCATTGCCAGAACAAGCCCCTCCCTCCTTAAATTTCTTTTGCCTGGTATTCTATCACAACAATGAGAAAAGGAACCAATTCAGATCTCAATGCGCCATAGCTGCCATCTTGAATTTGTGTCCGTGAAAAATATTGAATGATAAAATAGATCCATGAGCTGGGGATTTGGAGGCTCAGTGAGTATGCAGTCTCCGCTCCTGCTCCCTCCCACCTTCTAGGGACAGATTGCTCCACTTTCTCCTCTGCTCCTGCCCTTGGCCAGGTACAAGCATTTGGGATTTCCTTATATGCTGAGTCTGAGAGCCAGGCTGTGCCTGGTGGGAAGGTCCTGCACTTGCCTGTGAGGGTTCTTTGATTACACCAGAGCACCAGAGCAGCATTAAATAAGCAGTAAATAAATCCTACTATGACCAGCTTGGAAAAGACCACTGAGAAAAGGAGCAAGACTTTTTTCTGCTTTTTGGACCAGACTTCTGCAGTTTTCTTTTGGACCAGTCTCCGCCACTTATACAGCCAGTTCTAAATGTGTTACTTGAAGATGTGCTTCCAAGATTTTGCCAGTTCCAGGCTGGATGTGTGCTATCAGCTTTATCGTACCCTTGAACAACAGAGGGGAAATTCAAGATATTCAGCAACTTCCTCAGCAGCTGCATGGAGCAATCAGAATGGATGTTGGTTACAGAAGTGGTTCCTTATCTTGGATGTCTTGTCCTGTGAGGTTTATTGTTCTTGTAGCGGTATTAGGGGTTCTCAAGGGCCCCAAGGGAGTGTCCCGCACATCTGAAGCAGCAGCATGGCATCAGCTACTACCTATACATACTACAGGATTCTGGCAACCTGGATATCAGCCCTGATAATGTGACATAGGCAAGGTACTTAATGGTGTGTCTCTAGCCCTACTTTCAACTGTCAAGAAGTAAAGTATTATACAAAGTCAAGCCCTTAACTACTAGGGCCAGTGATATAGCTCAGTAGGTGAAGTTGCTTGCCTTGAAAGCATGAGTAGCCTGAATTTGATCTCAGAACCCACAATAGTGGAAGGAGAGAACCAGCTTCCACAAGTTGTTCTTTGAGTTCTATGGAGGCATGGCTTATGTACACACACACACACACACACACACACAAATGTAAACAAAAATTTTAAAATCTTAAATCCTCATTATGTGTTGTGGTCTAGGCTCTGTGGTGAGCTGTGGTGGGAGACATAGACAGTGAATCTGTCTCTCAGAAGCTTCTAATTAAATGTGTCCCTGAGGACAAGGCATGAACATTAATAGTTATGACAAAGGGAAATAGGTAGGTATCATAGTGGGCTATAGAGACTTCAGCAAGAAGACTTGCTGCTATTGCAGAGGACCCACGTTCAGTTCCCAGGTTCCACACAGCAGCTCACAACTGCCTATGACTCCAGTTTCAGGGGCTTTGACACCCTCTTCTTTCCTTGGAAGACAGCAAGCTCTCAGATATTATACATACATAAATGTAGGCAAACACCAGTACATATATAATAAAAGTACATAAATATAGCCGGGCTTGGTAGCACACATCTGTAATCCCAGCACTTGGGGAGGCAGAGGCAGGCAGATCTCTGTGAGTTCAAGGCCAGCGTGGCCTGCAAAGCAAGTCCAGGACAGTCAAAGCTATACTGAGAAACCCTGTCTTGAAAAACAAACGAACAAGTAAGTAAGTAAGTAAGTAAATAAATAAATAAATAAATAAATGTATCTTTGAGGTGGAGCAGATCTTTTGCTGAAAGAGTGAGACATGACATCTGATGTGGAGGGCAAAGGCCACACATCTGGAACAGTGTTGAGAAAAGCACAGCCAAGCCCCTGGGTCTGGGCATTATCTGCTGTACTTAAGACTCACTACTTCAGAAGGGCAACTTAGGGATGGAGTTGAGTGACTGCTCATTGTGGACCTTGCAGCCCTTGAGATGAGTCTTTACTTTTGGCATTTTTTTTTCTTTTCTGTCTCTTATACAATACTCCTGATTAGATTTGGCATTTTTACCGTGTGGTCTAATTTATGTTTTTGGTAAATGTATCCTGATGATGATACCTACTTCCAAAACCTCAGCTCTTACAAAAACAGACACGATGTGCCACAATCATAATATTGAGCCCTGACTAGAGTTTGCAGGTCAGTCTTTTATTTTATATATGTTTTGTGTTGTTATTTTATTTATACATATTTATTGGGTGTGTATCTATACGATCAGACGTCTGTTGCATAATACATTGAATGACTCTGTGGTTAAATGAAGTTATGCAACTGAGCTGATTCTGAGTTACTACTCTCTGCCCATTTTCACATTTAGATTTGGCTTTTCAGCCTTGACCTGACTCGTCTCTACTATGGCTGAAGTCAAGGCTCTAGGTCAACCAGGGGCAAGAAGAGGAAATACACAGAGTCAGAGATGCAGAGTTCACTAGCTTATGTCTGTTTCTGTTTTGGGGAGAGATGCCATAGACATTTCCTTTTGTAGCTATTGCTTTCAAGGGTGAGGGGGAGTGTGGACTCATTTTGTTTGAATTCTTTTCTTCCCGGTAACTTTCTAATGATTCATGAAAGATAACCTGGCCAAGAGAGACATTTATCAATACCATTCTTAGGCAGCTTCAAAAAGCATTTCAGGCCTATGTATTTGAGCTTCTATAAGAAGTTTGGCTGACAGTGTTTGGGCTTGCTATAGGTAGTTGGTTCAGAGTACTTTTTGATGAGCCATAAATAGTACATTGTTTGTAGTAGGTCTTTTGGAGGGGAGTCCATGTCACAGGCCACAAAACTGGTTGACTTATAGAAAGCTTATAGTGAGCTTTAGGAGCCACCCCCAAATCTCATTGCCCCAAAGAATTTATACTACAGCTTCTGTGTTGTCTCTGAAATACTCCAAAGTACACTACTGTGTAGCTGTCAACCCTGGTGAATGCTCCATGAGCTGACAATCTGTATTGTCAGCTTTGTATCTATTGGCCAATATGGGACCTGAGAGCATGGAAGGGAGCGGTGATCATGATTCTGAGATGAAAAGAGCCTCCGGGTTAGAAATCACCAACTTCTCCCCTCCCATTTAAGGACAAACATAAATATCACCAACATCAATGCTATCACACTGAAAGTACTTTTCAAGATTCACTGGGAACTTGCAAAGTTTCTGGTGTCCCTCTTTGTTAGAATGCAGTCACTAAAGGTTTCTTTCATTCTGAAGCTGACATTATATTATAAGCAGATAGCTTAATGAATAGATTGTTTTGTTTCTTGAGGAGACATGGAAGTCTATTTTTGGAACTTAAAATGACTAATGCATTACTACCTCTTGTTCTCTGCTAGTCATGTCTCCAAGTTCACCACTTGTATATACAAGCCCTAAAAAAGTCCCTTTAACTAAATATTAAACTTCAGATGAAGCCAAAGGTTTTTTAAGTTCTCAATTGTTGCCATGGAGATCAGTAAGATGCATAAGCTGTTGATGAAATTTCTGCTGTTTATATTTCACAGATAACCAAATACTTGGGATAGAATAATCTCTACCAAAATATTCAGACCACAAAGACAAGAAACTATTTTGTAAGAAATAGCAATTTAATGAGACTTCATTTCCTTTCACTCTTTGGAAATAGCCCAGAGTCACAGGATGCTGAAGTTCAATGGGACCACATTTTAAAGTGAAGTAGTCGTGGAGGCTAACAGAGTCCTGCAAGATTCCATCACTCGTTAGGGACGAAATTTGAAGACCCACGTCTTCTGATTCATAGTCTAGTTCTGTTTCCACTGCTTCCCAGTGCTCAGTCTGATTCATCCATGCCACACAGAAGGAGGAAGGGGTGTCATTATTCATTCTTTGCTCAAGGTCCACTCAAGCCTGGTACAATAAAAACAGAACAGGGGAGTTATATCTCATTATTATGGTGCCCATGTGACCACCAAGGCCATGAGAAATGGAGCTCAGCAGGCACATTTCTTTTAACAGGAAACAGGAAAAAAAAGAAAACAATTTGATTCACAGGAGCTAGAAGCAGAATTGCTACCTTGACTTATCAAAGGTGTTACATATAGAAAGAGAATACCGGTTGGGAAAAGTCTTCTGATTTCACAGACCCATGGCTTGGACATTGTGTTTTTGAAATGGAGAAGGAAGATTATTATGCTTTGTACACTTTAAAATCTGTCACCATGCCAGCAGCAAAGAGTGAGATATCTGTATGCTCAGGTCAATGAACTTGGTTCAGATTTTCTAACATCATACCTTTTTCCAGATGGATTAAAACATGAACTTAAGGTTACATCTTTGGGAGTATGCAAAACTCCTACATATGTTCAGACAGCTGTGAATCTTGGTCCTCCTGCTGGGTGCTGCCTAGAGCCTTGGTACTGGAGGGACTGTTAGGGTCCTGTCCATTTTCATTTGCAGGCCAGTTCTCCTTAGCTTCTGCCTCAAGAGGTTCACCAACATTGAGATCCATTCCCCTAGGTGTGATGTTTTTTAATATCCTTTTGGAGCTAGAGAGATGGCTTAGCAGTTAACAGTATTTGCCCTTTTGTATGACCCAAGTTCAGTTCCGAGAACTCATGTTGGGTGGCTCACAACTGCCTGTGACCTCAGCTCCAAGGACCCGGTTCTCCCTTCTGGCTCCAGCAGGCTCCTGCATACACATGGCACACACTTACACAGACACATAAAGTATTACAAGTTCTTTCTCCTTAGATCAAATTACTTCCTTACAGTAATGTCTCTTTTCTTCTTCTTCTTTTTCTTTTTTTCTTTTCCTTTTGTTTTTTTTTTACGTTGTAACTTTGGCTGTCCTGGAACTCACTATGTAGACCTGTCTGAGCTTGAACTCACAGAGATTTACTTCCCTTTTCACCAAAGTGCTGGGATTAAAGTTGTGTACTACCACAACTGGCTCAAAAATGACATTTTTTTTGTTTATTTATATGTTGTTTTGTATCCATGGTGTGGAAATCAGAGAATACCTCTAAGGAGTCAGTTCAATTCTTCTACATGTGGTTCCCAGGGACTGAGCTGTGGCTGTCAGGCTTTTCAGCCCACATTTTTACCCACTGGCTCACTGGCCCTTGTTGTTTTCTTCTGCCTTTCTTCTTCCTGCTTACCTCCCACATTGGGAGACTTCACCTCAATTCCAAACAGCAATCCCTAGAAAACATAGGGTTTTTTTTTTGAAGGAAACTAATCAGAGTTAAAAGATTCATTTCTCAGCTTGTCCTACAAGACCAGGGATAAGTTAAGTGACATGGAACAATTATATAACATTTCTAGAGCAACTGTGACCCATGGTGGGGATGTGACAGAGCAGATGTTGAATTCTAAGGAAGGACCCCAGTGCCTGAACGTGCTAAGTGTGTTTCTGCTGAACAAGAGAAAAGAACAGCTGGGTTTAAAGTAAGATATGGCTCACAGCAAAGTGATTGCTGCCAGTTGCAGGCTTTTTTTCTTCAGGTTTCCAGCATGTCCTTTGCCCACTGTAGACTCTAGCTACACCAAGATCATCTTGTGTGGGAGATATTTCCCTAATTGTTCTAACCGCCACCATAGGTGTTAGTAGGGCTATTTCATATTTTATGTGTCCCTTCATCCTGCTCTCTCTCAGGCTGCAGTAGTCCAGAATAAGCCTTTAACAAGCTATTTGTAAAAGTCCTGATGATATTAAACATGTACCATAGAAGACAGACAGACAGACACACATACACACACACACACACACACATACACGCACACCTATATATATATGATATCAAAGAGTGACAAAGCTTATCATAAAATAATTATTATTGTTGGTAAGCAGTTTGAGTATTCCCAGTGTGAGACTGATTAGCTTGAGACTGCAGTAGATAATAAGGTTGATGTGAATGGTCAAAATGACTGCAGATCACAATTAAGAATTCATGGGACTGGAGAAATGGCCCAGCCATTAAGAGCATTGCTCTACTAGAGAACCAAAAGCTTGAATCCCATCCACACATGGCTCACAAATGACTGTAATCTAGACTCAGGGAATCCAATGATATTCTATTCTAGCCTCTGTGGCTACCAGGCATGCATATTGTATACAGACTTACACGAAGGCAAGACACCCACGTACATGAAATAATACAGAAAAAAGTAAAAAAAAAAAATTCTTGGGTTTGTGTTTTGAAGCTGCTCTTGAGGACATTGATGCTCAGGTGTCAGGCCCTACTCACTTCAATAACAGCCATATCCTGTGTCAGCTTTCTCTGGAGAAGGGAGGAAGCTATGGTTTGCTAAAGATGGAGGTGAAAGTTCAGTCTTGGAGGAAGAAAAAGGGGGAAGCATAGTGGCTGTGATTCTCAGCTCTTGGGATTTTTGCTTTCTAGTGTTTTTGATTCTGAGGGTATCAGAATCTGATTCTGAGAGTATCAAGGAGGGAAGAGGAAGTAACAAGCCGTTCTGTCTTGCTGGATTGATGTTTGAATACCAAAGATGCTTGGCTAAGAACTTGACAATAGCGGCCCATTCTGAAAATGTATCTGATGTCTGCTACATCCAAGCTATTGCTCTGGTATTAACCAACATTCTTGGGACAGGAAATGTGCTCAATATACAAGGAACTTTTTGAGCTAAATAACTGCATTGCATCTGGTCTATGCCGGAGAAGTTAAATAAATGGCCAGGTCAACCCACAGCCTTTGAGTAATTGGCAATAGGCTAAAACATTACTCTCTAGAACCCTGGATTTCTATCACTGAAGGAGACTCAGAAAAATTATCACAGTCACTCTGGAACATTTTGAGCCCTGGGATGCATGCTGAGTAATCTATAACCCTGGAAATTTGAAAATTTTCCTGGAAATGTGAACGCTGTATGCAAGAAGAAATTAAGAGGTCAAATAAACATGGTGAAAAAATAATCAACTCGGTGGTTTCCAAGTTAATTGTGTGTCCTTTTTTTCTTTAAACGTACATGGTAAGATTTTTAAACTCCTTACTGTCCAAAACATGGGATCACAATTGGGTAGCTTGTAATTACAGAAATTATTTTTCTTATAAGTCTGGAAGTTAGAAGATTGAGACATGTTGAGGGAGGGATGCTTTCCCTCATGCCTTGCCTCCTCTTAGCTCCCGGTGATAGCTGGCAACCCTTAGCTTGTAGCTTCCTCCCTCTCATCTCTGTCCATGCCTTGTGTATCTCTTCTGTATGTCTGTCTTCTTTTAAGGTCATCAGTGTAATGGCTATTCTTGGGTGGCAGCTTGATTTTTTGTTATTATCTAGTCAAGTTGACAATCAAGAATAGGTAACTAAAACCTCAAGTAACTGGGCACAACTGTGAAGCACTTTGATTGGATCATTTGAGGTCTGGAGACCCACCCAAAATCTTGGCCACACTTCCTCATGGCAGCTTATATAATGGACATGAAAGAAAGAAGCTTTGTAACCAGGCAAGAGTTCCAATGGAGGGATGGGGACCACCCACAAAACCTTCAACCCCAAATTTGTCCTTCTTATAAAGATGGTCCAGAAATCGAGGGAAGGGCCAATCAATGACTGGCCCAACTTGAGACCCATCCCATGAAAGAGAGCCAACCCCTGACACTATTAATGATATTCTGCTATAGTTGCAGAAAAGAACCTAGCATAACTGTCCTCAGAGAGGCTTCACCCAACAGCTGATACAAATAGATACTGAGACCCACAGACAAACATTAGTCAGAGTTTGGGGAAACTTGTGGAAGAGGGGGAGGAAGGATCAAAGGAACCAGAGAGATCAAGGACACTGCAAAAAGATGTACAGAATCAACTAATCTGGGCTCATAGGGGCTCACAGAATCTGAGCCACCAACCAAAGAGCATGCCAGCCTAGGCCCACCTGGCTCTTTATCACAGAGCCGACAAGCTTGATCGAGA
>CM053760.1:48584657-48598964 GCA_028658305.1 Pachyuromys duprasi
ATGTCCGTCCCATTTGACTTTCTAAGTGAGCATTAATCCTCTTACCCCAGGTCGTCTTTCTTGTTTATCTTCTTTAGGTGTATAGATTTCTGTATTTTTATCCTATCTTATAGGTCTATATAAGTGAGGATATACCACGTGTGTCTTTCTGCTTTTGGGATACCTCACTCAGCATTATCCAGGTCCCACCATTTGCCTGCAAATTTCATGGTTTCCTCATTTTTAATTGCTGAATAGTATTTCATTGTGTAAAAGTACCACAATTTCTGGAGATTATTTTTAAAATGCAGTATTCTGGTCATTTCTTCATACTTGAAACAACTATGAGCTTTCAAACAAATACTCATTTTAAACCAATCTTGCAGTGATTGACAGCAGAAAGACAGCTTCTGCACCGAGCAGAGTGGGGAGGCCATTGCTTCCCACTCTCCCAATCTTCACATGAAAGCGTCAGTTCCTTTTTGGCATGATCACTTGTCAGAAGCCTGCGGAGGTATCCAGACTACACCTATCACGTCTTACTGTCCATCAATCCAGTGTACTCTCATGATGTTACTTTATGAATCTTCCAGAAGTCGCCCAAGAAAAGCTTTCATAAAACTAAGGCACACCGTCTTCCTCAAGGCCGGAAAACTTTCTGAGACCCCTTAGATCAGTGGGTCTCAGCCTTCCTAATGCTGGGACCCTTTAATTCAGTTCCTCATGTCGGGGTGACCTCCAGCCAGAAAATTATTTTTGTTGCTACTTTATAATGTAATTTTGCTACTGTTTTGAACTGTAATGTTAATATCTGTATTTTCCAATGGTGTTAGGTGACTCCTGTGAAAGGATCGTTTGACCCCCATGAAGGGATTGTGACCCACAGCTTTGGAGGGTAACCTAGCAGAGAGTGTATGTCTTGGGAAGGATGAATTTCATTTCTTAATTTTTCCCTTTTTCTCTCCTTTCCCCTTGTCATTTCTCGTATGTACTATCTATTGTGTCTTCTTTTGTAGGACACTAAGAACAGATGAACACTTTTATGATCTAGGGCTAAATCTCTTCGTCTTTTGTGGTGCTGGACATCAAAGCCAGCACTGCTAGGCAAACACTCTTCTATTGAGCTAAATATCCAGTCCCACTTTTGATTCCTCTTTTTCATGATAGACTTTTAAAGTCTTAATTATAACCCAGACTTCCTTGAACTCTCTGGTCTCAAACTAACAAGTATCCTCCCAGTTCAGCCCATCTAGTGTTGGGATTCTGGATATGTTTTATAATAACCATGTTAAATTATTTTATTACTTTTAAAACATTGATGTTGCATCTTTTTTGTTTCTAAATCACCTATAAACCAAATTATTTTTGTGTGTTTATTATATACAGTCTTGGAATACTTCCCTAGCTTCTCTGAAGGTTGAAGTGAGTCTATAGTAGATGTATTTAACTCATGGGGTGAGATCTGACTCTAGGTATTTTCTGATCAAGCCAACTGACTGAGTGTCTGGACTCTGAGCTTTAATTTGGAGGACTGAGCTTAGGGACCCAAGTGTTCAAATACCCTGCCCATGTCATTATCAGAGGCAATAGTATTTGCATTTGGATCCTAGGGCCATCACAAACCAGGTGGCTGAGAATAACAGAAAGTTCTCATAATTCTGGTGACCAGAAGTTCAAAATCTAGGTTCTGGCAGGGTTAACGTCTTTTTCGGGTTTGGAGAAACCATCAACTGTATGCTACTCTCCTGGCCTCTAGTGATTGCCACCATCTCTGGTGCCTCAAGGCAATTGCTGCCTCCATGTTATATTGTAATCTTGTCTTGACTCTTCTTCTTCCTCATAAACAGCAGCACCTGGTTATGAGGCCACTCTCATCTTTCATGACCTTTTCTTAGCAAATTATACCTTTAAATACCCCTTTTGTTAAGTGTCATCTCACTCAGACATGAATGGGTGGGGGCACTTGTCAACCTAGATCAATACAGAAGCTGAAGAGATACATACATACACCTCTTAGAGCCGGATGAACAGCTCTGCTGACCTAGCGAACAAGACTGGAGTGACGGTGTCGATCTGAGAACAAGAATTTCATTATGCTTTGGAAGCTAAAATGTACTCTATGCATTTTATATTAATTATGTATTCATATGTTAATCATTATAGAAAGTCAACAGAGTGATAGTGAGGGTGGGAATATAGAGGCAAGGAAGTCTTTAAGCAGTGTGGCTCTCTATCTACTCTGGTGGTTGACATGGATCTGTGTTAACTTTCTTTTTTCCTAGCTTGATTTCCATTTGCTTAGGTTAGGAATCCCACTCTGTACAGTTCTTGTATACTCGTGTTTTTGTTTTGTTCTCTGGTGGCTGGGTAACTGAAATTCAGCTAAGGCTATTTGAAGCAATTGCTCTTTGGTTTTTCTTGAGAACACTGTGTGCTTGGTTAATGTGTGTTAGGTTAAATTTTAGGCCTAGGGGTTGACTGAGCTGGTTCAGATGAGGCTAAGCTAATAAGCACAAACCTAAAGTGAATCAATTAGCTTCATTCCACTCCATGACAAGGTGTCTGAGTGGCAGCCTTGAGGGCAGTCCTCACCCACAGGTGGAAAGATGTCAGCACTGCCCTGGACATGCTTCTACCCCCATTTCCCTCTTCCCTAATGTGATCTTCACGCTCCTTTATAGAAACTTCCCAGTTCTCTCTCCTCTTCACAGATCGGAAAACCACTGGATTCTAGTTTTTACAGGGAATGTCTTTTGCAGTTGACCTGCCAAACTCGGTCCCTGCTTCTCTTCCTGAGCCACCACAATCTTATCTTACAAGTTTTTTATTTTTATCTCCACCACCTTCATGTCTCCCACAGGAAGTGCACTTTCAAAAGGGAAAATCACTGCATCATTCCTTTTTCTTAAACACAGGCATGCACATACATCTTCATAAAATAAAACATTGTGGCTCCCATTGCCTGAGGGTAATCCAAGCTTCATTTTACAACTTCCCTCTTGCTAGTCTATATCATATCCCAGCCTGTCTTCCCACCATCATGTTCTTCCCCATCTTGAAGGGTGGAGGACAGACTTTTTTCACTTTACTCAAACACACTTCACTTTCTTTTCCTCATCTTTCTCTCTGCCTGGAAGGCATTTTCTTGTTTTCCCCTTATCCTTTTGATGTGACTAACTCAAGTACAGTTGCTTCTGCACAGGGTCATCCCAGGTGACTACTCACTCGTGGTCATGTTGAAAATCTTCGTCTTCCCACCTCTTCTCATATTTGACTATGGGCTTAACAGGCCCTGAACTTTAGTTAGCAAATACCCAGTTGAGATGCTGAGAAATTTGTATGTAAGCATTACATTTTTGCATGTTTGCATGTGTGTGTACGTGTGTACATGTGGAGGCTTGAGGTTGACTTTGGGATTCATTCTCAATTGTTCTTCCCATTTCTTCATTGAGGCTGAGTCTCTCAGTTAAACCCCAAGCTCACCAATATGGCTAGCCAGCTTATTCTGGAGGCCCTCACTTTTTACCTTGTGAAGATGGAAATATAGACGACTGCTATACCCACTCAGTGTTTATGTGGGTTCTGAGAGTCTGAACTCTGGTCCTCTTGTTCGCATGGCAGTTGTTTTAACTCTAAGCATCTTCCCAGTGCCGGGTTGCATTTTGTTTATGAATATGTTTGTTTTTCTTTTCTTTTTCACTAAAAAGATAAGGAGGTTTATCACCCTACAAACAGCACTGGTGGTGGTGAATAACTATCTGTGAATCCTCTGGGAAGGATCTAGGTTTGGAGTCTCAGACTGTACGCTCTACAGAATCCCTGATGGCTGGCCTCTAAGGCAATTTAGAAGGACCCTTAGATTAATTCATCTGTCTTGTGTATGGCCAGAATCCACTCATCAACAGTCAAGATCCCAAAGAGGGATGAGCGGGGCTGGAAGATGAGCCCTTCTGCATCTTCCTCCTGCCTTGGAGTAGCCAGTACTTGTTAAATGATTTAAGCAGAGCCTCTGTCACAGCAGACACTTCCTGTGTCGTGTGGAGGTTGCAGTGCACAATTATCTAGTCTGGACTCTGCTGAGAAGCGATAATTAGGTGGGAAATGTTAACTGGATTGCAGCAGGGATCACTCTGCTTGTCATTTAACACCTCGTTGCGGGTTGGACCTTGGATTTTGTTTCCTACTCTGTGCAGCTGCCTCTTCTGACCTTTCTTCAACACTTTCTTTTTTATCTTTCTGTCCGATTTTGGAACAGCCACATTCACTTGCCTATTTGATCGAGTCAGATCTATACAGTCCACAGGCAGAACTATGTGAAGATAGGAGCCAAGCAGCTGAGAGAGGGTCTAAACTTCCCCCAGGACACACATAATTTGATCTTCTCACATAGTTTGCTAACTTTCTGTTTGCAAAAGGACCCATAAATGCTGTGCAAGGGTTATTTTGTGTGTGACTTGTCTGGTGTTTTTACAGTTCTCATGTGACCTTGGTGAGGACTGACACAGAAGGAGTTCCAGACTGTCCTGGGCGTAGGTAGATCCAAAGTTCAACATATTTTTGTTTAATTAGGTTTAAAATTTTTAAAATAAAGTTTATGTGTATAGATGTTTTTCCTGCAATTATATCTGTGTCCCATTTTCATGCAGTGCCCATAGAGGCCAAAAGAAATTATTGGATCTTCTGGAACTAGAGTTACAGATAGTAGTTAGTTATCATTTGGGTGCTAGGATGAGAACCTCAGTTTTCCGAGAGAGAAGCCGGTTTGAAGTGGCAGTTTCTAGTTACTTTGGAGGCTCAGCTACGTCATGTGAAAATGATTTTGTTTTGGTCCCAAGTGTGGGATGTGGGAGTGTGTGTGTGTGTGTGTGTGTGTGTGTGTTTGTGTAATGCAGAAAACAGCCCTAGTGAAAGGCATGTGATATTTGTCAGCAGGAAACTACCTCAGGAGGGGGGGCGTAGCTTTTGCCAGCTGGAAAGCATCCTTGTGCGGACTCTGAGAAGGGATAAATAGAATCCCACAGTGAGACAATGCTATTTGTATCTCCATGTTTTGCAACAGGTTGCATTACTTTGCTGGTTTTCACAGAGAGAAATGCTCCAGAGAACTTTAAGTGCTGCTTTGATGGAGTTTTGCTGCTTCTGTGACTCGTGTCATTTGAGTGGAGTCTTGCCACTTCTGCTGAGTGGTACCACCACTGCTGCTGTTGGCTGCTCCTGTGGTTTGCTGCTTTGCTGTTTGGCTGGACTCCTGCTGTTCTGACTGCTAAGATTGGTATATTTCCCCAAAGAATCCAATGACCCTAATTATCAGGAAGTAGCTGAAAGAGGTCTACATCCCCTTTCCCTACTAATGTTCTACCTAAGGTCAACGGGTTGGAAGGGAGGTGTTTAAGGACCTTATGTAAAGTAGGTGTTTAAAATTTAAGCCTACAGCTAGTGGTCTCATCTGCTGAGCCATTCTCTTCAACCCTTAGTTAAGTTTCTCTCTCTGTGTGTGTGTGTGTTGCTATGTGTGTGCCATGGCAAGCATGTGGAGGTCAGAAGACAACTTTTAGGAGTCAGTTCTCTCCTTCTACCACATGGATCCTGGGGATCCTCCTCAGGTCATCAGGTTGAACTAACCCAACACACACAATTTTAAACCTAGGTTCAGTCCAGGAGTCAAAATCTGGCATTTTCCTCTCTGAGCTTGCTTGCTTTCATTTAGCATCTGGATTTTCAGTTCCATCCCCTTTCTTGAAGAGCTTGAGTTCTTCTCCACTGTGCTGCCTCTAACTTCTTCACTCTTGAGCTCTTCACTTTATTCAGTTGGCATGGAGGATGGAAATGTCACCAACCCAGTGTTCCCACTCTGAGAGCCAAGAGGGAAGATCATGTGTCCTCACCTGTAAGACAGACTGAAAAAAATGTTCAATGGATCTGAGAAAGGGTGATTCTGAGTCTAAAAGTTAAACATGTTTGGCTATAAAAATTTCCCCTACATGACTTGAAACATTTTTATTTTTTGCAGCAGTAGTAAATGTAGCAGGTCTCAGAGTAAGTTTTGATTTTCAACTTGTAATTTTTTTCCTAGTATTTGTCTGTTGATATTATTGTATCAGTAAAATTACTATACGTTCACTTTAGATCAAATTTACTGTGAAATTATTTGCACAGTCATTTATCTATTAGCTGTATATACACTTACTATTATTATTTGACTCACATGTATGTGTCTGTGTGCCAGTGTGTAGGTGCATGTGAGTGCAGTGCCTGTGGAGACCAGAAGAGGGCATTGGATCTCCCTGGAGTCACAGACATTTATGCATTGAGAGTGTTAGGAACTGCACTCCAGTCTTCTCCAAGGGCAGTATGTGGTCTTCATTGGTGAGCCATCTCTCCAGCCCCAAGCTGTATATTTTTCCTAAATATTTCTGGTGTAATTATACTTTCAAAAAAAATGTTATTCTGGCCCCCTGACTTACTTGTCATTCAACATGCTTTTTCCTGTACATTTATTATTCTGAGGTTGGTTGTAGGTGGTGGTTTTACACGTTTTCTTCAGCATATATTTTCTTACTGTGAACTGCATATCAGGTTTGATGTCAGTACAAACTCACTTAGCATTTTAATCTGAATCTCACTTAATCCTTGTCACTTGGCTGACACAGACTGCACGTTCACCATGCCAGCTTAATCATTCTGGAAACATTTGGTCATGAATAAAAGAACACTGCAGCTGTTCCAACCCTCAGGTAGCAGAAGACTCTTCTCATAGAGCTGTTCCAGGAAGATGTAAATTCACATTGACCTTGATCCCTCACATGGGAGATCAGCAGATGAAGAAGCGTGGATTTTTATTCTTTTTTACACTGTAGACTATCCTCTCTCCCAAGCTTATCAAACATTTCAGTAAATACTACTCAAGGAAAAGTGTCAGTGTTCATGGGTTTTTTTAAAGGTCATTTTGTCCCCCCTCAATTTATTTAAAGCATGAAGTCCCTTCATCATTCCTTTAAAAAAGTTTGCACTAGTTGAAGATTTAAAACCCTTCTTTAATATTTTATTGTATGTGCACACACTTCACACTGGGGATTGAACTCAGAGCACTGAGCATGCTAGGCAAGCACAGTGCTGTGAGCTGCACTCCTAGCCTTTTTCTGAGCATCCTCAGAACAAAATGGCTGGGAACCCACGCACATGCACATCTGCTCCACAATATTTTTTTTCTGATGAAAATCTGTCTGCTGTTGAGACCATTGATGAGGATCCCTTCTAATGCTACATTTTCTGTGATTCAGAGGTGAATAATTAGAGTGAATAAGATAAACTGTATCCAGGGGACTTCTCCAGTCCCTTCATAAATCTGTGCAGAGATTTCTCCATTCCCAGAATCATTGCGTTGCCTCCATGCATCCCTATACTCTCTACCTCTTCTCCCCATGCCCTCGTGTGAGCCTCAAAGCATTGCAAAGAATGCTCTAAATCTGGGTTAGTGGCGGCTTATATTTGTCAGGACAAACTAAGTTATGGGCAAAGTATCCTTATTAATTCCAGTGTCTTGCCTATAGAACGTCTGTACTGCAGGTACTCAGCTCTCTGAGGCTATGTCTCTTAAGTGGGAACCTCCATCTCTACTCCCAAGTGGGGGTAGGGTAGGGTGGGGGGTAAAGCAAGAATTGAGGAAATGGTACAGTAGAGTAGAAATCTTTTTCTCAGAAGTAATATCACTTCTTGCTCATTTGAAACATTATGAAAAGTTTTAATTTAATCCAACCCATGTCTGGACAGAGAACCTAAAATGTTTGGTCAACAATACTCACAGCTACATACCTGTTAGTTATTTTCCTCATCATTATGACAAAACACCCCACAAGAAGCAATGCAAGGGAGAAGAAGAGTTGATGTTGGTTTATGGTGTGAGGGGGTACAGACCACTATGGGAGGGAAACCATGGAAACAGGAGTGTGAGTTTCTTCATATCTGGATGGGTCAGGAAACAGAGATGGGACAGGAAGTAGAGCATGGCCATAAATTTCAAGCCCTGTATGGGATGAGCCATTTTCTCCAAGGAGGCTCTGTCTCCTCGTAGATTCTTCAACCTTTTAAACAGCACCACCAGCTGGGGACCGAGTATTCAATTACTTGGGGAGTCTTTCGGGAACATTTTCTATCTAAACTTTTAAAAGCCTTGGAGGCAAGAATTACTTTAGAGAGTCTAGGGAATGGTCTGCTAGGTGCAGAGTGTCCATTCTCATTCCAGATTTAGCTCGACATACACATCTTGTCGTGGCCATGAAGCAGACGCAGGCAAAATGAAAATGTGTGGCCTATAGTCCAAAGTTATTAAGAGTTGTATGGTGAGCAGCGTCAGAGAATTTAAAGCATGAGATCCTTTCAACTACTGGCTCATGAACAACCAGTAGTTAAACCAAGCTTTGGAAACATCCTGGGGAAAGAGGGAAGGCAGGACCCGTAGGGGAATCATCTGTGAATGCTGAATTAAATGTGTATGCTTTCTCAGGGAGATGGGCAGAGCAAATCAGATTGTCATTCTGTCTAACAGGAGGCGCTATCAGGATGAATAAGGTGCTATGAGGCAGAGACTTTTCCCTTTGCAAATCCTTATAGGGAGGTGACCTCTACACTCAAGGCACACTAATTTTCCTAACAGTGATTTAATAATGTTAATTACATCCTGCACCTGAGCTGTCTCACTCTTATAATTTCCTTAGAGGATGAAGTTTGAGATACTTATCCCTGCCCTGATGCTCTCTAGGGGAGGAACAATGGTAGCCTGCCAATAAGTGTTAAGAGTCAACCTACATATGAAGGGCTGTCAGAATGACAGGCTTACTCAAGAGGTGGATAGGACCAACCTCTGTCCTTTGTACCCTTCTGGTTTTAGAACTTGCAAATATTATCTTGATTATTTTAAAATGTAAGATAGTAAGCTCAGCCTAGCATTTAGGATTGAACACATTATAGAGTCCTATACTTATGTGGAAAGGGCACAGGAAACAGCAGCTGCTAAGGTCTTGTTACCTGCTGAGAAGACTTTGTTTTGGCTGCAGGTCTTCATCACAGTTATTTCCTCTATGCTTTTGAAGGAACATAAAGATACAGGTTGCCCTGGCCAGTGTCACTTGGGTTATTTTTCATTGTTTTTAGGCTGCATGCAGAAAGAGCCCTACAGAAAATAGTCACCGTAACCTCACAATATCTAAATCCGAGCTGGCAGCTTGGAAAACATCCACAGACAAGGTCATCTACATCTTTGACATCTCTGAATTCACAAGTGAGTCATCTGCCTCCTTTGCTGAGCGAGTTGGCCGGCCCCACTCAAGAAACACTAAAGGTTAATACTTTTGTTGAGTTTGGGGTCGAGCGACACCTGTCTGTGTCTGCCTCAAACCTGTCATGCATGTCACTTGCAGTCTGTCCGATGAACTTCAGGTGGCTGGATTTACTACCTCTTGTTGGAGTTGCCTCAACTGACTGTGAACGTTAGAAAAGTTGTGGGAGAGTTCTGCCTCCTGGGGAGTGGAACACATGGCATCGCACAGTGAGATCTTAGGCATTCGCGAGCGTGAAGAAACAGAAGGGGTGGGCTCAGCTGTTATTGTGGAGGCAGATGAACTCAAGTGAACTAAGTTAGGGGGCTGTGTTCTCTCGCCTCCCTTTCCTTTTGTCTGCCACTCCCTCTACTCCTTCCTTTTCTGTCTCATCTCCTCTACCTCTTCCTTTATATCTTCACCTTCTTCTCCCTTTTTCTTTTCATACTCCTCCCCCTGCTCTCCTCCTGTTCCTTCCTCTCCTCTATGTTTCTGCCTTTAAAAAATTTTAATGTATTTGTATTTTTTGTTTTTATAGCAGGCTTTGCCCCATATTCCAGGCTGGCCTTGAATTCACCTTGTGTTCCAGATCAGCCTCAAACTTGCAGAAATGACCTTGCGTTGGTCCCTGTAGCACTAGAATTGTGATCATGAATCACTGTGCCTGGTTTATCTTATTTTCTTCTGGAACAGAAGCATCTTCTAGTAGCTGAGTGTTGGAAATGTCACAGAGTGCTAATTTGAGTAACAAGGTGAAGACACAGTCACTGCATTATGGGGTTTTAGCCCATAAAATAATAATAATAAAAAATCCTCTAAATTACTGTTTAAATATCACATGGTCCACTTTGACATCTTTTAGTTTTACCCTTACAATCTAAAAACCTGGGCTTAGTAGGGGAGAGGCTTACCTGAACAATTTCAGGGATCAGGGGAGAATTCAGCACAGTACCTCTGTAACTATCTGATAATACTTCTGTTGCTATTTATGGGCACCATGAGTGAAGACTGTTGGGTGGCAAGGTTATTAAGCTTAAGTATGGACTGGGACAGCGACTAGCTGAGTATTAGTTTAGATCTTCAGCTTTGTTTTAATTTTCAATTATGCTTTTTGAACGAATGCTTGCTAGTTTGCTTTGATTAACTGCAAATATTCCCTTGTGGGTAGTATCATTAAGATACTGTTAAGTTTCAAACCCTGGAATATTTAACATATCAAAGCTGACCTGGACTCCAGGTTCTCCCAATATCCTTCAGTCCCTACCTATCACAGGCTATGGCTGGCATGCCCTACCCCCTACCCTGATCTCTCCAGCTCAGGGGCTGGCCTGCCCATCCCCCAGAGATTCTTCCCTATGTAATCTAGATATTGTGGTTACCTGCTCCTATTGTACCTTTGGCCTCCTGGCTGCTGTATTTGGTTCCCCTCTCACCCTTCGCCTTCCCTCCCCCCACATCCTTCAGAGTCATGACCACTTAGGCTCTCCCAGATGTAGCTGCCTCTGGCTGTGTTCTCTCACATATCTATAATAAACTTTAACTCCACCATACCTAGGAGCAGTCATGTCCTTTCCTCTTTCTTTCTTTCTTTCTTTCTTTCTTTCTTTCTTTCTTTCTTTCTTTCTTTCTTTCTTTCTTTCTTTTTTTCTTTCTTTCTTTCTTTCTTTCTTTTTTTCATTTAGATATGTGATACTAAGAAGACACAGTACAACAGGTATTAGCTCTGTAGAAACTGAAAGATCAATGGAGGAGCCATTATAGAGTAAGGGTGTGTAGTAGTTTGAATAAAATGTCATTCCCAGGAGAGGTTATGCGGAGGTACAGCCTTGCAGGAGGAAGTATGTCACAGGGGGCCAGCTTTGAGCCTTTAAAACCTCACCCTACTTTTAGTTACTTTTAGTTTATTCTCTGCTTCATGTTTGTCATTGAAGATGTGAGTTCCCGGCTTCCTTTTCCTGCTGCCAGGCCTCCTTTCCATGATCGACTGTCTTCCCTCTTCCTTCTGGAACTGCAAGCCTAAGCAAACTCTTCCTTCTGTAAGTTGCAACAGAGGGCAACTAATACAGTGTTAAAAACAGGATCTTAAAATATTGTGTAATCTTTATTTATGTGCATAATGTATTTGGATCAAATCCGTTCACTTCTTACTCCCCCATCTTCCAATTCTTTTCCTATCTCCCTATTACTATGTGCTCTCTCATTTTTTTTAATGCTTATTGAGTCAATGTAGTGTTTCTATATGTGCACAGTGTGGGGCCATTTGCTGGAGCATGGGTAGCATCTCAGGGACCATATCCCTGAAGAAAATTGACATTCCTTTCCCAGAAGTCGTCAACTGCCAGTATCCCCTCAGTGGGACCTCATGATCCCTTCTCCCATCTCTGTTGAGATTTTGGTTGGTCTAATCTTGTGCAAATCCTATGCATGCAGTTTTAGTTGCTGTGAGCTCAAGTCTACAGCTGCACTATCAGAACCAAGTGCTTTTACATCAAATTCTTGAGAAACCAGCCCTCTGATCTGTGAGCTTGGGTGTGTTTCTCAGACCCTCCAGCTTTCCATATGTACAATGGGGATTATAGCATTCAAGGAGGCAGCATTTGATAGCTCCTAGTCTGATGTGCTCATAATTCACATTACAGAGCTCATTGCTAAAGATGATGAAAACAGTGAAAAATTTCATATGTCACTCAGTGAGTCCATAAAGGTCTTGCTTCCATGCTTTCTGTATCTCTCAATAGAAGATTCTGGATAGGAGTTAGCTTCTATCATGGTCTTCTATTTCCTGGTGGGTTCAAGATTTCCCTCATTGCCACAATGAATGTTGGCCTATATACCTATGCCAAGGTCTTTGCTTTCCCAGATTGCACATTGATGCAAAATACAGAGATTAAAACTATTGCTATTATATTTCTGACCTTGCAATAATCACAATAATTAGCATTTTGGACCTTTTACAACAAGTTAGACATCAAGGTGATCAGGAATGATTTTTTTTTCAGTTGAAATATTTCTTACAACATTTCTTCAGTGTATGAACTGCCTGGAGACGAGGGCTACTTCAGCTGGAACCAGTAGGCATATTTGACAGGATTGGGGAGGGCCAGGTCTACCCAGCTTCTCTGTCCCTCTTTGTGATATTTCCAAGGCCCTCTGTGGACCTCATTAGTCAGTTAGCAAACTGCCAAGTGTCACAGTGGTTGATTAGGATGAGGGATCAGACTGAGAGTGAATGGTTGAGACATTGCCCACTTATTTCACTATGTTAATGTCTTCATCATTGTTCTGTTGCTGCGAAGAGACACTATGACCAAGATTGGCTTACAGTTTTAGAGGGTTAGTCCATTATCACCATGCCAGGGAGCAGACAGCATACAGGCAGGCATGGTGCTGGCTGGAGCTGAGGGCCTTAATCCTGATAGCAGGCAGCAGGCCTAAAGAGGTGGGGGAAAGGAGGGAGGAAGGTCGAGAAATAGAGAAAGAGAGACAGAGAGAGAGACACAGAGAGAGAGACAGACAAAGACAGATGGGGTTGGGTCTGATGTGAGCTTTTGAAACCTTAAAACCCAGTCCTCCAACACACCTCCCCTAACAAGGATATACTTATTCCAATAAGGCCTCATCTCTTAATCCCTCCAAACAGTTTATCAACTGGGAGTAAAAACTGAAAATGTTAGAGGCTATTCAAATCACCACCATTAGCATGGAGGCAAAGGAGGAAAGAAGGAATGAGGAAGGAGAGGGAAAAGGGAGAGAGGAGAAAGAAGAAAAAGGGGAGGGGAGGAAGAAAAGGTGGTAGAGGGAGGAAAGGGGGTACTATACTCCTAGCCAGAAATACAAGCCTCAGGGGATCAGCACAGGTGGGAGAGGAGGTTTGACACTCTATCGTGGACTCCCCAGAGTAAAAGCTCCTGTTGTGAATGTGAAGAGGCTTGGGCCTGGCCTTACTCAGCCAAGATGCTTCCATCCTGCCCATCCTCCACACACAAACAAGGAGACTGCTGAATGGAAGAACCCAAGCTCAGAATGCCATTTGTATTTGGGCATGGCCAGTGGGGCTGGGTACAGGGTCCTAGTGCCTGTTGATGGGCTTGTTCTATGCTAGGTGCAGTAGGATTCTCCATTGTACTCTCCTCGAGTAGCCTTAACGTCTCTGCTGTGCCCCAGATCCTGGCATGGTGGCAGCAGCTCTCTCAAACTGAAGCCCACCAACATACCTGTCCCTTGCCTGTGGCTGGCTCTGGGGGTCACACACACCTAAGATCTTAGTCAGTGGTCTGACACCTCCAGCTTGTTTGAGCATAGCTCATGGACTACTGTGATCCTTGACAGGATGTTAGGGAGGGAAAACGCAGTCGTTTATCTTTTAGATAAATGGAGTTGAATAATAAGTAGGTTATATGTGTACCTAATTGGCTTAGAAAATTTATTTCGTCATAGCAGTTGTTTATTCCCTTAAAGGCACTCTATTTATTGTGGTAGAGGGGACCAAGTCAGAATTATAAGTCCCATATTTTTGCTGTTTACTGTGTGTCTAAATTTTTGTGGCTCATTCACAAATTGGTCTAAATAAAAACTGCCAATGCCTGCGCACAGTAACATAGCTTGAAAAGAAGAAAGTGTCTGTAAACAAAGTGTCAGTTTTTGTTTATAGTCAATTTCATGCTTGTGCAGAGATTAGAAGCAGAGGAATGAGTGTTGCAGAATATAGTCCGTTGGCCTCTCAGATAAGCGTTAAAATGGGTTACCCCCGGCTTTACGTGGCGTTTTTATAGGAACAGAACGCATGTGAATCGTTTTCATTAGCAATGATCTTGTACATGGTTCCAGTGAATTTCTGTGGATAGGATAAACGAGTAAATTGTTTCTAGTAATAGAAAAGAAATGAAACAAATCTAGAAATAGCCTCTCTGTGCAATATTCCATTTCCAACATTCACAGGAAGCTAACATTTAACTTGAAGACATAGACGGCAGAACTCGCTTGACTCTTACTGTCCAATGACCCTTTGCTGATC
>CM053760.1:48599464-48625738 GCA_028658305.1 Pachyuromys duprasi
GAAGCTAAGCAGAGAATGAACAAACCTTCAAATGCTGAGAGACAGAAACTTGACCTATTTCCCTCCAGCTAATAGCAGTGAAATCCAATTTGATGAACCCGGGGGCACCTCATCTAGCCTGCTGCTGATGGTGAGACTCTCCCAGGCATTTTCTCCCAGCAGGTAATCACTCCAGTCTGAAGAGCCATCCTGCACAGCACCTGTGAGGCACTTCAAGGAAAACGCAAGCTTTTAATGAAGGGAACCTTCAGCGATCAGCTGCAGCATTCTACCCAGGTCCTGATCTTTTGAACCAAACGGATTAGACAGACTCTGTCTTTTTGGCTTCTGGAGGGAGGACCGGAGGACTGGATGCCCGGTAGTCTTGGAGAGGCTGTCACTGGCCTTACAAGGGTTCTTCAGGGCAAGCATTTCAATAGTCACTTTCCTTCATGATGCCATAGAATACCAGATCAAGGCAGCATACAACACAGGAAAGATTTACAGTTCAAAGGGGATCATCCTATCATGGAAAGAGATGGTGACAGGTGGGGAAATGATGGAGCAGGAGCAGGAGGGCATCGAGTCACACTTCCTCCTTGGGCAGGAAGCAGAGAGACACACATGCGGGTGCACGGATAGCACTGTATATGATTTTAATGCTGAGGCTCCCAGCCCGGAGGATGAGGCTGCTCATTATTAAGGTGGTCCCCCCCCCCCACACACAATTTTAATTAGCCCAGTCTAGAAACCTCCTCATGGATGTGCTCAGCGTTGTCACGGTGATGCTAAACCTGAGAATTTTGACAGGATTACTATAGACAGGTACTAGTGTTCCCCTCCTTGACTCTTCAGCTCTGCCTTGCAGACGGCACAGCCGTCTTCCTGATCTCCTTTTGTTAAACACATTCCAATGTCTCTAAAGTGGTAGCACAGAGAACTGGGCGTGCCCTTGTTGTCTGAACACTGGCGTATGTGGCACCTTAAACTCACCCATAGCTCTCCTTACTCTCTAGTCAAGAATTCATTACACAAACAGGGATAAAAATGCATTATTCTTTTTTTAATTTTCTTTCCTTTTTTTAAGACAGTGTGCCTCTGTGTAGCCTTGGCTGTCCTGGACTTGCTTTGTAGACCAGGCTGGCCTCGAACTCACAGCCATCCACCTTTCTCTTCCTCCCTGAATTCTGAGATTAAAGGCGTGTGCAACCATGTTCAGCCTCACCATTATTCTTTTAGAGCTTAATATTTTGTGCAAGACTCCTAAAAGGTTAGATGCCATAGATACAAGACTGCACTTGTAAAGCGTTTCAGTCGCAAAGGGGAATATATATCATGTTATTTCTTCTGTATAGGAGACTTATTCCACATAAAACTTTTGTAGCCTTCCTCCTTACCCAACATTTTACCTCTGGATGCCTGAAGTACAGATTCTACTGCTGATTGGACACTTCCTCTTGGATGATTTATACACAATTCAAACTGTCCTTGAATTCTTGGTTTCCAAGCGGAACCATTGGCAGCATCGCTGTTTCTTAGTTTGGCAAACGGCGCCATCATCTGGTCATTTCTAGAAACTGGAATCCCAGGAAAAAAAGTCACAGAGACACCCAGCTTCCTTATCCAATAAAGAATTCCATGGAACGTGCTCTAAAAATACTTGCATATTTTCTCATTCTTAGTGTCTTCATTCCAATTCAAGGTACAGTGCTTCTCACCTGAAAAGTGTACAGCTTCTTAATTGGGTGTTAGAAGAATATTCTTGGTGGACATAGCGATATTGTTAAAGTATGAACATGATTGTCACATTTCACCAGTAAACTTCTTTTGTTCCTAGAAACGCCCCTTGACTTTGACCATGGCTTTAGACCTGCCTAGAGCAGCTCACCTTCGTGTGTGATTGTATCACTGTGCCCTCACCTCTGTGTTAGGCACACTCACTTTCCAATATTTGAGCACATTGCTCTGCCTCTCCTGAGGTTCCCACACCCCTCCATCTGCCTGTCAGGTGCCCTTCCCACTGCTGCCATGGTATCCAGACTTAATTCTCACCAATATTCATGTCTCTGAGTCACTTCCCTCCCCAGCAGAGCCTTTCTCAGCCACTTCTTTTTCATTCCTTTTCTCCTCTGAATCATCGCTGCGGAGCACATTGCACGGCCCAGCATGCTGGAAATACAGATTCATATTTGCTTTAGGGATAATGGCGTCACAGGATGTGAGCCCGATGGTGTTTGAGGTTGTTCGCCGTTAACCGTCGCCACACGGTTCTCTTCTGTGTTATGTTTATATCGTTTTAATAACCCTTTCACTGCACATAGTGTGTTTCGTGAGCGTGACAAGATGTGGGTGAAATAGCAGGCAGAGATTTGGCCCTGTTCTCTCGTAACAAAGTTGTCTCGACCCTTTGAAGACCAAATACGCCTTTCTTCAGCCAGAAACATAGAAGTAAAACCAGGCTGAAATTTCTCCCTTTGATTCAGTTAGTTTGAAAACACATTGCCATTGAGATAAATAAAAATGCAATTTAATAAATTAATATAAAATATATTTCCCTTTGTTAAATACTTATAATTAAAACTATTGTTATTGCTGGTATATATGCATGTGTATATTATTGTTGTGACTCTAATTGAAGGTGCATTATATGTAACAACAATATATAATTACTTATGTGCACCTATCAGCAATCTATATTTTTGTAAACTGTAGTTGGTTAGTAAAGTGTCATCTTTCTGGAATCAATGCTAGGCTGTATAGAAGCTGCACATTTAGTTTTATAAAATGTGCCAAACTGTATTTTAAGATCCCAAATTTCTTATATTTTTACCATTGATGCCTGAACAAATGGATTTTTACTGCCACCAGGATGGCATTCACTACTTTTTATGTTGTCTGTCCTGACAATTATGCAAATATCTTGGTGGCCTTAATTTGCATTTCCTTAAAAGCTAGCAAACTGAGTATCTCCTCCTGTGCTCATTTAGCATTTGATTAGTCTGGCTGATACTTTTTGTATTATTTTCATTTTTAATTTTGGATTTTCAGAGTGTTCTTTGTGTATTCTCTGTACTAGTGCATGATCAGGTATGTGGCTTATCAATGTGCTTTGTGTTGGTTGGTTTTCCATTTTGTTTGTATCTTTTCTTTTCCTTTGTGTATAGTATCATTTTGTACCACACATGGTAAGCACTTACTATATATATACAGATATCATGTACACACAAGCCTTCATAGTTCACAGGATCACCTACGAGGGAACTTCATCAATGCTTAATAATAGCTTACTTTGTTTTCCTTTTTATTTTTTCTGTTTCCCATAAAAGTTAATTGACAACTAATTCTCCCATGTGCCCTCCCACCCCACCTTGGAGTTTAATACAATTAATCCATTTAGAACAATTTTCATTTGTTTAGAACGTCAAGAGAAGGGTGTCTTAGTTCAGATTGAACTGGGACTTAACAAATGTCCTTGCACCATACGAGATCGCCTCTTTTTCACGCTGGTGAAGGGCTTTCTTGTCTGATTTCATTTAGACACAAAGTGCTCAGACTGTGCTGGGAGCAGGCTGTTGTCCTTTTACCCCAACACCATGACAATTACAACTCTGGGAGCCTTGCTTCAGTTCTTTCTCACAGTTCTTTTGGCCTTGTTCGTCCTCTTTCTGAGCTTAGGCATGGTTAAAGAATTTCAATGTCAACTTTGTATTGCCAGCGCAACTTGTTTGCCTATATGTCACATTTTTCAAGAAAACATTCTTTAAAAAAATTTTAGAAACGATAATTAATACTTGGCAGGAAGTACAGATGGAAAAGAGAACAGCTGTGAAAAGAGAGGCTCTGTGACTTAAAGCCAATAAGCAAAGGAAAAAGTGGCAGTCACTTCTGAATGCCTAGGATACCAGTTTGTAAAGATTAATATAGCCTAATAATACTTATCTTCAACTTTATTGAAACTCAATCTTCTTCAAATATGTGCCATCAAAAGTGAATATCTAGTTCTGTTAAAAAAGAGAGAGAGAAAGAGAGAGACAGGTAGCATAGATGACAAAATCTGAGATGCTCTCTTGGTTTACTAAAATGTTATTAATACAGTAGTGGCCATGAAGGGATAATGGAGGAGTTAGAAAATCATAGCCTAGGCATTCTACTCCGTGAGAGATAGTCTCTACCTTCCAAATAAAACCAAGCAGTTCTGACAGCAGCTAACACACCAGTCTTTCTGGATGGAGATGGATCAAGCAGTTTGCATATGCACACCAAGTCCTCATATGGATCAGGATGTACAGGATACACTATGTGTGCAAAGAAGCACAAGAAACAGCTCTTCTTCAAAAGGTATTGAAGCAAATAGCTTTCTTTTGGAAAAATCTGAAAAAACTCAAGTTCCAAGAGTTTAAAACTTGAAATTTCAAATATCATTAAATTAAAAACAAGAACAAATTAGATTAAAAATCCCCCCAAATATTTAATTTATTGTTAATTATGTGTGGGTATGTGCACATGAGTACAGGTGCCCATGGAGGCCAGAGCAATAGTTGTGTTGTTGGAGATGGATCTGAGCTGCCTGAGGTGGGTGCTTAGAACCGAATTCAGATCCTCTGGAAGAGCAGTAAGAGCTCAGGACCTAACTGCTGAACCATCTCTTCAATTTTAAGATTAGATTTTTTTGTTATTATTTTTATTAATTATTTTTATTTTTATTAATTACAGTTTATTCACTTTGTATCTCCCTGTACCTCCCTCCACCCTCCCCTCCCAACCCCACCCTCCCTCTTCCCCACCTCCCTTTCCCAGTCCACTGATACGGGAGGTCCTCCTCCCCTTCCCTCTGATCCTAGTCTATCAGGTCTCATCAGGAGTGGCTGCATTGTCTTGTTCTGTGGCCTGGTAAGGCTGCTCCTCCCTCAGGGAGAGGTGATCAAAGAGCAGGCCAACTGTGGAAGCCACTTGGATACTGAACTGTCATAGGCTACCTCTATGCAGGGGTTCCAGGCCATCTCCATGAGTGGTCCTTGGCTGGAGTATCAGTTTCAGAAAAGACCCCTGTGCCCAGACTTTGTGGATCTGTTGAAGTCCTTGTGGAACTCCTGCCCTTTCTAGATCTTACTATCTCCCACTTCTTTCATAATGTTAAACGAATGAGGGAAAAATAAACAACAATGCTCATTTTATTTATTTATAATTTTTTTATATTAATCACAGGTTATTTACTTTGAATCCCAGCCATAGCCCCTCCCTCATCCCCTCTCAATCTCACCCTCCCTCCCTCATCTCCTCCCTGCTCCTTCCCAAGTCCACTTATAGGAGAGGTCCTCCTCCCCTTTTATCTGACCATAGCTTATCAGGTTGTCTTCAGGACTGGCTGCAATCTCCTCCCCTATGGCCTAGCAAGGCTGCTCCTCCCTCAGGGGTGGAGGAGATTAAAGAGCCAGCCATTGAGTTCATGTCAGAAATAGTCCCTGTTCCCCTTTCTAGGGTACCCACTTGGATACTGAGCTACCTTGGGCTACATATGAGCAAGGGTTCTAGGTTATATGCATACATGGTCCTTGGTTGGAGAAACAGTCTCATAAAAGATCCCTGTGCCCTGATATATTTGGTCTTTGTGGAGCTCCTGTCTTCTCCAGGTCATACTAACTCCCCCTTCTTTCATATAATTCCCTGCACTCTGCCGAAGGTTTGGTTATGAGTCTCAGCATTTGCTTTGATACACTGCTAGGTAGAGTCTTTCAGAGGCCCTCTCTGGTAGGCTCCTGTCCTGTTACTTGTTTTCTACTCAGCAATTAAAAACAAGGAAATAATGAAATTTGCAGGCAAATGGTGGGATCTAGAAGATCCTGAGTGAGGTATCCCAGGAGTAGAAAGACACAGATGGTATATACTCACTTATAAGTGGGTACTAGACCTATAAGATAAACATACTAAAATATGTTCACCCAAAGAAGATAAATAAGAAAGAGGACCCGGGGTACGATGATCAATCCTCACTTAGAAAGACAAATGAGATGGACATTGGAAGTAGGAGAAAACAATGCTCATTTTAAATTCATCATCCATACCAGATTCATCCATACAGAATCTTTCACTGCTCTCAGAGGGACTTGGTTCTAGTTACCCCATGGACACTGAAATCCCTAGATGCCCAACTTCCTTTTGTAAAATGCTGTTCTTTGTATAAACCTACATACTTCCTTGTGCATATTTTATATAATATATAGATTACTACTAATAACTAACTGTATTCAAATACAATAACTGTATGCACATTATGTATGTATATTATATTGATTAGAGGATAATCACAGAAAAAGTTATATATGTTTAATACAGATGTGACTTTCTAAAAATGTTTTCTGTCACAGTTGCTTTAATCCCTTAGTGTGGAAGTTGGAGCCACCAGATAAAGATTTTTGAAATTTTTGTCATAGCACTTAAGCCAATCACCACAACATGAACTTGACAGTGTAAGTATAGTAGTTTTATGTATTCATTTTGGATCTCCTAATTCAGAGATTTTTTTCCTCAGCTTGGTTAAAGGGTGTTACCATTCATATTTCAGATAGAATTGAATCAGATGGCACCATATTGTTAAACTTTATTAAATTTGCGGCATTGATTATTTGGTAGATAAGACCAATGGCCTAAGCAAAGGATAGCCCATTCCTTGATCATCCCATTGGTGCCAAGTAAAAAAACTGACCTGAAGAAACAGATTTATTTATCTAGTCAATGATTTAATGCAGAGTTATGCATTTATATTGTGTGAAGAAACAAAAAAGTCACAATGGGATTTCTTCAGTTATTTTATTATACAGGAGAGCAGACAAATGAATGTTTTATCACTCAGTTTCCATGTACTATAATGAAACACTTGAAATAACTTATAAAGAGAAAAAGCTTTGTCTGTCTTACAGTTTTGGTGGGTCTGGCCAGGACTGGTAAACCCTCCTGCCTTTGACTTGCTTCAAGCAGCATGTTGTGTTGGAGCAGAACTGTTATGAGAGCAAGAAGGGTCCTGGGGACAATTCATTCCAGAGCACACTCTCTGGATGACCTAAAGACATCCACAAAGTTTACCCACCTCTGACTAGTTCACCCAGAGGGCCATGCCTTCAATGTGAATCCTGGAGGATGTTCAACATCCAAACTACAGCAGCTGTGGATTAAAGTAGTCACAGAAGAGTGAGGTAGGTTATGTAAGGGTGTGTGGAAGTGTCTGGCAATCCAAGCTATGAAAAAGACAGAAGTTTATGCCATTATAACCCAGCACAGCCTCAAAGACGTTCTTTGTATTTTGTAACAAATCCACCACAGCAATATGCTGCCTTGCATGGATTCCGGGGCTTGATCTATGAGGCCCATTAGAAATTGTAATTTGAATTTTACAGGTGGTGGTGATGAGGTTGGACTAGCAGACAGGAGCTAAATGACAGGCTTTTTGTGTTTCTGAAGGAATTTCAGCTCATGAAAAGAAAGGAAGAACAGGTGTGTCAGGGGGAAGAGGTATCAATCTCTTTACCTTTCAAACTGACAAGATTGTAAATACAGTATTTACGTAGTGTAAACTGATCCTGTGGCACCTATTTCTAAGTACCCTAGATGGTACAGGCAAAGACAGGCTAAACAAACAAACAACAACAACAAAAACAATGATTCTACCAATGTCTAGCTTGGAGAACCAAAGAGGTCAATTTGGTTTACCTACAAGAGTGGTGGCGATGGGTTCCTTCCAGGAACATGGGTGAGGGTTGCCCATAAGAGCCCATAAAAGGTTGCCTACAGTAGTGTGGGTAACTAATGGAAGCTTGACTACTGAAGAAGACATTCCCTTCTCCCTAACAATTGTGAAATGCTTGCATACCCTTGGGGGAGGGTCTTCTATGTTCTTATGAGCACTGCTTCCCCCATCCCTTCACAAGAAAATAACAGTGTCTCAATATTGTGACGTCTCTGTGTAGACCCATGCTTCTTTGAGTAATGACTGGGATGGAAGAGGAGAAAGAAGCAAGTCTTATAACAAAGGATTACAGTATCCTGAGCACACCAGCAGGGGGCCCATTTTCTAGATAAACATGAGGGGCTGTTTTGAGAGCTTCAGGAGAAAGGTTAGAGCTTGAAGAGTGTGCTGGAGAATGCAGCTGAGATCTATGCAAGGTTCACCCTGGAGTATGATGGAGTAAACTTGGTCAATTAGTATTCTTTGTGAGTACATGGTCTACATGCATTCTTGGCCTTCTTTATTGCCAGTTGGTGTTCTTTTGGCCCAAGGTCCACACAGGATTGGTGTTTTCCGAGATGGTCCACTTGATGGCAGGTTTTCAGGAACTGAGGGGGAGTCTGCTCAAAAGGCTGAAATGACTGAGATAGGGATGCATCGAAAATCAACATGATTATGGATAATAAAAAAGGAGACCAAAGGCGCCAAAACTCAATAGAAGTCTCTCACAGAAATGAGAAACATGGTGGTTAGGAGCCCCTAGATCAAATATCATAGATGCTTAATGCTAAAGTTGTGGGTAACTGACACGAGCCCAGGTAGGAGTCACAAGATTTGGTCCCACTCCCACCTTGTATGCACAACTGAACTAGCCAATCTCTCTGAAATTCAACGTCTCTTATAAAATAAGTCTAAGATCTATATTACACGAGTTCAAAGAATGATTGAGATACTAGATGAAAGCTTCAAAGGCTGTACCTCAACAGGCACTCACAAACTAGAAATTGTGAAGCCAAATGTGGTGGTTCATGGCAGTAATCCCAACACTTGAGAGGCTGAGGGGAGAGGACTGTGAGGTTGAGGCCAGTCTGGGATGCGCAATGAGACCTTGTCTCAAACAAAATGCTACCACCAAAAGTTTGTTAAAATTGAGGTTAGGACTGGAGGGCCCTGTCTATCATGCCCAAGGCACTGGGTTTGATCCTTTACACTCCCACAAAAAATGAAAAAAAAATCAAGAAGCTCTAAAGCAAGTGTGGTTTTTTCATTCCGATTCCCATGTAGTGTGTTTATAGATTAAAGCCCATTACAGAGCCATTTTCATTTCTGGAGAGAAAGTAGCACAAATTTGGTAACTTTAACTAGGAATCGTTGCTAACAAATGAGGCCACTGAAAATATGACAGTGCTAAAAAGGAGTCTGTGTTGTTTGTACCCACACCCTCACGTGTATATGGCCTGTCCAGGCTGCACCTACATCTGCACACTCTCTGTGTAGTAACGTGTTCCAGACAGATGCCTGTTGTCTCACAATCTTCTTTGATTGAAAAACCATGCAGTGAATAATTAGATATTCCATCTGGGTGAGCTCAGAAATTCATGAATCTAATCAGGGCTGCGTTTAGGTGGAATACGTAGAACCAAGCCTGCTTTAGGACGCTGCCCTCACATCTGTTGGTATTCACAGTCGAGCAGAGAAATCAGAAGAGTCCCATTGTGGTGAGATTGCATTGAATATTTAGTGTAGATGGTAAGCCAGAGGGAGCAACACGGTCTGAAGAATCAGGTCTGACTAATATAGACAAGGACTAGAAAGCCTTACTGCGAAGTGCATGTGGCTAGAGCTTAGTGCTCGGGTAAGGGTTAATAGGGAGTGGAGAGACTAATCCAGCAGTTTCCAGTGCAGGCGTGCTCTCCAATACTGAAAGACTGATCTGCCAGTTTATGAATATAAATGTACCAGACAGTCATCTCCAAGCTTCACAAATGGTTGTGGCTGCCAATGTGCGGGTAGGAAATAAATGAGAAAGAGGAGGAAGGGTGCTACTTTGTTTGCGTGGTCACAGTCTCGTCCCACGAAAAATGCTGCCAAGAGCCCAGGCTTCGAGATGCCTTTGAGATGCTAGGCTTATGTTTCATCAGTGGTTGTTACCATGGCTACTGATGGAAAGAAAGGAAACCCAAAAGGTAGAAGGAGGTAAGCGGATTAGGGGGTGGAAGAGATGGGGAAAACAATCTCAATAGCCAAGTGTCTGGGAAGATCGATTGCTGAAGGCCTTGATCACGAGCCTACTGAAGAGCCTGTATATCCAAGCACATTCTCTCTCTAGCTAGGTCAGCAATTCAGAAAGCTGTAGGTATCCTCCTGTCTCCATTTTGCCAGCTCTGGGATTGCCAGCACATGCCACCATGCTTGGGGGATGGTAGTATATGCTCCTATATTGGGTACCTTTTTGTCGACTTGATACAAAATAAAGTCACCTGAGACAAGGGAACCTCAATTGCGAAACGCTTCCATAAGATTCAGCTGTAAGTCATTCTCTCAATGAGTGATCAGTGTGGGAGGCCATTGTAGGTGGTGCCATTCCTGGGCTGGTGGTGCTGGGTTCTTTAAGGAAGCAGGATGGAGCACTCGTGAGGAGCAAGGCATTCCTCCATGGCCTCCGCATCAGCTTCTGCCTCCAGGTCCCTGCCCTGTTTGAGTTCCTGTCCTGACTTTCTTTGATGAACAGTTCTGTGAAAGCATAAGCCAAACTAACCCTGTCCTCCCCAGGTTGCTTTTGGTTGTGGTGTTTCATCGCAGCGATAGTAACTGTAACTGGCTCAGCACTCCTGTTTGAGATGCTCGGGAATCGTATTGTGTTAACTTCTTTGCAAAGTTCTGAGCACACCAATGCCCACTCTAGGTCATTTTAACAATTCTGTTTGTTGTAAATACTATGGTGAGTTGGTTGTGACAAACTATTGTGGTTATTTGTACACTCCAGGGAAGTGTACATGCGGAATGTGTTTCATTGAAGTGGTGCATTATGGGTAATAAAATCTGCAAAGAGAATGAACTGTGTCTCCAGTTTACCTCTGGGCAACTTGGTTTAACTCAGGTCAGGCCTGCCTTATTGGCAAGGCAAGGAAGTTTCTGAACTTTCAACAGTTTTACAAAGTGACTCATCTTTCTTTTTGTCTTTCCTATTGTGATGCTTTGTTTTGATATAAAGGGTGTGGATGGTGGTGTTTAACTTACCCTCTTTCTTTTGGTGCTGGCGGCTATTCCTCCTCTTCTGCCTCTTCTTCTAAATCATATTGTAATTAAATGCATCAGGAGAATTATTTCTATTTGAAGATATTATTTATTTATTTGTGTATGTGTCTACGTGCAATGTGAGTGGTTGTGAGCTGCCTGATATGGGTGCTGGGAACTGAACTTGGGTCCTCTCTAAGATCAGTAGATGCTCTTCAATGCTGAGCTATCACTGCAGCCCCAGATTATTTCAATTTAAACCTTTGGAAGCAAAAAATTATCCACAGAGTGAATGTGAATGGCTAGCCTTCCTCATCTCAGCTACTAATGAGGCTTTGATACAGTGTTCAATTTTCATAAGGTGAAAATAAGCTGCATTCAATGGAAAAAAAACTTTTTTAAAGTAAGCTCAAAGCCACTCCCCCTTTCTTTCATGGAGTTGTTGTCCATTATTTTAAGCTTGGCAACTCCAGATGCCTGACCTGCTTGAAGAAGTACTCGAGAGTGTTCTGAAGGGTATGAAGAATAGCTGTAGCTTCTACACATTTTCCCAACTTCGTTAGTTAGTTTGTTTGAGACAGGGTTTCTCTTGGCTGTCCTGGACTTGCTTTGTAGGCCAGGCTGGCCTTGAACTCCCAGTCATTCACTTGCTTCTGCCTCCCTGAGTGCTGGGATCAAAGGCATGTGCCACCATGCCTGGCTTTTTCCATTCTTTATCTGATTAAAAACAATCTTTCTGGAGGTATACATTACTGATGATTGTTAGGCTCAGAAGCATATTTTTGTGGTGCAGGGAGGCAACCTGAGTGAGAGCCAAGAAATCTGTGTGGTAACTGCAGTGAGTATCATTTAAAGTGGAATAAAGCAGAACAGGAAAGAAAACCAAGGCATTTGTGCTGGCTAGTTTTATATCAACTTGACACAAGTTAGAATCTTTTGGGAAGAGGAAATGTCAATTGAGAAAATGCCTCCATCAGATTGGCCTGTGGGCAAGCCTGTGGCACACTCTTTTGATTGATGATTGAAAGGGGGACCCCGTCACTGTGAGTAATGCCACCCTTCGCCGAATGTCCTGGGTTATGTAGAAAGCAGGCTGAGCAAGCCCCGGGTCACAAACCAGTCAGCAGCAGCAGGCCTCTGGCGGCCTCTTCTTCAGTTCTGTCTCCAGGTTTCTGCCTTGACTTCCTGCCTTGAATTCTGTGTGAGATGTGCTACAAGCTGTAAAATGAAATAGATCTGTTCTCCTCTGAGTATCTTTTGGTCATGGTGTTTTATCCCCGCAGGAGAACAAAGATAGCATTACCCATAGCTGGGTTAAATTCTGCTTTGGGGCAGTGCGTGTGTTAAGTATTTTCACCCTTCCACGAAGAAATGAAGCTTGGAGAAAAAGCTTTCTGCCCTCTGAGCCGATGGACTGCAGCCAAAGGAAGGGGGTTGCAGCTGGAAGATGGAGCTGGGGAAACCTCGGAGTTTGTTATAGTTCTCATCTTATGTAGAGTTCAGGAAGGCCATCACTACCACAGTTATTTCCTAGACATTTCTGTGACATTGTTACAGGTACTTCCAGGTTGCCAGTAACCTCACTTTAAAATACAGTTGTTTGTTTGTTTCTTTTGTGTTTCTATCGTTCACCTCAAATGGACATGACGGTGCAGTGACTTGGTTCAGCACACCTCTTGCCCTCTGTTCTCATCACCGTCCCACTCCGGTTTCTGTCTCCAGTCCTGGAATGTGATAGCCGCTTTCCCAGTGACCCCATGTTTCCCAGTGAATTATCCTAAGCTTGAGCTTCTGTGCTAAAGGGCATTTACATCTCCGCAGACACCTAGTCAGATTCATTTTGTCTGCTGTATTAGCTGCTTTTTTTTTTTTCTCACTTTGACAAAAATCCCTAACAAAGTCAACTTAGGGAGGGTTTATTTTGGCCCATCACTGCAGGGACTGGAAGGCTGCAGGAGCGTGAGGCAGCTGCTCACATCGAATCTGCAGACCAGAAGCAGAGAGAACCGGATACTGGCGTTTAGCTCACTTCCTCATCCAGGGTGGGTCCTCCTACCGCCGTTAATCTCTCTGGAAGAATCTCATAGAGTCTCCCAGATGAGTGTCTTCCGAATGGCTCTAAAGCCAGAGGGATTTAAAAGATTAGCTACCAGACACATGTTGTTTGAGGACTGCAATCTGGGGTCAGCCTGCCTTTCCCACTCCCTGTATGGAGGGCCATCTAGCCAAACTGAGCCCCTTGCACCCCTACCTACCTTCATCTGTATAGTTCACTTACGTCACACTTCTCTCTCCCTGGACATTTATACTTCTGTCATTTCTCTTTGTTTTTCGCCCTGAATTTCTCAAGCCCCCTCAGTTCTATCTATTGTTCAAAGTGACGCCTGAACATTGCTACTTTTCCTGGGCCTATTCTCTGTGTAGGAGGATCTTTGCCATCGTAAACTCCATCACACTGTACTTGTATTTCCCCCAGGTGTTGTTTAGGATATTTTATCTAGTTGGATATCAAACCATGTCTCCCTTTAGACTGATTCTTATCCCCTGTCCCCTAGCACTTCCATGTGGCAAGAGAGTGCTCAGCCATTGCAACATCTCGAAGACTCTTCTGTGTTTTACTAGTAGGATCTGAGCCGAGGCTTCGAGTAGTGGAGGCAAGTGTTCTTCCACTCCTGCACAATTCACAGCAGTTTTGACTTTTATTCTGACACAGGGTCTTACTACATTTCTCAGTATGACCTTAAATTCATTCTGTAGCCCTGGCTGCCCTTGAACTTGCAATCTAATTGCCCCAGCCTCCCTGTTAGGCCTAGATTAAAGGCTTTATCTACTATGCCTGCCTTCTACACCATCCTTTCTTTTTCTCTGTCTCTTTTTTTTTTTCAGTTGAGACACAACGAGCTGCTTTCAGATAGGACTTGAAAGCTCAATCTTCCTGCATTAGCCGGTTGAGTCACTGGGATTATAGGTCTGTGACACTCCATCCTTATAAACCTCAGCTGTCACCTTGACACAGCCCAGAGCACCTAGGGAGTCTTAATTGGGGGACTGCCGAGATGAAATTGGCTGATGTCCATGTGTCTCTGATTCTCTTGGTTAATGATAGGTCTATGAGCAGCACTCCCTCTCCTCAGCTCCCGCCAGACTGATCTGGACTTCATTAGAAAGCTAGTTGAGCACGAGCCAGAGAGTGAAACAGTAAGCAGCATCCCTCATGGCTTCTGCTTCAGTTCCTGCCCCTGACTTTTCTCAGTGATGGACTAGGACCTGGAAGCACAGGCCACAGAAATCCTTTCCTCCTCAGCGCGTTTTTGGGTGAGAGCACTTTATCACAGCAACAGAGAGCAAAGTAGAGCAGCTGCCAAGACGGCTTCCTTCATCTCTCATGTTTGTTCTAGTGTTTTATAACTAGTAGGCATTGATATAGACCGCTGAGTATTCTATGAGATGGCACTTTCCAGTAGCATAATTATGAGCTAGAAGGTCAGCTTCCCACCTCACTTCAGACAATCTTGAAGTTAATTTTTAAACCACAAGGAGAAAGGCTCCGTACATATGGGAGCATCTATTAATCCCACTACTGCCTCCAGACATCTTGGAACACTGATAGATGGGTCCTTTTCCAATCACCCACAGTGTAATCAGTATTCGGTCACATCCTTTTCTGAACATCAAGACAGTGTCTAGCCCTACAGGGTAATCAGCAATACTGCTGAATTTTAGTGATATTTCTGGCTGAGCCCTTTTTATTTACAGTGGTTTTCCCAGCACCATCTTCATGTTGCCAGCATCACCTAGGGATCTACTAGAAACGGGGTTTCATTCCCATCCCTAGCCTAGAGGTCAGAGCACTGAGCAGGAGGCTCAGCAACTTTGATGCACGCCAAACTTTGAGAATGAATTGCCATAGCTCCTTCTACATTTCCCACACCCACTCTTTCTACATACTGCATGAGCTCCTAATGCTCTCACAAACTTATGAAGAACTTTTAGGCCAGCCATCTTTAATCACAGGTGATTATACAACAGGGAAAGGTCAGTATAGGAACGATACAAGAAACAGGAAATGGAGTTCTTGAAGGATAAACAATTAATTCACTTATTCCATTCACCTGGCAACTCCATTTGCAGACAAATGGTGGGAACTAGAAGAGATCATCCTGAGTGAGGTGACCCAGAAGCAGAAAGACACACATGGTACATACTTACTTATAAGTGGATATTAGGTATATAATATAGGATAAACATACTAAAATCTATATTGTTAAAGAAGCTAAACAAAAAGGAAGACCCTGGGGAAGTTGCTCAATCCTCACTCAGAAAGCAAATGGGACAGACATCAGAAATAGGGGGAAACAAACAGAGGGCCTCTGAAAGACTCTACCCATCAGGATATCGAAGCACATGCTGAGACTCACAGCCAAACTTTGGGTAGAGTGCAGGGAATCTTATGAAAGAAGGGGGAGATAGAAAGACCTGGAAGGGACAGGAGCTCGACAAGGAGAGCAACAGAACCAAAAAATCTGGGCATAGGGGTCTTTTCTGAGACTGATACTCCAACCAAGGATCATGCATGGAGATAACTTAGACTCCTTGCTCAGATGTAGACTATGGGAGAGGGGCATGGGAAGAGAAGAGGGAGGGAAGGTGGGATTGGTAGGGGATGAGGGATGGAACTACAACTGGGATACAAAGTGAATAAATTGTAATCATCAAAAAAGTAAAAAAAAAAGTTTTCTAAAAACAACAACAACAACAGAGTTGCCAGGAAAACCACTTTTAAATGTCCCTTCTGTGTCATCTTTCTTGTCTTTGACTCTCCCTATACAATGCCATTCAAGATAAATCTCCTCTCACTCAGTGTTTTCTCCCATCTATTCTCTTGCTGTGTGACATGATTCTGTTATCCACTGCTAATTTGCAGCTGATCAGTAGCATTTTAAAAAGTTAGTCATGCTCTATAGAGCGGCTCAGGGGTCTAATGTACAATTAGATCATTGTTACTCCAGGGAAATGCAGTCTCAGTTCCTCGAATTCAACTCACAAAGAACTGGAGCACGGGCAAGTGGCTTACTGGGAACTTTCTGTGCTGGGAATCAACAGTGCCTTAGCAACGTCTTCAGTGGCACCGGGCAAGACAAGAGGCACCGAGGAGAAGCAGCCTGTGGCCGAATTTCCTCTCTTGGGTTGATTGCCTCTTGAATGCTTCCTCTGGAAGAATTTCTTCTTTGAAACCTCTGTTAACAGTCAGGTTTTTTTTTTTTTTTTTTTAATCTCAATGAACTACAATAAATGACCTCAGGTACGGGTGATATTTTCATGTTTTTAAAACATTTTAATCTGAGGTTTTTTTGTTTTGTTTTGTTTTTTTTTTTTTGAGAAAATTCAAAGGAGCTGAAGTTGATGTAAGGGCGCAGGACCTTTGCACCTGCCGTTCATCCTGCTGGGGATCTCTTTTTCTGTGAGTTTTTATTTAGTTGGGTCCATTTCACTATCTTAAGCAAACACAGTGAAAAGCTGATATCAGACATATTTTATCTCAATTAGCTTTCACTTCCTGTTTTATTTTCTTCAATAACATTTATTATCAGAACATTAAACACTACATTTCTCCACTAGACAATTCACTTCTATGCTTTTTGGTAAGTTTTGTTAACACAAGACTCTCCTCTCTAGTGTTTAGTATGTTCAAGATTCAGAACACATGTCCAAGAGCTGCTTTTTAAATGAATGGAATAAAGAGGAAGGAAGGCCAGGTATTGTGGGATGCGTCAGTAATCCCAGGATCTGGGAGGAAGAGGCAGGAGAATCAAAAGCTCGAGTTAGAGTGGGCTACATTAGATCCTGTGTGGAGATGAAACAGGGAAGAAATGAGTTGTGAAGGAGCAGACACTGACAGAAAAGGCTTTTCTGATGACTCATTATAGGCTTGGAGAGAATTCTGCTGGACATTGCCTTGAACTCCAGACCTCGATTTTCTTGTCTGAGGCTGAGGTTTTCTTCTCTACAGTGGTAGATAGAGCAGACGGGAGATGCTTAGCCCCAGGTTATACCAGATATATTACTACAAATTTCCCTTCTCCCCTTAGTGCAGTTACCGCCTGGATCCATCCGTTAATAAGAGGAATTACGGTTCATGGTCCCCATTGCTAACTTTTCCTGAGGAGAAGAATGAATTTTCGGGCTAAATTGCCTGCTTCGGAAATAAAAGAAAGGCCCTTTCATGTGGCACGCACTGCACATACATCTTGTTTGCTGGACATTTATTCCACGTTGGTGAGCATATAGATAAATGTGTTGCTATGTTTGTTTGCTTTTTAATGAGTTGAGACTCCATTTTCAAAGCTGAGCCCTGTGCCACCAATTTCCACTTTTGCCACTGAATGAATTAGCTGTGACAGAGTTCCTGAGCTAATAAGACGAACATCCTCTTGGACTGAGCTGGGGAAGGAATCCTCATTGCTATCAGGTCAGAGACAGGAAGAGCAGTGAGGAAAAATATCTCCAATTTGCTGAAGTAACCATAGTACACATGAAGACAATGCTGTCAAGAATCGTATTACACTAGAGGAACATAGGATTGTCACTCTGTGACAGTAACCAGAGACATCCATGAATGATTTTAAAAGCCTCATTGGGATAAGACGAGAAAGGCAAGATGAGGCACTGGAGGGTCCTCTGGAAGCTTGGCGTGTCAGAGGTTGTACGTGCAATAAGGGATTAGAGATTTTGGAATTTTTATAACCTCTGCATGTGATCTCTTCTTATATTTAAAGATACATTGTTGGAATGTCACATTGGTACAGTCCCTTCTGTAGTTTTTAATTATTTAAAACACTCATTTATTTGTTTGTTTATTTGTGTGTGTGCACGTGTGTGTTTAGGTTAGAGGAAAGCTTGCTGGAGTTGGTTCTGTCTTTCCGTCATGTGGGCCCTGGGTCCCAATTCAGGCTGTCAGGCTTGACGGCAGCTGTATCTTTAGTGTATCTCAGCCGTATACTTGGCTCTTGTTCTAGTTTTAACAGTGCTTGATCCCAGGTGCTGTTTTGACACAGGCCGCTGCTTTGAGTGGTTTGCAAGCTGGGGTGTCGGTGCTGTTTATGAACAATTGGGCTCATTAAGGCCATACGTTTGGGGATGGCTTCCTGTCCCTGAAAGCCTTCTTTTTGAAAATAGATCAGAATGTGGTTGTTTCTCTTTGTTAGAACAGAAGTCTGAGTTCAGGCGTACAAGATCTGGATGTTACCTGCCTTAGTGAGGATGGATCAGGAGCCCCACACTATGTACACAAATTCCTCTCAAGCTGCCTTTCAGTTGCTTAGCTGCAACTGGGAAATGAAGAAATTGAGGAGAAATCAGTTCAGGCCCTAGGAAGGGGCTGAATAAGCAGATCACAGCCCCAGGGAAGGCACAAAGCTAACATCCTCAAAGGATTTGCATTAAAGAAAGAAATCATTACTATAAACTTGAAAAGAAAAGATAATCCAAGGAAACATGCCCAGGCATTTGCCCAGGCTTCATGAAGGAGGGAGAGGAGAGGGTGAGCAACTTGTATAAGCCACATTTTCCATCAGTGAAATAAGAATTCAGGCCACAGAGCAATGCCACTGAGTATCTACCGGCATAGTAAAAGTAAAACTTGTCACTTTTGAACACTGACCAGGTCTGAACAAATAGAAGTTCTTCCTAGTATTTGAAAGAATGAAGCGATGAAGTAACTTTGGATGCTTGTTGTCTTGAGCAAGTCTAGTGTATGCTTGTTGCTCCTTATCTGAGTTATGATGGTGGCATGTAGTAACAGAAGTACCCAGGCGAAGGATGGGGAGGGAGGAGCACAGACTGCAGATAATTGTAGCCATCAGTAACATGGAGCACCTATGACTTCCGACCATTTCTCATTCAGACATTTAGTTGCTAAATCCGTGGCTTTTCTTGTTGCTGTGGCCAAGTATCCGGCCACAGGGAACTTAATGGCTTATTTTGGTGCACAGTTTCAAGGGCTATAATCCAACACGGCTGAGGAATTTTCTTGATGGAAAGACCCACTCTAAATCTGGGCCACACCTTCTTATAGCAGCCCATCTCAAAGGACCTGCAAGGAGGGAGATTTGCTGTTGGCCTCTTGCACACCCTCTCATTGTCAGGGCCATCTGTCCTCACGGATGTTAGAACCTTCACATCCTTCTTCTTCAGGTTTCCAACACAGACTGAAAACCAGCAGCTCTCTGGGAATCCTTCAGGATTTCAGCAACAGATAGGGACTGCAGAGATATTCAGTCTTGTGGATCAAGCAACTACTGGACTCTTGTCCTTTCTGTCAGGAGACAGCCATTGTTGGACTAGCAAGAGCACAGCTTGCAAACCACTCAGATAAATCACACACACACACACACACACACACACACACACACACACACACACACACACACACACATTCTATCGGTTCTTTGCCTTTAGAGAACAAGACCTGACTAATATAAAGATGAATCCCCACAGTCATTGAATATCTAAGTTATGGAGTGAAGCTGAGTAGTTTTCTTTAGGGGTCAGTTGATTATTTCACTTTAAAAGGAAAAAAAAGTTGTGCGTGTGTGCGAGCATGCATAGTACCCCCGTGTGTATTCATATATATTTTTATTTGTCTTTGGCCTCTAAAATTTGAACTGTAAAATTTGTTGTTTATCTATAGTCAAAGATTAATTGCTGATTCAGTGTAATGAAAAAGTCTTTATGTGATATGCAACAATATCTGGAATTTTCACTCTCATTGTCAACAAATATATTGGACTTTATTTTGAATACTTTGAAAGTCTGGCAAATCATTTCAGAGTTTGGCTACATGTTGATATGTGTTTGCACAGGAAGGCAACATGAGAAAATGGTCATAAGCACACATACCAAGCAGACATAGGGAGTGTCAGAAATTGGTACAAAATTTAATTGGTGTCACTGTAGTGTAATTAATAATGCATTGTATACATATTAACAGCTTCTTATGAAAATAATTGGCTCCAGTCTCTATTAGTTCTGTCTTATGTCTCTTTTTATCCTTAACATCCTGTGCTATCCTTGGGGGCTATGTGACAAATAAATAGAAGCAGCTAATTGGGAGGGGGCAAGGTCCAATGAAGAAGCATGTGGTTACATTGAGATTTATTTTAATAGTTGGATCTAACACCAGATGACAAGCTCAACACTTGGGACAATTTTCAGCCATTATAATGGTTTGATAATTGCAAGAAAAGGATTTTAAACATTCATAGAAAAGTGTCTTTCTGGGGAAGGTCAAAAGAATCGGCTATTATTCATTTATTTATCATTTGAAGTTTTTGGAGAGGTTTTGCTACATAGCCCTGGCTGGCCTGGAACTTACTGTGTAGGCCAGGTTGGACACATCTAACTCCTATCTTCCTCCATGCTGGGATTATAGGTGTAAGCCACTCTGAATTAGTTATAGCGTTTAGTACTTTGAACAAAACCACTGAATAGAGCATTGCAAACAGTAAGAGAGAGGGAGGAGTGGCCAGAAGGAGAGGTGGAGGGACAGGGAGAGTAAGAGGAGACAATAAATGTTCAGTCCATTGTTCCTTTACGGGTCTTGATAAAAGGTGGCACAGACCCAAAGAAGATAAGTAACATATAGGATCCAAGGGAGGATGCTGTGTAGGCTGTTGAGTGAGACAGGATGCTAGCGGACTTACCCAGCGCTGGATGCTGCATGCTACAATACCAACCTGAGAAGTAAGAGGTGCCTACCGGAGCAACAGTGCCACAGCTGCGTGGGTGGAACCAACAGCTTTCTGGTTGCACTTGAGGTCTGCTCCATAGGAGGGAATTTCATACCTGGTACTATAATCTTAGTGAAAACCCCATAGCTGGAAAGTCACAGACCCTAAGGCATAACCTGCTATTTTTATTTTGCTAAATGATCATGTTGTAAATTTACCTTATTGACATTTATTTTTACTGGGCTGCTCTCAGTCTCAGTCAGGGAAGCTTCTTGCAGTGGACAGAGTCAGTGGAGAGATGTACAGCTGGTCAAAGTGCTGAGAAGAGACTTAGTACTCAGCTATAATTGCTATGTTTATATTATCCCCGCCACCAAGAAGGCTTAGGGCATATCACAGAAGAGGAGGCAGAAAGAGTGTAAGAGCCAGAGGAAAGAGAGGAGTGCTGTGAAATGCTATGCTCTGGATGTTTTCTTGTGCTGATGCAGCTGTGGTTACCTGCTTAAGATCAAACCAGCTAAAATTCCTGCATAGCTAAATGACTTCCAGGTCCCACCCCTTACTAAGGAGCTATTGGTAGCTAATAGTTTTTTTTTTTTTTTTTTTCGGGGGAGGTAGAGCGTTACTTTTTTTTTCAAGTTTTGACCACTGGTAGGTTTCCCAAGCTTCAATGGATAGCTCCACAGCCATGTACACTAGGTAGCACTAACTGGAATCAGTGGGTTATCGGACAACAACAGTAGTAGCAACAACAACAGCAACAACAAGAGGGCATGCAGTTGATAGCGGGTGCACTGGGGGGTAGGGATAAAGTTAGAGGATAGTTGGGTAGATAGGATCATATTTCATTGTATACATGTATAAAATCCTCAAAAATAAAGAAAATTAAAGGTTTTTTCACTATGGTCTTTTCTTAAATGATGTATACTCTGCCCTTTCTAAGGGTTCTTTCCCAATACCAGCTCTCTCTGGGGTGCACATCATGTGTGGTTCCCTTGAAAGGCTAACTTGAGTCTAGCAGGCACATGCTTTGTACATGATATTGATTTTGACAAGGTAGAGTTTATTGGCAAGCACTGAAAACATCTTGGGTAGAAAAGAGGACTCAGAGCTGGGCATTGCTGACTCATAGGGGGTTTTTGTTGGGTTTGAATTAAATCTCCCATTTCTGCCCTGGCATGGTTTTCTTTCTTTTTGCCTTTAGTCCACCGCATGTGTCTCTTCTGGTACTGAGAACGGATTTTGTCTTTCTGTCTTCAAGCTGCTAGTTAGTTAGGGTCTAAACACCAATCCAGGTAGACTTCTGTTCATCCAATTTGGGGTTGTGATAATGAAGAGAGGGGTGGGTGGGGGGAACTTAAGGCAGAGATATGGCTCAGTGTGTGACAAATTCAACTTTTACTTTTTGGAAATTATTTGATACTTGAGATGAATATTTACAATCCATGGCTGTTTCAAGCCAACCGTGTGGAACCCATATATCTGGGGTTGGGTAGGCTGTTGTGCACTCACCATCCTTATTGATTAGGAACTGACAGTATGTGAGCTGGATTTCTGCTGTCTTTTTTAGTTGGCTGTACTCATCTGTGCAGAGGACTGTGGACAGAGTGCCCTTGAGTTATTGGAAATTCGAGTGTCAGTCCCATAGCCTTTATGCTTATAAGACGACAGAACTGAATATGAAATCAATACCTCATGCTTTCTTTTCCTGACTTTCTTATAAATGTCCCTTAATTCTTGTCTTGCTTTGTTGATTCTGAGTAATATGCTATTCAAATTCTCTTGCTCTTGAAATGATTACTCGTAGAGGGCTGGGGGTCTTTTTATTAATATTAAATTTCAGTGGTTGTAAACATTCTTTCCCAATTTCATACTCATATACAATAAATCTTACCCTCATCCCCACTTTTCCCTCTGAGATTGTTCTTAACAAGTTCTTTGTGTACGTGTGTGTGCACTCGAGTGTGTGTGCACATGCATGTGTGTCTTTGTATGTGCATGTGTGTATATGCATGTCTGTGTGTGTCTTGCCTTATCTATTTTTTTGTCTTATCTATCATTTCGAGTCTTAGTATTTTGGCCTTTCTGAGCTCGTGACTCTTTTCTGTAATTAATGGTTCATTTGGTTCACAGTTTTTCTTTGGCTTCATCATTATTCATTTTACTATTTGGGAAAAAATTCAGCTGAAGTTCTTGTTATCATTTGATAGCCTTTTCTGGGAGGAAATCACATATATTAATATACTCGGGGTGACTGATTTGGAGGAGTGGGTGGTTTCCCAGACTTCTAGTCCCTGTCAAAGTAGAAGATTTCAGTGTGTTAAATAGACAGCATGGAGCTGGAGCCTCTTATATCTGTCAGCAATCAAGAAAATGCCCCTCAGGTAGGCCCAGGGTCTTCAAGAGAGAGTCTCTCTTCTCAGCTATGTCTAGCTTTGTATCAAGCTGACAACAATGCACTATAAGGCTTTTTTTTTTATAGCTATATACTAAGACTTGGCATTTCATTCAAAATAGAGGAGACCAGATTATATAAAGGAGAGAAAAACTATCACTGTTTAGAATGATTTTCCTGATTTAGTTCATGTGAATATTCCATGTTTCATTTTTAATAGATGTTAAGAATGTTACCAAAAATGTCTTTCTAAAACATTGAAAATGTAAATTTTTATTTTTATAATTATACTATGGTTATGTAAGATATTTCCTCGCTTTCACAAAATAGAAGTAATCAGGAATAAAGAAACATGTTTACACTTCAAAAATAATACAGATGGAGAAAATGTAAAGGCGCTATAATTGTATTTCTGTAGAAAGAGAGGGCGAGGTAAAGGAGACAGGATGAGGCATCTGTAGTAAAATGCTAACATTTGGGAAATAGCATGCACAAAAGTTTATATAAGTCTGAAAGAGTCAAAATAGAACAGCTATAAAAAAGAAAATGGAACTTGATATTAACAAGTTGCAACTCACTTAATACAATCAACCATAAAGCCACACAATACAACTAAATGAGGAAACAGAAAGAGAGATGAGGAGCAAGGACATTACCACTGCATGTAAACTCAGTGGTTGTAAGTATGGGAACACCAGCCACCAGAGAAATCAGTTGGATAAATATGACCTTCAGTGGTCTGTGTGAACACCAAGAGCAATAGGATGCCGTGGAACAGTGTACAGTAAAGAAAAAAAAAAACACAGAATCACTTCTATGACATACTCACCCAAAGCATATGTCTCAGTCATAATGTTCTCTCAGTCAGTAATGATACATCAAGAAATCCAAACTAAAGGACATTCTACCTTAAAATGTTCAAGAATCAAGGTCAAAGAAAGACTTAGAAAAGCTCAGACTGACTAAAGGAGTTTAAGAACACCACATCCAAGTATAATCCATGATCCAGACAGGATCTCTCATTTTAGAAAGGACATTATAAACAAGTAGCCAAGCTTGGGATGGATTTGAGGGTTAAATGGCAGATGTGCTGGGCTAGTTTCTTGAGTATGACTGCTGCAGTTATGTACAATGCTATGATTTGTAGGAAAAACAGACAGTAATTAGGAGGTGAGGATGAACTTCAGTAATGTCCTCATAAGTGGTTAGGAGCATGAACCATTTGTAGAACTTTATACTTTTACCTAACATTAAGACTATTTTCCAAAAGTTAATAAAAGATGAATAAGCAAAGAAACAAACTGAAGAAGTCTTGGGAAATGGCTCCCCATGAGATGGGAGCTTTAAGTTACCAAAGTTTCTGCATGAGGATACGAATGTAAATTGCAGGTGTCTCTAAGTGAGGAAGGAACTGTAAAGTACGATTAAAAATTACAGACCCAAGGAACAAAAGTGGCATTCTTGAAGGCAGTATGTGAACTGTAATATGCAAGAACATTGACAGTGGGTACAATACCATTATGTCAAAATGATGCCTAAACCTTCAAGTCTCCTTTTGTATACACTAGCACATGTCTGCCACCTCAGAAATTCTGGAGGCTAGAGGATTAACGTTCATGGAAAGATCATCTGAAATAATTAAGTAAAATGTCAGGTTCACGTGACATTTGGAAAACACAAGTGAGCCATTACCCAAGGAGTACTTATGGGTCTTAGACTCTTCATCCATGACAATTGTTGGTCAGATGTTAGTTATACACTGGAATTTTGGGGCAGCTTACGTGTGCAAAGCTCCTGATACTGATCTCTAGTTTTAAAATTCACCTAAATGTTACCTTATATGCGTAGAAAGATTGAAATAGTACAAATGTGACTTTTAATCATACCTATCTGATATGAACTATTTTTCTTATTCAATAATGTTTTCATGTCTGTTCTAGTTACTTCTGTGGCTTCTATGAAACACCCTAACTAAAAGCAACTTGGGGAGGAAAAGTTTATTTGGCTTACACTTCCAGGCTACAGTCCATCACTGTGTGAACCCAGAGCAGAATTCAAGGTAGGAACCTGGAGGCAGGCTACGGAAGAATACTGTTGGTTGGCTCTCTCTCTGTCTTGCTTTTTGGCTCATTCTTAGCTCTCATTTTTATACAGCTAAGGGCCACATACCTAGTATAGGTGCCAATGGTCAGGGGTACCTATATGAGTAAACAGTCAAGGCAAACCCTTCAGACAAGATGCAATCTAACCTGATCCAGGCAATTCTTCAAGCAAGGCTTTTCAAGTCATTCAAAGTGACTCTAAACGTTGTCAAGTTGACAGTTTATGTTAACTAGGACAATATACTAATTTAGTAAGAACAGATTCCCTTATTAACATTAAACAAACATCTTTGGATTGCCTGCTTTTTTCTTTTGAGTCTCTATTTCCTTGCCAATGGTAGGCTTCAGGTTGAATTGTCAGCAGATCCCTGGGTGGAGCTTTCTATGACTCTGATGTCAAGTGAGCAGCTGCTCACTTTGGTTTGCTTGGCCTGATTTGCAGTTTCTGTTGTATCACCTGCTGGGCTAGAATCTCACCGGGCCAGTTGTCCTCTGATGCTGCATGACTGTATGACAGTACAGCCAGTTTGTCCATGGAGATGTGGATATTGAGAACCATGGTGCTTCTGTTCCAGGTGAAACACAGTGGCTCTACACTGTGTTTGTCCACAGTGGTGTGTGGCCCTCCATGAACAACCCGATGCCTGCAGATGACAAATGTTACCCTTCAGGTATGGCTCCTGAAAATCTGAATGTCCTCATAGCTACATAATAAGTTTTGTTTTGGAGCATGGAAATTTTCTCTAGTTGACACCTTACATCAAAAATAGGGAAGCACTCACTAGTAGTGCATCTTAGAGCTCTGGGATGAATGATATGGCCAGGAGATACTTGTCAAATGAACTAGTCCAAGCTGCCAGTCATCAGAGATCTTCTAGAGGCATTCTGTGAATGGGTTTTGGACATGGCAGATGGATACAGGATAAAGACCATAGCATGAATCTCTGGACAAGTGCGGGTAAATTGCAGAGGGATGGGTAGTGGAATTGTTCAGTTGCCAAGATACAAATGAATAGATGTCCCAACACAGTTGTGGAGGCTTTTTTAATGGTCCTACATTTAGTTGTTGATTAAGAGGCACCATGGCTCTTGTTTACCTCCTTAGTGGCCATC
>CM053760.1:48626238-48693583 GCA_028658305.1 Pachyuromys duprasi
TCTTTGACCCTCCCCCATACAAGCTGGGGAGTAACAGACTGGCTAGTTCCCAGGGGAGGACATTGCAGCCAGCCCTGAGGAGACAGGATAAGCTGGGGTTGGATGGAAGGGAAGGAGGTCCTCCCTGTTGGTGGACTTGGAGGGGGTGGGGAGGAGGGAGATGAGGGAGGGAGTAGGAGGGTAGGAAGGAATGGGGGAGGAGGCTATGCCTGGGATTCAAAGTACCTAACCTGTGATTGAGATAAAAATAAATAAATTAAAAAAAAAAGAAAAAAAAGATATTTTAAGTTAGGATTAAGCATTAGGGTTAAGAAAAGACGAGCTACTCAGAAGAAGATAAGACACACCCAAATGGAGTTATGTGATTCCAAGGAAAAGCTGGGGAAAGTAAGACATACCCAAGTATGGCTATGAAGTCCTTGTGGGAGAGCAAGCAATTAATTGTTTTAGCATTAGCCATTTCTCAGTGACTTGCTGGCTCCATCTCACAAGGTTACTGAGAAACTATTTTTAGCTTTTCTTTCTCTCTTGGTAAAAGAGATACATGAGATGGCTCTGGAAACACCTCGGATAGAATTACAATTAGATAAGGTAAAGGCAGAAGTTACAATGGCTGCCCAAGGGGTTCAGTGAATGCTCAGTGCATGCTCTTTCCCTTAAATGGGATTTCTGGTGAACTTTCTAGAAAATGACAGGTTTATGACTGGGAAGGGAAGGACATTGGCTAGATCCTGACTGCACTGACATTCTTCCTCTGTTGCTGGTGAATGTGCCTAGGTGAGGGGCTTCTCGTTTTTATTGGGTTTCTCAATATTAATTTTCTTTCTATCCTGCCTCAATATAACTAGATTTTTTTTCTCACAGACAAGAGCTGATAGGAAGTTTTATAGAATGCTTGAAAAAAAATTCAGCCTGAGTACATATATTCTCTGTGTATTCCCCACTGTGGGCCTACTGTCAACTCAAATACTTTATTCAGGTTCAGATGTCAACATAGAAATACAGTTCTCACTTCTAAATGGATAGTAAACAGTCCATTCTGAAGCCAGATATAAATGACCATTGCTATGAACACAGGTTAGTGTCAAAGTCACAGATACTGGGTTAGCTGAGTCAAGATCCACGTCTGAGGAAACCCCTCATGCTAGGGAGTGGCAGTATAGGGCAGTGTCCCTGTCCCTTCACTGCTGACATTGTAGCGGGCTTGTACAGGAAAGCTACATTTCCCAGGCAGATAACAACCTGTTGCCTCTGTAGAGGGCCCAGGTAGAGGAGAGATTTTACAGGGCAAATATATGTTACTGTTGTGGGAAGCTCAGAGCACTGGGGGATTGAATTGTCTGCAACAGGCCTTAAAAGGCCAGAGCTTTGCCCTGCTGCAAGAGGGCAAACATTGTGAGCGATGATATCTCATCCTCGGAAAAGGGATGGACCTTCTCTGGTCCTAGAGATGACTGCCCTTGAGATACGGAGGTGTAGAGGGCTCTCAGAAAAGCCCTACTCGAGTGGCCACTAGGCACCTCTGGTGATTCTTGAGTATGGCAGGAAAGGAAGAGTTTGAAATGTTTTTTTTTTTTCCCCATCTATCCTAGTTGATTCCCTAGAACCTCTTTTTGATAAACAAATGTGTGTAGCATTGAATATTGATGAGAATGCCTAAAGTCCCTCCCCAACAAAGAGATTTTTCTTGCTGTTGATCTTAGTATTTGGGAGTTCTGATTAAGAAAAGAGTCTAGCTAAGATAGCCAGAGTGGATAGAAGCTACAGCAGCTTGCGGCCACGTTTTGATGCTACAGACATGACTCCAAAACCTCTTTTCCAAAATTAAGTGTATGCTCATCCTATACAGAAACAGAAAAGAAATGGGTCATTCAGCAAGGATATGACTAACATGGTCCATAAGACACTCTTCTCTGAAACAGATAAAAACTATATTAAGGGACTTCATGACTCATGACAGCTGGAAAGACATATTTAAAAAAAAGACTATCCAGTCCATAATCCAAAAGTCTTTAGGGCCTGCATGTTCTCTCCCCATGACAAACCAGCACGTGAAACAAAACCCAAGTATTTTCTTAAACTAGTGCAAAGGACAGGCAAATTCCGAGAGCAAGATGGCAATTAGCCTTTACACAAGAACCTATCAGAGGAATGCATATTTTCTGATATGTGCTGATGTCTCACATCATAACTTTAGGAGTGATAAGGGCTTCTCTCAACCTCACTAAAAGAACTGAAGAGGTCAGAAAAGGACAAAACTTACTAATATAACAAATGGCTACTTTTACCTGCAAACCATGGGCAGACCCAAGGTCCTTTTCAAACAAAAGTCCCATCTCTAAATCAATCAAGAGTTATAACAACTTTACTTTATTTCTTGATACTAGTAAGGTGATACACCCTCCATTGTTGGATTCCTTCACTTTTATCACTATATGACTGTTGACATGTTCTCTCTGTTCAAAATTACAATGATGACAGATATCTGACAAGACTGGATGGCTCTTCCTGGTCCAACAGGAACATAGAACCAATGGCAGTACTGTGTGGACATGATAGCTGGGCCCATGTGTTTTCAGCCTGCAAACATTTGCAGACTCAGAATCAGTTAAGGAAAATTCTGCCTTAAACACTAGCAATTCACTGACATCACAGGAGGCAGGCACACCATGATGAGGAGGCCCTGCTAGTTTTGATGTTAATCTTACCCATGATAAAATTGTCTGCTTTGTGATTGATGTGGTTTCATGTCTCAAGGAATGCCATACACTTTTTCAGGCTTCTTTCAAACGGTGTCCCTCTGATCTCTGAGTGCTAGCTTTTAATGCCCCCTTTTACCTGCTTAACTTAGGCTGAGACCCTTGATCCCTGGGTAGATAAGGTCAATACCTCCTTTAGCATGGAAGAAGGTATTAGAAGCCAGATCTTCCACTTAGCAACCATTAAGATTTCAGAATCAAATTTCAGGGGGAAATGAGGCAGGATAAGAAGATAGGAAAAATGTTTGAGATAAAAGGAAAATATGGAAAACCCCCTTTTCCCCCAATAGTTAAAAGCACCCTAGAAAAACATATATCTGAAGAAAGAAATGAAAAAAAAATCCCAGTATCTTGTCAGCTCTGTGTAATTGAATTTACCAGCAACCCTCACAAAATGATCACTTTCATAGAAAAGAGGGATCATGCCCCCTTCAGGTATTTCCATCTCCCCCTTCTTCCATAAGATTCCCTGCATTCTGCCCAAAGTTTGGCAATAAGTCTCAGCATCTGCTTTAATACCTTGCTGGGCCGAGTCTTTCAGAGGCCCTCTGTGGTAGGCTCCTGTCCTGTTCCCTGTCTTCTCCTGCTTCCAATGTCTATGCTGTTTGCCCTTCTGAATGAGGATTAAGCATCTTCCCTATGGTCCTCATTGTTTAGCTTCTTTAGGACTATATGTTTATCCTATATTATATGTCGCATATCCATTTATAAGTGAGTACACATCATGTATGTCTTTCTGCTTCTGGAGTACCTCACTCAGGATGATCTTTTCTAGTTCCGTACATTTGCCTGCAAATTTCATGATTTTCTTGTTTTTAATTGGGAGTAGTATTTCATTGTGTAAATGTACCACAATTTCTGCATCCATTCCTCAGATGAGTGACATCTAGATTATTTACAGATTCTGGCTATTACAAATAAAGCTGCTATGAATATAGTTGAACAAATGTCTTTGTTGTATGGTTGAATATATTTCAGATATATGCTTAGGAGTGGTACAGCTGGATGTTGAGGTAGCACTAGTCATACTTTTTGAGAAAGCACCAGATTGATTTTCAAAGTGGTTGCACAAGTTTACATTCCCTCCAGGATGGAGGAGGGTTCCCCATCCTCCACATTCTCTCCAGTATGTGTTGTTACGTGAGTTTTTGATCTTAGACATTCAAGTCATCTTGATTTGTATTTCCCTGATGACTAAGAAGGTTGAGCTTTTCTTTAAGTGTTACTCTGCCATTCAATATTCCTCTGTTGAGAATTCTCTATTTAGCTCTGTACCCTATTTTTTAATTGGGTTACTTGGTTTGTTGGTCTTTAACTTCTTGAGTTCTTTATATATTCTGGACATTAGCCCTCTGTCAGATGTAGGGTTGGTGTAGATCTTTTCCAAATCTTTAGGCTGTAGTTTTGTTCTGTTGACAATGCCCTTTGCTTTACAGAAGCTTTTCATTTTCATGAGGTCCCATTTATTGATTGTTGATCTTAGAGCCTGTGCTGTTGGTGTTCTGTTCAAGAAGTTGTCTCCTGTACCAGTGAGTTCAAAGCTCTTCACGTGCTCCAAAAGGAGAGCAACAGAGCCCCCCCCCAAAAAAAACCTAGGCCCAGTGTGGTCTGCAGAGACTGATAAATCAACCAAGGACCATGCATGGAGAGGACCTAGATGCCGAGTTCAGATGTAGCCCATGGGTAGCTCAGTTTCCATGGGGATTCCCTAGTAAGGGGAATGGGGGCAATTTCTGATATGAACATGGTTGTATGCTCTTTGATCACCTCCCACTGGCAAGGTAGCCTTACTAGGCCACAGAGAAAAAAGGATCCAGACAGTCCTGATGAGACTTGATATGCTAGGGTGAGGGAGAAGGGGAGGAGGACCTCCTCTATCAGTAGACTAGGGGACGAACATTTAGGGGGAATATGGAGGAGAAGAAGGAAGGAGGGTGGGACTAGGAGATGACAAAGGAGGGGGCTATAGCTGGGATACGAAGTGATTAAATTGTAATAATAATGATAATAAAAGAGCGATCATACACACTAATTCTATTCAGAAGTGTTTCGTATGTCCTCTTAGAAGAGGTCATTTAGAAGCTAGAAACAATGCAGAAACAACAATTCTGAAAAGGAGGAAGGAGAAACTCACCATTTTTCTGAAGAAGCGCTTTGAGGGGGAAAAAAGCAGGCTTGGAGCAGAATTTGTCAGAAAGTTCCTTTGCCCTCCTGTGATGTGTTACCACGGAGAACGGAGCTGAGCATGTGTGACCAAGAGCGCGAATGAGATGCTGTCATGGTCAAGGGTTCTAGGAGTTGCAGACAAAACAACTCATGCACTCTACTCCCACAGCATTTTGAAGCTCCCAGAGCAAAAGCTTTGAGGGCCTGTCCTTTAGATTCTTCAGCGGGTGTAGATTGTGGGGTCTATGATGTCTCTTCTACTTGCACCAAATACCTTCTCTCTTTCTGTGTTTGTCCATAAGGAAGCTATGTCACTATGTTGGCAGTCAGATGTGGGTGTGGCATCTGGTGTAAGAAAGAGGGGGGATTTTAGATGTTAGGGAAGCCAACCAAATTTCCTTTCTAGAAAAAATACTAAGTATGGTTGTTATTGTACATGTTTTAGCCATCATCACTATCTACTTCTAAAACCTTCCCATCATCCAGAGGAGACACAAGATACCAATAAACAAGAAGCTTCCTGCATTTGCATTTGCCCAAGCCCTGGCAACCACTTTATCTACAAGCCTTCCTATGCCAGCATCCGTATGTGATAGGAGCCATAAAGTATGCATCCTTTCATGTCTGCCTATTTTTACTTTGCTCAATATTTTCAAGGTGTACCCGTGTTATGACATATATCTGGCCCTCATTTGTTCATGTGACTAAATAACACTATGTGATATGGATATACCACATTTACTTTTATTTGCCATCTAGGTTGTTTCTACCTTTTGAATGGTGGCTTAAAAATATATACAGCCAGAGCTAGGAACACAGCTCAGTAGCAGAATGCTCACCTAGAACGCATGAATCCTGTATCTGAGCTCTAACAGCATATGGAAATACAAGACAAATAAACTCACCTGGTACCTATTATTTTCTTTCTTAATTTCTTAAAATTTTACTTATTTATTTTAGATAGAGGCTTGTAGAGTCCTGGGTGGGCCCAAATTCATAACAATCCTCCTGCCTGCGAGTGCTAAAATCATAGGTGTCACCAGCATGCCCTGCTATGTTCTAGTTTTTAAAATATATAGGTTGCAATAGAATTTCTAGGTCTCTTTGAAGGTCTATGTTAAAAATTTTGAGGAGCTACATGTTAGTAAGTGGAAATTAGCTTTTTTTTCTTCTAATTAAAGTACATAAAAAATTCTTTGAAGTTCTTTGAAAGCAATTCCTCAGCCCTTGTGGGGCTTAATCTTGGGCACTGACGAGATAGTGTACTTATTCTTTTATTCTCAGAATTCAAAAGAAGCTCACCAGCTAAACACAGCCTGTCATAGTACCCACTATAGCTTGGCATAAAACACACGTAGGAGGCTCATGTATTTGAACACTTGGGATCCATATGGTGGCACTGTTTGGGGAGGTTCTGGAAACCTTAGAGGGTGTGGTCTAGATGTAGGAAGTAGGTCATCTGAAAGGGTCTGTCAGTGTAACCTGTCCCTAGCTGTGCTGGTTAATTTTTGTCACTTGGGTATAAGCCTAGGTAAGGAAGAGGGAATCTCAATATCATATTGTCTGGTGGGCAAATCTGCATCTTCTTGATTAATAATTTAAATGGGAGGGCTTAGCCCACTGTGGGTGATATAGGGTGGTAGAGGAAAGGAGGCTGAGCAAGCCATGAGAAGCAAGCTGGTAAGCGGCATTCCTCTGAGGTCTCTGCTTCAGATCTTGCCTCCAGGTTCTTGCCGTGAATTTGATGGACTATAAAACTGTGAGCAAAATAAACCCTTTCTTTCTTAAAACTGGTTTTGGTCATAGTGCTTACCTCAGCAACAGGAAGCAAAGTAGAATACTCACCTCTTCAGGTCTTGCTCTCTGCTTCTTGAGGTGAAGAAGTACTCTCCGCTATCACTCCACGCTTGTCGTGTATTTGGACACAGTGATGCCGAGAGGACCAGCGCACAGAACTGGAGTGGTTGCCCTTATCTCTGGCCCTGCCCTGTCTTGTCTTTTGTTTATTTATTTGCCACACTGTTCCAGGGAAGGAAGGCTTGATGACCACCAAGAGAAATCTTATGCTTTAAATAGTTTTTTCCTTTTTGCCTCTTGAGTATTTGAAGATGATGCCAAGTTCATGACTGTTTCCCCAGACTTTAGCTAAGCCGAAATCCTTCAGTCTTGGTGGTGTGGGGGTGTGGGGGCTGTGTGGGGGCCAGGTTGATAGAATTCCATAGTCCTTTGTGGAACTGAAGCCTGGCACCAGGATGATGTTCTATGGTGGCTGTGGATGGAAGCTTTCTTTGTTGAGAAGCTGACAACCATTGCTAATTTCAGTGAGTGATCACCTTATATTCATGATTATTGCCTGGAATCTAGAATTGGCAGGAGAAATACAGAATGCCTTAGCTGAAAACTTTATTTTTACAAAGTGAATGATACACACACACACACACACGCACACACATATATAGAACAACACACACACATATATGTATGTCAACAACAACAACAAAAACCAAATCAACCCCCAAATCTTCTTACTTAATGTAAGTGTTTCCCCAGGATTACATTTGGGCATAGTTTTATGAAGAAACTGTTGTTTATCTGAAATTCAAAATTAACTAGGTTCTTTTAATTTGATATACCTGCTAAACTTTTTCAGAGCGCTGCATGTTCATCAGAGAGCCCTTTGGCACACACACACACTCAGTCTAGAGCGCATTGCTCCTCCAGTGTGATCCATAGCTGACCCATGTATCTCAAGCGCCAGCAGCCAGCAATGTACACGCAACAAACATTTCCAGTGAGGCCTATGATGAAGAACATTCCAAAGACCTAAGGAAAACAGGCTTGTTTTGTTCCTCTGCTGGCACAGATGCCTCATGAGGCACTGTGAGAACATGCATATGGGAGCCTCATGGAGCGTCTGCCGATGGAGCTGACGTTCAGCCCGGGTGCTTGCCTACCGACCTTCAGTATGGGTGCTTGGGTGCACCCTAGCAGGGAGGGGATTTTGCAACCTGGTAAACACAGGCTTAAGAGTAATGTCTTTATGACAGGAGAGATGAATGAGCTGGTCTCTGGATTCTGCAGAGGGGTGGGGTGGGTTACTCTTTTTGTTCCTGTGGCAGATGTGCATGTTGAAAGCCACTTAAGGAAAAAAAGGAAAGAAGGAAGGACAGAAGGAAGGACAGAAGGAAGGGTGCATTTTAGTTGGCTGAGGGTACAGTTTATCATAGCGTGGTGTCATGGTGGCACGAAAATGAGATGGCTTATCACCTCGCTCCCAGAGTCAGAAGGCAAAGAGAGATGGGTGCTGGTGCTGTGTTCCTTCAGCCCATAAAATGGTGCAACTCACAGTTAGAATTAGTCTTGCCTATGCAGTCAATCCAATCTAAAGCCCAAACTCTAAAATCTCCCTCAGGAAGGTGTATTTCCTAGGTGATTCTAGAAACTGTGAGGTGCAGAAACAACATTAGCCATCACAGCAGAAGAGAGCGAGGGCAGGAGTCAGGGGTGGGGGAGGAACAGGAAAAGGCACAGAGGAGTCCCCGGCTACCCTTTCACGTCCGTTGCCAGAACTGTAATGGTGGGCTTCAGCTGTCAGCAGCTTCCTTTGTCACCACCATTCTGCTACAGGAGCCAGTGGCCTTGTGTCCCACCTGGAGCTCTCCCACTGAGAGCCTCTGCCCCTAGCGAATTTTTGTCATTTCCAGCTCTGGGTTTTCCTCTACCTGATGCGTGTCCTATTATGTATCTTCTTCTTATTATTTTTTAATGCAGTAATTGCTAGGTACAGTTCTGCCAGTTCAGCCCTGTCTGGATTGGCTTTCAAATGAGAGGCGATAAATAAAATCAGGGTCATCTGCAGGGGAGAGGCTGAGAAGTGACGATTCGAATTCATGCAGGTCTCTGTGTCACGGGAGCAGAGCTCTGGGGTGGTTTTCTCCCCTTCTTATTTTCTATGTTTTCCAGATGAAAGAATTCTTTATCTGTTTTTTTTCCCTCCACGCCACCACACACCAACACCGAATATTGCTGGAAACGGTTATACTATAAGTCAGGGTTTTCTATATGTGCTGTCAGAGGCATCAGAGGGACCACTCTCGATTGTTTTCCTGCTTATTTTCTTTCTGACAGCTTTAAAGGGCCTTTTTAAATTGCCAGGAGAGTAGATTCATATTTTATCATTCCACCTGCATAGCATTTTAGACAATTTATATTCCTGAAAGCATAATACCACATAACATTTAGCATTTAATTTATGGCTCCTGCCACATCTGGTATAAAACTCCCTTTGAAGCAATAAATCAACCCCTCCATGTCAAATTGCCATTCATTCTTTGACCTCCTCCATAATTTATGGTTCATGAGAGCAAAATGGGAGAAGCCATTTAAATCAAGTGGATTTTAATTAACAATCTTAGAAAATTCACAAGAATATTTGCAATTTATTCAAGAGAGGAAAGGACTTTGTTGAGAGGGAGCAGGGTGGTGCTCATTTATTTGCCCTGGCATCAAGTCTATTCCAGATGCTTGGAAACCACACTTAAAGATTTTTTTTCTCTACTTTGAGTTAAAAACCCAAGTGATCCGGATAGGAAAAGCTGTCAAGACTCTTAGGACAAAATCTATTTTCTAGAAGAGATTTTTAAGAGGAGAGAGTCAGGGAGGGCATAGGACCATCTCCTGCTCAGTGTCGCCTTTAACAGAGTCGCCTGGCTGCCGACATGGTGCCTTTCATGTCAAACAATTTTATTTCCAAGCTTTTCACAGTGTGTCCTAAGTACTTCTCTGAGCATTGTCCTGTCCGTTGCCTTGGCAACAGAACTGGTCAATTTAGACACCATTTAAGGATTGCAGAAAAAAGCAACAACCAGCAGCATGATGGGTGAAATTAGAGAGAACAAGTCCCGCACGATCCTTGCTGGATGAGATGTGTTGTCTTCCAGGGCCCATTTTCTTTTAATTAAAATTGAAAGGCTCCTTTAAACAAGGCCCTAGATTAAGCAGAGGGCCAGAGCAAGCAGCTGTACAACCATCACAGCTGCATTCCTCAAAGCCATCTTTGTAACCTGAATGGATTGCTTGTGGGGTTTGTCAAATAAACCAGGAGGGGACAACCCAGTGCATTGTGGGAGCCTGGTATCCAACTGTAGACACTGGTTGGAGAGACAGAAGTTTCTCCACACCAGGAGCTTTGTTTAAGGTGACCATGGAAGAAACCCTAGCAGATTTTTTTTTTTTTTGAGATGGGGCTTAACCCTCTAATTAGCTCAGAACTGAACTCATTATGTAGCATAGGCTGACCTTGAATTCACAGCAATTCTCCTGCCTCAGGTTCTTGAAGGCTGGGTTCACAGGTAAGCTCTACTATGTTCAACTGAAGATAAACTTGGATTTTAGATGCCATTGGGGGTTTAATTTGCCATTCATCTCATTTAACTTATATAGTTATTGGTCATTCCTTGTTACCAATAACATTAAATGGATTTTTGAACCAATAGAAGTATGAACTTTTTTTAAGTTGATGTGTATATGTCAGGCTGACATTCAGGAGGGTAGCTGAGGCAGAACCAAGAGTTTGAGTCTAGCATTGGCTACAAAGTGAAACCAAAACCAAAAGCTACACAAAGTAAATGAAGAGAAAAAAACAAAACAAACAGAAAGTCTATAATTTTCTGAAGAGAGCTTCACACTGACAGTTGGCTTTGCGCTTTTAATTTCATTCAAAGCTTTAAAATATTTGTTTCTTTTATTTTATAGGTATGAGTGGATGCTTGAGGGTGTGTATATAAGAGCCTGTGGAGGTCATAAGAGACATTGGATCCCTTGTAATTGGAACCATAGATGATTGTTAGTCGCAGTGTGGGTGCTGGGAACTGAATCTGGGTCCTCTGTAAGAACAGCAAACCTAACTGTTGATCCACCTCTCCACATCCACACATAGCTTTAAAAATTGTTATAACAATTATGTGTGTGTGTGGCTGAATGTGGGTATGTACACATGCATGTAGGTGCTGGTACCCTACCTCAGGTACTCTGCAAGAGCAATCCTAGAGCAGTTCCCTCATAGCTCTCCTATGTGTGCAGAACATACCTTATGAGTAGAGGCATTCTTTTGTCCTTGTGCTAGATTGAAAAAGAGATCCTCGTCCTCCAAGAAGAAAATGAGAAGACTGATTACTCCTGCAGGGACTCGAGGGCAGCTTCAATGTGATTTCCTCTTTCAAAAGTGTGAACAGAATCCCTTTAAGAAATGTAGGGAATTCTTGATGATGCTGCCATGGTGAATGACTAAGGGCATCTCAGGGACTGTAAAGCAGTCCTGACTCTTCACTGGAATTCTTCATGGAAATGGCTATGAGACATTTGTTATGAGATATATCTTATGGGAGATTAATAGACCAATAGGATGCTAAATTTAATGACAAAGTCCATTTTTACTTTAGTATTCCATCATCCTGACCATGAAAATGGACAATTGCATATTGCCCAAAGTATCTCAGGAATTGCCTGGAGAAAGCAAACCCTTTGCTTTATTTGACACTAACCAAAGCGATGTCTGTCCTCATTCTACCAGGCCTTTTTTTTATTTTCTGGGATCAAAGTACAGAAATGTATACCTCCATGCTTTTTGGAGAATGCTCTCACCTTGTTAGTAAATATAAGTGATGGAGGGCTGACAGAAAGTCCTGCTTACATATCACCAAGTCCAGAGAGTTGCTACAGATCCTGTGATCCACCTCAGCCTGAATCCCACCTCCTTTGAGAGTGTTACTGGACCATCAAAACCACCCCTGTCAAGATTTCTATGGTGAAATGACAAAAATACCAATTAATGCTGGTTGCAGGAGGAGCGGCAAGGGCCACTAGATGTTTTCCCATAAGGTGCATGAAAGCAATTAGATGCAGAGGCTGACATTTCATCTCTGTTTCTTACACAATACCGAGGTGATTGATCATATGGAGAATAATAAAGATGAGACAGGCTGACAGCAGATAAGGGCAGATTGCTGTCTTCTTACTCACTGCCTGGACTGTGTTAACGAACACACCAGTTTGTGTCTGTAGTCCATTAAGTCCCCTGAGAGTCCAAACATCAGCAGAATCATTCTAGGAATTGGATTGTCAGGGGTGGGCTCTTTGGTTTGTAAGGAGGAAGTGTGGGGGATCTTGGGGACTCTGTATAGTATAGAAGATCCATTTATATTGACACCTCGGACTCAGATAATGGGAAAATTCTTTCAAAAGGCACACAGCTGCAAACCTTCTTCATGATTTTGAATTTTTCTAGAATCATCCCCAACATCTTACCTCTTGGTCTCTTGAACTCTTAATTTGATTCACAAAATAACCTTTAGGAAATGATGTTTCCCCAGCTCCTGATTTCTTACTGTGGAATTGGGGGTGGGGTTCCCTCTATTTCCCAGCTTCTTCTCCCCTGGGAAGGATACTGTTGAAAAGCATTTGATCCTCACCTGGAGAGGTGTTAATTAGCAGGATAGGATTGTACCAGATTCTGCACCACCCACAGGTTCAATTTTTATGCCCAAGTCCACACACATTCTAAGGGTTTCTCTGGATGTTGTAGGAAGTAACAACAAGGAGTGAGGGAAATTGTTTAAGTTTCTATGCTAACAGTATTCAGGGGTGTTTCTGTAAATGCCTTTGCTCCACTAAAAAAAAAAAAAAGGTTCTTCAACCTTTACACTTTGCCAGTTGAAGTGGACTCAGTGGGGGTTGGCTGTCTGAGGTATTATAGTATATTTACTAGCAAGGATCTTCCCACCTACTCCACATTTTGAAAAGTGAAAATGTCACAAATTTTGGCAAATACTTGGTAGTGAAAAAAAAAACACTTCAAGTTGGAGGGATGCTGACTTGGGCTCTTTATGTCTTCCATCCCTTCAGAACTTGGGCTATGACTGTCTCCCATCCCTTCAGGATAAGGGCTGTGCTAGACTAAGAGTAGACTGTATCTAAACTACTTAAGGTCTGTGTGCTGGTTGGTCTTAATTGCCAGCTTCACTGGTCCAGACACGCCTTTGGGTGTGTCTCTGAAAGCTTTTCTAGAAAGGGCTAACTGAAGTGGAAGATCAGCTCTTACCATGGGCTGCTGCTTCCTAAGAGCAATACGGATGTAAAGAGATACTAGGAAAAACAATGCATGCACTAGTCTTAGCTGGCGTTTCTGGGTGTATCTCGTTCTGCCAATATCAGGCTCCAGCTGATTTGCCTTCCAATGCAGATCAAATACCAAGCATTTTCCAGGGGTCAGCCTGGCTCTTAGCACCAGGTTGGGACTGCTGGTGTCCAGCTTCCCAGATTGAGCATCTGCCAGCTCCTCTTCTCCAACATGCAGGCAGACATTGCTAGACTACCCATTCCCTATCACATAGGACAGTCCAATGAACCTTATTGTTCTATTTTTATTCCATTACATTGTTCTAGTATTTTATCATATATTCTATTATTAGTAATAGGACAATATATTATTATCTATTATAATAGAATTGATAATTCTATTGTGATCCTTTAGAGAATTCTACCTAACACAGTCTTTCAAAAAGCAAAATGATACTATTTTCATATTCAAGTATAGCTCACAATGTCATACTGTCCAACACTCTACTGCTGTTTCCTTGCAAGAAACTACATAGTGATTCTGGCTTTTGAGCATATCGTAAATAGTGACTAAGCCAATTATTAGGTTGACTTGAAGTCTCTTCACTGAGGAGTGACTACCAGTCTTGCTACATGGCACACAGACTTCTTCACTAAATGATGCTGTATGTCTTCATAGAAAAGCTTCTGCTCACAATTGCTGCTCATTAGCTGGCTCTGTATCTGGAAAGCCAACTCATCAGTTCTCATCTCGGAGTGTGATATTAAGTTGGCTCTGTGCTGGGCAGGCATAGTCTATAAACATGATGGCATTGCTGTAATTAAACAATAAAGCAGCCTGGAAGGACCCTGGCTTAAACAAATGGGAGATGAAGAACTGTGTCATCACCGGAGGTCAGTAGGGAAAAGAATTCTCAAGCCTTGGTTAAGCTTTCTGCTTGCCAGCTAAAATGCTAGCTGTGGTTGCTTTGTAAAGATTTATTTGCATTCATGGGTAGGCATTAGTGCATGCCTGTCTTTGCATGTGCATACACAAGTATGAGTGGTTGCCCACCGAGGCCAGTGGATCCCCTTGGAGCTAGAGTCATAAGCAGACGTGAGCTTCTGGACATGGTTGCTAGATCCTGAACTCCTGTTCTCTGCAAGTGCTCTTCTGATTGATCTCTCCAGCCTCATAGTTTTTGAAAAGCATTGTACAATATTATTGGAAGAAGCTCCTCAAATTATTTAACAACCAAAGGATCAACGGCTTTAAGAATTTAAAATCCTTCATGCTAATAGAGCAACGAGAAAATTAATATTCACTGACATCCATTTAAACATATTTATCCAATGATTACCACCGCCCAGGGATGAGACCTGTTTGGGTAAAAAGCCAGGCTCAAGAGTGTGTAGGCAGAGCCTAGGGGCTCAGTTACTAGGTGTGTTTCTAGAAAGCAGAGTATGAAATGGGCATTTTTTCCCCACCTTCCAGACAATGTAAGGAAGGTAAGCATCATTTTGGAAGAGAGGTCTTTACCCAACAGGATTCTTGACATTTAACCCAGCACTAGAAAGAATCCAATTGAAATAAGACAGACGGAGTTGGTTCAAGTTACTTGACCAAATAAATGCACCTCATAGTTCTTTGTACTCACTCCTGGCATTGTAAAAAACAAAACAAAAACAAAAACCCAAAATATAGATGTTACTATATTATTGCAAGTGTTGACAAGTTCAACTCATGCTTTGGCTCCTGATATAATGTGAATATACTTTGATAACACAAAAGAAGATTTTGATTTCTCAGCATTGTTTTCTTCTTTAAACCATGCTGTGAAATTTGAGTCTCAGTAGTTTACAGTCATACCTGTGGTCACACATGCATGCTCTCATGCACATAGCATGCATTTCTTGGTCAGGGCTCATGCTGGTCAGTTCTCAGTGGCCAGTGTGTTATTCTAGTCTCTGCTTTGGCATCTTGTAACAATGTTCCCTTGGTCAGGTGATGATACTACTGATTATATGGATAAGATAGTCTGAATTTTGCTGGCATTGCGGGGGTGACTCAGAAGGCTTGTCCTTCAATCGGGTGGGCCAGATGTTTATCTTTCACTGGTCATGACAGGGACCTCACAGCTCAGCTTGTATGGTCAAACATTCCTGGATCCATTACTTAGGCTTCACTTCTGAAGAAATGGGTGGCTTTTTCCATAGTTATTTTCCTAAATTTTATCCCTGGCACAGTGAGCTACTGATTCTATTATTCTCAGGAATCTGCTTTGTGAGTTCTCCAAGTATACTGTCATACTAGTTATCTCAAGAAAAACAAAGGGGGAATTGATGGGTAGAACTTTCATGGTGACGTGGCAACATTCCCTCTCCTTATCACCTTTGCATCATTAGGTCTAACATGAATCTAGCATAGGGCTGACTGGATTTCTCTAAGCTCACAAATCAAGGTGTCATGTCAGGGTCATTTATTGCTTCTGAGTGCCAGGAAGCCTGTCTGAGAAGCCTGAAATGTCAAGGGGCTCCAGAATGAATCATCTCAATTTATTTTAGGCTTTCGATTTTCACTGGGTGAAAATGTAAAAACATTTCATCCTGTCTAGTTTGGGAGAATTCTGGTCCATGGGGATGTGATGAATCAGGGTAGGAAACCTGGTTAAAAAGAGGAACTTGGTGAAAGAAAATTTTAGTTTAGGAACATGGTCAGTTTCACAAATAGATGACACTTGTTGATACCGAAGCTTCTGACGCTCAGAGAGAGTGGACCCCATTTAAAGTCTGCAGGATTGATTTTTGCTATTTTGATTCACTGAATATTAATGCATCCATAGATATCAAAAGGAGAAACTCACCTGAAAAATAACAGTACTTTTTCTCCCCAAATACTAATAGTTAAGCAGAGAAGCAGTTGATTTATTCTTCTTAAAACTAGTTTCACCTTTCTTCTTTCTTTCTTTTCCTATGGAAAAGAAGAAAAGAACCTTCTTTTGTTGTAACAGGAGGCTATTTTTATGAGCATCTCCTCCATTCATTTTCATTTTGTGATGCATTAATGACTAGGATGAACCCTACTTCACCTTACCATGTGTTCATGAAACATGGAGGACCACATAACCTTCATTTCATAAAACTATTGCTGACATTGTATTATTTTCAGCAGTTCAAGAAAAGTCATAGAAATTTTCTAGTGTTGAGATGAGAAAATGAGAGGTTCTTGACTGGGAATTAAGGTCAGCTTAGGAACATGATGAAATGTATGGGTATGCTTCTTTGGGAAGCCCAAAGAAGACATCACTCCCCAGAATGTCTCAGCCACCTGGGCTTCCTTTATCTTGGTGCCCTGAGCACTTACCTTTCTGTCTGATTCCTCCACAGTGCTTTTGGGTTTTAGGGCACAGAAATCTAAATTAGGAAGTTTTGCTGACAGAATTCACATAGAGATTCCTAGTGAACTTGGATTTTTACCTCTTCTGTTGTACAGAAGATAGAATAGATTCTTCAAGGAGCTAAGGGCTATGGGCTATTTTATTATTGCTTTAAGAGAACTCATGGACAGAGCTTGGTCAGGATCAGACTGTGCTCTTTCAAGGACACCTTTACCCTTCTGATTTGCCAGTGGCTGCTTAGTCTCCTGCACAAGGATAGCCTGACAGTTAATCATCATTATTAAGTCACCTGCATTTAGAGTCTCCACCCCACCCCAGCCCCAGGGGACACGTGTCTGGACAGGTGTGTCCAAGTGGTTCCAGAGTGGCTTAACTAAAGAGGGATGACTCATCTGAACTGAATGGGACTACTTCATGGGATGAAGGCCCAGACTGAAAGATGGAGGTCAAAAGAGATAGTCAACTGAGCTCTAGAATGCCTTTCCCCATCTTCCTAATGTGACCAGCCTCAGGCTCCCTTTGCTGTGCCTTCCACACTCTGATGGGCTGTACTCTCACACAGTAAAATCAAAAGAAATCCATCATCTTTTAGTTTGTTTTCTGTCAGGTATTTAGTCACAGCAGCGGGAAAATTTACTAATATAGACAGTTACATTCCACAAGGGTAAATTCCAGAGACTATATTCCTGGGAGGTGGAGAGATGATTCTGGTGGCAAGAACGTAAGAGTGAGGCATAGCATGACTGTTTGACTCAGTTTAGGAAAGGAATGGTACTTTGAAGAACAGAACATTTGGTAGCCTCCAAATCCATCAGACAGTTACTTAGTGCCCATTATTTAGCCTCTTTCTAGGTTCTGACCTGTGCATACAGATCTGAACAGCTTTTTTCCAATTAACCAATTATAGTAATATATACGTTAATAAATATCACACAATTTCATTAACATGAGAATCTCCAGCTCCATTTTCCTGCAGATGACATAACTTCATTCTTCTTTACAGCTGAATAAACTCTACTGTGTACATATGCTATATTCCTTTATCAATTAATCTGTTGATGAACATCAGGTTGGTTCTATCTTGACTATTGTGAGTTGTACCACAATCAGCCTGGGTTTGCAGGTGTCGTGATTTCTACAGGATAATCCTAGCATTGTACATGTCCAAGAGAAACGCCACAGACACTGTACATCATATCACAAAGCATTCTGAAAAGGACAAATGAAACATGAAAAGGAAGAGGCTACAGTTTGTTTTCGATGTTTGAGAAAGGACCTCTTCTGTGTTCAGAATGTTCCAGTACAGACTTTAAAGTGTATCATAGGGGAGAGTGTGAGTTGAAACCTCCTTTTGAAAGGAGATTTGACATATACCCAGTTCTTCCTCAAACAGAAGCAGATTTTAGCAACTGATTGAAATGCTTTCATCTCATCCAAGTAACTCATTCCAGTTTCATAGTGATTGCCTTATGATCAGGAAATAACACAGAGAATTGTAGTTTTGCTACAGAGGCTGGAAAACCAGCCATTTTCAGGCTAAACTAACTGATCACATTTCTCTTCCTTACATACATGTGCTTTTGTCAATTTTTCTTCGAAGATGTATTCCTTTTATATTTAAGAAGAGTTGTCAAAAACAAAAATCAAAATATATACTCTTATCAGCCTTGTGGTTTGAATGAGAAATGTCCCCTAAAGTATTCGAACATTTGCTTCTCCAGTGCTGATTTCTGGACATGCAGCCTTGTTGGAAGAAGTGCATCAGTGGGGATGGGTTAAGGTTTTATAGCCTTCCCACACTTCCTGCTCTGTTTTTGTCTGCTCCTTGTGTGAGGATGAAATGCTATCACTCCGCTTCCTTCCTTCTTGGCTGGCTTCAGGTTCCTGCATTCATGCCTGCCCTCTCATGATGGATTGTATTTCCTTTGAAACTGTAAGCCAAAATAAATCCTTTCCTCCTCTAAATTGCTTTTTGTCAGGGTATTCTATCACAGCAACAGAAAAATAACTAATGCAATCAGTCTTCAACTTGGAAAAATAATGGCAATGAAACTGAACAGTCAAATAGCCAAGTTTGATACTGAAACTCAAAACCTTAGAGGATGCTGAAAGAAAAATTTAACTGTACATAATGACAACCAAAACTTCCAATCTCTTTCTGCCTAAACCTTCTTATTCAGAGTTTTCAGGATGTGGAGATAAAGCGCCAGTGTTCTGCTTGGCAGCATAGTCTTCTGTATGTACTACCTGTATGTACATACCTTCTGTATGTACCTTCTTATCTGCTACCAGATCTGTCTCCTCTGGATGGGATGTCACACACTTTTGTTCTGTTTCCCTGTTAGTGGCCAGATTGAGCCCTCTTGGAAATCATACTTGGATAGTAAGATCCTGTCTCCAGGGCGCTGAATGGAGAGTTTTTCCAGTCTCAATGGGGGCAACCTATCATTTTCAAGATGTGTGTATTTTCCTCAAGATTTCTTTGACAGTTCCCCCTACACTAATCTGACTCTTCCTCTGGTGAAGAAAGAAAAACATTGGGGTCAAATGTCAGTGACAGATAAGGTAAAGGTCACTGTTTTCTAACATTTGCTGCCAGCATCACCTGACAAGTGACTCTGTCTAGGCTCCTGGTGGGTATCCCTTCTCACTAAGTAAGAAAAGATGGATGCGGCCAGTTTATTTGCACCAGTTTACATGTACTGTCTTACACACACACACACACACACACACACACACACACACACACACACACACACACCTCCTCTCCCTTAGAGCCAGTGGTTGTGAAGGCCTAATTTTAGATGTACAATCTTCAACGAATCTTACATTCTATCCATAAAGTGATTTCCTTAGGATTTCACTTATTTATTTTTACCTCTTATCTAAATATTCACCTATTTTTCAAATCTACTGTTGAATTTTACTAACCCAAAGAATTTACATAAGGTGTGCTTGGGGCTGAGCTGAGTCCATTTGTAAAACTGTGTGCTAGTCAAGTGGCATTGAAGCAAAGACCTTTATTTTTGGTTTCTGTGATGTGACTTCCTGAACTTATTAATGAAACTAATGTTGTCTGCAGAATTTATCAAGGCAGAGGAATCTGCAGGTTAGGTAGAACTGGTGACCGAGTGAGTGAACACAGCTCCCTACTCTGCTCATGGGTACTTTCTTTGAGTTTAGTATTTGTGTGTGTGTGTGTGTGTGTGTTCATATAGTGGGAAGTGCATGTGCACCTGTGAGAGTGGAGGCTGACAACAACCTCAGATGTCTTTGTAGGTGATATTCACTACTTACCTTCTTCTTCATTTTCTTCTTCCTCCTCTTCCTCTTCTCCTTCTCCTTCCCTTTCTTCTTCTTCTTGTCAACTTTTCCACTGGCTTCGAGTTTACCAAGCAGAGTACTCTGGTTGACTAATGACCTCCAGGGATTTGTTTCTGCCTCCCAATACTGGGATTATAGATGTGCATTGCACATTTCACATGGATGCTGGGGTTTGAACTTTGAACTTAGCTTTTCACGCTTGTATAACACTCTATTAGCTAAGTAATTTATTTAGCCCAATGCTTGGTATTTTCTAGACATGAGTATGTTCCACAAGTAAGACACCAGCTACTGGAAGGGTTTTAGGTGTATTTTAGCTGTGTGTTGAGTTGCAAACTCTTGTTATGTATACAAACAGATGGCAGGCAAGTCCGCAAAGCACATATTACAATGTATTGGTGCTATATCACCCTGAGCCTGAGGACCTAGAAAACAAACTGATATTTAGGAGCCTACGGAAGTAGCCAAAGAGATGAGCAGTCCTTTGTTGGCTTCAATTAATCCAAACTGGACACTCTACCCAGATGACTCATGTTTAAAGTAGATGTTGGGGAGCCCTATTACTTTGTGATCAGACTCATGTTTCTCTTAGAAGAGCAAGAAAGAATTTGCTCTGATGGTTTAGATGATTGCTTCTAGTTTCAGCTTTCCCTTTCCTGAGTAAGACCCACAAAATATCCAAGATGTTCACTTCTCCCTTAAAAGAGAATTTGCAAGTCACAGAAATACTGAACTCAGAAAGTCTAAGAGAGTTTTTAAAAGGAAATACACTGACTATGACTGTGTCTGCTATCACACACACACACACACACACACACACACACACATTTTTTTTATTTCCTGGAGAACTGAGCACTTCAAATGTTTACATAACTGTTTTATTGACAGATCACTCACACGCCATTCAATTAATCCATTAACATGCACCATTCAGCAGCTTTTAGTGTGTTTTGTGTATGCGGGCTTGGATAACTATTGATACAGTAAATTTTGAAAACTTTAGCCTCCCCAAAGAATCCTTCTGCCCCTCAGGAGTGCTTCTGCACCCCACCCTTTCTTCTCTCTCAGGGCCCCAACAGCCACAAAAAAACCCTGCCCTTTCTCTCTGTCTTTACTTCTGGACAGTTCATATAAGTGGACTAAAGAAAATACATGTTCTCTTGTAGCTGACTTTTTTGGACCTTGTTTTCCTGGGGTTTCCAAAGTCCATCCATGCTGTGGTATATTGCTCTTAATTAATCACTATTAGATGACATTTAATACTTACATTGAGCTGTTATTCCAGTTCATTAAGTTTTAACCTAATTGAAACAATTCTGTTTATTTTATTCTTCAAGTTTAAGCCATTTTGTAGAGGAATATCTTATGTAGATATAGTAACTGTCAATAAAAGTCTGATTGACCAATTACCTGGGAAGAAGGACAGGAAGTGGAAGGCAGGACTTCTGGTAGGGAGTAAAGATCTCCAGGAAGAGGAAAGAGAAAAGCTTTTTCAGTAGGAGACACAGAAGGGGAAAGACATGTTTTCTTGGTCCTGTAAGGATAGCTGGGCACGTGACTGGATGAAGCAAGGTGCACGAGTTCACTTAGATGAGCTAGTTGAGAGTCTGCTGAGCTAAGACCTGAGACTTGAAAAATGTAAAAGGTCTTGGTGTCTTTATTTTTATGGTGTAAAGGCTGCCTTGGGGTTTAGGTCTTTCTTCACCAGGAGAAAGAAGTAGCAGGTTTTCAACACTATTTAATATATTTTACTTTTATTGAAAATCGATTTTTTTTTCTCACATAATATATCCTGGTCACAGTTTGTAATCCCTCCACTCCTCCCAGTCCCTTCCCACTCCCCAGCCACCCAGATCCTTCCCATTTCCGCTGCTAGTTAGAAAACAAGCAGGCTTCTAAGAAATAATAAAAAATAATATAATGTGTTATGTAATGTGATATATGATGTGGTAAGGCAAAAACTAACACACCAGTATGGGACAAAACAAACAGAAAAAAAAAGAGCCTGCAACGAGGCACAAGTAACAGCCATAGATGTAGAGACCCACTAATTCGCACACTCAGGAATTCCATGAAAATACTAATCTAGAAGACATGATATATATGCAAAGAGTAAGAAGAGAAAAAAATAAACTAAAAAAATAGGATAGGATCTTTTAAAAAGAAAGGAAAGGCCTGACATGACATTATGAGACAAAGAACTCCTAAAAATGCTTTTGAGTTCATTTTCTATTGGCCATCTACTGCTGGGCATGCAGCCCACCTTAGGAGTAGTTTGTTTCCCTAGTGAGATTCCTTTGGAGAAAAGCAAAGTCATATTTGCAAGTGTTTATCAATTGGAGACAGCTTCTGGGTGAGGGATGCAGACATGCCTCTAATTCCTTCAGGTCTAGAACTCCTTATGCAGCCCTGTGTAGGTCTTGTGTGTGCAAGCTGCTTCAGTCTCTGTGAATTCATATCTGCTTCAGTTCTGTGGATTTAGACGACCTTGTTTCCTTGGTGTCCTTCATGCTCTCTGCTTTACATTCTTTCCACCTTCTCTTCCCTGAGCCCAGAGGAGGGATTTGATGGACACATCCCATTTAGGGCTGAGTTTTCAAAGGTCTCTCTGTTGCTTCACAATATCTGGCTTTGCTCCCATCCAGTGCAGGAGGAAGCTTCTCTGATGATGACTAAGCAAGGCAGTGATCTATGAGTGTAGCCGAATGTCTTTAGGAGTCTTTTATTGCTGTGTGTTTTTTGTTTGTTTGTTTTAGAACAGTAGTATGGTGGTTTAAATAAGTATGTCCTCCATAGGCTCATGTGTCTGAATGTCATGCCACTCTTGGCATTATTAGGAGGAGTGGTCTTGTTGGAGGAAGTGTGTCACTATAGGACTGACTTCAATTCTCTTATGCGAATCAAGACATAGAATTCTTAGCTCTTCCAGCATCATGTCTCCCTGCATACCATCATGTTTTCCACCACGATAATAATGGACTAAAGCTCTGAAACTGTAACCAGCCCCAATTAAATGTTTTCCTTTATAAGAGTTTCCTTGGTCATGGTGTCTCCTCACAGCAATGAAACCATAACTAACACAGAAGTTGATACCAGAGACTGGGATATTGCTGTGATAAGCCTGATGTCTTGTGTTTGTTGGCTGGGCGTTTTGTTCCTCGGTTTCTGTTGCCTTCTCTGGTTGTTAGGGGGGGTGCAGTAGTTGTATGTTTCCTGGTGGGGAATTCTTCTGAGATTCTGAGAGTTGTGGCTACTGAGGGTACCAGTTAAAATGTGTTTTACATTGGGAGCGAACACTTAGGAATGTGGATGGTCTGGGGGTTGGGGGACGGGCATGGATCTGATGGCGTCCTCACGTGAGAGAAAAGCAAGGTGTTCCTTCCTGGGAATGGGGGAAGAAAGTGAGGACAGCCGCAGGTAACATTTAGGCTGCACCAGAGCTGGGAATGAGATTAGAGGAATGGATTTGAAGGAAAGGAAGAGGCATGAAGCTCTGAAGCTTGCCTACGTGCTTTGCTGGCCTTCTCTGGCAGGCCTGGTTGGCGGGTTACCAGGCAATTCCTGCTGGAGCTGGTGGCTGGGATGCCAGGGTGTGTTGGGAGGAAGGTTGGAGGAGAAGATTTGGGGATCTGCTGAAGATGGAGGCAGAAATAAAGGGGGACGCTGCAGCAGGTAGTCTGCTACAGAGCTGAGGTGGGATGGGGGGTTGACTTTAGTGGAGATGAAGGGGGAGATGAAGATCTGCAGTTAGGATTCCCATTTCCCTGATGAGAGTGGGTCCGCAGGTTCCCAGGGCTGTCTACTTGAGTGGGGACAGTGATAAAGCCACCAGCTGGGGACAGGAAAGTTGGAGGGGATGTTTTAATGATGAGCGCTTTTCAGAACAGTGACTATAAGCTGTGGTTACCCCAGAAGTCTCCTCTGTATGATCCACTCGAGATGAGGGCTGGGAGGGAGGCTGCTGCAGGCCCTCTGTTACAGAGCTGGGGGACTGGATGTGGAGGAGAAATAGGAGAGGTGAAGATCTGTAGTTAGCCCACCTGCTTTTTTTTGTCCAGAGTCTATTTAATATTTGAAAATGTAACATATACTGTGAAATATGAAGAAGTTTAAAACATCAGAACAACGCTAGAAGTATCCTTAAGAATTCAATATGAAACTAGCAATTTAAAAACTTCTTGTGTCTTTACTTCCGTTGCTTTTCTTTTATTTCCATATATTCATTCGATGGTCAGAGTTTTCTTTTATTTACCTATTTCTTCTTGCTTGGCCTTTGATGCAGGCTCTTACTTTTGTGATCAAGGCTGTCTTTGAACTCATGACAATCCTCTTTTCTCAGCCTCCTGTGTGCTGGCATCACAGGAGTGCACTACCCCACCCCACTAATGTTTTAATCATGAGCACTTAGCTTCTCAGGACAGAGACTATAAGCTTAAGGTTATCCCATAAGTTACATCAGTTTGGCTAGCTTTCAAGTTTCTCAAATATGGGGAGTTTATTCAAACAGAACAGAGGCTTTGGGCTATTTGACGTCTGGTCTCATGGATGACTCGGGGGCTCGTCTCTGAAAAAGCAGAGGAACAGAGAAGCAAGGGTGGTGCTTTTGAGTTTGAGAATGCCCTTTGTACCATCTGCCTCTTACCCACAGCAAGGCTGTTGGTGTCTCTCATCCAAGATGCTCACTTCGATCCTGGCTCAGAGATTTAAAGCTTAAGCTTATTGGATTCCCAGTCTATTTTTCAGTTTTGGAAGACTTTTATATACCGTTCAACAATGCAGTGAGATAATCTTCATGAATGGATGGCCAGCACATTGCAGCAGCCATTTCATGTAAAGAAGTGTAATATTTCTTTGGACCTCATTTTATTCATGTGGTTCCCAGGCACCTGTGTGGACAAACAGTGACTAGAGGAGCCTAGATGAGAAATAAGCCTTTCCTACTACAGTTCACTAAAGTGTAGCTGATTTTAGAATGAGACCTGTGATGAACAGGCCAGTTAAAATGGGCATTGTACAGAGTAGAAAGTTCTGCTCACGAAGTCAGAAAAGCTAAAAAGGGCTTCCTTTAATTTTGTTATAGGATGTAGGGCTGTAATTAAAGCAGAAAGCCAACAGATTAGGTCCAGTTCTTAATTGTGTTAGCATGGGAAAAGTAATTAATAGGAAAATGAACACCCGTGCAAGTTGTCTTGCATGTGGGGATTTGCAGGGCCATTTAATTCATGGTGGGCCAAAGAGTTCATGGATCCTCAGAGGCTAAATGGTATTGCTCCGTATAAAATCTAATTGGATAGTTTAAAATGTATGACTTCCACCACAATTTGCTTTCAGGAAATGAAAGTGAAGCGTTACCCGGAGATCACCATCTAAGACACCCTGGGCATGCATCATATATCCAGTTGCTTTCCTCTCTTATCCATTTCCTTCAGTTAGGATTCATGGAATAAATTAAGCACTGTGGTTTTTTGAGTTCTACAATGAACACATTTTAGTAGTATTAAAAGGTTTTTTTTTAAATGAACAAGTAGTGTTTTTTTGTTGGTTTTTTTGTATAAATTTTTTGATATGACAATTTGTTTCAAAACCATAGGGCAAATCCAGGGGAAGGTATTTCTTTTCTGAGTTTTATTACATCGAATGCTTTAGATATTAGTTAACAGTGCAGGTTGTGTTAATTGTTTTCTGGGTTAATAGGCTTTGCTTAAGAATAGTGGGCTAATTAGAACCCTGAACCCTGATGGTGGAGATTTGGTGAACGCTTTATTCAGTTATACGTTGATGATAACTACTATAAAAACAGTCTCCTGGCAGCATCCGCATTAAATCTCAAGCAGCCGCACACGATGCAATTTGTGTCGACTGCCTCACCGTAGATGCTCACTGAGACAACATCACCCTGAGTGCTGTGAGCAATCATCCTTAAGTGGCAGGGTTATGCTAACCACACCGTAAAATGTGTTGGCTCGAAATGAGCAGGCTGGAATGAGAGATGATTTAGTTCCACGATCCTCTTAGAACCCGAGGTGTGTTCCGCTATGGCTGGCTGCGGGTTATTAGGAGCCCGGCGCTCACAAGGTTGAATCTGCAGTCACGTTGCTGATCAGCCTGCTGGGAGCAGGCGGGCCGGCAGACGCTCAGTGGTGCTGCAAATGGCTTTTTGGCTGGCAGCACCTTCCCGTGCTGTTTCCCAAATACTGTAAAAAGGTATACAGAACAGGCCAGGAGGGGCCAATTTGCCTGTCATCAGGTATTCAATGAAAGGTAGTTTTGGTGTTTGCTTTGAAGCACCTCCGGGTAGCTGGCTTCCTGCAAAGCGCTGCGCTCTCATTTTATCATAAGCACAAGGATGGCATCAGTAACCCATGGGGGATTCAGCTGGCAGGGGTTCTGGTACTTTCTTAAAAACAAAACAAAACAGAAGAACAACAAATTTACAGCCTAGGCTGGAGAGATGGATCAGTGGCTAAAAGCTCATACTGCTCTTGCACATGACTGGAGTTCTGATCCCAGCATCCATGCTGTTTGGTGCTTAACTGCTTACAACTTAAGTTCCAGGGGATCTGATGACATCCTCTGAATTGTGCAGACATTAATACACACACACACACACACACACAGATGCACACATACATGTAAATGAAAAAATAAAGTATCTTAAAATAATTTATAGTCTGCATGCATTCTTTATTTTGAGGAGGGGTGGTGGATATTAAATTTAGGGTATCACACAGAATGATCCAATGAATGCACAATACACTCTAGGTCAGCTGTTCTCAGCCTGTAAGTGATGATCCTCTTGGGGGTTAAATGACCCTTTCACAAGGGTCACCTAAGACCATTTGAAAACAGAGATATTTACACTATGGTTCATAAGACTAGCAAAATAACAGTTATGAAGTTAGCAATGAAAATACTTTTATGCTTGGGTGCCACCAGAATATGAATAATTGTACTAAAGGGTCACAGCATTAGGAATGTGGATAACCACTGATCCAGGTTCTGTGCTTGATATTATTTCCTTACATTGTATTAAGCGTCAAAAGGCCAAGGGAAGAATGAAAGGAAAATGAAAAAGAAGCTATGTTCACCATCCTTAGGAAGCTTATTGTGTGCTTCCCTATGGCAGGGAACACTGAAGCCAGAGATTTCCAGATAATACTGGATTTTTGTTAATGTGGTGAATAGTTGTTCATTAAGAGCTCCTATATATGGGAGAGAACAGATTAGGAACTTAGTTTGCAATCTGGTAAAACTAAGGATAAAACTATGTCTTCTCTTCCTGTCATTTGCCATAATAGGCTTTGGCTGATTCTCTGATAACAATGCTTCTTATATCTACAGGATAGCCAGTGTGAGCAGGTTAACTGGAAACATCTCTGAAGCTAAAGGAGACAATTCTTCCTGGTGTTACAAAGAAACACTTGATTCAGACTTCCATTTCTGTCCAATTATGGTCATGGGGTTATTCACTAAATTTAGATGACGTATGTTTTCTTTCGATTGTTGATTGTACCTGCCTGTTGGGGCTGTCTGTTGAAATGCACAGGAATGGCTCAGGGAACCTGTGGTCTGAATATGCGGGGTGTGATTCATGATGAAGAACATGAGTGTAAAACGAGAGGGTAGCCATGCTTAGCTGGTCAGTAAAATGAGCATGAAGTCTATGAAAAAAATATTGTGAGGGACGAAGCTGCACACATCTGTCCAGACTTTCTTGCTATGGAAGAGGAATGCAGTCTCAAGGGAGAGTCATGTCATTATTTAAAAAGGGATAAATATCACTGTTTTCCCCCCTGTGGACCACATTGGGCTTTCTCCATGTGTTCCTAGTGATCATCTCCATGAGATAGCACTGCAGTGGGTCTATACCATTCTTTTAGCTCACAAGGTGACATTCTTCAACAGTTGCTACCAGAACTCTTTTCAAACCCTCTTTAAGGACCTTGCTAACTTATGACAAAATCTCCTCTTAAGCATAGCACACCGTAGTTTTGAGAGTGGCTAGGGCTATCCTGTAAAGAAAGCTAGAAATGTGGATATCTCAATTAAAGGTTACTGTAATCCTCCCATCCCTTGTCTTCTAAACCATTGGTATCATCTTACCCATAATGCACTTCTCAAACAAGGGATGACCTGAGTTTGTGATCCACACTCTGTGGCTTCTCTCTGCTTTGATAAAATGAGCTCTAGGGCACTTCAGTAGCAAATGGGACAGACTGTAAAATTAGGAGGGTCCAAATATACTGATGACAAGGTGTATCCAATCTGTGGCTCACAGAATAGGGTAAGAGATTCTGAAGGGAAAGAATGGAAAGTGTGTTGTATGAGATCCTATTGTTTAGAGTAGTTGAATAGTGGATATCCTCAGCTTAATTATAGAGTATTCAGATTAAGGTGCCCATACCTAAAATTCCATGGAGGATCTCTCAAATAAAATGAACAGAAATCCTTTTTTGTCTTGTGTGTGTATGTGTGAGCGTGTGTGTGCATGTGTGTGTGTGTGTGTGTGTGTGTGTGTGTGTGTGAGAGAGAGAGAGAGAGAGAGAGAGAGAGAGAGAGAGAGAGAGAGAGAAAGAGAGAGAAAGAGAGACTGAGACCGACACAGAGAGAGGGACAGAAAGAGACAGAGAGCGGGGTTTACTTGGCTTGAATTAAACTCATTGTGGTTATTTTAATGAAAATAGCCAGTATAAACTCATGTTTTTGAATCCTTAAACATTAGGAAGTGGCAATTTTTGAAAAAGAATAGAAGGAATTAGGAGGCATGGCCTTTTTGGAGTAGGTATAGTCTTGTTGGGAGAAGTACGTCATGGAAATGGGGTTTGAGGTTTCAAAACTCCATACCAGGCCCATCATCTCTTCTGCCTTCTGCTCAAGATGTAGCTCTCAGCTATTGTTCAAGCGCCATGAGTGCCATCATGCTCCTACCATACCCCCACCATACCGCCACCATACTCCCACCGTGATAAAAATAGACTAATCCTCTGAAACTGTAAGGAAGCCCTGAATTAAATTCTTTCTGTGATAAGAGTTTCCTTGGTCACGGTGTCTCATCACAGCAATAGGACAGTGACTACGACACCCATTAAACATCACACTGATATTGTATATTGTCATGCCACATGGTGAAAGCACTGTTATATTTGCATGTAATTTCCAAAATTGGAGTTTCATATGATTTCTGTAAAATTTTTAATGGTAACCTTGTGGTTATTTCTGTGAATATTGAATCGTTTTGCATCAGGTTTTATGTACAAAGTGGCAGCAAAGCATCTGATTAATATTTATAAACATAATCATTTTGATTTCCTAAATTATCACGCATGAGAATTTTTTTGCATGAGTTAGAGGCATGAGTTGAAAGGCATGTTTACAACCACTCAAAGTGTATAGTGTGTAAAGTTCCATGCGATATGTAAAGCAGTCACAATACTGCCTATTTCATGGATCCATGCGGTTTTTGAATTTTTTTTTGTGATCATGTGCGTGTGATTTGAATTTACAACAGGATGTTTATGTCAGAGTTTCCAAAATAAGGATCACACAAAGTGTGGAACTGTTAAAGTGGTTACCTGGATTTGACGTCACTAAAGGATAACTTTCATTGCAGAGAGATTGATATGCTTAATATATGAAAATCATGGAATCACAGAGATATGGGATCCCCCAAGCCCTGCAGGGACACATGTTCATATATCCTACTTACCTGACTTTGAGTTACATTTTCTGGTCCCCTGGAAGCTGGAGAGAAAGGCCTCATTGTTCACAGAGATCAGTATGATCTTGGCTTAGTTTCAGAAGTCCATGCTCATATGGTCACCGTGGATAGTAATATAGTTGAGTTGTGGTCTCCCTTTCAGAATTCATGTTGAAATATATTTGCCAATGGAATGATATTGATAAATGTGGTTTATTGGTGGGGGATAGTTGGGAAGAGTACTCTCATAAAAAGTTTCTGTGGAAAGGAGAAGCCTTTCTTTCCCTTCCTTTTTTCCTGCCATTGCTGGACACAACATCCCTCCTCTCTGGAAGGTGGAATGGCAAGGTGCTACCTTGTTGTAAAAAGTAGTCCTCAGTAGACACCAGTCCTGCTACTGTTTTGAATTTGAGCTGTCCGGTCCCTAGAAGAATGAGACATAGATTGTCTTTTCTCTGTAAATTATTCAGTCATGGGTGTTTTGATCTGTCAGCACAAATGGGCCAAGGCCATCACAGTCAGAACACTCTAAGGTTGGCACATGTTCATGCTGTTTGTAGGGGTGGAGCTCTAATAGTGCCATGTGGTCCTTCTTCATGCCGGATGCCTTCTGAGAAGCCACAAATAAGACTTTTTACCACTGAACTAGGCTATCGCGGCTTCCCTTGATTGGAGCCTTGGTTGGGTACTCTTAGTCATTCAATGACACCCAATTCCCAACTTTTTGGATGGTACCGGAAAAACCCTATTCTAAAACAAAGATTTTAGGTGTTTAAAGTCTTGACATACAGGCCTATTCAGCACCTACCTATTCAGGGACACACACACATACCTGAAGTAAACACTTCTGGAATTACCCTTTTTTAAAATTTTAAAATTGATTCTTTGTTAATTTCACACCATAAATCCTAATTCCACTTATCTCCTCATCCCTTCATATCTGCCTTCTGTCCTTGCAATCTTCACCCACGAAGAAAATAAAATATAGAACAAAAATGAAACAAAACAAAAATATCTTGTCATGGAAGCTGTAGTGTGTCACAGTATACCCTTTTGTCCACACATTTTCGCTTGCAAATGTTCATTGCAGTCATTCATTGGTCTGTTCCAAGGCCATGGGATTCTGCTGCACCAACAATATTGGATTCTCATGGGGACTCCCCTCAGATATCCCATTGCTGCCCTGTGTCATGGAGATCCTGCAGGGCTGGCCCTTTCACATGCTCCAGCACATCGTATACAGATGGAGAAGATGTTGGGGTGGGCCAGCTCACAGCCCTGAGAGGTAGCTGAGTTGGTCAGCCCTCCAGCTCTCCTGCACCTGCACCACCAAGGCGAGCTCTCCAGCTATGCCCTGGCATCCAGTATCACCACAGCAAGGGAGAGGGTCAACTCTCCTGCTCTCATGACCTCACAGCCAGCTCTACTGTGCTGCCCAGGTGAGGGGCAGTGCTAGGTCTACAAAAGTTATCCTTAAAGTTCAACATCATGTGACGCTCTCTAACATTCTGGATTCTCTTTTATAGTAAGTGTTGGAATGCACACTTGTATTGTACCAGATTGATTTTGTGATCTATTAATGGGCTGGGATCTGAAATTAAAAAAAAAAATTACACTGAACAAGAAGTGAAAGATGGATTGACAGATTTCATCCTGTGTGATAACATGGGTGGATCTCAGGCACCAAGCCTGGGGACATCACTCTACGTTATTGACATGAATGTAGACCGCAGAAAGCTCAGAACTGGAGGAACATTTACCCAGAGAGAGGCTGTGATTCATGATTTACTTTTAGCATCTTTATTTGTGCTTTCCTTATTTCCCCACACCTTCTACTGTTAAAATGAGCTTATTTAATTATGTTTACCTCATTAAGCGAGATAATTAATTTTTTTCTATGTTTAGTGAGTTAAAACTTTATTCCTCATATTTTTCTCTCAGAAATTACTTAAGCACTCTAATATAATAAAAGTACTTGTATGCATTTTAAATAAAATATTGCAATATTATATTCTATTTTAAAACATTGTATTTTTCCATTAAATGCTTAATGCTTGCTCATTATGGTTTTATTCCAATACAATAAGACTGAATTAACAGGAAAATTACCCTTTAACAACTGAAAATGGCTTAGCTGAACAGAGGAGACCAAATGTGACCCAATGTTCATTTTTGTCATTCTACTTGATGGTTTTCCAGGGCAAGCCAATATTCACCCACTATTAAAAAGAGAGATTTTTGTTCTTATGGAGGAGCTTGTTAGATTTTTACCTCTTGTGGATCTTGTAAAATAAGTGTGTCCCCACAGCCAAGCAGTGCATCAGTTCATAAATTTTGGTTATAACCTAACTTTGAAATTTTGTGATATTCTATTGCCAAACTAATCACACTTTCTCATTGTTTTCTGAGTTGTTAAATTTACAAATAAGTTAAGTTTACCTTATTAATGATCAGAACTCAGAATATATTCGTAAATAAAACAATCTCAATACAAAAGGTGTGAAGTTGGGAGGAATGTTGGAGGAGCCAGGGGAGCTGGAGGGAGGGAATGAGGAATGGATATGACCAAGATACATTGTGTACATCTGTAGAAGTTTGTAAAAAAGATATACAAGTTTATCATCTTGAAAAAATTACACAAATGGAAAGAAAAGTGAGACAATGGGACATTTAACAAAACAACAACTACAGTTGAATTATTGGTTGTGTTGATCGGTTTTTGTGAATTTGACACAAACGAGACTCATCTAGAAAGAGGGAACCTCTTGAGGAATTGCTGCAATCAGACTGGCCTATGAGCAACCCTGGGGGCTCATTTTCTTGATGAATGATTGATGTGGGAAGGTTCAGCTCACTGTGGCAGCGGTTCTCGGTTACGTGAAAAAGCACGCTGAGCAAGATGGCGGCAGGAAGCTGGGAAAGCGGGTTTTTCTAGGGTTTCTGTGTCTGTTCTTGCTTCTAGACTCCTGCTTGTACTCCTGCCCTGGCTTTTCTTGATGATGGGCCTTACTTGTAAAATGTAATGAACTCCTTCCTCCCCAAGTTGCTTCTGGTAGTAGCTTTATCATAGCAAATTAGGATATGGATGATTTTTATTGTTTCTATATACACTGCCCAGTGTTTTGCATATTTTCTACCTTAAGTTATGTTAAATAATTTCATTATTTTTATTCAGTAAGTTCAAAATTATTCCTGGTTTGATAATGCAAGACATTCACTCTTCTAGCTTTTCTTCTTTTGCTGTGATAGAACACCCTGATCATAACTAGCTTAGGGCATGGCGAGTCTATTTTAGGTCTTGACTCCAGGTTACAGTTCAGCATTTCAGGCAAGTGAAGGCATAATTAAAGCAACTAGCCACATCACATTCACGGCCAAGAGCAGAGAGAGGAGCAAGTGCATTGAAGGTAACTGCTTACTCAGTTCTCAGCTAGCCCTTATATAGCCCAGGGCCCGACATTAAGGAATGATGCCATCCACAGTGGGCCGGGTCTTTCTACATCAAAACAATCAAGACAATATCCTTCAGACATGGGGCAACCTGAACTGAATAATTCCAGATTGAGGCTTCCCAGGTGACTCTTAAATTGTCTCAAGCTGACACAGCACCACTACTAGGATTGTACTGGCCACACAGCTTACTTGTTGGGGTGCTCTTTTAAGGTGTGGATTCTAACATTTTTATCTCCTTCCAACGTTATAAGGAATGAATCTTTAGTTTTGACAGTTCATTTTTTGTATGTATCAGGCAACACCACACGGGAGCCTTTTCTTCTGTCAAAAGTAGGGATAGTTCGGGTTGTAGGATAAAGCACAAAAATGGGGAAGAGTGAAAACCAGGCAATGCATGATGGGAAAACAGGGGCAGGTAATAAAGTATTTCTTGAAATGGAATCTGGTTAACTTGGATAAACAAAGAGTCGATGGTCCAAATGGCTATGAAAACCTGTGCATGTTACCGAAACATGCGTTCTCACCTCCAGTGTCTCATGGGATTCTCACAGCTGTATGTGAGCTTGGCATATATTTCCTGTTTATGAACGAGTCTCTGGAAGACTCAGTGTAGGCTGAGACGATTCAGTCTTTTAGATTTGCTGCTGAGAACTGAGTATGATGCTTTTATTAAAACATTTTCTTCATGTTATGTAGTCGAGAGTTTCATATTGTGCCCTCGCCTTGCTTCACAGAGCAGCAAATGGCAGGACTGAACCAAGATCAGAGCAGAACGCTTGACAATTTACTTTAGAATCTCAGACTCTGAAGGGAAATGGTCTCAGATATGAATGATCCTGTTCGGAGAAGGCCAAGGACAAGATAATGTGTATTCATTCACTCCTGGTCCTCCTGAGTGTAAAAGACAGATGATCCAGAGGAAGGAAAGAGGCGTTTAGACAGGCCAGCGTTCCCTAGATCCTGACAAAATTGTGTTATCTGTCTTCTTTCCTTCATTTTCCCACACTGCTTAAATAAATAAGTCTATTCAGTTGGACTGCTCTCACTAGTTAGCTGCCTGAAGTAAATTCAATAATAAATGGCAATTACATTTTCAGGCCCTCGCACAGAAATTTTGTTACATTAATGGGTATCTGAAACTGCAGCCTTGTTGGGGGTGGAGCTTAATGCTTTCGCCTTTAGTGATGTAATAGATGATTAGAGTCACAGTTTTTCATCCTACTCCAAAGTTTTGTTTTTTGTTTGTTTGTTTGTTTTCTGAGAGAGAGGAGGAGGGAGAGGCCGAGGGGAAAGGGAAGAAGAGAGAGACAAGCTCATGATGATATAGGGAGAGAGAGACAGGGGTGGGTGGTCTTATTTTGCCCTGATAGGCCACACTGTACTCCAGAAAGTGAAATTTTGTGCAAAAGGATAAGACTTCTAATGTTTTTGTTTGCTTTTTGTTTGTTTGTTTTTGAGGTAGGCCCACTAGTTTGGCTCCTGCTATCTGTTATGTTTTGGTATGGTCTTGAATATATCTTCCATTGATTTTTGTGTTGGAATTTACCCCCGCTGTGAGTTAGTAAGTGGGTGGAACTTCTTAGCACACCCTGACTGGGTAGGGCAGCTGCATTTCCCCGGGACATTTCCATACATGTTCATGATCTACTTCACTGATTTTCACCCCCTTTGTGAGGATATTTGAGAAGTGGTGAGGATTGGTTAAGGCTACGAGGGCGGAGCCCTGATGATGACGCATTGATTAATGGCTGCGCCAGAAGTCCGACAGTGACCACAGGACTCGCACCTTCTGTTTTTTCTTTTTCTTTTTCTTTCTTTCTCCACAGGATGCTTTGCGTTACTCTGGGATTCTACCCCAGAGAGAGACATCCCCAGACATGAGCCCCTATCTTTGGAACTCCAGAAAAAAATGTAACCCAAAGCTCACTTCTTCCATAGTTTTTCTCAAAGCACATTCATGACTCAAAAAAAAAAAGTCCGTAATTAAATAATATGAAAGCACTTGAGTTAACAAAGGTGAGCAGATCTCCTCGCTGTAGAAATACTGGAGACATTTTTATATTAATTTACAATTTAAATCTCTAAGGGCTGGGGAATGTGTGTGTGTGTGTGTGTTTGTATTATCTAACACAAATATTTTGTCTTTTGCTCTCATTGTACATAGTGTCTGTGAGATTTCATTTCTGAGTCTCTGAATTAGGACACACTGCTTTAAAGCAAAAGTCAATTCAACACAGTTTTAATTTAGGGTGCTTCACTTACTTTTGCAGCACAGTATGCTTTGCTGAACACTGAAAACATCCTAGCAGCTTTTACTTCATTGCATCGCAGGTGTATGTTTAACTATGAGATTCTAAAGTTACTTTTTCCTCTGCTCTGGGGTTATCATATCTCTCTCCAGATGGAATTGGCATCTGCATCTTTTTAGGACTGTTGTCTGTAGTAGGAAAGAAAAGAAAGATATTGCTCTTATACTCAGTTTTTTTTCCCTACAGAAGTGAGTATATTAGGTTTGCACATAAAGGCTATGTTAAAACAATATTATATAAATGGACAGGTAGGTTATGATATAAAACAAAGGCAATAATATGTAAACAACAAATATGTTTATTAAAAATTATAAAACCTATTGAAATTTACTCAACTGTTTATTTTTGGTCTTAGGAGTGTGTACTACTTGTTTTCTGTGGATCTTCTGGGTTCTGGACTTATCTGATGAATTAATTAGTGATTGATGACCGAACAGAAATACTGACCTCTTTGAAAGCTTCCAAAGTTTTTCTTTCAGTTAAAGAGAAAGAAATGACACAGCATCTCAGCAAACTGTAAATGTGGAGCATATGGACAAATGTGAAAACTTGGGAGTGGGCATCTGAGAAAGACTATGTGTTACCAACACCAACTCAGGAAGGAACAGAGAAATCTGAATGAAACACAAAGGCATTAATTTCCTAGTTTAACATCTTTCTAATGGAAAAGAATCTTAGTCCAGAAGGTTTTATGAGTGAGTATTTAAAAAATAACTATTTCTTAGTTTGGCAATTGAAAGGAAAGGTGTAGAGGCAATCGGCTTATCTTCTTAGTTTAATATAAACAAAATGTAATTAAGGAGAATGAATGATAATAAAATTATAGTCCAGTCTTACAAGCAGAGATTCAAAAACATAGAAATAAAGTATTAGTAATATTATGTATAAATTTGAAAGAAATGAATCAATAAAAAGTGAAATAAAAATTATTCATGGACTGGAAGCTTTATTTATAAGAACAAAAATATTATTATAATCTACCACATTTACAGATTAAAGGGGAAAAGTTCATTAGCTTTCTATGGTTGTAGAAAAATTGCCATTAATGAAGTTCAGTGATCATTTCTATCATTTTGCAAATCAGTGTGAGAATAGAATGTTCAGAGGAGCATGCCCTGGTAACCAATGGGAAAATATCCAGCAGAAGCACTTCACGTCTGCTAAATCCAGGGACACAAGCCCTGCAGCCTCATACTGCTGTAGGGACTAACTGCCAACAGTGGAGATGAATCCTGCAGTCTCAGAACCAACAAGAATAGATAAACACCCCAGCTAGAGCCAGAACTCCAGAGGTCCAGAATCATTTCAGCAAATTCTTTTTGAGATATTTGACTTTTAATCACAGTAAAAAAAAGTAAGTAATATAGTCACAAATGCAAAAATATGTATTGTGGGCTCAGCAAATATGTATAGTGCAGTGATTGGCTCTGGGGATGGGGAGAGAGAAAGAGGCTTGTAGAAGAGCCCAGTTTGGTCTATAGTATTTTCAACCTTTAATGAAAACAAAGTTCTGAATCAAATACAACAGAATACTTCTGTTAATTATGGTGATGATTACCCACCATATATTTGTTGCTTTACTTTGGCAATATTCTAGAAAAGGGTTGTAAAAATTAACAAAAGCTTTTCATATATATATATACACACACACACATATATAATCACACAGCTCGTTGAATGGAATTGTTATTATTACCATGACCATCTGTGCTCTGGAGGTGGAATCTGGTGCCTTGTGCACGCTGAGTAGACATTTTGCCATTGAGCTAGAACCCCAACTCTTGAAGCTATTCTTTTCTAATTGCTAAACTACCCATTGTAGATACAGTATGTTTCCTGTACAGGTCTGAAAAGTCATAGCTGCAGTAATTACTAATTAGTAAACAATGGCAGATTTACAATCCACACTTCTCTTCTAGCTCTGCCAAAGCAACAGTTCTGGTTTTTTTCCCAATGCCTTCTCATTGTCAGTCCTGCTTGCACCATTTTCTTGTAATTCAGGATTAGCAGAACATGATTTTTGAGCTATATTTCAGAGGGGAATCTTGATTTTTGAAAGAGAATTAAAAATTTTTAAAAATGTCAGTATATTTGTTGCTGAAGCGAGTGCATAAAAACTGAGCCCTGGGGGCCCTGCAGAGACTGATACCCCAACCAAGGACAATGTGTGGAGAGGACCTAAAACCCTGGCTCTGATGTAGCTCATAGACTCAGTCTCCTAGTGGGGACCCTAGTAAGGGGAGCAGGGGCTTTCTCTGTTCATGAACTCAGTGACTGGTTCTCTGATCACTTCCCCCCTGGCGGCGGGGTGCAGCCTTGCCAGGCCATGGAGGAAGACAATGCAGCCAGCGCTGATGAGACCTGATAGGCTAGGGTCAGATAGAAGTGGAGGAGGACCTCCCTTATCAGTGGACTAGGAGAGGGGCATGGGAGGAGACGAGGGAGGGAGGGTGGTATTGGGAGGGCGCCACAGAGGGATACAAATTGAATAAATCGTAATGAATAATAATAATAAAATAAACATAAGAATTTAACCAAAAATATTTGGTTATATATATATATATATATATATATATATATATATATATATATATACCACAACATAATTATAAAATACTCTTGCATTGAGTGACCCAGAACTAAGATAGAAAATACCGCTTACGTGTTGTAAACAGGAGGACTGCCGTTGATTGCTTAGGGTGGCTTGTATTTCCTGACAGTCCAGGGAATGGCATCTCTCTCCTTTTTAAAATTTACTTTTATTATATGTGACCTGGTGTTTTGGCTGATGTATGTCTGTGTGTGGGTGTCAGATTGTGGAGTTACGGACACTTGTGAGCTGCCACGTGGGTGCTGGAAATTGAACTTGGGTCCTCTGGAAGGGCATTCAGTGCTCTCTTACACCGAGCCATCTCTACAGCTCTGAGAACAGCATATCTTAACATTAAGAGAGTCCTTGTGCGTGCAGGAGCTGAGGGAGAGCAGCTTTCAAGGAAAGTTGTATTTGGCCTGTTCTCTTTCTTTTCTAACCTGTAATCCACAGAGTTCCGTACTCCGGACAGTTCTAGCTCTCTCATTCCAAAGGCCACACCTGTGAAGCAGAACAATCTATGCCTTGACTAAATGAAAACGAGAACTTTTTAATTCTCTCTCCGTGTGTTTGTGTGTGTGTACACATGTATGCATTCCTGTGTGTTTATGTGAGTGTGGAGTATGAGTGTGCTCTGCATATGTGTATATTCAGCTATGTGTGTGCATTTGTGTGCCTACGCACAAAAGCAGAGAACAGAGGAGGAGGAGGATGGGTGGTGCTTTTCTTTTCTTTTCTTTTCTTTTCTTTTTTGCATGTTTCACCTTAGTTCTTTTACGACAGTTCCTTTTATTGAAACTGGAGTCCACAGTGCTGCGGTTACAGATATGTGGCCTCACCTGGATTTTTACATGGGAGCTAGGATTTGAATCAGGTCTTCATGTTTATATATCAACAATTCTTACTGACTGAGCCATCTCTCTAGGCCCCTGTCTTCTATTTTTTTTTAATTAATTCTGTTGTAAAATATGACTGGTACATTTTGGATGTTTAGTTTCTATTTCTATCTCTCATTTATTTCAATCCATTTTCACCTGGCATGTGCACATACATGGATCTAATCATATTCTGCTTTATAGAAATAAAAAAAATATGCTTAGCAGTTTTGTAAAGAAGAGAAAAATAAAGGTGTGAATAGAGACATTGCTTTTCTTAATCTCTACCTCACCATTTCCTTCCCTAAAGGTCATCGCATAGGATTATATGGGAGTGACTTTTATAGGGGCCCATCAAATCACTCAGTGGTAGTAGGAGACCGTGGTTGTAATTTTTGTTTCTTTCTTTTACAGCACTTGTCTCTGCTCCAAGGAACAAAAGGAAGAAAGACAGCTCCAGGGTGGCTGCTCCGGGGAACACCGCAGATCCGACTGTGCTAATGTTTAAGCGCACATTTGACCGGCTCTGACGGACATACTCTGATAGAAAATCCCTTACTTTTCTCTTAGGGAGGGATCTTCAGGTCTGGGCTACCTCGGTTTCATCCTTTCTACCCCCACTTTGATGAGAGGCAGGCTTGGCATTCTGTGCTAAGCTAAACAAAGGGCATTTCTCTGATCACCTACGACAGAAACACCCAGGCACCATGAAATACAAACCAACCTGACTGAAGCTTTGGCGATTTCCAACTGCTATTTACATCGTCCCACATCCCAATCCAGGCCAATGGTCTGTTTGTGCCTGGCATCCTTTTCTGAAGAGCTGAAAAGCTTCATGAAGGGAGAGGGCACAAGCCCAGGGCTTTATTCTCATCGGAACCTTTGTGGCTTGCATTCAAGTTCATAGCGCATGTTGAAAATCTTTCTTTATGGCTTAATTTTCCTGAGGTTTTATTGGTAAAGATAAGGTGTGTTGCTGCAGCAGCGTTCCTTTCAAAGAAGCATTTTCAAAAGCAGTGATTCAGGAGGCTCAGGGAGAACTGTGACACACATTCCGTTAGCTTTAAAGTAGAAAATGTTTGTTGCCATTCTAGACCCAAGGGCAGCCCTCTTGCCTCTTGTCACTGTGAGCCTTGAGAAGCTCTAGGATTATAAGTCAGGGGCCAGACTCCTGCTGCAGTGAGTGCAAGAGTAGCCACTCTAAATTGATGTCCACACAGAAATCTGGAGTATGACTCTACTTGGAATTAGGGTCTTTGCAGACATAATCAGTGGATCAGATATAATCAGAAATGAGGTCATGCCAAGCACAGGGTGTCTCTGTGAGCACACTGGTGTGTCTTTAAGAAGACACAGAGAGACCTAGGAGTCATCTTTCTGCAAGAGTAGGAATGAGAGTTTTCTGGCAACTGCCTGGAGCAAGATGTGTTGTTTTCTGTTACTATGACAAAATATGTGAGAGAGCCAACTTAAAAAAGATGAGCTCATTCCAGCTTATTCTTTGAGAGGTCTCAGTCTGTGATTGTCTGTCTTGAGGCTCTTTGTCTGTGATGGTGCTATACATCATGGTAGAAGCTCCAGGTAGCAGTTCGAGGGAAAGGAGGGCTGTTTACCTCAGGCTACCTGGAAAACAGAAAGACGGGAGAGAGCAGGTCTCAATATCTCTTTCAAGGGCAAGCTGCTGTTCAACTAATTTTCTTCCATCTGACCATATCTTTTAAAGTTTTAGCACTTCCCAGAAGCCCCACAGTCTCAGGATCAAGCCTTCAACACATGGGCCTTTGGGGCCATCCATGATCCAATTGTATCATTATACATAAGATGCAGAGTGATTTGTCCTTCAGTACCTCCAGAAGTGATTTCTACTGACATCTTGAGATTTTATTTTTATCTCCTGAGCTGAGAGAATAAGCATTTGTTGCTTTAACCACGTGGTTCATAATATTTGTCCTTACACCCACAAACATCAACTGCAGCATTCATACTCAGCCTGTTCTGAGGAAGCTTCTGTAATTCTGTCTTTCTCTTTTGCTTTTTTCTTTCCAAAAAGCACTTAAATATCTAAGAATCTAGTTGCTAAGAACATTACCATATAGGTGATGCTAGATTTAATTTATAGAAACTGCAGTCACCAGGTCTAAAGAGTGGGCAAAATATTTTAGAGTGCTCCATTTCAGTGTCATGTCAACCATTCAGCACCACGCAGTGCTGAGTGCTGATGGTGTTAGTGCTCAGCAACCTTCCTTCTCCACTCCTCTGTGTCTGCTCTGTCTTTCTCTGTCCTGTTCTCTGTCCGTCACACTCACATTTATGCATGTAAATTTAGCAATACCAAAAGAGAAGCTTAAAGAAGTTCCCATAGCGAGTGATGAATATTATTGTCAGTGTTTAGTCACCTCTGTCAATCACTCAGAGAGTCAACAAATGAATATTGAGTGTTGTCAGTGGAATGCCAAGCGCTGTGTTGGAGAAACAACACTGAGCAAGGTGAAGCTTCTGCTGTCTGTGAATTAATACCCTTGAAGGGAGATGTGGTAGAACAATGCTTCTCTGTGGCTGCTCAGGCTCTGGTCTCAGAAACTTGAGAACATGTTCATTTACATAGAAGAAAGAGGTTCAGGCTGCAGGTTGAATTTAGTTGCTGATTTGGCAACCGTAAAGCAAGGTGCTAGGTCTGGTGTATCTAAATGAGACCATAAAGGAGAAACAGAGGTTCTATAGAGGAGAGTGAGTCAGAGGGAGAGACAGTGAGAAGAAAAGCCCCAGAGGACATGCTGTTGTGGTTTTGGATAGATGACACAGGCATTCAGTATTTGAAGAAAGCCAGGAGTCCCTCTCCCCTACCTATAGAAAGACAGCATCTGATGTTCTGATTTTATCCCTTGAACCCACTTTGGGCTTCTTAACTTGTAGAAGTCATTTCTTACAGAGGCACTAAAAACTATTATGATGAAGTAGCAAATTAGCACATAAATAGCAGAAAAATAAAGAGCGAGGATTATTTTAGCTTCAGAACGGTGCACAATGGAGATAAATAAGGCACTGTGGTCTGAGTGCCTCCATTGTGCCTCCCTTCATGCCTCTGTTCTTGCTCTAGAGAAAGTCTGGAACCCCTGTGGTTCCCTGGCATCCTTCAACCTTCTTACTATGCTCAGCGGCCTGTCCTGTTGGGTCCCTGAAGAGTGGAGCTCTTCTCTTTATATCTGCCTTTCTGGATTGTTCTTCATTTGGTCACCCCCAGCATCTGGTCACTGAATGAGAAATAAAAGATGGCTTTCCAAGGAAGCCAAGTGTATGTTCATATAAAGACTAAAGCAAAGACTGCTTAGCAAAGTTATCTTCCTCCTGTGTCTTTCAAAAGAATGAAACTGAAGATGGTGGATGGAGGGAAAAGATGAAGGAAGTATGGCAAGGGGTTAAAAAAATATCAAGGCAAGTGCTGAGACCTACATGGTTTTGTCTTGACCTGACTTGGGCAACAAAAGAATGAAGAAAGGACAGGCAAATGTACAGAAGTGCTGGAACCGAGTGGCTGTGCATTCCATTGGAGACACATGGCAGCCTGGAATCACAGTGTATATATTAAACCCTGATCGAGGAGGCCGGTTTCTTATATATAGCTGACCAAGGAAGAGGCAGGTCAGCTAATCATAGTAGGAGATCTCTGTAAAGGAGAAATTTCCTTTTGAAGACATCTGGGCTGAGGAAGTTGTGGTTGAGAGTTTCTGCATACATGGTTTAGTAAGAAGTGAATACTTAGTAACATCTATGCCTGGACTAGAGAAAGGCTTTGCCATTCCTCTGAGCCTAGCTTGGGGAAGGCTTTGGCATTCCTGTGGGTCTGAGACATTAGGGTCCTTGACATGCCTGTGCTCATGTCAACAACACACATTGACACAGGGTTTCATCTGCTCCCTGCAGACAACTCTTTCCAAAGGCAGTTGTTGGGACAGACGCATGTTTGTATACAAATTTGCCATTGTATTAGTTACTTTTCTCATCACACTATCAAAGTACCAGCATAGGCAACTAAAAGAAAAGAGTCTATTTTGACACCTGGCTTGACAATGGCTATAGTTCATCATGACAGGAAAGCAAGGCAGCCAGTCACATCATGTCTGAAGTCAGGAAGCAAGGAGACATTAGCTTGCTTTCTCCTTCCTCCTTTTGATCCAGCATGCGACCTCAGCCCATAGAGGTCTGTATCTGCCCAGAAGAAAGCAGGGCTGCTATAGTTGCATGGTCACTATCCCTAGTTAGCTACTAACTCTGCCCCATTAATTTTAATTACGAAAACATTCAGGGTGAGTCTTCCCTCTTTGGTGAAATCTCCCTGAAAATTTCTCAAAAATACACCCAGAGCTGTGTCTACTAGGTGATTCCAAGTCTAGTCAAGCTGAGTATGCAAAGTCACAGCCTTTACCAATTCCACTCATTCAGTCCTACTTTATTCCCAGTCTAGGGAGAACTGCTTTTGGGCAGTCAGGGACAGAAGGTCTGTCCTCTTCCTATGGTATGTGGAAGTACCATATTTTTTCATATGGTGATTAAGCTCAGCAACTTTATTGGCACTCTATGAAATTAAAAGATTTGTAGAAAATCATACAAGTAATCAATGGCAGGCCAGCGCCAGAAGTCAACCTTTTGAATCTAGACTGCCTTTTCTTTTTATTTCTTATTTCTTATTTTTCTTTCTTTTTAGGGACTGAGCAATAAAATGTCTGAGCAATGAGCAATGAAGCAAAATTTTAAGCCCCTTAGAATAGCTATGTATGATTACTCCCACCTATCCTTGAGTAGGTAACGGTGTATAATAATTCAAGTTGGAGTGTCTACTAACTATCTGTCCAACTGGTCTACTCTTGGCATCACAAAGCATTGACCTCATGGACCCAATTCGAAAGACCAACCATGGACTGATGCTTCTCAACACATTGGTGATCGCTCACTAATTCTACTTTAAAAAATTAAAATAACCTTTCTTAAAGTAATTTGCAACCTACTTCCTAATTACCACAAGTGAAATGAAAGTCCCAGCAATATGTTGTCCCATTTGTCTGTGCCAGGAATTACAAAGTAAAGGGACAGAGTGGGGTGATCACTGCTCTTGTCCCTGCAGCTGCAACAGTTAATTTCCAGTCCTGGTAGACATGACTCTGCTTGCCCAATTTTCAGTCTGCCTGGGCATCATAGATGCCAGCAAGCACACTCTTAAAGGTGATCTGGACCAATTCTCTCATACAGAGGAGGAAACTGTGGCCCACAAACTATAAACAGCTTCCACAGTGGAAGTAATTGGTAAAGAGAATATGTGCTAATATCTTAATATGTCTCTGCTTCCAGCCCTGTGTTTCTCCTGTCCTCTCAAGTAGCCCATCTGCCTCATACAAGCCATTTTCTCTTCAGTTCCGTGCTCAGACCCCCTACACTGTCCACCAGAAGATTTATGACTTGCATTTGACAAGGCTCCTGCCTGAATCAGGAGGAAAGTACTCATCTGAGTGAGCAGAAAACTATGGTGGTTGTTAAAACACCTAAAAAGTTCCCAAAATGCTTGAAGGTTGGAATGTAAGAAGAGCCCTATTAGAACATAGAATGCTATTTGTTTATCCGCTCTGTAGATGAAGGTAGAGCTGAAGCATGGGACAGTTTGCATTGTAGTGAGGAACATGCTGAGTTTATTGGTCTTCTTTTCAGGATGCCCTCCTTGTTGTATTTCTGTTTGTCCAAAGTACACCGTCTACAGCCCAGGCCGCAGAACAAGAGTCTTAAAACACCAAAAGAAGAGATTTTCCTGGGTTATAGTAGAACCTGTGATTTTTTTTTTCTTTTTAAAGCTACCAATCAAAAGTCATGGTAAGTTGTGAACACTGCAAATCCACTAATAATATTGCGAATTAATCTTAGACCTTTGAAATCATTCATTGCTTTTGGGATGTTCTAAATCATGTCAATAATTTTTCAGAATGCCAAAATTCAAATTATCTGTTTTCCCCATAATCTAAATATAGTGTTTTTGGCAATAAACTGAGTTGCTATCATGATTAAAAAAGTTATTTACTAGTGATTTGAAGTCAGAAGATACTAAAATTTCCCAAATAAAGCTTATCACCAATTCCTTTTCAACATTGCCTCACTACTCATTACTATGACAGACAAATTTAGTGGGGACAAGAAATGCATGTTTTCAATAAAAGTGTAATTCCACACTGCTCTTGGGACTCTTGATGCTGACCAGAAACCTTAGTGTTTAACAGGACAGAATGTAGTTAAACTCTGCAGCTTCTATGGGTGAGGCTTTCTGGCTCCTCCACTAGGCTTTTGTGTAGTGTTTTCTGACATGACTTACTTCAGAGATTCTGTTCTGAATAATATTTAAAATAAAAGACATAGGTGGATAGATCAGGCTTCATTCTTCCCTAGTATCTGGAGATCAAGGATTAATGAGTCCGTCAATTACTCCACCCAAGAATTAGCCATTTCTTTAACATATGGGAAAATTTACACATAAATTTAAACTTCTAGTTTATTTTGTTATTTTACTGTGTGGCTTGTGTTTTTGAGCTTAGACTGACAATGAATGGAGAGTAGTTACAGTAAATCATAACATTCTTATTAAAATTTTACTGGTAACTACTTATACTGTCAGTCCTAGAGCAAAGGAGCCTTCCAGGAAGTTTTTTGTGAGAGGGGATGAAAATTGGAAGATTAACTGGAGGAAGAAGTGCCTGGCACTCAGAGAGAATGCGCATCTTCTTTAGGGAGTCCAATGAATCAATTGGGCAGAAAGTGGCCCGAGCCTTAGTAGAGGGACTTGGAGTGGGCGCCAGCAATGGGGAGAAGTTGGATGAAAGGGAAGCTGGCATCACTGAGAAGGCTGTTCTTGAGCAAACCACACGGTCACTGCAGATGGTGTGAAGGACTGGACCAAAGTTGTCCTGGACTATGACTCTGTCTGGGCCATTGGTACCAGCAAGACTGCAACACCTCAGCAGACCAAGAAAGCACACAAGAAGCTCAGGGATGGCTGAAATCCAATGTCTCTGATGTGATGGCTCAGAGCATATGCATCATTCATGGAGATTCTGTGACTAGGGCAATCTGAGAAGAGCTGGCAAGCCAGCCTGACCATGGCTTCCTCATGGGTGGTGCTTCCCTCAAGCCTGAATTCATAGACATCATCAATGCCCAAAGCTAAGCACCACCCAGCTCCCCTACCCTCCTGCTAACCCAGGACTAGGTTGCCCAGAAGTTTATTAACCCCTCCCACCAGTCACATGTTTCTGATGATGTCATCTGTTCCATCTTGTAGCCTAATCCATGCTGCACATTCCAGAACCTTTTACACTTCCCTAAGATGGTTGGGACCAGTCTAGTCTCTTTACCACTTACAATGGTTAGAATAAAATATGTCACCAAAGTAGCCTCCTGGCTGAGGGGTGGAAGGGTGGAACTGACTCTGTCCCTTCAAGCCTCTAGCAAGGGCAGGAGAGTGAACTCTCCTTCCTTTCCCTTCTAGGTGTGTATTAAGGCCCGGATTCTCTTTCCGTAAGAGATCAGGCATGTTCTCCTCTCCCACAGTGCAGAAGCCCCAATATTAGTGAACCATTCTACATGTAAGAGAAAATAAACAGCCATCCCTAAGAGAAACATTCTGGTAGCCAGTGGCTGTTACTAATACCTAAATTTAGAGTAAGAACAGGGAATGTTGAAATTGACACCTTTATTATGGATTTAATTTCTTGACCCATCACCCACTTCTCTAGGTTTCTCTTTCACTGAGGTCCAACAAACTGTTTTGCACAGTAATTTTGAAGGGGAGGACCGAATATATTGTCCCACTTCCAAAGTGTTTGGATGTATTTAAAATCTGTTTATGAAGTATGAAGATCAATGAGTGGCAAGAATTGACTCAAATCTTATGTATGTAAGTGCGAACAGTTTCCTTGCTCTAGAGAATATATAAGTATTCTCCAAACTTTAAAGCTGACTAGAAATACTCGTGACTGATTTAGAAAGTCAGCTTTTATATCCGGAGATCCAGATCAAGGCTTCTCCATGTAGCTAGTATCCCAGATGCAGAGGGCGGTCACACTATGAATAGGACTCCCCCTCTTTTTTTGCTGGAGTTTCACCTCCCAGCATCAAGCCGCCAATTCAGCTGCAACATCACCAGGGGAACTTGCTTGAAAAATAAAATCTTGGGCCTCACCTGCTAATAAAGTACTCTAGGGGTGTATGGATGCTAATGTCTTCTAGGTGAAACTGATAGGGGATTCTCAGGGAGAGAGGTCCCTTTTATTATATAGTGTAAGGGCACATTTGGACACACATTTGTGTGTGCTCTGTAAGTAGCCCTGGATATATTGCTAATAGGCCTCTGGTTCTGAGCTAATACCCCACTCAAGTGATACAATGGAAGGAATGCAAAGCCCAGCATGCAGAGCAGCTGTTGAGAGAGGAGAGAGGGAAAAGTCTTAACCTTTGGAAACACTGGCTGCTGTTCTTCCCATTCCCTAGTATCTTAGTTTGGGTTTAATTGCTATGAAGAGACACTGTGACCAAAGCAAGTCTCATAAAGGCAGATATTTAATTAGGGCTGGCTTATAGTTTCAGAGGTTTAGTCCATTATTATCATGGCATGACAGTGAGCAGTCAGACTTGGTGCTGGAGGAGCCAAGAGTCCTACATCTTGGTTCAAAGGTAGCAGAAGGGGACTGTCTTCTGCAGGCTGCAGAGGGAGACGGAAATTCCACACTAGGTGGAACTTGACCATAGAAGATCTCAAAGCCTGCCCCACAGTGACACACATCCTCCAACAAGGCCACACCTACTCCAACAAGGACTTAACTTACTCCAGCAAGGACATACCTACTCCAACAAAGCCACTCCTGATGGGACAAGCATTCACATGAGTCTATGGAGGCCAAACCTATTCAAACTACCACACCTAGCAAGTGTGCTGGCTGGAGATGAGAGGCAAAGAAGATTTGGGGGTGTTAGTTCTGTCTTCTCAGGTTGCCAGCCATCAGTGTCTCTGTTCAATGACATCGATGTTTGTAGTGACATAAAACAGGAACTCTGTTATTCTGCTTAGAAACCTGCTCCTTGGAGAATTTCAATTCTAGACTCCTCCGTGAACTGAGATTTTTCAAGGTTCTTTTACAATATCCTCCAACCATTGTGAAGCTTAATTTTCTGCTCAATTATTCTATTTATGATTTCCTGACATAAGCTACAATAGGTTGCATCCTTTCTTCTTACTGCATAGTCCAGGCTGGCCTGCCGTTCTTGGTAATTCTCCTGCTTTAGCCTCTCAAGCGCTCACACTCAATGCGCTGCCATTGCAATCATGAACTATTATGCCTATGTGGCTGATTTTCTAAGAATATGTTTTACATAGTGCTAAGATGTTCATCCCATTTAACATAACTGTATTGGTGGTGTATGCTACTACCCTGCCCATTTTAGAGATGGGACACTGGAGCTCTAGGAAGCTAGCAAGTTAATGAAGTTCAAATAGCTGTTGACATTGAGATCTAAGCAGTCTATACTTAATATTCATATTAATAGCTCATTATTAATATTCATATTAAAAGTTATATAAAACTTTTATTTGTCAAGTGCTTATAGTACAGCTGAAGTGATCCATGCCTATACGGTACATATTAGATTTCCGTTTACACTTGAATCTTCTTAATTGTAATCCAGCATGATACTTTATGTTATGGCATGGCTTTAGTTTCTATGCGCTTTTGTACCCTCAGTTTAAAACAACATTCTACCCATCCTGAAAGCTGGCATTGGTAATCTTGTAAAGATAGGAACTGGGAGAGCATTGTTTTGGCTCCATGCTTGGATTAAATGTACAGCATAAGATACAGCAGCAACAGTGACTCACCACATCAATAGAAGACAAAACACAGAGCAAAGCATGGGGAAAGGCAAGTCAAAGCAAGAGCATGAATGTTCTTGAGGGAATAAGGTCAAGAAACAACATTCCCATGATAGGGTGCAATTCATTGCTGGAGAGTCCAGGTGAGAATCCCAGGTGAACCAAGGAGTACATGCTTTAAACCAATAGACTGAATTTTAGTGGGTGACTCACACATCAGGTGCTTCAGCTGAAAAGAAAAAGCTCCCAGAGAACAAGGGAGCTGGCTATCAGGGGAATGCTCTTGGGGACAGGTCTCCTGGCTCGTGTCTCCTCCTTTACCACCTGATCTTAATATTTGCAAGCAGCTCTCCTCCACTTAGTTTGCTCGTCCTTGGGATTTCTATGTAAATTTTTTGTCCTCTATTTGTCATTTAGCAATGACTGACAGTGATACTAGAATTCTGATGGGGTAAACATTCAGTTATGTTTGGGGGCACTGCGGGTCTTTGATAAGCAGCGGAAGTGTGCTGTAATGAAGCAGGGCTTTGCCATCAGCAGTTTCACTGGTAAACCTCATCAGATACCCCTCATAGGTCAACTCCTCAATTGCACATTTTAAGCAAAGGGCTCTACGGGGCATAGAAAAAATGCTTTGAATGATTGTCTGTAATCTTCTTTTTAATGCTATGTTTTCCCCAGGATAACACCTAATTGCTTTGTAAATGGTCCTGTTTTTTGCCGTTGACAGTCATGCATGGAAGGCAATTACAGAGTTCTTTTAATGTGTAAAATACTTTCTTAGGTCTATTTCTTTCAGTTTTTATTTATGCTTCCAGTCATAAAGCTCCTATAGCTTACAGTTATCACTTCTCGTCTTCTGCCCAGGTACGTCCTTCATTCCTTGAGATTTTCGTGTTCTGAGGAAGTGGGGAGTTACTGGTTGACCGCAGGAATTCTGCTCATGCTGCTTGCTGGCAAGAAGGAGAGAGTGCTCATGTAATTGACGTAACTTTCAAGGCTCAGATCTGTTTCTGAGCGGGAACATAGCCTTGGGTAGTAGATTCGGAAGCTATGAAGGCAGGTTTTTTTTTTTCCTTAGGAAGACAAAGAATGTATCAAAGTCACCTTCCTAGAAGCTATTAATTCTTAATTGCTGTCCAAATTTCAGACTGTGTCAAAGCACCCCTTTCCTCTTAGCAGCAGAATGTTTTGAGGTGCCTGAGTAGCCTCTGTAGTCCACACCTGTAGGAAGATTTTAGACCTCAGAACTTCCACATCTTCCAGTGCCCTAGTTTCCCTCTCCCCAGTTCTTTTAACTAAAAAAATCAAGCTTTCTTCTTAGTTCTTCACACTTAATTATTCTGCCTGCTTTAGCTCATTTGTCTGTGAGCCAATATATTACTTATTTGAAGAGCTCATGAAAAAAGAATTCTTTGAGGGGGGAGGGGAGGTCTTGTTTTTGTAATTAAAAAAGCCTTTGGGATTATTTAAGACATATTATTTTTACCTTTTCTCATAATGTACAACAGCATTTGCTTTTCTTTCCTGTCCTCTTTCTTGGTGACTGAATAGTAAGGACTAAGGATATTTTATGTGCTTCAAAGATAAAAGTACAATTGTTATGTTACCTGCACAGACACTATATTGTAAGAGATACTTGCCCATGTATTTTTCTATTCTTTTATTAAAAATAGATTTTTTTCATACAATAAATCTAATTATGTTTTTTTCCCCCTATGCCTCCACATCCCTTTTGTCTGGCCTTATAAACCAATCAAGCATCTAACAAATAGTGACAAAATAAAATGAGACAAATCAGAAACAAACAGGTCAGGGTTTGACAAAAAAAGAACCAAACAGGAAAAAGAACCAAAGAAAAAGCATAAGAAATACATACAGATTCAGAGACACACATGTTCACACACTCAGGAATCCCATAAAAACTCAGAACTGGAAGCTGTAACATATACACAGACCTGTAGGGTAGGAAACAGGCAAACAAGTCCTGATTTAACATTGTGAGACAAAGAGCTTCCAAGTTGCCTTTGAGCTCATTTCGTGTTGGCCATCTACTGCCGCACCTGGGTTTGTTTCCCCAGTGAGACTCCCTTGGGGAAAAGTGATTTTTCATTCGCAAGTGGTTATCAGTTGAAGATTGCTTCTGGGTTAGGTATGGCGGTACATGTCTACTTTTCCTTTCACTCCAGGACTAACCCTGGGGCGGATTTGTGCAGGTCCTGTGCATGCTGTCTCAGTCTCTGTGAGTTCATATGTGTGGCCACTCTGTTGATTTAGAGGGCCTCCCTCCCAATCTTCTCCCCCTGTACCCCTCCCCTAGTCCACTGATAGGGGAGGGGTCTCAGCAGGACTGGTTGTATTGTCTTCCTCTGTGGTAAGGCTGCACCTTCCAGGGGGAGGTGATCAGAGTCTGTCACTGAGTTCACGTCAGAGAGAGCCCCTGCTCCCCTTACTAGAAACCCTACTTGGATACTGAGTCTATGGGCTACATCGGAGCAGGAGTTTTAGGTCCTCTCCATGCATTGTCATTAGTTGGGATATCAGTCTCTGCGGGGCTCCCAGGGTTCTTTTTTTTTTTTTTTTGGTTCTGTTGGTCTCCTTTAGAGCTCCTGTCTTCTCCAGGTCTTTTTATCTCCCCCTTCTTTCATAAAATTCCATGCACTCTGCCCAAAATTTGACTATGAGTCTCAGCATCTGCTTTGAAACCCTGCAGGGTAGAGCCTTTCAGAGGCCCTCTGTGGTAGGTTCCTGGCCTGTTCCCTGTCTTCTCCTGCTTCCAATGTCTATCACGTTTGCCCTTCTGAATGAAGATTGAGCATCTTCCCTAGGGTATTCCCTGTTGTTTGGTTTCTTTAGTAGTACAGATTTTAGTAGGTTTATTCTATATTATATAGTTAATATCCACTAATGAGTGAGTATATACTATGTGTGTCTTTCTGCTTCTGGGTTACCTCACTCAAGATGATCTTTTCTAGTTTCCACCATTTGTCTGCAAATTTCATGATTTCCTTATCTTTAATAGCTGAGTAGTATTCCATTATGTAAATGTACCACATTTTTTTAATCCATTCCTCCATTGAAGGACATTTAGGTTGTTTCCAGCTTCTAGCTATTACGAATAAAGCTGCTACAAACATGGTTGAGCAAATGTCCTTGTTGTATACTTGAGCATCTTTTGGATATATGCCTAGGAGTGGTATAGCTGGATCTTAGGTAGCACTATTCCTAATTGTCTGAGAAAATGCCAGATTGATTTCCAAAGTGGTTGTACAAGTTTATATTTCCACCAGCAATGGAGGAGGGTTCCCCTTTCTCCACATCCTCTCCAGTATGTGTTGTGACTTGAGTTTTTGAACTTTTCAATCGTCCATCATGATCAGTTGCCTGAGTTGTCAGCTTGTCGACCCAAGAGATAAAGTGAAACTTAAGAGATAAAGCAAATGCTGGATTCTTCCCTGGACTTGCCAAAGCTGAGACATTGGCATACTGGAGTCTTCTTTTGGTGACAAGAGATGACTAGTTGGAGCTCTGTCCCCTCAGTATTTGGCAAATTCATTTGATTTCCTTCATAATGCATATATTTTTAGGAAGCCTCTACTGTATTAAGTCTCCATATTACCCATTAGATGTTCCTTAATTTTAATTTTCTCTAGTTGTCTCTCCATGTATTTCCTCATTCATCTTTCTTTCCCCTACACCTCCCTACTTGATCCTTCCATTCCAGCCCTTTCATCCACAACTATTCTGTTTTCCTTACCTAATGAGACCTGTGTGACCCCTTAGTCCCTTATTCTATACCCAACCTCCATGGCTCTATGGATTGTAGCTTGGTCATCATTGACTTAACAGCTAATATTGTTATATGTTTATAAAAATAATATTGATTATAGAGCTAGGTGTTGAGATTTAAATTTAAGTCTTTATTGTCATATTAAACTTGTATTAGAGCCTTATTTATTTTAAAGATATCAAAATATATAGTTTATACTTATTTTAGTCCATCTTGAATACTCACTGATTTTACTGAATACTGACTGCATGTAAATTATTTTAACTGCCTAGCAAAATGTTATATTTACAGTAACAACACACCAAACCTCTGCATTTATATTATAGTTGTGTAGCTTGATATTTTTGTGATATTAATAACAGAAGGCACAAGAGCTTTTTCTGATGCTTTTGCTTGCCTTTCAGACCCTTGTTCTCCTCCTGAATTGCCTTGTCCAGCTTTAATATGAGGGGAGGTGCCTAATCTTATTTCAACTTGGTATGTCCTGTTTGTTTGATCTCCCTGGGAAGCCTGCCCTTTCTGATGGGAAACAGAGGAGGAGTGGAGGGGGAAGTAAGAGGTTGGAGTAGGGGCAGGGGGAAAGGAGGAGGGAGATGGAGGGAGAAAGGGGAAGCTGTGGTCCGGAAGGAATGTATGAAAGAATAAATTAATTTAAAAACAAACAAAAATAAAATAGTAATTCAAACTTGGTATTATGATTATTGCCACTATACGGATGTGGGAGCCAAGCACCAGAAAAACATACCTAATTCGTCTGAAGTTTCTCAAATAATAACAAGGACACTGGGATCCAAATGTAGAGTATCTGATTTTAAGACTTGGGACTTCAACAAGTGCTCCAAGGTATGAATCTGCAGTTCAGAGAGCAGGAAGCTGTCCCTGTACTGAGTCTTAAACAACTTTCACAGCCTTGCTCCCTCTAGTGGAGCCATCAGGAAGGGGTGAAACCATTAAGAGATCCATCTAATACTTTTGATGGCTCACGCTAGGAGGATGCTAGGACGTTGGAGGCAGACAGGCAGGGCTGGAGTTCAGGGTCATCACAGGCACATAGTGAGTTCTATGTCAACCTACGATACACAAGCCCTGTCTCAAAAACAAATGACATGGACCTAGCAGGAGGGCTTCGTGCCTTTGGCAGCTGCCCTGGGGTGGGGTTCTGACCCTCTCCTTACTTTGACAGTGACTTGTGAGTGGAGTAGGTCTAGCCCACGCTCCTGCCATGAGCTGCTGACTCACCACACTCCTGAAAGTAGTGGACACAATAGTTTTCACTGGAACCTACAAAACTGTGAGCCAAGTAAATATTTTTTAAGTTAATTGTCTCAATACATTTTCAGTAGTGACAGAAGTGAGCATAGCTATTGTCTGGGTGGTTATAGCTTAAGGAGGTTTGGTTGTATCTGAGGTTAAGGCCAGTGGTTACTTGACTTTACACAAGTTATTGAAATTTTCAGAGAGTTCTCTGTGGTATTCTCATCTATAATAAGGGTCACCACCCATTTGTGTGTCAATAAGAGCACTGAACTTGAAGACATCTTGTGGAGGTTGAAGTGATGATTGTGACATGATCTTGACAGCAATGCATCCTGTCTCATCAGGGCTCTGAATAATGGCTTTTAAATGACTTTGAACTCTAAGGCATTTTGGTAAAAACTACCCAGGAAATTAACATCTATTTTTCTCTCTCTAACTAAGCACATTTGTCCCCTTAACTTGCAGGTTTTAATAGAAAGTGTCTATTTGAAACTGAAAATAGTGTATGTACACATACATACACACACACACACATAAAAAGAGCACACACACACACACACAACACACACAAAGATTAGGAAAAGCATAAACACCTGCATGCATTCACACATACATATGTATATTTTGTGCATTTTTCCTAACCTTTGTGTGTGCATTTGTTTGTGTGTTTGTATGTGTAAGGCTTTTACACATGAACTCTTAAAATGTTCCTATAAGGAATCCCAATGTAGTGCATGGGTCACAAACAAACATATAAAAGTTGAAGGGGGCTAGCGGGGAAGAAAAAAAGGATAAGCAGGTATGGGAGGAACAAGAGGGGTAGAGGGTGCGTATGAGAGTATGATCAAGATACAGAGCACACACGCACGAAATGCCAAAATGAAACCTCCTATTACAATTAATACATGCTAGTAAAATAAAAAAGTAGTGAAGTACCAGCTGGCATGATGCCATAGGTCACAGATGAATTAGGCAGACGTCTGTGCCTTATTTCTGGCATGGCATCAATCAGGAGGTACACCAGCCTCTCTCCTCTCTCTGGGGCTCTCAGAAACACTCCTGATGGTTTGGGGTGTGATATGATATGTCTGTGTTGGGCTTCCCTTCCTCATCATTACTTTGACCCCAAATTTACTTTCAATACTTTGGTCCACCAGGTGCACTATTTAACATTTATTTAAACTTATCTCTGCTTTCTGTCTTCTGAGCTCACACACAGAACATAAGAATGTAAGCCCTCTGTGGCAGTCTGAGAACTTATTGGGCCATGTGAAAGCTTATTGCGCCGTTTCTTCCTCCTCCAGTTTAATGTAACCTGTGGATCTTGCTTGCCACACTAAGTCATTTATGCATAATTAAAATATGCGGTCCCTGTAATAGTGATTCTTGCAGTATGTTTTTTGTTGCTGATATTTTAAATTGTTTTGTTTTGTAATTTCTTCCACAGATGGTGAATTCATTGCTTCTATTTATGTAGTTTGCTCTTTGGAAGGAGTGTTTACAGAGTAGGCCCTGGGACGCGCCTCATATCTAATCCAGCTTTTATAAACTTAACAACATTCTCGGAGTTTACTGCTTTGTTAAGTGACTCTGACATGTTTTCTTTTCATGAAAAGTTCTTATCAGTAATTTCACTAAAACATATCAATGGCAATTTATAATAGGGGAATATCTTTCCCGTTTGCAGATGGATCTGAACACATTGTCTCCTCGTGCCTGGGTGCTCACTGGTCTCCTCTTAAAGGTTGGTTAGAAAATGTGTGTGGTTAAAGGATATTGCACTAGACACTGAATGCTGAATTTTTAATGCTGTGAAGTGTTAACTAGGGGCCCAATTGCATGGTGACCTAAGAGAGGATTAACTCTCAGAGACATCTGGCAAATTGGTTCGAAACTCTCACTGCACAGCTGTGGGAGATTCTCCGATGTTTGAAACTCCCTGCTATTTATTGCTAGGAGTATTTAACAATTGGAACAATGGGGCTGTTCTCATTTTGAAGCAAAGTTGTCCATGATGAGATGTTTATAGACACCACTGATACCTGCCCACCCAGTGTTTCTAGATGTTTTAAACCTTTCTCACCATTTTAGATATTTAACGAACATCATATGTCTGTCATTTCGCAATTGGGTAAGAAGTTTTAAAAATGGTAATATTCTAGCCTGTGTTTTAAGGGGTGAATGTTTTCTTTTCTTTTTCCTATGCTATGAGGATAAAGTCTACACCAACACGGCTGCTCCTGAGACACACAACAAGCGAAAGGGATTCCACCAAGAAAGTACGTATAAGTTATCTTCATTGTTTTGCATTTGTTATATTTTATATTTATTTGAGTAAGTGTGTGAGTTCCCATGTGCTATAATGTGTGCCTGTAGGTCAGGGGGAAACTTGAGGGTGCTGGTTCTTTCCATAGTGTGAGTTCCAGGGATTGAACTCAGGTCATCAGGCTTGGGGATCAACATCCTTCCTTACTGAGATATTTCACAGGCCCATTTTTAATTCTATTTTTATTTAATAATGCCATTAAAGAACATGTTAGAAAAAAGTGCTATAAAAACGCAAATGTCTCCTTTTTCACGAACCCTGTATTTACTTAGAATAAGTGATATCTGTCATGTGAAAGGCGTTGTTGTTTATGAATGGATGTATGAATGTGCTGAATGAATGAAAATACCAAATCAGTTTCTACCTAGTTTTAGTAGATATAAAATTTAAGATATAAGAATACACAAAATATACTTGCTAATAAAAGTTTTCCATGAGAAAGAAGTGTGTTTTAAATTTTAGGGGGAAAATGTGACAAGAAAACAGGAAATAAAGAGTCATGGTGGAAGAGACTGGGCAGGGATAGAACTGGGGTACAACTTTGGGGACACATCCAACAGCCTGATTGTAAGTTACTTCCGAAAGGTGTTTGCCATTATCCTTGGGTTATTAATTCATGATCTAGTTCACTTGTCCCTAGAGGTCTAGTTCCGGGAGCATGTTATGGCTTAAATACTCACAAACCTCAGAAATCTGGCTTATGATTACTTCACTTCAACACCTTAGACTCAAAGTGTACAAAGTGGACACTTTCTGGGTCTTATCAATTAATGTGAAACTCAACTGAACAATTCAAACTCAATACACTTTCCTGACATACAGGGCTTGGAGATTTGCTTGAATTGGGACAAGCTGGGAGAGACAGATGGTAGAAGGAGACTTAGAGATACCCAGGGAATCACTGAGGAAGTGGGGTACTTGCTACTGTCTTGGTTTCATTGAGAGCCAAGAGAACAATGTTTCAGGGGCTTCCTCCATTATTTTCTGCTTCACAGAGACTTGAGCCTTTGTGAAGGGTTAACTGAAGAACAAACGAAATCAGAGACATTTTCAGGAAGAAAGAAGTAAGGTCCAGATGCTGCTTTGGGGATCACTGGGTGTGGCCCCTCCAACTGTACAAGCATATGTTGACTCTTAGGCCCCTTGAGACTGGAGTCAAGTGGGTAATTAGTACTATTATCTATCAAACTACAATATGTTATGCCATTTTAATACATAGTTTTATATAAGCCATATATTATTTACTGTAGATTTTAATTTTGGAAAAGCATTGCTTATTTAATAGAAGCCTACAAATGGGATCTAATGAATAGGTTCGGGGAAAAATGCATAATCGTCTTAATTGAACATGTAAAAAATGTCACATTTTAAAATGGCTCAAAATGGGCTCAGAATGGGCCATCCTGACTTTTTCCAGAGCAGATTCTAATGGTTTGGTCTAATGCTTGGATCCAGTTTCAGTTGAAATTCTTTATTTCTGAATGCAATTCAAGCCAGGTGTAAAGATACTTACTCCAAACATGTTTTTCACCCCTTTTGAGTAATTCACTTCTATAGAAAAAGAAATTTAAGATACACACTCATATCTTGGTTCTGGGGATTCTTTCTCAGGGTCTCTTCTCATGCTTCCCAGTCTCCTAACTCATAGTTTGGCATAGCTGATTACTTGTAGTGAAAATATTTTTCTTATTGATTGATGTCTTAGCAAAGGACATAGGATAGATACATGCCATTAGTTACAGAACAGACAAAATCTTTTAAGTCTCAGATACAACTTCTGATATTTAAGTTACTCTTCATTAAGAAACGAGTAGTCCCATGAGACAAGACAGAAGCATATGGAAAACACAGAAGATCCATCTGGTCCTGGTAGCATTTGCCTCTGTTTCCACTGATAGGTTTTCTCTGCCAATGAAATAAGCCAATTCAAGCTGAATTAAAAGTATATAAAGACAGGTTTATTGGTGGCAGCTCTTGGGCAGATTCACAAGGAGGTCAGAGAAGTCTTCATGCAGTCAGGGAGACAGAAAAGCAGGGTGTGGGGTGAGGGAGATCAGCTTTGGGCTGGAAAGTTTAGGGTAGAGGGAGAGCCTGGAGACCAGGTCCACTTTGGTATGTTAACCAGCTTGTCCTAGGTCTGAAACCCGACATCCACTAGTAAGGCAGCCTGCTCAGGGTTCCATGAACAATTCTACTTCCTCTTTGCAGCTGTATGCCATCTTCACCAGGGTTTCTTATGTGGTCGGCAATTGTAGCATTGTGATGAGGGTGCTGGGATGCACAGCCCCCTTATCCAGACTCTTACTTATCTTGGACATAGTTAAATGTTATGACACTTCCTCAGTTTGTTGTTGCAGGAGGATAAAGCCAAGAGTGACATCTGCAGATCCTCTTGTGATGGAGGAAAGGATAAGAATGAGCAATGAGGGTTAGAATCTCCCTTTCACCCAGACCTCACTTGGGCCTTCTGGAATTCCTTGCATTAGTACAAAAGCTGTCTGATTTGTGGGAGGAGAGTCCTGTTCTTGCCCTACAACAGTACAATGTGGAAAGTGGTTTGGGCCCATTAGGTAGACAATGAATCAAGGTTTAGCAAAGGTTCCTTAGGGCAACTCAGTAGAGAGAGCTACAGTGTGTTTTAGTGTGGCTCATGTTTTCAAATTTGCTAAAGCATCCCTGGATTGAGTGAATTACCCGAGAAAAGTAGACTCACCCGCTCTTCAACTGCTTTCCTCACTGTGAGGTAAAAGGAGCACCTGTTAGTTGCAATCACTTTTTAGGAAGTCCATGAAGTCAAAGTTGCTTTTTAAAAAAATTAGCATGAAAGTACTAATGCATTATTTGTGTTCTGAGTCTCAAATTGTCTCATGAGCAAACATGACACTTTCCAAAGGCTGCAAGATACTCATAATTGCACCAGACTGATGGTGGAAGCTAGCACAGCTGCCTTTTGTCTGTGAGAATTTGCAGACTCTGTGAAGTGTGGGTAGAAAGTGTAGCCAAAAGCTGAGCATTATGGGTAGATGGAGGCCAAGGAATTTCAAAGAGTCTGTGGCCCGCCTTGACTCCAGAGTGAGATGCTGTGTAAAAAAACAAAACAAAACAAAACAAACAAAAATAGTTGAAAAACTATTGTCGCCAGTGAAGCTGAGCAGACTTTTTTTTTTTTGTCTTTGTTCTCTAAGCACACGGTATAGCAGCTGCTTATACAGTGGTTATGTTCCTTTAGGTTTTTTTATTTTTTTATTTTTTTATTTTTTATGGAGTTAGAGATGATTTCCAGCACACAGGAGCCATGCAGTCAATATGCAAATATTAATACAGATTTTGGTTCCTCTGGTGTCTTAAAACCAATTTCCCGTGTCTATTGAGAGAAGAACTACATGAGAATCCAATCCAGTGATTTTGGTTTCATTAGGCAGTAATGGATTTGGAAAAGCACAAAACAAATGCATCTCTTTTTAGGAAAATAGTGTTTGTAAGTATGCTTTTTCATATCAATGCATAATGGATGCACCAGTTACGTATTTCCACAAATTTCCTTTTATTTGTATTTATGTGTATATAGTGTATATATATACATATGTGTGCCACCTATGTATGAGTACCTATAGGAGTCAGAAAAGGTCAATGGAACCTTGGAATAGGGGGTTGTAAGCCCCCCACATGGGAGGTGGGAATGAAACTCAAGTCTTGTGGAAGAACAACAAGTTCTTTTAACTACTGAGTCACTTCTACAGCCCCTACTGCCGTTAAACAAATAATTAAGTAGCATTTGAGATATTTTACATTCTAAGATAAGTGTAAGTTGATGTTGTCCACGTAGACCAAAGCTCATTTTGGGCCTTCAATAATTTGTTACTATGAAGTTAACTTGACACCTAAACTTTGGCAGCTGTTGGTGGTGATGTTGGTGGTCAGAGTCATTTTTTTTTAAGGAAAAACCAGGAAAGAATGAGTGGTTCTGGATTAAGTGGACACACTCAGAATAAATCCAGTTAAGTCCAGATTTCCTGCTGGTGGCTGGTACTCCATTCTTTCCTTTGCCCCAGCAATGGTGTCTCCAATCATGTTCTATTTTCTGAGAATTCCTGTCAGTGCCTTTCCCTTTCTGGACCTATTGCTGAAGTTGCAATGGAGGTCATTGCACTCTGTTATGTTAAGTTGGCCCTATTTATCTGGTGGGAAAGAGCATCTCTTGCCTGGCTTTTGTCATGTTCTATTTTCCAGAGCTGGGAGTTGTATTTTCTCTAGAGCATCATCACCAACAACTTAGTCTCTTTTTCTTTGCTGTGCTCAGCACCTTCCAGAAATGCCAAGGCAGCAGCTTCCCATCTGTCTACTCCATTTCTTACTACAGCAAGAGGGACCTGGGAAAGAGAAGCACAGCTGGCTGCTGCACATCTGCTCTAAAGGGAAACACAGCTGGCTGAACATCTGCCCCATAGAGAAGTACAGCTGGCTGCTGCACATCTGCTCCAAATGATCTGACGGCAGCAGGTGCCTGCTAACCACTTTACAGTCGTCCTCGAGAAAAGCCATCTCTGCTCAGATGGATGTAAGTTTCCAGAAGCCAGGGATGTAAAGCCAAAAGCCATTCCAGAGTCGGTCCACTTCTTTTCTAACTACTTTTATTCACTCAATTATTTACCACTATCAGTGTGTGTGTGTGTTTGAGAAATTTTCATGTGAGAGTGTAAGAGTTTTATACTAAAATGAATTATTGTGTGATTTTGGAAATTCAGAGAAATTATGAACGATGACGATCAAGTTCATGTTGCTGCATTCTGTTTTTCACAGGACTCTGCCCCTCACCCTCACACCACACATCAGGGTTCACTGCAGATGCTGTTTGAGTGGTGCCTTTATTTACTGGAGGATGAGAGTTCCACGTTGTAGCTGTATATCCCTCCTGTGGTGAAAGCAGGACAAAGAGCAAGTTTATAAGTTTATGTTTTTTTAATTTTTAATTTTTTAAAAGTTTTGAGTTTGATTTTCTTCCTTAGTCATAATTATATTCTATGTGGAGATATTGGCATTTATAGTAAATAAGCCCAAAATAGAAACATTTCATTTATCTGTTGCTGTAACTCATGTAGTCTCATTGAACTACTCATTTTTAGTTTAAGGAGAACAGATCTCAACTCCTTTAGATCTTTCTGCACTTGGGTGACAATTAGCAAGTACTGCCAAGGTCAAGTGGAATTGAAAAAAAGCATGTGCTTTCCAGTGGCTCCCTTGATAAGTTGAAAAGGTAGAAAGACTCAGCCTGAGGTGTCCCTCTACTTCCAGAGAGAAGACCCACATGGGAGCAAAGACTGTCTCTCACTGAGGATGAGGATACATCAGCCATCTTGTCTTTCTTGCTTGGCCACGCCTCTTTAAATCTTGCCTATGTATTGTGGCAGGTTGCCTTTCATGTCCTCCCTTCTTTTTCCTTCGTTTCTTCCCCATGCTCTTTCTCCTTTCCCTCTTCCTTTTCCTCCTTCTCCTTCTCCCCTTTTTCTTCTGCATGTGTTATTATCACATGATCTTAGGATATAATGTTTCGTACTACGCTAAGCTTTGTAAGGCCATATTAGAATGTTTTCCTTAGTTCCTGAAGAAGCACGCTAAGGATGGGAAGCAGAGGCTTATTTTGTTTCTGACTTTCTTAGTTCATACCAGGATCTTTCTGCCAACTCAATTAATTAAACAATTGCCAACAGAAACCCAAAGGAGTCAGACTCTGTTCAAAGGAGCACACCTTGGGTGCTATGTTATGGTGCTTGATTGTGATGACACTTAACTTATACAAAGGTCTCATTAATGAATGCCATCATTTAACCTATTAAAATGATTTGTAGGGAAAATGACTTGGCTCTCTCAGTTCAAAGGAATTCTGATATTAACATCTGTGTTACCCACATTTGTGTTGAAATCCTAACCCTCAAAGTGGGAGATGAATAGGTCATAGGGTGGTTCCCTTAAAGGATTGAGTTAAAAGAAACCCAAAGGACAGCCCAATGCAACTTCTACCACTCAAGGACAAAGGAAGAAGGTAACACCCAAGAAGCACAGAGGGGCCACAAGATGAATCAGGCAGCGTCTTAATCTGGGCTTTTGTGCTTCCAGCACTGTAAGAAATGAATTTCCTTTATTTGTAAGGTATTTCTTACAGCAGGCTAATAGCACGAGACAGAAATGCCTTTGTATCTCACTTTTCTCTGTGTCTGCTGGGTTTCAGAAGTGCTGGCTTCCGTCAGGCACAGTGTACCTCTTACTTGAGTCTGTTGATTTGTACAAAACTAGCCCCCAAACAAGGACAACACACAGAAGGACAAAAGCTCTCCAGTCTTCAGATTCCCGTGGTGTATTAGGTACAATAGTTGCTTCATGTTAAACATAATGGAATGACCCTGTGCCTGGGATTCAGAGTGGCCTTGACCATATCCAAGCACTATCTTTGGACCATCAGTGACCTCTAAATCCACTGTGAGCTCAGGATGTTCAGAAGTAGGAGGGCTGTACTTGACTTGCTGTTTCAACATTAAGTAAGGTCCTATGAGAATAACACTTATCTCAGTGAACCCAGAGCACACCATAGCTTTGTAGCAGTCAAGAGTTCTCTACAGCTTCAGATGTGATATGATGAATATATATTATAAAGGGGATTTATTAGATTGTCTTGGACAACAGTTGTTGGCTAATCCAACAACGGCCAGAGATCAAATACAGTGTCTTTCTAAAAGGTTAGTAGATGTAAACTGGGATTTATTCTCAGAGGAAGACACAGAAACTTCCAGTCATTAGGATTATTTTTGAGGAGGATGAGGGTGAAGCTAGGTGAGGAAAATCCATCCTGGGTGCTTCTTTTTCGTTCTGATGAGGCTTTGTTGTAACTCAGCTTAGTTGTGCTTGTCTTACTAGATTTACAGTATCAATATGTTAAGGCCTAAAGACAAAGGGGGTTTAAATCAATGTTGGCAGAATTATAAGGCCACGAGCTGTAAGCCTTCAATTGTAAATACTTTATCTAGGGAAACAGAAAAATGACTATTTGACCTATTTTAGGAGTTTTGTAAATTTTATGATTGTAGTTCAGTGTTCAGGCAAGAGATGTCTCTTTGCAAGCTTATAGTGTTCTCATATTTAAATATTTCCTACTGAAAATTACAATGATTTCCATTAGCTTATTGTAAATTCACAATATATATCACACCACACCCCTGACACATGTAAATGTGTATGTCCATGAAGGTTATCCCATATCTTTAAGTTACTGTGTAGAGATCCCCTGCTCTGGAGTCAACAACCACAAGGACACTATAGGAAAGTGATGGCTAAGAAGCACAGAGGGGCCACAAGCTGAATCAGGCAGCACCTGAGGGAAAAAAAAGACCTGAAACCATGAGAAAAATGCCCTTGATATCCTTGACACATTGAGATGGTTGGTTATTGTAGCATAAATTAATGTAATAAGATTCAAATAGTCCTATTCTTGCTTGAATCAAATTCATAGAACACCACTTAACTTACTATTGGTTTCGATTCAAACATGAATTACGTATATATAAAAGTAACAGTACAGAGACATGCTGCCAAGGAGTGTTGCAAACTAGCCTTCCTGAATGGCTCTTGATAATAACCAGGTGCACAGGCATCACACAGAGTGCTCTCTGATGAAGTTTTCAGGGTAGCTTGGACTCCTCTCTCTCTCTCTCTCTCTCTCTCTCTCTCTCTCTCTCTCTCTCTCTCTCTCTCATCCCTTAAAAATGGTCACAAATGTGCTGGGAGTGCCTACTAAGACAAGGAGTTGCCAGCTGGTATTGTCTGGTCTTTGTTTCAGTTCCTCCTAGAAATAGTATACGTTCAAGCCAATAACCCAGCATACCATATAGGTAATAAAGGAGCATTAGCTACACAAAGAAAGCATGTGCAGATGGCTTTCTTGCTGCCCTGGGATCATGAGCAAACCAACTTAACCTGCATCCTTGTCTCTGCTGTCCCTTGCTAACCTTGTGTTAGTGAGAAACCCTGGTGTTGTTTATCTTGTCTCACAGGTCCTGTGTAAGCAGCTATAGCACAAGACCATGCTTATAAGAAATGCTCTCTCTCTCTGATGGTGTGTGTGCAAGTGCAAGTACATACATGCCATAGCATACATGTAGATGTCAGAGAACAACTTGGATGTTTGTCCTTACTTTCTAATGCCTTTGAGACAGGGTCTCTTGTTTGTCAGTGTACATGCTGGGGTAACTGGCCACTCATCCTCTGGAGAGTCTTTAGTTTTCACCTCCCATCTGATATTAGAAGTGTTTATAGACATGTGCAGCCACACCTGTAGACTATGGGTTTCAAAGCTGAGACACTCATGGTTGCATGGCATGCACTTTATGCACTGAGCACAGGCTTTATGTACCAGCCCTCAAACGACATGCCTATGATTTGAATGGAAAGAGAAATTTAAACTTGGCTTCAAGGTATATCATGCTGCCTCTCTGCTTGTTACTGGCAAGCTTGGTTGACATGTATGCTGGAGTTGTAATTGTTCACAGTGAGTGCCTTACCTTAGCTTTGGATGTGGAAACCAAGAGCCACAGACTCTCAGAACAGAAGTTTTCCAGGCATAGTTTGAATGCATGTCCTTTCTTCCTAAAATGGGTTATCACTCTTGGCTTTTGTCAAATGGCATAATTTCACAGATAGTGCTGCTCTGATGGGTGGGATCACTCAACCCTTTTGTATTGGGTGGTCTAGCTTCATTTCATTATCTAGATTAGTGAGTTCTGTGTTTCTTTAGCTTAACCTATGCTGTTCATTCTTGTTTCTGATTTTATGTTACTCATGTTTCTACCTTTGATGGGGGCAGAACAGCTGATCATGCAGGCCCTGTTCTTTTTCCTACGAGGCTGTTAGAGCAGATGCATACCTAAGGGCTGAAGGATGAAAATCACCTGGAAGAAGAAAAGGTAGATTGCCTGGGAAGAGTGTATAGGAAGGATGCCTTCATTCTGAGATCCTGGTTGGGTTCACTGGCAGTTGAGGCATCAAAGAGATTGGCAGATCCCTGAAGAAAGGAACAAAGGACAGAGAATATGGCCAGAGGGAACTGATCTATGACTAGAGCCAGAGTGTAGAACTGAAGTTTCCAGGGCTGAGGAGATGTCTCAGTTGGTAGAATGTTGCCTTGCAAGGCTGAGGATCTGAGTTCAGTCCCAGTTTCCAGATTTTAAAATCCTGACATGTTGGCATCTTCTTGTAATCCCAGTATGGGGGAGGTGGAGAGAGTAGGTTCTCTGGGGTTCACTGGCTGGCTACTCTAGCATTGATCACCTTTTCCTCCAAGGAATTAGACACTGTTCCCCGAGATGACAGCTTAGGCTGTCTTCTTGATTACATGTGTGTGTATACCTGCACACCCACATGTGTATACATGCATACACATCATGCATTATTAAAAAAAGGAAGTTTTCATCACACTCTGGAAAAAGTCTTCTTGCATCCATTATTATAAGAAAGGGTTTAATTTTTTATTATTATCATTTATTACAATTTATTCCATTTGTAATCTGACTGTGTCCCCTTCCCTCCTCTCCCAATCCCACCCTCTCTCCCTTTTCTCCCCCTATGCTTCTCCCCTAGTCCACTGATAGGGGAGGTCCTTCTCCCCTTTTATCTGACCCTAGCCTATCAGGTTTCCTCAGGACTGATTGTATTGTCTTCCTCTGTAGCCTCTGTGTCTTCCTCTGTGGCCTGGTCAGTTTACAGACTGGGAAAGGATCTTCACCAACCCTATATCTGACAGAGGGCTGATATCCAGAATATATAAAGAACTCAAGAAGTTAAACAGCAACAAATCAAGTAATCCAATTACAAAATGGGGTACAGGACTAAACAGAATTCTCAATAGAGGAATATAGAATGGCAGAGAAACACTTAAAGCAATGCTCAACATCCTTAGTCATCAGGGAAATGCAAATCAAAATGACCCTGAGATTTTATCTTACACCCATCAGAATGGCTAAGATCAAAAATTCAATGACAACACATGCTGGAGAGGATGTGGAGAAAGGGGAACCCTCTTCCATTGGTGGTGGAAATGTAAACTTGCATAACCACTCTGGAAATCAATCTGGTGCTTTCTCAGACAATTAGATATAGTGCTTTCTCAAGATCCAGCTATACCACTCCTAGGCATATATCCAAAAGATGCTCAAGTATAAACAAGGGTATTAGCTCAACCATGTTCCTAGCAGCTCTATTTGTAATGGCCAGAAGCTGGAAAGATAGGGTTTTTAAGCAGAGTATTTATGATGACTGGTTATTCTTCACTGGCCTATGAAGTCTAGGATCTCTATGATGTACCTCAGCCATTAGTGAGCTTCTATTTTTGTTAAATAGTTTGCCCCTATAATGAAGTGCTTTCCTGAAGTCTGAATAAAAATAACCTTTCAATTCCTAAATTCAGACCGCTTCCTTTCAATGAATCCGTATTCCCTTGTTTAACAATTGAAGTTGGGAAAACACGTTCTTTTAATGATTTTCTTTTTCTAGAAAAAAAAAACGTAAGAAGGCTTATTAGCAGCTCAAATGTGATCACTCCCTTTATTCTCTTCTTATTGAGCTATCAAAGAGCTTTGCCAACGGCATCTGCTTTTCCCTCGCTACCTCCTTTTCCTCCCGAATTATGGTAGAATTCAACTGGGTCCAGTGCTTTGTCAAATTGAATAGTTTTAATTGCCTTATTTGCAGAGGGAAAATCTTTTAATATTTCACTTTTACCCTCAAGATATTATATTCTTAGCCACGTGACCTTCCCCTCTCCTTCATGGTGAATAATAAGATGAAGCTACGTGCTTAGTCTTTCCCTTAGAGATTTTTATCTTTCTTCCTTTCACTTCTGCATGTTCTCTCTCCCCTCCTCCTTCCTGCTGTAATCTCTATTTTCTATCCTTCTGTGTCTTTTATTCTCACTTTCTTCTCTTCTCTATATTCCTCTCTTCATCCATCTTCAGCTATGAATTTTCCTGTAACCCCAAGTTTAACTTTTATTTTTCTTTCTCACTTTTTAATTTATTTCATCAATTTTGTTAGACAACATCTCATACAGTCCAGCCTAACATTCAATTTACTATGTAGCTGAAGCAGAGGCTGGCCTTGAACTCATTATTATTTCTCTACCTCTTAAGTCCTGGTATTTTAGGCATGAGCTACCATACTGGGTACTCTCTCCATATTCTATCTATCATTTGTCTGTCTATCTATCTCTCATCATCATTTATCATTGATTTACCCTGTATTCTTATAAGAAGAGTAGAGTTGGTCCTGAAAGGATCTGTGTATGTTCCTCTTTTTTTTATTAATTTATTTAATTTTATATCAATCACAGGTTAGGTACTTTGCATCCCAGGCATAGCCTCCTCCCTCATT
>CM053760.1:48694083-48714378 GCA_028658305.1 Pachyuromys duprasi
TATAGGTCTATTCAATCTTCCTATCTGATCTTGGCTTAATTTAGGTAGGTGGAATCTCTCAAGAAAATTGTCCATTTCATTGAGATTTTCAAATTTTGTGGCATATAGGCTTTGGTAGTAAGACCTAATGATTGTTTGGATTTCCGTATGTTCCTCTTTTGGTAGGCCATTCTCCTGTAATTTCTTTAGCCAGCGCCTTTGTGTACACAGAAAGGAAGTGACTGGTTGATGAAACCTAGGTATTTCTTTTTGTGATGTGGACATTTGTTACTCCCTGGTCATGTTGTCCCTCCTGGTTTCCTACTGGGGACTATTGCTTGATATTCCTTTCTTTGCAGAAATCAACTTATGAGAAGTCCTCTTGAGTTCTATGCTATGAGGGCAAATGTGTCAGGCTCTGGTGACCAGGACAGTGAGAAACATGAGAGGGTCCACGGCTCCTTTGTATTGCTCATGTGTTTCCATCCCTTTCATCTCTGCGGCTGGTCTTGTGCCTTCTGACATCACTAAGCACACACGACTTACTTTACATCCTTGTGACTAGTATAAAAAAACATTTGCTTTTTGTAAGATGTTTTAAAATCTTCAAGATATTTATTTATTTATTTATTCAAACTGTTATTTTTCTCACCAAAATTCTTCTTTGTGTTTAACATGGCTCAATGGGAGAAAAAGCTGTGTTGTATAACTCTCCCCAAAATTCTCCTTTATACTTCAAATTATACATTTGTCAAAAAGGAATCTATTGAAGCTTCTAAAAATAAGCTACTTTGTATTTAAATCCAATTGTAGTGTTACGAATTGCTGTCCACCCCATCTTCTTTATTTGATCAAAGTTCCATGATTTTTTTCTTGTCTTAAAATTCTGCAAAAAAACCCTTAATTTTTTAATGTTCCTTCCTTTAAAAATATAATTTCTCTAAATACTCAATCCCCCTTCCTATCTATCTCTGGGTGTAACTACTGTAGTGTGGACCTAATGGAGACAAGAGTTTTTCTCTGAGGTAGAAACATTTCCTTAGAGGAACTAAGAGAAGGGCCCAAGGAAGTGATGGATGGCATGTAGCGGAACACTGTCTTCCACACATGACAAGGTGTTCTGAAACTTTCAGCAGCTGGAATTATCAGTGCAATATCTACCCAAGATCGTTCCCTTCAACAATCTGGTCATGTAGAGAGGGAGGCGATCATGAGGTGCCATCCTCTCTAAGGATAGAAACACAGTTGATGATTACAGGGGAGAAACAAACATTTACAGCGTTGTAGCAGAGTTTCTAATGCTCCTGTAAAGAAACACTCATCTGTGTTCTTGGGAGCAATGTAATGAAGGTCACTGGGTCCCCCACACAAAAAGGAATGGAAAATAGATAGAGGAGAATTACTTCAGAAGAGGGGAAAAACTCTTGTTTATTATATATCCTCTTCCTTTACAGTCAGTTAAAAATGGCTGCCAGAGACCAATAATAAGACTTAGTAAAGGTGCTTGCAGCTGAGCCCGATGACTTGCGTTTTCTCCTTTAGGACTCACATGGTGGAATGAAAGAACTGATTCCTGGCCTCCATGTAAGTGCTGTGGTATGTGCAAATGCACACACACACACACACACACACACACACACACACATGTGGTACAAATTTTCAAATAAAATTAAAATTTCATGCAGACACAATTTCTTTTAGTAGTAATTTTAGCCAGGGACAAATGTCAGTACACTAGGAATTTTAAAATCTCTTAATCGTTTGCACAGGGCTACAGTGGAAACACTTATATTTGTTTCCTGGCGCTTTTGCAACAAATACTACACAGGGTGGGTGGGGTAAACAGCAGGATTTCATTGTCTCACCGTTCTGGAGTGTGGAAGCTCAGGATGAAGATTTAAGCAGGACCTGTGATGCCTACAGGGAAGAGCCCTCAGCCCAGCAGGAGCTACCCATGCAGTAAGTATCAGAAGATACAGGGGAACCACATCATCTAGTTGGTGTCAAATAGTTCTTGCCATTGGCTATCCCAAATTCTGGCAAGAAAAGCCCATTTATCAAGCATCTATAGGAACATATGGGAGCTCATCCTATGCCATGGTGTGGACTTGCATTTGCTGAGAGGATTTAGCTTCTTCTGCCTCCTATCAGCAGCAGAGAAGAAAGCTTAGGCCCTGGCAACATACTAGTTCTCAAAAAGACCAAATTGTGGAAAGTTGGGTATGATGGATATCTTCTGTTCTATAAAATCCAGGGTTTGCTCTCACAAGGATAGATAGCTGCTCCCTGTAAGAGTTTTCACTAATGTGTCTATAGGACACCATGCAATATCATCATCTGGGATCAGAGGGCATCAAGCAAAACCATCTGGGAGCTTAGAATGCTTGATTCCTAAACACTTCAAAGAGGATTTGAGGGATACATGAGTTCTGTCAGGTAAACCGCACCTTGTTGCGGTCTCTTTCTCATATTTTCTCTTCATATTGCTTGCTATATTTTAATTCTCTGCATAACTATGACTCACATAATGCTGTTCTCTGTATAGAATTGAAAAGTTGTGGAGATAGAAGAGATTTTAAAGAAAAACACTGTTAAAATGTCTATGTACAATTGAAGTACTTATATTCTTATATTTATAAAAATGTAAACCTGAGCCAAAGTTATTTAATTAACTGCTGGGGAAGTGATTAGTCTGACACAAGAGACAATCAGAAGGAAAGTGGTTCCTGAATCCCTCAGAAAAGCTATGCTGATGAGACCTTGCTAAGGAGGAACCTAATTAGGCAATACTTTTCAATGTATGAAACCTTAATTTTTGGGATTGTCTTTTCTACTAGGCAGAGATAGTTTGCTCATATTAGATTCAATCAATAGCATGCGAGGACATGGACTATTGGCTTTAATAATTAATGAAGAGCATCCAGCATTGACATGACTCTGACATGCTCTGTCTGCTGAACCACACTGCTACATAGGAGGAACACGCAGTTCTCAATTTGTCTGAATTTCAAGCCTTAGATATTTTTCAACAAAACCTTTAGTGTGATCCTCAGACCTATGTATGCATGTATTTATTTCTTCACTTGTTTTCCATCTCTCTTATGGTCTTGTCTCTCATGCTAGAACAAAATTTAATGAAAACATGGCAGTACGTTTTATACTATTTGGAAGCAATGGCAGCTCAAAGGAAATATTTTGGAAAGGGTAAAGGGAACTAAAATTTAGTTTCGCCAAACTTAATGACCTAAGCTTCGCTTCTTGGAGCTACAGGGTATAGGAAGATAATTGACTCTTATAAGTTGTCTTCTGACCCACCACACCTGTGTGCCATGGCATGTGTGTGCACACATGCACCCCTACAAACCATAACACACATTGTTACTTTGTGTGTGTGTGCGTGGTAGAGATTAGAGAACAAATATTGGGAGTTAGTTTTTTCCTGACACATTGTGGCATCTGAGGAACAAAGTCTCAGGTCATCAGACTTGTGACCAAGAGCTTCTGCCTATTGAGATAGCTCACCAGCCAGAGACAGTCTGTTTTAATTCTTCAGGTCTGGTATTATCTTAATCTTAATAGAACTGCCTGAGCCATTTTATAGCATTGTTTTACTTCAGTTCCATCTCACTACCTACCTTATCTCAAGGACAATCTCAGTGGAGAAAAAGGTTTGTCTATTTATTTACAGTGTTCACTCATTTATACATATTATACATGGCTATATAACTGTGTATATACTACAATGGAGGATGTATACAGTGATGACCCCATAAGATAATATCGTTCTGTGAGGTTGGCACCACTGTGTGATGTTTGCACACTGAAACCACAAGGACACAGTCCACAAAATGTACTTGTGCTTTTAAGTACAATGACTATTTATACATATTCACATATCCATGCATATGTAAGTGCATGTTTAAATAGAGATAGGTAGAAAGAAAGAGGATGAGAAAGGGAAAAGAGAGCGGTGAGGAGAGAAAAGAGAGAATAACACAGCAGCCTTGTTGCAACAAGCTTCTATTAGCAAGCATGTGTGCTCTCTATATTTCCATATAAATGTGGAATTTGACATTCTCTAGGGGTCAGTGATGAAGTCAACTCATTAACATTCCAGGGGGAGCAGTAATTTTTGCTTCAGATTCTTGGGTTGCAAAGGTTCTCTCTCTCTCCCGTTCTCTCCAGCTTTTGTTCTTATTTGCTTTGTCATTTGTAAGCTGACTTGTACATAGTGTTCTGAAAGCCACATTCAGTAGCTCTCTCTCTGCACTGTGTTGCTGAAAGGTGGCACTGTGTCCTATTCTCTGTGAAAGAATACATTTTCAGATGTAAAAGGCAAGGAGGAACACACAAAACCTGAAGCTTGCTTCATGAATCATTCCTTGTCATCTGAGTGGAAAGACTCTGTGAGTCGCATTTCAGAGTTCCTGGGGGATCCATGTCACAGAACAAGCCTGTGGGCGCACTATCTTCTTTATGAGATAGGTCCATCCTCCTGAACAAGGGAGGGGGAGCTGCCCTCGATATCCATGGGTCACATGACAACACACAGCACTCTGCCTGTACACAAAACATTCTCCACTCTCTTGGGAATTCTGATGCTGCAACAGATAACCAGATGCTGTTGTCTGCATGGGGGGGAAGGGAAAGGATGTGCTTTTTCCAATCATAGTCATATAATTCTGTTTTAGAAAGACTTCTTTCAAGGTGTGTGTGTGTGTGTCTACATGTGCACCACATGCATGTTGGCAATTACTGAGGCCAAAACAGGGCATCAGATAGCTTCGAGCTGAAGTTATAGGCTGTTGTGAGCTATCTGACAAGAGTGTTGGGACCTGAACTTGAGTCTGGGAATGTAGCACTTGCTCTTAACCACCGGCCATCTCTTCAGCCACCATCAGTCATCTATATGTTAATGTTTGATTGGTAATAGGTCTACAAACTCAATCATTTTTGAACTTGAGAAATGGAGCCTCTTCAGGCATAAAATGTGCAGTGGTTAGATTGTACAATAAACTCTTCCAGATGACTGATAATAAAAGGGTTTGAAGTTGAAATTATTCAAATATTACAAAAAATGTTTAAGGTCACAAAGGCAGTTGGAATAAACATGGAGTAGTAATTAGAGAAAGGTTAGTTTTGCTTCAAGCAGAGTTTTGTTCTAATAAAGTGTGACAGTGGCAGTCACAATCAGAGCCTGAGAATATTCATGAACAAAAGGAAAGCAAGTCAAGGCTGGTGGGCTTTTGAAAGGAAACACACACACACACACACACACACACACACACACAGGAGAGCTATTGTTAGTGTAAACAGAAGAGATGATGTCAGTGGGAATTACTGTGGGCTCCTAATGGAATTCCTAAGCTGATGTCTGTGTGTTTTGATCTGGGAAGCTGTTTGGGATGCCTGACTTCTGTCTTCTGTGCTAGTATTGGTAGAAAGATGCTCAGCTGAGGTTATTATAATATTGTACTATTTTATGATAATTATTATTGTACTACTGTTATCATACTAATATTCATTTCATTGTTACTGTGATTTATTCTCCTTCATAAAAGGCATCTCCATCATATTTCCGAATATTTTACTGGGGCCTATTGGTTGACTCTCAGACTTTATTTTTTAATTTTTATTGTGGTTTTCAATTACTTTAGCTATCATACTTTCTCTTTTCTATATGATTTTATTTATGTTAACTGTTGTAGAGTTTCCCTCTGCTCTCCCTATTTTCTTGATTCTCTTTGGTTTCCATAATTTAGTTATTTGGTTCTGTCTCCTTCTTTCATGTTGAACGATGCCCATAAAAGGATAATTAGTCTTTTGTTTTTATTTATTTATTTTTATGTGTATGATATTTTTCCTGCATGGACATATGTCTGTATGTGTATGCTGGTGCTCGTAAAGGACAGAAGAGAGTGTTGGATCCCTTGAAACTGGAGTTAAAAACAGTTGTGAGCCACCACATGGGTAGTGTGAGTTGAACCCTGGTCCAATGAGAAAGCAGCCAGGGCTCTTAACCACAGAGCCATCTTGACAACCTCCCATTGATATGCTAATTTTTGGTAGTCCTTAGTACGTTTCAGAGATTTAGCAACAACAGCTGTAATATGTAGTATATTATCTATAATAATATGCAATGCATTATAAAAATACATGTTAACGTACAGCTATGTATTTATTGTATATATGAGAAATACAAATATGCCAAGTATTTATGTGTGTGGACTTATTAATTTTCTATTGCTTTATCACAGAAGAGCACAAACATGATGGTTTTAAATAACATGTATTATTAGCATACAGGTCTGGATGTCAGACGCGGTAGTGTGGGGAGCAGGTCTCCAGATGTAGCTCATACAGGGAACCAAGGTTTTGGAAAGTCTCCCTGATGCTAAAATGACTAGAGGAGAAAAGCTCTGGGATAGCCAGGGCCACCAGGAAGAGCCTCCACTGGTGGGCCCATCCACCTTACTGATGCAGTGCTTAGACAAAGATCGCTGTCTGGGAACACAAGCTCCATCAGTTTATATGGAAGCTGCTGTTTGCTCCTATTCTTGACAGAGGCATTTAACCCTGCCCAGATCTTGAGACTTCTTTTTGCAGAACTTTCAAAGTTGTTGATAACCTTCATATGAATGCCAAAAAAAGAGAGTAAAAAAAAAAATGAGGATGGGGAAAGAGAGGGGAGGGGGAGGGAAGAGGAGATGGAGGGAAAAGAGAAAGAAGTTTTTGCTCAAGTGACACTTTACCGGAATTTAGACTCTCTGCTTAGAGGCTTATAAAGACAAAACTATGGTCTTGGTTAGGCTGGGCTCTTGTCCAAGGCTCTGAGGAGTTTCTGGCCCCAAGATCTCCACTATAATTAGCGGTTTATCAAGCTCTTCTTATACCGTCCCTGTCCCTGGCCTCCCTTTTATGTAGTGGAGCCTGAGTATCTGCTTTGAAGGATGTGTCTTGGGTCCATTTGGGTAATCTCTTTAGCGCTGTGTAATGGTATTCATATTCATAGGTGTCACACGCATTCAAAGAGATCAGGCTTTGCAGGCATCACTGAAAGGCATCATCAGATGTCTGCCTCGTGCATTTGCCAATGAAGCAAATGCCAGTCAGCTATGTTACTCACTTGGGAAGAAAATTTAGTAAGGAAGAAACTCTTAATCAGATTCCCACCCAGCACTTGTCACCTGGAGATCACTGACAGAAGTCATTTGTGCCATTAATTTCTGACCACCGGAATCATCAGGCACACAGGGCTCAGTCACACAGTTCTCTCTTTCCAGACCCAGTAATCTGTGTGTTTTCCATCCTGGCAAGGGGTGCCAGCATCTCTTCCTGTCAGTTATTCTCTTGTACTGCTGATTCTGAGCTGCTGCAGTCCAATGTGCTTTCCTCCAAAACTCATGCATTGAAGTTTAATCTTTGAGGCACAGTTTCAAGGGGCTGGGCCCTTAGTGGGGCATGAGGAATCTGCCCTCATGGGTGAGATGAGTATCTTGATGAAATGGCATCCCGTTCACCTTTTCCCCATAGAAGATACTGTGCATAGCTCTGGGCATAGAAGTACCAGGGCTTCATTTGGGGAGTTGAAAGGGAGGTGTCACTGCATCTCCAAATATTCTTGACCTTAGACTGCTCAACCTTCAGAATTATGAAACATGCATTTCTACTACTTTGTTTTTTTTAAGTTGAAGGTGTGGACTGACAGAACAACATTTTTTCCTTTATTGCCTTTGAGCCTTGCAGCTACATTATGACATGCTTTCTTCTGGATCAGCATTTTCTTTAGGAAAAAAAGTCATTTAATAGCACCATAAAACTTGATTTAATTGATTAAAAGGGAGAAAATGCTCCTGATATTAAAATTAGACATCCATGTGGTTCCTTTGCAGTACCAAGGAACTTTTCATTGGTTCCTGCATTTTTTTTTTCTTTGAGAAAACAGCTTCTCTTAAAACACTGAAATCTGTTATCTGGGGAATAAAATATTTATGAAATCATTGTGATAATTTTATACACTATGCCAAGAAGCTAAACGTTGGATAATGACTGAGATGCCAGGCTGCATTTTTAGGAGGGAGTTGTGACTGCATCCTTTTAAGCTTTGGATGAAATTACTTTTTCTTAGAACATTGTCTTCAGTTGGTAGCAGATGAAATATTAAATAAATATGCAAGCCTCAGGGGCTTCTGCAGCCTCATTGAGACCTGGCTTTATTGATGTACTCTTTGAAGTCCTGCGCGCTTTTCAAACATGTCATGCGTTTTCTAAGATGAATTCCTCAGGCTGAAGCAGTATGGAGGGCAGAGGGCCAGGGGCAGCAAGGTGCATGTTCCGTGCTTTCCTTTGGCCAAGTGAACTGATCTAAATATCATTTATTACTTTGATGAAATTTGTCATTAACATACACCCCTGTTCCTTTCAATGAGAGACAACTGAAGCCATCATTTGAGTGATACATTTGGCTGTAGGAAAGGGCTGCTTGTCTGTTTACTCTTTGGTATGTGAAAAGTCATATGTGGCTAATTTTTACTCTAATTAACTTGTAATCATGTTCACTGATAACTCAGGGAAGGAATTCAAAGGACCATATAAAGGAATTGGAAACTGTTAAAGTTTTGGAAGGATATTGATATTTATGGACAAATAGTTTTGCTGTATTACTATATGTATATATATATATATATATATATATATATATATACAAACTTAAAAATTTTATTTCTAAGTGTCAAATTTTAGAAATGACACTTAAAGGCTATGAAATGCAATTACAATGTAATCAACTGGGTTATTTCTGAATTTTTTATTGTTTACTGATTATACTTCTCAAGAAAGGGATGTTTTGATATAAGTTGGTGGGCCCTACATGGAAAACCATGAATATTAAACGCCTCTTGGTAGTTTTTTTTTTCCCTGAGAATCTGGTAAAGTTCCCTGTGAAGATGTTTAAGTTCTAAAAGCCTTGATTTTTTTTCATTTGTGACATGGAACCAAAGAAATGTGACTATGTGTGTGACTAGGCAATGTGTGAATGGAATCTAGATTTTCATCACTGTTAGTGGGACACTAGTACCCAAAGGAGTTCACCACACTTTGTTCATTTTCATTCTTATTGCTTTTTGTGGAAATTGCTTTGTCATATACATGTAATGCAAAGACAATGATATTTTTAAAATGTGTATAAGTATTTTGCTTTCATGTATTTCTGTACCACATTTGTGTCTGGTACTCATGGAGACCAGAAGAGAAAGTTGAATCTCCTGGAAGTAGAGTTACAAATGGTTGTGTGTTGCCATGTGGGTGATGGGCTTTGAACCTGAGTCCTCTGGAAGAACAACCATTGCTTTTAACCACTGGGTTGTCTTTCTAGCTAGGAATCACTATCTTGAAATTCTTTTTGCGTGCATATGTATTTATAATGTATCTACTATGAAAAAACTAAAACAGACATTTCTTTTAATCATAAAAGCAAAGCTTACAGAATGGTAGAAATACACAAGTATTTCATTTCCCTGTCTGAATACTTCATAATCAAGACGACAATAGTGTAATCTAGGGCTTGTTGTTGACAATATTGAAAAACAAGAAAACAGATGAATGCAAAGGGAGATAACAGAATCTGTAATAAAAAGTAGTGACCCAAAACACATGAATACTGTCAGAGTGCTGCAGAGCTGTGATTGTGTATGTTCCCAAGACTTCAAGAAAAAGAAGGACATAATCAATGAGTTTTTTCACAAGGAATCCCAGCAGGAAATAATACAGAAACAGAAGTCCAGCAACAAAAATAAAATGTCTAAGAAGAGCATTGTTTTTGTTGAAGTATAAAGAACAAGCAAAACAAACAGAAAGAAGTTATAATCACAGTGGACCATAACCTGAATGCGTTAGTGAATATTCCAAACGAATGGTATATGTACTCCAATTGAAAGACGGGTCTGGGAATGAAGTCCAGAGGTAAAGTGCTTGCCTCGGATGCTCAAGGCACTCGGTTCAGGCACCGGTACTACAATACTACTGCCCCCACCACCAGCACAGCTACTACTGTGCTACTGGCTTATAACTAAAAGAGCAAGATTAAAAATATCAGTAATTGACTTTTGTGGTATGCTGTAAATAAGAAGCTAATTCTGAAAATATTTACGACGATAATATGAAGCAATGGCAGGCAGAATAACTACATTAATTCAGGTTAAGCCAGAATCATGACGAGCTCTGTAGGGCATCGGCTGATACAGTGATAATAAAGGTATTGCGTCTATGTAAAGGTTGAGACACGCTTCACGTCTGCACACCTGACAACGGGGTATCAAAGGAGAAGCAGTCACAGTCACCACTCTTCTGAAAGAACTCAACTGCCCTAAGAAAATGGAAGATGAAACAAGTAGAAAATAAGATAGATGTGTGGGAAGTGTCACCAGTGACTACATTAGGTTAAACTCTGAGCCATAAATATTTACAAACAAAGCAAAATGTGTATAAACAGGCCACAAGACAGAAAATAGATCTTAAGAAAAAGTGTGAGGGTATTGAAATCAAGTGCTTACACAGAAGTTTCTGGTTCTGAAATGCATATATTGGAGAAGAAAGATACAGAAAATCAATAACTTAAGCTTTCCTCCTAGAAAACTTGAGAAATAGCAGCAATTTAAGCTGAATTCAAGCAAAAAAATATGTTAGAGCAGAAATAAAAGCAACCAAGGACAGAAGAATGATATTAAAAATTGACAAAAGCAACAATGGGTTCTTTGAAAAGATCGATAAAATTGATTATCTCCTAGCCAGTCTGACCAAGATAAAAGGGGGCAGTCACAGATGATCAATTCAGAAACAAAAGCAAAGCCATCACTACTGCTCCAAAGAGACTGCAGGGATGTAAGAGGTGATGTAACTAATATGCAGCCAGTAATTACAAATGTAAGGACTTAAATCACAATTTCTTTAAAGAGATTTGCTTGTGTGCTTCAGTCTCCCCATAGCTGTATGCATAGCAATTACACACTTCAGTTTTGTTCTAAGTTATGTGCTAATTTGAGTTTGAAAATCTACAAATTTCAGGAAATGGGTCTGACAGCATTTATTTCTTACCCTAGCAGAACATAGTGCTGATGTTTCTCACAGATTCCTCCTAACTGGAATCCAGGATGAGTTCATTCTTACATGTTCACTCTAATTATTACCTGACTGAGGGCCATGACAGACCTTATAGGAACCCAAATTGGAATTAATTTAGCCCTTTTGCTCACATTCTGTTGAGTGCAATGCAATTGTATCTCTTAACTGTCATGAGCCTGGGGAAAATAGCCTTAGCTAGCCAAAATTAGCTCAGGTTGTATAGATTGAAGAGAATATAGCCCTGGTTTTGTTAAAATATGCCCATATGTTCAAAAATTATTATTTCTTCCTGTCTCTCATGTATTTTCTGCATCCAGAATTCTACAATTCTTTGATGACATTGTAGCCTATTCTGGTCTGGATGGAGTCCTCATAACACATCAGAGCTAGATTATGACATACTATCTTCAATTTACATCATATAATGATGAAATGGAGATGACAAACACCAACAGAGACATTATATTAGAATATGAAGATGTGATGGTAAATTTTAAATGTTAACCTACTACAACCTAAAGTCAGTGGGAAGAAAGCCTGAATAAGGATTGGCTAGATAATGTTGGTTTGCTACCATGCTTGTAATGGATTTTCTTGATTGCTTTAATTATTGGGATGGACCAGCCTGAATGTGAGCAGCATCATTTTTTATGAGTTGAGCCTTGAAATGTATAAGTATAGATAAACTAAGCTGAGTAGTAAGCAAGCAAGCAAACAAGGAAGCAAGCAAGGATTCAGGCTTTCATTCCTATTCTGCTCTTTGCTGTGAATATGATCCTTTAAATTCCTGCCTGACTTCCATGATATTATAAACTGTAACTTAGAATTGCAAGCCAAATACAACCATTTTCTCCTGAGTTGCACTTTTTTCAGGATTTTTTTCTCACAGCAAAGGGAATGAAACCAGAACAGGGAACACATAACATTGAATGGTGTGACAATGTCAGCATGCCCCTTGGCAGTTGTCATAAAGGTCCCTAACTGAGTTTAAGAAATTCCTGTAGTCAGACAGTGCCACCTACTCTGGGTGAAAGTCATTGACTTAATTGTCTGTTCTCCGTGTTCCCTAATTCTGGTTGGTTCTTGTCCATCAGTTCATTTGATTGTTGGAGAACATGCTCTTCCTCAGGATTGTAAGTTCTTTTAGTCTTCCTGTAAATAGAGCAAGAATGGCCCAGACAATCAAAGACTTGTAAATTGTGTCATGCGGATTCCTTGGCAATACAATTTCAATAAAAAATGCTTGATCCTGATCTCTTGATGTCCAGCCAGTTAAAGGTGCGCATGATCCCGTTGAAAGTTCTTTTTGTTAATTTTCATTTTTTATATTAATTATAGGTTATTTACTTTGTATCCCGGCTGTAGCCCTCTCTCACATTCCCTCCCAATCCCACTCTCTATCCCTCATTTTCTCCCTGCCCCTCTCTGAGTCTACTGATAGGGGAGGTCCTCCTCCCTTTCCATCTGACCCTAGTTTATCAGGTCTCATCAGGATTGGCTGCAGTGTCCTTCTCTGTGGCCTAGCAAAGCTGCTCCTCCCTCGGGGTGGGGGAGGTCAAAGAGCTAGCCACTGAGTTCATGACAGAGACAGTCCCTGTTCCCCTTACTAGGGTACGCACTTGGATGCTAAGCTGCCATGGGCTATGTCTGAGCAGGGGTTCTAGGTTATGTCCATGCATGGTCCTTGGTTGGAGAATCAGTCTCAGAAAAGACCCCTGTGCCCAGATATATTTGCTCTTTGTGGAGTTCCTATCCTCTCCACGTCTTACTAACTCCCCCTTCTTTCATATGATTCCCTGTCTTCTGCCCAAGGTTTGGTTATGAGTCTCAGCATCTGCTTTGATACACTGCTAGGTAGAGTCTTTCAGAAGCCCTCTATGGTAAGCTCTTGTCCTGTTTCTTGTTTTCTCCTACTTCCGATGTCCATCCCATTTGTCTTTCTGAGTGAGGGTTGATCATCTTACACCGGGGACCTCCTTCTTGTTTAGCTTCTTTAGATTTTAGTAAATTTATCCTATCTTAGGTCTAGCATCTACTTATAAGTGAGTATATACTGTGTGGGTCTTTCTACTTCTGGGATACCTCACTCAGGATGATCTTTTCTAGATCCCACCATTTGCCTGCAAATTTCATGATTTCCTTGTTTTTAATTGCTGAGTAGTATTCCATTGTGTAAAAGTACCACAGTTTCTGTATCCATTCCTCCACTGAGAGACTTTTGGGTTGTTTCCAGGTTCTGGCTATTACAAATAAAGCCGCTATGACCATGGTTGAACAAATGTCCTTGTTGTGTAATTGAGTATATTTTGGATATACGCCTAGGAGTGGTATAGCTGGGTCTTGAGGTAGCACTATTCCTATTTGTCTGAGAAAGCCTTTGTACAACATAGTTCTGTCCGATTTGTAGAAATACCTCACGTGTTTATAAACTAAATTACAGGTTCCTTAGCGTAGCCAGAATCTTGTGGTAAGGTCTTACTCTTCACTTGAGTTCAAGGAGACTGAATCATTCATTCTACTGAACTCTCAGCAGGGTCTTGTCATTCAAATCTTTTGAAAAATTCTCCTCATTCTTTGAGATATAAAATTGTCAACTTTTCAGCCAGGCAAGAATATAAATTTCATGACTTTTTCCTGTTGCCTTTCATGCTATTTTTGTTACAGGACTAACGACTTTAGTGGCATGTTTGTGATAACATCATGAATATCAAGAAGCATCATGTACCCAGAATATTGTTCCCTGCATCCACCTGACTAGAGCTATAGCTCAGAAGGTACATACTGTGTACTCTAGGTAGTGTGTTTTTAGGGTGTGATAAGCTTTTATTTTTTCTGACTCCTTTGTCATTGCACAGCTCAAAATATCACTTTCACAACCAATACCTTCATAACAATCACCCTCATAAACATGACCTTCCTCACTATCATTTTCAGAGCCATCACCTTCATAGACAACACATTAATATCCATCACCTCTGTAACCAGTATCTTCATAACCATCTCTTTCATAAGTGGCACCTTCATAAGCAACACCTTCATAACAAACACCTTCCTGAACCTCACCTTCATAACTAACACCTTCATAAACGTCACCTTCATAGATTTCACCTTTATAGCCAGAACATTAATAGCCATCATGCAGCCATCACCTTCTAAACCATCATCTTCATAGCCAACCTCTCCATGACTATCACCTTCATAACCAACATTTTCATAACTATCACAAGGACCTCTGAATGGCCAGCCTGCAGAGAGGAGGGATCTCTTGAATCTATCAAGCTACCTGTAAGTTATTGTGACTGCTTCAGGGTTGCAGATTATTCACACCTCCACGGGGGGTGCGGGTGGGGGTGGTGAGATTTTCAGCAATAAAGCTGCTTTTGAAATGTCTATAAGTAACCTGTAAGTAAATTCTTATCCATACTCATTGATTCATTAAATTGGGATTTTGTGCAATTGTTATTTTAGTCTGCTGTGAGTTCCCTATATAGGATGAATAAACAACACCTGTGTGTAGTGTTCCCCAGGAAGGTCTCTCATACTACAAGGTCCTTCACCAGAGCTGAACTGATGTCTGCGGCATGGCCTTGAGTTTCTAGAACTGCTGTGAGCTAAATAAACCTCTTTTATTTATGAAGTGTCTAGCCTCAGGAATTTTGTTACGGAAAGTTAAAAACAGACTAATGAAGATAGACTAACTTGTATGACAGCTGGAAATTTGTTTCTCATTCAAACAGAGTTCGGTGAGTATGGTCAAAACAGACTTCTAGGTGAACCTTCTCAAGAATCTAGACTTATTCATCATGTAACTCTGTACTCTGCTAGAACATTAACTTAAGAGAAGTAACATTATTCTTATATGTACTAGGTAATAAATGGAAGAAAATGTGGAGGAGTGCAGAGGAGCATTTGAAGTCTACAAAAATCAGGCATTTTCAAAATGTTCTGCTGTAGGATTGTTTGTTGATTGCTTTTTCTTTCACCCATGGCACGTGAGATAAGTTTGAAGGGGACCATAGATGGGACTTGATATAATTTGGACTTAAGGCAACAGGACAAATAAGAGAAGCCTGTGATTTTGTTAATGGTGAAGTCAGGGGTAGGTGAATTTTCCTATGAGTTTAAGAAACTACTAAGTGGGATTGGCTTGAGATAATTTCTAAGAAATATCTTTCAAAAGAACTAAGTGTGGAGGAGAAAGAAATTTCAATGCCAGGAGTCTGGGGTTAACCACTCAAGAGCTGAGAGCATGCTTTTTAACCTCTGAGGAGGAAAACATAATCATTGCAGTCAAGATTTCTTCTTTGGAGTCTCTAGTAATCAGTGAATCCAGAAGAAAACAATTCTCTACCCCAGAAACATCAAGTATCCTGTGTCTGTCAGGAGAGAACACCATACTGCAGCCACATGGGGGAAAGCTGCCTCACAGTGATGGGTTCTTAATGGGCTTGGACTGGGCTCTTCCATGTGGCCCTTTCCTATTTGGAATTTCATACATCTTGTTCTTTGACTTGGAATAGCCTAGAGAGATTTTATATTGTACATCTGTAGCAAAACATAATTAGAATTGTAGGCAAGTTCAGACAAACTTGTCTGTGAGTATTTTCTGAGGAAAGCTGTTCTCCTCAATAGCATTCCTGCCTTTGCCAACACTTTTCTTTATTACTGAGCTTGAAAAATCACTCATGTAGATCCAAGTACGCATGTCGGATTACTGACTACAAAATTTTCATACAACAACCTGGCAAGTAAATGATAGCAGAGCATGAGAATAAAAAGTCAAGCAGGTGCACCATAATGTGAACATGGAGGTGTGTGCAAAGGATTCTGTTCTTGCAGAAGACCTGAGTTTGGTCCCCAGCAACTGCATCAGCACAATCACCTATAACCTTAGGTCCAGGGGATCCAATATCATTTTCTGGTCTCTGCAAGCACATGCACATACATGGCACACACTTACATAGACACACAGGTATTCCCAGAAACAAAAACAATTTAAAAATGGAGAAGCAAGCACCAATGGCAAACTATTTAATGATAACACTTTATCCTAAATGAAACTATCAAGCAAAATTTAAATAAGTAACATTATAAAAGCTATACTTTGTGCGTGTGTTCTTTGACTTCTGAAGTGCTATTGAGGGAAGTGAATTGACAGTACTTGTCCCCTCAGCTGAGTTTTCACAGATGTGGTCAGAAGGTCTCAGGTACTGTATATGTCTGAACTTAATGAGTGAAAATAGTTCTAATGATATATTTTAATATTGTGGGAAAGCTACAACTGTAAGGTGTCATCTTCTGAACAACAGTGACGTGACATATCCATGACATCAGCTGGGACTTCTTGTGGAAGTCCAGCTGACTTGGGCCTGTGTCTTGTTGACATTTGGTCGTGGAAGGATGTATGGGAGCAGCCACTGGACATTCACCTGAGTATCCAGCTGCACCTCCAAGTTCTCTGTGTGCAGTGCTGCCCTAATTTTCTATAGCCTCAGATTCAGGTTATGGCTAGAGTATATAGGTTGGGGATGAGGGCTCAGTACATACAGTTATTTGAAAGCTATCGTCCATGCCGACTGGAGACTCTCCAGTATTGCTGCTCTGGGGTCACCTACAATCCTGTCATCAAGCCGTCACTGTAAGTAAACAATGAATTCATTGTTTCTCAGGGTGAAATGTGGTAGAATCATTCTTTGGTTTGCTGTTAGGCCCTTAAGAGGATGAAAGAGACATTATTCACATCTCTCCCAGAGAAGGGATTTTAGCAACAACTGTAGATGTTTTTTTTTTGTCCCGTGATCCTTTGAAAAGGCCAAATCTAAAATCCCAATATTCTGGTTGTTAGAACAATATCTGAGAAAAGCTTCCACTCAATCTATCATAAAATAGGGAGATAATTTTGTACTATTTTGGTGAGGCTGATCTTCATAAGAATCCTTACATGTGGAAGAAAGGGACAGAAAACAAATAGAGGAATTGACTCTATGGGAAATTGACTCGTTGTCTGAAGCTGGACATTGATCAAGTGATGAGGGGGAATTTCCATGAGAGAAAAGACAAGAAGATGAATTCTTCTCTTAGACAGCCTCAGTTGGCTAGCTTAAGCCTCTCTGGTCTTCCCAAACAGAAATTATGAACAGATGAGGAGATATTCTTCTGGTACTGGCAGTTACAGGTTGCTGAATGATCTGGAGACTTAATAATCTAGACTGCAAGTGCTTCAGAGACTTAGGGCTCCAGGCGTTTAGGTTAGAAGGTCACTTCTTCGAGCTATGACAACTGTCATCTCAAGCACCTGGTAACTTTTGGAATTCTCAGCTTCAGGCAGCAATGAGTAACAGCAAGAAGCAGTGGCTTTGAGCTTCACAGCTCTTGCCTGAGTCTTGGACGACAGGGACCTCAGGTTCTACAGCTTAGAGTGCAAAGAAATTTGGTTCTTAAGGCTCTGAAGCTTCTTGGAGTCCTTCCAATAACTTGGAAGGAAACTTAGAAGCCTCCAGTTTCTCATCTTTGGCATTTCACAAACTTCCATCTTTTTGAATCCCTGCTTCTCAGGGCTGTTCTTTTCCCTTCCATATATATATATATTTTACCTCCTTCTGCCCTGCTGACTCTACTCCTCTGGATTTCTTTAGTTGCCTCTCACTACTACAGCTGCTGCTTTTCTGAAGCTTCCACCACCTCCAGATCAGCCAGATCCATTAAGGAAAATGGTTGAAATTAGACAAGAAGAGAGGAGCCAAGAGATCATTTTGTGGCTGATTCAAATATCAAGCTGAGCAGCCTGATAACCAAATGGGGAGTGTGATAAAGGTGTTTGTCATAGTCGTACATGCAAATGAAAGATCATGGTCTGCACCAATCATGAAGCTTCCTGTGGGCCACCAGAGGAAGTGCTTCTGCTCTGACCTGGATGAAATAAAGGGTATGTAGAGTATACAAGGTTTTGTGGCTGCAAAAAGACTAGCATAAGCCCTTTGCAACAGTCCTTAGTCACAGCTGGATGGTGCTTTCTAGAGTGCCAATTATCATTTTTAGCAATCAAATGTAGCTACAGTGTGTCCTCCTCAAGGAATCTGAGTTGTATTCAAGGCATCTAAGCTGTCAAGAGGTCAGGATAGGAAGTAATAGATACTTTCTCACAGAAGTATCTATGAGCTGCCTATTAGCAAGTCAAAGCACTCTGACTCAGTACATCATGTTTGTTTAAAGGGAAAACACTAAACAAGTGCTTACAATAAAGGCCTATTATGAATCCTCCAATAAGGCCACACCTCTTAGTCTTTCTCAAACAGTTTCACCAACTGGGGACCAAGTATTCAAATACAGGAGATTCTGGAAGCCATTCTCATTCAAACTACCACAAGAACCATTTAATACTTTTTACCTATGATCTGAGATGATAATTTTGTATTTTCTAAGTCATTATCATTGTGGCATTATTACATGGGAGATAGAAAACTAATGTTGGAGCAGGTGCTAAATTTCTCTCAACATAATGTAGCCATACCAAGTGCAAATTAACTTGATATACAATCTGTCCACCTGTTCTTTATTATTTGCCTCTATCTCTTTATTTTTCCTACTCAAAACCTTGCAGGGAAGTATAGAAGTCTCATTAATTCCCCAAATTAGAAGATTCTAGAAATAGCTTGTGTATAAAACGTTTTGTAGAGTTGTAAATTGTTCCCTAGGTATCACCCTTCAATTGTCTGTTGATCTGAGATATGCATAACTTTTTTTCTTCGTCAATCACTAGTGCATGATGGAAAAACTGAATTTCAGATAACAATTAGAAAGGTAAACGTTGTCATTGATAACCTCAAAATAGTGGGAGCAATATCAGAAAGAAAGGAAATAGAAAGAAATTTAAAGAGTGGGACTAAAATAATTTTAATGATTTGTCAACTGAATGCAACCCATGTTAAGTGGTGTTGGGGACAGTAAAATAGATGTGGGCCACAAGTCCATCTTTAGTTCCAGAAAAACAGCTGACTTAAGTATTTACATGTAAAGACTTATTTAAAGATTGTTCTTTGCCTCACTGTGTTAATCAGTCAAGTATTGCATAATTGATCTAGACCAATTCAGGAGAGAGATATACACTGAAAAACATATACTAAGTCAGACAATGGTGATTCACAATCCCAGGCAAACTTGTTCCTGCACTTTCTAGAACATTATTCAATGAAGTGATTGTCCTCCCTTACTCCTGCTGGACTTACAATCCGGCTTTCCTCAATAGGAAGTGTGTTGGTGGCATTCTGTGGGATGGTAGCTGATATTTCAAATCTCTGAGACTGACGAGATGGGAGGAAAATAAATTCCAGGCCAACGTAATTGGATGTCACATGCAGTTACTGGTTGAAACAGAGCTCCAGTGACTAAATCACTTATTGATTTATTAGATTAAACTCACTTAAAGGGGTAATTTAAATATAAATGCTAATTGCTTTCACAAGAAATGAAAGACGTTTTAATTATTTCTGACAGAGTATCTAATAGCAAGCCATTGGAATGACATCACAGGAAGTGCATTTATTGTGTGAAATGGCTAATCTAGATTGGGTTTGGGAAACCTACATGAGATTAATAAAAGATACCCCTGGGAGTGTTTGTGATGGTTTTTCCATACCATTGGATAGATACTGAGGGCTCTGACTTAATGAGAGGTTTAATTCATTGATGGATTTAAAGTGTGAATAAACCAGTAGTAGTTAGCAGAACTGTGGAAGATGGGCCCTAGATGGAGGAAGTGGGTTACTGAAAGCATGTCCTTGGGGGTTCTGTGTTCCCCTTATTCTATAATGCTTGGAGCTTCTCTCTGCTGGGGTCACTAGGGACATGTCCTTGAGGACTAGATCTTCCTCTGGCTCTTTCATGCTAAGGTTCTTCTCTGTTTCCTGTTTGCCATGGTGTGAGATGCTTCATTAGGCTGTTTATTGTGAACATAGTTCAAAATGATGTAAGAGATTAGGAGGTTATTTTAATTATGTCATAATTTTCTTTACTCACTTTACATCCTCATTGTATCCCCGCCCTTCCTCCCTGCCAGTCCTATTCTCCCTCTCTCCCCCTTCCCCTCTCCTCCCCCTTTCCTCAGAGAACAGGAGCTCCCTTTTTATCCCCCCCCCCCCGTCTCATCAAGTTGCATCAGGACTGAATGTATACTCTTTCCCTGTGGCCTGGCAAGGCAGT
>CM053760.1:48714878-48752399 GCA_028658305.1 Pachyuromys duprasi
TTTTTTTTTTTTTTTTTTGGCCAAGAGTTTCTTACCAGGACGGCTTTACAGAGACAGGTTGCAGAGAACAAGCTAGACACAGGTGAAGACAGAATGAGCCAGATAATGATAAGGGGCCAGAAGATTAAAACATATTGCCAGAATTAATTTGAGGCCAAGCAGAGAGATTCAGTCAGAAGCCAAAGGAAGCCAGTTTAAATCTGTCAGCTTGGAGAGAAGTTTAGACCAGAATCATTGAGTTGAACCAGGCAGTGAGAGTTCAGAAAGAGCTAGAAAGGCTTGGGAATGGGTCTCATCTCTTTCCCTCATCTGAGGAAGTGAAAACATTTACAGTCTTTAAAGCCATGTTAAGTTAATGTACCTATTAGGCTTGGATAGAACACAATATGGCATGTGTCCTTTAAGAAAAAGCCACTAGATCACAGACACACAAATTGAAGGACTAGTCACATTAAAAATTGCCATGGACAACACTTCAAACTTGAGTTCACAGTTACTAGGTCTATCAGAAAACTAATTTCTGGTTTTTGACACCCTCAGTCTATGGCCACTCTGACAAACTAATATGTAAGGTAATAAAAACTGAATGTAAATACGTGTGAAAAGGCCTAATTGAAAGAACAAACAAGAAAATCTGCTAGAATTACTTTTTGCACATAAGAAATATATTTGTATTCCTTTTGTGCTAGTCAACAGCTATTCATAATGATAGGAGGGAGTAGTCACTCGAGTGGAAGGCAAAACTTTAACCTCTGGTTTCTACTTTTCTCACTTACAAGAGACAGGGATTCGGGCATATTATTGAACGCATTTCTGAGTCTCTGACTCCATTTGTATTATAAAGATTTAGCATCTTTTGAAAATTAAAATGTGAAAAAGGCTTATAAAATTACAGGTTTCTCTATAACTGTTCAAACGTTAGTCAGTGCTTTCTGTCTCCCCGCCTTACCATCCGCGCGATCCTTCTCTAGTTTGTCCTTCCTTTTCCCCTTCGCTCCTTCACAGAACCCATGTCCTATAAGCCCTTTTCCAGTCTTCTTAAAAATATAATATGAAATATAAATGTAACATATTAAGTAAAAGTCCGAGAACGTTTTATGTATGATATTACTAAGTTACAAATTAGTTTGCTATGCAATTTATTGTATTGCATCACATGTTTCTAATGATCCCCAGTTACACATGTGAAGCTTTGATGGTTGTCTAGGTAAAAAAAATCTCAATCTCCTTATATTAATTATCTAATTGTACTAATAATGCTGCTTATTTTTCTATATCGTTTATTTCCTCTTTTTGAAATGATTTTTCCCATTTTCATTCAAATTGGAACAACATGTACATAACACGGTATGTGATGTGATGTGTTAGAACTGTTTGTATGCACCTATAGTTCATCTTTTAATTTTAACTAACTCATGACTTTCCAGGAGACCACTGTTATTTTTGTGTATAGGTAAATCATCTAAGTCTTTCATTTTAGATTTATAGTTAGGAAGGTATCACTTATTAAAAAAACATGTAAACAGTCATTTACAGTGATTTGTATAAAATTCTCTTTGTTCCATTATTTATAAAGTAATAGTCCACCAATAACTTAATATACAGAGTGAAGAGGACACATAAATATTTTTTGTTTCAGACAGACAATAGTTACTTTGAACATTATGTATCTCCTATGTCCCCAATTCTGTTTTGTAAGGTCTCTTTCATATCCTTCCCAAGTTCCTATCCTTCCCTTGATTCATTTCTTTCTAGCTTATTGTCTTTTCATTCTGAGGATTTTTGTTGTTATTTATCATGTTCTTTATTGTAGCGCAACTGTCTGGGAATACGCGTAATTAGCTCACAGTGCTGTGGTTTCCTTTTTCCCCCCCCCCTCTCTGGTAAATATTTTGGTATGTGTGATGGGTTTATAGGTGTAGTAGTTGTTGTTCTTATGTCTGTGCTGCTCCACATATTATGTAGGTCTGTGCTTTAAAAAACTTGGTGGATCAGACATTCAGGCATTCCCAAGACCCTCCTACTCAGGGAACGTTTGGGAAAACAGCTGATCAGAGGGCTGCAGTTGGAAGTGAGACGCTTTGGCACAGTCTTCCACAGTGGTTGAATGTAAACAAGCAGTGATGTCCTACACCTTTCCCAAGGTTATGTGGCTGTTTTGTAGGTTTTTGTCATAAAGATATCCACGTTTGAGAAGATAAGTATGTTTATTCTGACTTAAACATAGTGTAGTTTGTGCATTTTTGAAGTATTATATAGTACTAGTGTCAAATTTTTATTTTTGTACACCAATTATAAATTTAAAAAACACCTCTTATCATCTTAGAAACATTCTGCTTACAATGTGTTGCTTTCTTTCTGAGAAGAAATGAAGTTCTTTCTTCCCCCATCCCTCTCTCACACACACACACGCTCTCCAGTTACAGGCCTATTCTTTCTCTCTCTCTCTCTCTTTTTCTAACTTTTCTACCCAAACTCCAGATTCCTAAAGTCACCTGTCTTCTGTCCCTTTCAAGGCCATTGGCACCCCAAGCATCCATATTCTTTCTTTGAAGCCCTTAAGGTAAACGTTTTTCCTTGAGGATGGCTTCAACTCCCCCTGTATCTTTTCCTTTCCTCTCTACAGTTTGCCTCCTGGCTCTCCACAGCCTGGCCTACACAGTGAGCTCCTCACAGCTATTTTGTTCTCATCCTATACTGAGGATATGTGTGTGTGTTTGTCTAAGGCAATATTTAATAACTTATCCTTCTTGTTTCAAAGATTAGTAACGAAGTAACCTTAAAAAATACATACCAACCTGTCACTGTGGTGTACCTCTTTAATTCCAGCACTTGGGAGACAGAGACAGGCAGATCTCTATGAGTTTGAGGCCAGCCTGGTCTACAAAAAAGCAACACAGAGAAACCCAGTCTGGAAAACAAAACAGAACAAAACCGAACCAAGAACCAAGAACAACAACAACAACAACAACAAAAACCCATAGCAAATAACCTGCTCTCCTTTGGCATATTCCTTTTGTGAATATCTGTCCCCTCTCTGCTTCCTCTGCCAATTTGTTTATCTCCATCTTCTCCATTTTTTATCTTATTTCTTCCTTTTTACAATAAAATAAAAACCACCTCAGTGATACAAATGAATCTCAAAGCTTCCTTTGAGCTCTGGACTCAGTAGGAATGATCATCTCTCAGAGCCTTTCATGTTCATGTTAAAGAAAGAGCTTTCGACTTGAAGTCTAGATAGTTAAAGAGATTATAGGATATAATAGATGTTGAAAAACTGTATTATTTTTCTGAATGCAAGAAGGAGAATGTATTCAATAAGAGCCAACTTTCAGGTGTGGGTAATACTTATGCACCGGCAAAGGAGATTAAAAACCAAGAACCTATATGTTTACCCAAATGCCTATTGTGAATTAAGGACAAAATCAGCTAATTTCACATTATCAAAGTTAATCCTTTTAGTATTGTACATGTTACATTTAAGAATTACCAAGAGCTCAAGTTAGGGGAGAGGAATCACTTGGCAGTTGTCATTTGGATGCCCGGTGAAGGACCTGATAAAGGCACAGCTATCACAGCCCAGCCTTCTCTTACCATTATCATGTGCAGAAAGAGTAACAGACCACAGAAGGTATTCAATTATTGTATTGTTTAAAAAGAGTTTTAAAAAGGATGTCATCTGCCTGTGTGTGTGTTAGGAGAGTTTTCTAAGATGATTTTAGATGCCGTTAGATATAATCCCAGTGAACGAGGAAGCAGTGTTTTGAGAGTACCCTTATTGAGGTATTTCTTATCTTGTCTACTGCAGGCTACAACATCTAACCCTCTGAAAGTTCCCAATAGGTTTCAGGTCAAAATACAATTGTGTTTGTTTTCTGTGTTATTACTTTTCAAGAGAGCAATTTATGGTGCAAATGCCACCTGGGATTGTGACTGACATGAAGTCCCATGTTGAGGAAGAAATATGGCTCTGGCCTCTTGCTACATCTGGTTCTATAAAATTCTTTTTCTGATAGGGTCAATTTTTGCTTTAATACTTTTCTTTGTACATCTTTTTAAAATAGCACTAGGACTGAATGCAGTTAATACACCACCATTGATGGGGTTTCCCATGCTTAAAACATGTAAACCACGTACAGTTTAATGAAAGCATGCGCTATTCAGAAGGAGTGGCAAGTCCTCAGCATAGAAGTGATGAGCCTTGCTGAATCCGGGCCTTGTGGGGCACTATATTGAGGTCTGTTTCTGTCAATAGTTATGACAAGTAGTACAAGGTATTTTTTGTTCATAAGAATTAAGATAAATGATTGATTGTGAAGGTAGGGGAGTCAGGAGATCAGAGTCATCTTAAACTGTATAATAAGTTCAACGGCAGACAGGTCTTATCTTAAAAACAAAGTAACTGAGAAGATCGATGATTTTATTTTTATTGATGGATTCTAAGGTACTATTTTTAAATGGTCCTATAATTCTCCAGATAACTAACATGTACCTACCAGAAGGATCAGATTGCCTTATGGCTATAACATAGGCAGTGACAGGGTGTACATGTGTACTGAATTATCAAAAGACGCATCTGCAGATGGGAAAATAGGGAAGCGTTGAAAAATTTAAATTTAAATGTGGTTGTTAGGCTAACATCGTCTGCATATATGAAAGACAGCTTCGCTAGAAAAAAACCCAGGCACTATCATAACTCCTACAGGCTTCACAGAAACCATTGTAAAATCTCAGGGACCTGGACAACTTTCCCAAGATCAACAAATGAATGCCTGGTAAATCTGCTTTGTAAGCAATATCCTCCATACTCAGGAAGTTGAGGCAGTAAAGTAGTAGTGATAGTAAGCAGATTAGCAAGGTCTGTAGTCACAATGCCTGGGGCTCAATCCATTCTGACTAACCCTAACCTTAATCGAAACTCTAATGTTAGTCTTGCTGCTTTACCTCTCTCTGCCTCAGTTTTTACATCTGGATATTGAGTACCATAAAATAACACTAGTTTTATAGTGTTTCAGTCAGTTAACCATGTCATGATTTGTAAAGTATTATGTTGTATCTAGGTCATAGCATAGTATATGCTCAATAAAACTTAGAAATTTCCATTATCACTATTACTTTTGAATCTCATCATTAGAGGTAATAGAGACAGTTGAGAGAGTTTTCCCTCTCCTCTGCATGTCAATCCACAAATCAAGTGTAACCCAAGAAACTTAGCTACTTAAAGTTCATATAGTAGCCAGATGCAGTGGTGGACATCTGTAATCCCAGCACGAGAAAGGCTGAGGCAGGAGGATCACAAGTTCAAGACCAATTTGGGTTTTCTAGCACTGCCAGATTGGCCTAGGCTTCATAGTGAGCCCCTGTCACAAACAAACAAACACACAATTCTCTTAATGAATTGTTCTGGCCAATTAACCTTTAGCACTATTTCATCACTAATAAATTCTCATTATTAACAGTTCCAAACTTCTCAAAACCAGTGCATAGAAAGAGAAGTATGCACAATGTTTGTGAATATTTTGTGAAGAGTTCAGTGGTTTTCATTTATGTATACTGATCTTCATTTAGATATATTTATATATTATAAATAAAATTATATTAAATAAACTAATTATATATTTATATATAATATATAAAAGTATATATAAATGAAGATCAGTATACATGAATGAAAACCAGTGAACTTTTCACAAAACATTCACACACACACATATGCATATCTGAGCAGCAATTTATACTAGTAATTTGCTATGAGGATTTATTGAAGCTACCTCTACTTAGTTATACGAAATTTTGTTAGAGGGGCTGTATGACATAACTTCGCAAAGTAATGATATGACTAACTTACAGTATTGTTTTATATGCAGACATTGAAACTGAGATAGCAAAACCTTCTGCTGGTCCCCAGGGATGAGGTCATCTGGTCTACCAGCAGCAATTGCGGGACTCGAACTCGATTTCTCTAATCTAGCTCCCTTCCCCATAAACATAATTCATATAATATCAGAACCATCTCCAAGTAGCCCAGACTTCCCACTTCATTTGATGTGAGACAGTATGCCATCAACTGCACCCAGCTTTCTAAAAGAGTATGGGAAGAAGTGAAGGTAATATGTATAGAACATTGTGAAATCTGTGCAGAAGTTCGAGATGAAATGTTATCATAATAGGTTCATCTTATCTGACATATTAAAGTAACCACGACATTAGGAGGGCAGAGCTGTCTCATTACTGCATGTTTAATATAAGCCTTTGGCAGCTTTGTGTATAAAAGAGCAGAGTATCTCAATGTGATGCTGGTGGGGAATTGTGTAATTAAAAAAGAATTTAGCACAAAAGATATGATTATTGCCCAGAAATGATCTGAGATCGAGTCCATTTGTATAGCCTTTGAAAACTGTTATTATTGGATCCACTGGTGTGCTTTGGGCTATTTGAGATGATGATGATACCAACTCATTACATTGAAATTCAAACAAAGGAAACGAACACGCTGCAAGTGTTAGGCATTGACTGACCAGAAGAAAAGTGGGTGGCCAGCTCTCATTTGAATTTTTGCTACATGGGTAGATCTGTCACCAGATTCTCAGTAACATTTCCTGTCTTCACTTCACTGACAAATTAGAGCCGCCACCTTTCTAAATAATGGCTCAGCCTTCTGAAAGACTGACACAATACACCAAAATGACTATCTGTGTTCTCAATAAAGTAAAATTACTTTTTTTTTCTTGGTGAAGAGTGTTAATACTTGCTAGTATAGTCATGTGTGCATGTGTGTGTGTGTGTGTGTGTGTGCATGTGTATACCTGTAAAAGTAGAGGTTAGGTATCTTGATTGAGTCTACCTTATTTCTTTTAGATAGGGTGTTTCACTGAACCTAAAGCTGATTCAGCTATGTGTGGCTAGGCAATGAGCTTCAGGGATCTGCCTGCCTCTGTGTTCAAGCACATATGCCATTGTGCTTGAATTTTTTTTTTTTTTTATGTGGTTTTGGATCTCTGAACTAAGACCTTCATTCATGAGGGACAGACACTTTACTGATAAAGCTATCTCCCCAGCTTCAAATTAGTGTTTTTTTTTTAAACAAAGGGAAACACTGCTTCTTAGATCAATGATGATATGAAAGTCACTAGGAAATTGGGTCTTTTGTTTCAGCACCTCTTTGTGGGGAAGTCATTTCTTATTTTATAAACACATATTGAAATTCCTTCACAAATTACTGCAAATTCAGGGCCGACTTTATTTATTACATATAGCAGGGGCTTTGCTGCTCATTAGAAGCTTGTGCTCATCACTTCATAGCTGATAGATTATTTCCATTACATGCTTTCTTTAAAGGCTATTTGAAAAGTAGGGGTTATCATCAGCTAATGAGCTTCCAATGACCAGAATGCCATCCTTTGCTAAGGCACTTTGGAATTTGATTAATTGGAGACCAGCCCTAGTCTTTCTGCAAGCATCATTCATAAATCATTTCCCATAGTCTGCAGGGAAATCGTCCACAATATCAATGGTGCAAAAACTATCTGAAATGGTCTCAGTTCCTCACAGGTTAAATTGCCTCTTCATGACTGTACCTACCCAGAATTAGGAAGGCAGGGAAGGTAGATACTTGGCCTGGTGTTTAGTGGAAATTGTTTCCCTGAACAGCTGCTGTGGAGAGGAAATGTGAGGACAGCATCATGCTGAGTCAAGATGAGGGGCAAGCCTTGATTTGGGCTCTTGAGAGTGCTTGAATTCTTTCTGTTTTTTTTCCCCTTTCATATTTGGAGTGCTTTTAAGTTTTATTTTTAACAAAATCTGTAGTTGCAGAATTAATTGAAATTTCTCCATCTTTGCTGGGTGTGTACTCTTCATTAGAAAGATGAATGTTGGTGCTATTTTTTTGTTGTTTTTATGTAAAGAACTTCCAACGTTACCCATCGTTTAAAGCAGTCTTTCTTGGTCACTGTCTCCACCTTCTCTGATTAGGGTTTGTTGACATCTAAACTGCTCCTAACCCATAACTGACAAAGTATTTTCCTCTGCATGAGTAGAATACAGTAATTATTAAAAATGAAATTTGTCTAACACACCACACTTATAGTCAGCATCACGCAGCGAGTTAATTAAGCAGGGGTATCCTATTCATTTTTCATGGGAAATTAAAACTACCAAGACACAAAATCAAAATCTTATACTCTACTTTTGAGAGTGTTGGGTTAGCACTGTGTGTGTGTGTGTGTGTGTGTGTGTGTGTGTTTTGTGGGATTCCAACTTGGGTCCTTCTTGCAAGGCAAGAACTTCACCAACTGAGCCACCTCCACATTCCTGAATAACAGCAGACCTCTGGATTTCTGAGTACTTAGGACTGTCACTGCTTATTTTGGCCTAGGAAATCTAGCAGATCACCACATAAGTCTCTAGAGAGAGCTGAATCTTTTCTTCTGAGTTTGTCCTAGACACAAAGAAGCAGAGCTGCTTAGCACCCTCTGCTCCTCTGGACTGAGCTTCATCTTGCCAGGATTCCATGTGATGCAGTCAAGAAGCCAGGGAGTTATATATTCTGTCCTTTCCAGTACAACCCCATTGACTCATGGACAGACATTAACCTCTTAGAACCTTAGCTTCTTGCAGAATGGGACAATACAACAGAACGTATGTATAGCCTTTCTATCTTTAGCCCTTCTTATATAACATTAGGTTTCATGCTTTTGGGGGAAGGAGCCATACAGTCAGTGATTGGTTTTCTTCTACATTAATATCTGAAGGATTTTAGAAAGTGCTGATAGACATAGGCCATAAAAGCATGGAGTTTCCTTGGTGTATCTTCATCCCTGTTGCTTTCAGGACATTCAGGCAGGTTCTACATGGGAACTTTGCTATTCCCTGGCTCCAGAAAGTGCTGTAGAGGTTTGTATTAATGTACATATTCTGAGTATCTATCTTCTTGGTGATTTTCCAGGTTTCTTTGAATTCTCAATGGGTACACTCCTGAAGGCGTACTCCTTGGATATGTTTCGAGTGCTGTTGGTGTGTTCTCTGCTCTACGCTGAATACCCTCCTTCCTCTCACCACTCTGGGGAATTATTCCACAGAGCTCAAGGTAGAAACCAAAAGAGTTTTTTTTGAAAGAAAAGTTTTAACTGTCTTTTAAAGCTTGTGGAAATGAAAAAACCCACAGAGACAATCACAATGCAATTGGGGAACATGCCAGAGAAATTGCAACTGGAAAATAACCCAGCATTTCAAAATTAAATTTTACAGGGGAGCTAGCAAGCTGCTGAGAATTCTTTTCCTTAATGGTCTTGGCTTGGAGAAGCAGCCAGGGAATTATATCTGACTATGAATCTGAAAGGAATGACATGGGATTTTGTATGGTAATTTGAAAATTAATTATTGATATATTAGAACCTGGGACATAGCCTAGTTAGTAAAGTGTTTGCATAGCATGAACAAAACTCTGGGTTTGAATCCTAGCACTACATAAACTGGATGTGGTGGTGCGTGTCTGTAATCAGGGCGTTCAGGAGGAGGAGGAGGCAGGAGGACCAGAAGCTCAAAGTCTCCCTCGGCAAACATAAGTTCGAGGCCAGATGGGGATATATAAAACTGTGTCTCAGAAAACCAAAACCAAAATAAAACTTTTACGTTATATTCAGAGGTCTGCGGTAAAACTATCACATAGGAGCATGAGATGCAAGAGCATTTAATTACATGGCTGAAGATTCTTCTATTTATTTATTTATTTACTTACTTACTTATTTATTTTTTCTTTACAGCTTGATCCCAGCCCCTCCCTCCTTTCTGCCCAGTCCTACTCCTCTCATTCCCCTCTTCTCCTTGTTGGAGAAGGGGAGGTCCCCAAGGAGTATCAACCCACCCTGGTACCTCAAATCGCAGCAGGACTAAGCACACCTCTCACTGGGGCTTGACAAAGCAGTCCATCCAGGGAAAATGGTTCCAGTGATGAGTAATGTCCCCCTTGTTAGGGGACCCACATGTTCCCCACATTGCACATCTCCCCACTTCCTCTTTCACTCAGTTTCCTGTTTCCATCTACTTCAGACGTTTATTTTATTTCCTTCTTTGAGTGAGATTCAAGCATCTTCCCTTGGGCACTCCTTGGCTTCCTTGGGTCAAGTTCTAGTTTTCTCTCAGAGATCTCTTTGAAAACATCTCACCTCTACAGGTGAATCTAAATCCAGAGCAAGAAGGCAGGAATGACCTGGGTTTGGAAAAGTTGTACAGTCACTTTCCCCAGGCAGGTTCAATGTTTAGTTTCTCAAAAGTTGCTGTTTCTATTTATATGCATTTTGATCCATAGTGTTTCCCCGTTTGCAAGCCACACTTGAAAGTGTTTTAAGGCATTATGGGGTTTGAATTGTGTTAAATGCATCCTTGACACCTGTGTAAATGTTTCAGGAGAGAATTATGGAATGGAAACATAATTAATTTTCTATTGAAGGAAGCCTAATGGATCATAGAAAACACCCAAATTGTCATGTGTAATTTAATACCAGGCTCTTAGTGTTTACCTAAAGGTGTTAGACTAATGAGGTAAGTAATATCACAAATATCAGCTCACTTCCTTCTGTTTACACAGTTTTGTTGCTTCATGCACTGTGTTTTCCACTTACTAGTGAACAGTTAATGTGGAATCATCCTCAAGATTAAAGACATGTCCTATCTTCAAATAAAGTGACATTTTTTCCCTTTATCTTCACTGTTAAGAATATTCTAGAAACACACTGTTTAATTGATTTCCTTCCCTGGACTGATTGATTGCTTCTGTTAACTAGACATGTTAAAAGTATGAAGCTGAAAGTAAACACTGATTTGAACTAGATTTTATTCTTCTGAAAATGGAAACATTGATGTGAGCTAACTCAAATCCAGGAAGAATGGTTTTCAAAGGATTCTTTTGTCAGTGTCTTTAATTCTGATCCAGCCTCTCATCATATCAAGAGATTCATTTTTTCATCACATCCGCATAGATAAATGTCATTTATTTTGTCTACTCATTATGCAGTTCATTCCCCATTCCAGCCTTCTCCATTCTATACTTCTTTCTGTAAATCCTTATCTACATAGCCTTGATGTTCACCTGTGATTGTATCACTACTTTCAACAACACCTTTGAACCTCTAGACTTCAGAAATTTGTGAAATTTGAAAAACAGAAGAGTTTGCACTATTTTCATGGAAATATGAAGACTAAAGAGATAAGTTATAGCGAGAACACACTTGGTGACCACAGATGGCTGTAATAGGAAGAACATAGCCTTGGGACCATGGTCAGCAGTAGTGCAAAGGACGCAGCCTGGAGACTGTGGGAAGCAGTATTGGAAAGAACACAGCATGGAGATTGTATTCTGACATTTGACATTTTCATGGCATTTATCCTTTCCTTTGGCTGTAGGTAGGGTTTACTTCAGGTCTTTCTGAAGTAATGCTAATCTGTCAGCTCTGGTTAGCACCAGAATTTATCTAAGGAGACAGATATTGTAAGGACAGGAGGATATAGTGATTTTTAAAGGCCAAAAATGGCATAATGATTATATATTTGAATAGCCTTAGGGTTTTTTTCAGATCTCCAACTATGACATTAATGTCAATATGGAAGAAGAACAGGTCTCCCTGAGCCTCTGGGTACAAATGTGCCTGTGTGCCTCTGGTTGGTTCCTGTGCTCTGTTCTGCTGTGTCCGTAGAAAGCATCGTTTCTGGTGATCATCAAGCTTCCTTAGTGAATGTCCTTTAGCTGGATCTGTCAGTGGGGAACAAAGCAAATATTATTGGATGAGAAGGAAGGAGGAACAGAGGGAGAGGAACAGAGATGAGAAAGAGGAAAGAAGAAAGGATAGGAGAGAGGGAGGAAGAAGAAGAGAGGATCTGGTAAAGGCAAGAAGAGAGAATGAGTAAAAAAGAGTGAGAATGAGTGAAAGCCTCTTTTTTTGTTCTACTGTCTAAACTTTAAAAAATTATTTCTAATTAATTGTGTGTGTATACCATGTACATATATGGGTGTGCCAGTGACTGTTCAACAGCGTGCTTATGGAAGCAGAGGAAAACTTCCAGCAGTTTGCTTCTTTCTACTCTGGAATATGGACATCAAACTCAGCTGATCAGAATTGACATCTTGCTGCCCCTGGTGTTTCAGCTTTAAACGGCAACAAGTCTGTTTTATGTCCATTCCTGCAGTAAGGGATGTTCCTTTGACTTAGTTCCCTTAGCCTTCATTTTTCTCTCTGGGAGCTTTACCCTCCTTTCTGTCATACACTAGCAAGATCTCTAGAAGCAAGATTTTCATTCAAGTCTCTTGTTTTGGACTGATGCTGTTTCCTGCCACTAGCTCTGTCTAATCCAAGAGTTGAATATGGCAAGCTTGCCCATCTCTGCTGCACTCTCCTTCCCAAGGGTTAGATGTCACTAAGCAGTCCCTGGTTGACAAATAGAGCAGAGAGAAGTGCTTGAGAAAATAAAGGGTGCTAAGGAAGACTTGGGTTTAATTTTGTACAGTCAGTTCAAACAATGTCGTGTCCATTTTCTTCCTCTGCAAAACTGGATTTGTAAGTTTGTCATCACTCAGTTGTTCTGAGGGACAAATGGAACTCATAGCACACTGTACCAGCTACACAGAACCAGGCAGTGAGACTTAATATGTTTTAGCAATCATGATGGTTATTAATGATTTCTCTGTGATTGAGCATGTTTGTGTGTGTGAGTGAATTTGTGTGTGTGAATTTGTGCACATACAGACATGGACATGTACAAGTCTATGAAGGTACTTGCACATGTGTGTGCCTGGGTTTGGAGCTAGACATCTATATTGATTTTTATTCTTTAGACACTGTTAACCTTGTTTGTGAGACAGAGCTTCCTCACCAGCATGTTCTGTCATTTGTTTTTATCAATCTTGGACATTCTGAGAGGAGTAAGGTGGAATGTCAAAGTCATTTTAACAAAGCAAGAAAAGGAGAAAAAAGTATAAAATCAAAGTGTAGCTATTTTCCTTAGTCAGAACAAAATGGAAAACTCATTTGAATGAGGTAAATAGTGATTAGTGGTTTCAATATGTCAACCACCTGTAAGGGTCTGTAAAGGCTGTTGTATGCGATTAAAACCTGAATTTGTTGTTGTGAAATGTATAATGTATCTATTATTGTGGTGGTAGATTCTCAGACAGAGGTACTATCATTGTTTGAATGTGCTGTGTTCCACTGTAGACCATGCTTGAACACTAGGTTCTCTGGTGGTACTGCTGCTGTTTGGGAAAAGTAAGAACCTTCAAGATGGACCCTCCTCAGAGGAAGGACCTCACAGGATTGGGCTTTGGCAGTTTATAACTTGCTGTCGCTTGCTGTTCTGTGGTTCCAGCGTGGGTGAAATTTGATCAGCCACCTTCATGCTCTTGCTGTCATGTCTTCCCTGCGGTGATGGACTGTGCGTCTCTGGAACTGTAAGCCAAACTAAGTACTTTCTGCCTTGTTTTCCTTTTTTCTTTCTGATATAATAACCCCCTAGGTTCTTATATCACAGCAAAGGGAAACGAAACAGTGACATGAAAAACATCCTCATGTTTTAGAATCTCATGTCACTGAAGCCGATAGGATCCTTCCTGGTGATCTACTTCCCCACCACCTCCCACTCCCTCTCCACCCCTTTTCAGGAAATTCCGAGTCACAGGGGAAGTAGTGTGGCTTGTGAAACAGTCAGGAGGAGACACAGGTCCTCTGAGTTAAAACCCAGTACCATTTCTGTTACAATAGGAGTGGGAAATTGGTTTAATTCAGGAACTCTCCTGGATCCTTGATTGTTACTGGCTGGTCATACTTTCTTTTGATTGTTTAGTAATGTCTGCTCTGGGTCCTTGATGATAAGTACCTGTCCTTTGTTAGAAGATTCCATCTCTGATCTATTCAAGCCTCTGATGCTGAATATATATTTAGCAGCCATGAGCAGATCTCTGGGAGGAATTGCGAGATGTAGTGTATGTAGGGGGGAGAAATTTAGATTGTGTGTATGTGTTGTTAGAAAGTAACTTTTGCCCACAGTGAAATATTTAGGTATTTTCTTCAATCAGAAAGTCCCCTATAGCTCAAACCTATTGTATAAGCGTTGGTTCCAATCTAAGGGACTCTGGAACTCTCCATGACTGTTCCGTTTCTTTTCCTTTGCTCTTTTTTGATACCTGTAGTTCTGTTGATGCCCAATTTATGATTATGGAAATTGAACCCACCGCTTTCACCTCCAATTTTTCTCACTGCCAAAGTATCTCCTTTGTCTCTTTTAAAAGCCTCAGTTCATATAGCATTCACATAAAAGAAAAGCACACACTTCCTTTATGCGCCTTCCTAGCAGACTGCCAGGCTGGCCGCTTGCTCTTTGTAACGCATTGTGTTTAGTAGAGATTTTGCTGTGTGAAAGACCTCAAAGGGTTTCACAGAACTGTATGTGCAATTACACAGTTTCCTATTAAGTTTGAAAAACATTGAGTTACAGTGTCTCTTTCATGTGTAGGGGAAAAAATTAACAGAGAAGGTGACTGTATAGCCTAAAGCCACGCAGCAAGCCAGTGTAACCTCTGGTTCTGAGTATGACTCTGCGTTGTTTCTCACTGTGTCCCTCAGCTCCTTTCCTGGGAGATCAAGGGCACAGCAATAGTGTTCATTTTAGCTTCACCAAAGCTCTGAGCCAGTATCTTCAGAGGCTCTGCAGGCGGGGGAAATGAGTTGTGTTCTCCCCCCAGGGCCCTGTCTGCTTTCATTGAGGCTGGCGAGGTTTCCTTTCTGGAGTCTGACGGCTTGAGTTTGAAAATCAGGTTGAAGGTTTGTGAGATCATTGACTGTGGCCAGGAAAGAACTGTGTGAATGTCTTGGTTCAGACCTTGCCACATCAGTGTCGTGCCTGCACAAGCGATGCTCACACAACTGAACAATGCCTTGAATGGTAAAAACTAAAAGACCAATGACAAGGATCTCAGGTCCTTCATAAGGACACCGAGACTAGGGACGTTAGTGTTTGCTTCTTTGCAGAATGACTAAAGAATGCTGTTTAAAACTTGTTCAGCCAGTGAAATAATCAGAGGTTGATGCACAAATATATAAATACAGTCTGCTGAGTCTGTTTTTGTTGTTTGTCTGTATACTGTTCCAGGGCTGTCCACTTTGCATTGCACATCTCTCTCTCTCTCTCTCTCTTTCTCTTTCTCTCTCTCTCTCTCTCTCACACACACACACACACTCATATATGTGTATATGTAATAATAACAAAAGGAAAAGAGACTATCAGTTTGAAAGACTGGTAGGGAATGGGAGAGATTTGAAGGAGTACACATAGCAGAGGCTGGAGGGAGAAATTGGAAGGGGAAGTGATGTAATTATAGTTTAAATATTATTGAAAATGAAAAATAAAAAATCACAAAGAGTGATGGTATTGCTTTAAGTCACTTGATTTTTGTTGTTGCTTTTTGGGCATGTTTTGGGCATGTTGCTGACACCTTTATCCTAAGATCTCTGTTTTAGGGTGTGGATCACAGAAAGTTACTGACAATATCAAGAAAAGAGAAAAACAGTTTCATTCAAAGCACTCTTCTCGGGAGTCAAGACTTCAATTCTTTTTTGCATCCGTGTGACTAAAGTTCAGCTTTAAAAAAATGCCTTCTCAGGCTTTTCTGGAGGATGCAGAGTGACCCTGCTACACTGCCACCTTACTGCTAGTCCATCATAGTGACTGTGACCTGGTTTTCAGGGAAGTCCCTTCACAGGAGGGCAGAACAAAGTCCACTTACTTATTTCATTTTTATAATTAAGTAATTTGTGTAATTCTTCCATCAGTAGGACATGAGCAGGGAATATTGTCCTTATCTTTTAGCTCAATGATGGAGATATTTCTTACAAAAAAATTCACTCAAGGGATGTTGTATATACAAGTATGTCAACATGTACCTCAGAATGTCCCTGTATATAATAGGGTAAAGGGAGAAAGAGAAAAGAGAAGAGAAAGAGAGAGATCACATGACTAGAAGAAAATCCACTTTAGACAGAATTTATCAAAGTTTTGTGTGGTTTTCCTGTGACTCTTTGCAAATGGCTTTTTCAGTACTAAGTAAAATGTCAGGATGACCTGGATGGAATGAATATCTTAGCTTGTGAAGGTCATTAGCAGCTATCACACACTGCTATAGTAGAATAAGCTCCCAAAGCACTGCACATCCTCTTAGGAGAACCCACTTTTCAATTACTGTTGTCTCGTTCTGATAAAGTCCTGTGTGCAGATTCTCCCCGCCCCCGACCATAGACCAGGACTGAGGATCCTGCCACCATTCATGTCAGTGATCTGGGGAGGAAAGACGTTGTTAGGTGGTCCATGTCTCCACAAAACTATTTTTTTGTGACCTTTCTCAGTGACACATGTGTGGACAGATGAGCAGACAGATTAGTTCACATAAACTACCTGTTCTTTGGGTAGATATATTTAAGATATGCTGTAACATCTTTTATTAATTGAGTACCTAGTTACAGAAAAATGTGGCCATAGAAAATAGTATAATGGATCAACTACCTTGCTTTTTAGAGATAACAACGCTGGCAAAAACTACAAAGCTGGCTTGTCTTTTTTAATATGCATATTTAGTACCTAAAAGAAAAATTGTTCTTTGTGTTTTATATTCTGCCTTGTTAACATAATATTATGAATCTGGTATTTTCTCCATATAGTTAATTGTTTTTGAGCTTACTCATTTCCCATTGTAACAGATTTTAAGTTTCTTACATAACTGATTATTTGGCTTGGTTCTGATTTTCAGTGTTATTAGTAAGGATTTAATATTCTTATGTAGAATATATATTTGAATTTGAATATGTATTTGAATTTCCGATTATAATTTTTAATCACTGTTTATTGTGAGGCATCACTAATTGTTGCACATTGTTGTTGCGTCAATGCTGGCTCCCATCACCATTCGAAAGTACCATCTCCCCACAGCATCATTAATTCTGAGTTATTTTGTATATTTGACAACTCAGTCTATAAGCCCGAGAACATGATGACATAGATGGAGGGACTTAAGTTTCATTGCATGTATTTGTGGAACAGGAAGTGACCAGCAAAGCTGTCATTGGAGAGAATCTTGGAGGGACCCAGGTCATCTGCGTATACACAGTAGACAAGCAGAACACAAAGTGCTCTATTGTCCATGAAAAGAGGCAAGGCCAGGAGGAAGAACAGACCCTGCAGTATAGGTCAGAGTGTGGTTCCTCTCTGAGCGGGCTAGGCCAGTGGGACAGAGTAGATATGGGTGATAGAGAGTCAGGGTCCTTTGGTAAATGTTCCACCATTGCATGTAGTCTTTGTCCTGTGGACTGGAGTTTCTTCTAAGGCTCTCTCTTAATCATCTGGTATCCCCTGGTTTGGGAAAAGTCCCCTTTGCCCCTTTATCTTCTAATCTATGACATTATTCACTATCATTTATGTTTTCATCTATGACTTTACTATTTAACTATATACATACATATATATATATATATATATTGTCTTTTTGGATAACCTTCAAAAGCTTATTGATCCCTTCCTTCCTCTCAGGTGTGGTTGGGTGCTATAGGCCTGAGACAGTGGGTTCCTGAGTAATATAATGTGCTGCAATGTAGTGAGGTTGGGCATAGAGGGACTCTTTTTCCCAAAGGGCAAGTGTGTGTGTGTGTATGTGCGCACATGTGTGTCTGTGTATGTCTGTCTGTGTTTGCACATGGTCATGTTTGTTGTGTATTCAGCATGTATATAGGCACAGCATGAACACACCACATATCAACAGTGAATGTACTGATGACTGGAAGGGTCTCAGGAATGATAAAAGGGCACAATCCTAGTTTAGAAAGTGACCCAATGGTGACATGGAAAAGGAGCTCACAAGAGATAAACTTGGAGGGGAAGGTAAGAAGTACATTTGTGAAAGATAGAGAGGGAAAGAAGAGGAAGGAAAAGGAGGGGAAGAGAGACTGGGCTAATACAGTTGGAGCAAGCAACATAGAGAAATTAAAAGAATAAACCTTAAGGAATTTGTGAGGTGTGTGTGTGTAGATTGTAAATGGCGCTTAAATGAAAGAATCTATTTTTTTTTATTTCTGCCTTCAATAGGCAGGTGAAAATAAATAACAGGCACAAATGTAATGGAAAAGACAATAATTAAGGTGGTCCTGTGTTTTTGCTGTTCTTCCATCAGCATGACACATTTCTGGGTGTCTATTAAACAGTTCTCATTTGTCCCAGCGTTTCACTTGTGAAACTAATACAACTCACAGATGGGTGTGGAATTTGTTTTGTGAGATGTATGTATTGGAAATAATTAATTATTTCTGATTTATAAAACGTCCAAAATATAAAATATGATTATTTGAATAGCTTATCAACCAAAATTGAATAGGAGCATACATGAAGAGCATCATTCAAATTAATCATTTCCTTCTCTTCCCATTTATGTGTTGTTTATTGAGATGGTTTTATTTGCCAAAATGAAATAAGCCATGAAAGTCAGAGATATCAAAATTCTTTTTATTTTTACAATCATTTTTGTACTGTAGATAGGAACATTTAAAATGGCTAACCACCTAAAATTCAAAATACCCATTAATCTTGTACTTCAAAATGTTTTGATATAAAAGCTTAATTATGTGAAAATTAGAAAAGACGTTTATTGATTTCTTAACATTCTCTCTAATACTATATAATTAGAAGCTACAATTCATTTTGTAGAAGAAAATAGCATTGCATGACTATTAAGTATGCTTTGAAATTATCTCAGAAAACAATTTAGAAAACATGATTTACATTTAAATATATTTAGCTGGAAGTGCTTGGTTATTTGATTGGGTACAAATATGAGTTTGGATTTGAAAAAAGTAGGTTTTTTTTTAAGTACAATAATGTAATATGTTTCAAAAGCAAGCAGGGGAGAGGCCATAGTTTTTCTGTTACAGGCTGAGGTGGTTGAAGGTGGATGTGAAAGCTGTGTTAATTCATGGGCTTAGATTTAAAAATTTCAATAATGGACTTTGTGAGAGATGAGCTAATGTTATTTTGTGACAAGATTTAACACATTTAGCATATCCTGTTAATTTATTTAGAACAAAAGCATTTCACATAATGTAAACAGTCTCTGTGCTACAGAGTCTAATGCATTCAGGTCTGGAGTTAATTAGTAACTATGGTAACTCTAAGACCCAGGAAGTCAAAATGCAAGGGTGGTGCTTGACTGACAGTAGGCAGCTCCATAATGTGCTTTCAGCTTTTGTGAAAAATAATACGCTAATGGGTTTTCCAGAGAGGATGGTGAGCAGGGATTGAAGACAGGGTGCTGAATTGACTTAGACCTATTTGTGAAGCCCTTTTCTTTTAAAAGCACACCATGAGCACGCAAATGGGCCCAGGTAAATGTTTCTCACTGAGGTGTTAGAAGGAATGTAACACCAGATAATGAAGGACAAAATGGTGAAGAGGGTTGGGACAGTTATGTAATGAGACAGCGGTCTATGCTTTGGGAAGCTTTCCACCTGGCTTCAAACATAAAACAAGATCATCTCTTTTAGGGAGTTTAGATATTAGATTTGGAGGTGTTTTAAATATTCCATTTCACCAAGTAGGAGAAAAGAGAAAGCATTATTTTAAAGGTCATTTAAAAGTATTTATTTTGGGGCTTGAAGAGATGAGTCAGTGATGAAGAGTACTTGCTGCTCTTCCAGGGACCGAGTTCAATTCTCTGTATACACATGGGCAACTCGTTACTGTAGAGGCTCTTAGTCCAACAACATGGCTACTCTGGTAAAGTAAAGACACTTCTTTAATTTCAGGAGACAGAGGCAAACAGATTTCTGAGCTCAAGGCCAGCCTGGTAAAAAGCAAGTTTCAGGTAAAGAAAAGGTAATGTCTGGATGTGGTGGTGCACAACTTTAATTCCAGCACTGCAGTATACAGTGGCAGAGAGACGCATGTAGTTTTGTTCAGATGGTTTGGTTGAGTCAGTGAGTTGAGAGACAGTACAGTAGAGTTGAGTTCATGGACGTTCAGTTCATGGAATTCAGAAGAGTCTTACAGAGACAGATTGAAGAGAGAACAAGCTAAGACACGAGTGAAGACAGAACGAACCAGAGAGTGAGAATGAGCCAGAAGATTAAACATGTTGCCAAAGTAAGTATGAGGCCAAGCAGAGCAATTTAGTAAGAAGTTGAGTGAAGCCAGTTTGAATCAGGTTGGAGAAGAGTTTGAACCAAATAGGCTGAGTTGAACCAGCTAGAGTTCAGAAAGAACTAGAAAAGGCGAGCATATTCAGCAGTAAGTCTCAGAGGCTTAACCCATTCTAGGCCTAGATTAGATTGTATGGAGACTAGAAGCTTCCCTGACTAGGCCTAGGTTATCAGACAAAGGCAGTAAGCTTCCAAGATGACAATTATATCAAGAGAATAAAAGTTATCATCTGAAAATCCAGTTCCAAGGGAATCTGATTCTTCTTCTGGCCTCTGCAGGCACCACATACACACACACAAACACACAGTGTACAGACATACAAGTAGGCCAAACATCTGTACACATAAAACAATAAAATAAATTTTAAAATAAAGTTATTGATTTTATTTTTATTTGTGTGTGTGTGCCCATATATATACATGTATGTAGGTGTCTATGTAGAGCAGAAGAGAGTATCAGATCCTGTGGACCTGAAATTCCAGGCAGATGAGTCATCTGATATGGGTGCTGGGAACTGAACTCTGACCTTTTTAATTAAACTGAGATTTCAGATAAGACAACACAGTATTCGAAGGAAAAGTTGAGTAAAACTGTAGAATTGCTCAATGCAGGCAGATCAATGAATAACTCCCTTTTGGGGGAGTATTCATTTTTAAAGCCTTCTGATTATTTTTGAGTCACTGAGCTACTTCCTTCTGACATTTACTTCCCTTTTAGTCACTGCCTAATCCAAATGTGTTGTCATTTTATGTATCTTTATTTTTTTATTGATTGTTTGAGAATTTTGGACAATGTGTGTTGATCTTATCAAATCCCTCCTCACCAACAATTCCATCTCTTCTCATCTCTCCAACATTGTGTCCTCCCCTCTGCCCCCATCAAGAACAATTTTTTTCTGTTCAAATATTGAATGTGTCATTTTCCAGTGGGGCATCGTCAATTTCCTAGGGCCTACACTCTTAGAGAAAACTGTCTTTTGCTCTACTAGCAGTTCTCATGTTCCTTATAGCCCTAAAGGCTAGCTGTGGAACTGTGTGCCGGACTCTACTGTTCATGCTGGATTTGGTCTGACTTGGGTTTACACAGGTCTTGTACAAGATGTCATAACCACTGTGAGTTCATATGTGCAGCTTCCCTGATGTGCCCAGAGGATACTGTTTCCTTGTAGCCACCTATGGTCTCTGGTTCTTAGAGTCTCTCAGCCCTCTCTTATACAATGATCCTTGAGTCTTGGGAAGGAAATGTATGGTATACATGTTCTACATATAGATCAGCATTTATTTTGCAGTGTCTTATTTTCTGTATCTTGGCCAGTTGTGGTGTTAATCACCATATACTATAAATAAAAGCTTCTCTGATGATGACTGATATATACATTAGTCTATGGGGTATATAAATCATTAGGAGTTGATTTAGTTCCATGTCCATATAGCAAAATAATAGTAGTAGATTCTCCCCTATCGTCTTTGATCTTTATAGCCACAACTTCTTGGCCAAATAATAAAGCCAAGTATAGGTTTTGTATTGTAGAATGGGACTGAAAGCCAGTCAAAAAGTGGTTGGTTATTGCCATGATGATCTCGCCACTACTGCACTCGTGTGCATGTCTTAATAAGCCAGTTATTGGAGCTCACAGAGATCAAAGATGGGTAAGGCTGATGGCTGTTGTTATTTTTTTCCTTCTTGTAGCAGGCATAATACCTTCTCCTTCTAGCGCTATGAAAATGAGCTAGTAGGGATGGATTTTCCAGATGAGTACCAGCTTGGTTTCTCCATGTTCTATGACTCAGGTGTGTTATTTATTCAACAACAGGGTCTTAACTGTTGAGTTCTGGGGGGTAACTAGAAACATTAACAATGTCCTGTAATTATAATGTTTGAGGTCTAGGGGTCCCCAGTGGTCAACAATTCCAAAAGAAGTAATTCCAAAGAAACAATTATGGAACAGGGGCTTTATTTGTTAATCTCTGGTTTTTAGTAGGGGCATTATTTTGTCTCATTATTGAGTAGCTCTATTTTTAACTTTTTATTATATGTGTATATTTTTTACAAGCTTCTACAGCAGCAGGTTTTCATATGACTTTTTAAGAAAGTCTTAAGTGTTTATCTTTCCCTGCATTCCTTCCTTTACTCTTCCCTCTCTTGGCCTAATTTAATCCTTTCTCTTTCATTGTTTTTCTTTAACTCTTTAGACTACTGTGTTCTATCTACCTTTCCTTGAAAGACCCTCTCCACGGTTCCTTATTAATTTCCTGATCTCTGGATAGTCCACATGAAACACACATGTCTGGGGCTTTAAAGCTAACATAGACAAATGAAAGAAAACTTATGACATTTGTCTTCCTGTCTCTAGGTCACCTGACTCAGTGACTATTTCTGGATCAATCCATTTACTTGAGAATTTTGTTTTAAAAATAGCTAAACAAACCATTGTATAAATATACCAGTTTCATTTCCTATTCATTATGTGATGGGCATCTAGGCTGTTTTTATTTTCTGGTTATTGTGAATAGAGCAAAAATGAACATGGACGAGCAGGTTAACTTTATAGTTGGATATGTGTCCAAGAGTGGTGTAGCTGGACCATGCTGTCAGCCTATTTTCAGCATTTTGTGAGTTGATATGAGCTTTGACCATGTTTCTTTCAAAGCAACATGTTCAAAAATTTCTAAAGCACAGGGGATCTTTTCTCAGTGTTCTCCATCCCCTCTGGCTCTTTCACTCTGAAAAGCTCTATATTGAGAGTTGCATTTTATGTACCAGAGGAAAACCAGGAGGTCACTCCGACAGGATGATTCACAGAAAAACAAACAAACAAACAAACCTAGGAGCATTTTAACCTTTTATTAACAGGAAAATTAAGAACTTAAGGTACGGATGTAAAATAGAAAAAAGGAGATGGAACAAAACTGCTTTCACAAATAATGACAATTGCAAACATAATGCCTATTTTAGTTCATACTTTCTGAATTTTATAAACATCATTTATATATTCTCAAATGACCTCATCATTTCACAAACATGTATAATGTTCTATCGACAATTTTATCAGGAAATATGTAAGTCTTGGTTTTCCTCTGTAAGATGATACATCTTCAGAAATTACAAATTTATTATTTTCAATGCTTAAGTTCTAGGGTCTGATTTTATTGAAATGTTGTCATGTATTGCCAAATTGAGGGTATGACTTTATTTAAGACAATTACAGAGCTTGCAGTCTGATTTTCTGTGTCACATTTGAGACATATTTGACAAGCAGACTTTCTTTTTTTTATAAATCTATTTTTTATTAGTTTTTTAATATTATGTATGGAGGTGTCAGATCCATTGGAATTGGTGGTACAGACAGTTGTGAGCTGCCATGTGGGTACTGGGAATTGAACCCGGGTCCTTTGGAAGAGCAGACAGTGCTCTTAACCACTGAGCCATCTCTCCAGCACAGACTTTCTTAGTAAGCAAAAAAATCCTTGTCTTATTAAACAAATTCCTGTCCTTGGTACTATACATGTTATTTGACTTGAGTTGGCCAATAGATTTGGAAAAATCTATGAATCACAGTTTGTATTGAAAAAATGAAGAGCCTGTTTGCAAACAATAATTAAATCATTTGTTAGTCATATAACTTTAAGAAGTTGAAACCATCATTTATGACTTTCCACTCTCCAGGAAAGATACAATGGTTCCTCTTTTGCCTTTTAGAATGAGTCTTGTGTTTCTCTTTCTTCTAGGTTACTGTCACCACACATGTCAGTATATTTAATGCATTTGTTTTGTCATTTTATTCAATGACGTGTTAAATATAAACCTAATCCCCTGTCAAAAATATTTAAAATTATAAGTTGAATTTGCTTAATTGTTACAGTGAAGATATCAAATAATCTTTCACTGACTAGGTGGGGGTATTGTGCATTTTATGAGTCATATTGTCTAGACCATCAAGTTTCTGTGGTGACTTTATCAACTGCATTTCCTTGCTGACCCTTAGATGTCTCCTGGCTCTACCATGACATCTGACTGATCATCCATGTTCCAGTTCTTTCTTATGTTTCCTAGACATTTGGTAATTTTATTGTTTTTGGTTTTTTGTTAGTTTCTTTTTAAAAAATTTATTTATAATTTATTACAATTTATTCACTTTGTATCCCAGCTGTGGCCCCTTCACTATTCTGGAAATCCCTCCCTCCCTCTTCTCCCCCTATGCTTCTCCCCTAGTCCACTAATAAGGGAGGTCCTCCTCCCCTTCTATCTGATCCTAGCTATCAGGTCTCATCAGGACTGGCTGCATTGTCTTCCTCTGTGGCCTGGCAAAGCTGCACCACCCAGAAGGAGATGATCAGAGAACCTGCCATTGAGTTCATGCCAGAGACTGCCCCTGCTACCTACTTGGAGACTGATGGGCTACATCTGAGCAGGGGGTCTAGGTTCTCTCTTTGCATGGTCTTTGGTTGGGGAGTCAGTCTCTACAGGGTCCCCAGGGCCCAGGTTTTTGGTTCTGTTGGTCTCCTTTTGGAGCTCCTGTCCCCTCCAGGTCTTTCTATCTCCCCCTTCTTTCATAAAATTCCCTGCACTCTGCCCAAAGTTTGGCTCTGAGTCTCAGTGTCAGCGTCAATACCTCGATCAGTAGAGTCTTTCAGAGGCCTTGTTTGTTAGTTTCTTAGATCACATTTTTTCCTCTGTTCTGCTGGTGCCAACAGTGTAGTTTCTTCTTTTCAACTTTTGAGGTAATTAAAGTTGAAAAGGTTTCTTAAAATAGGTCATATTGCCTGCAAGGCAACGTTCACAAATTAGAGTTTGCATATGTAGTTTTGTGCTTTTCTTCCCCTTAGTATTCTAGACTAATTCAGTTTTGTGAGACATTGAGTGGACCACAATAGTCATGGAGTGTGAGAGAGGCTGAGAGACAGGGTCCAGTCCCACGTGATCAATGCTTTAATAGCAAGCTGTAGATTCACAAATGGTACAAGAAGTTTTTGAGGTCAGAAATGATGAAAATATGCAGATAAATATATTAATTAAAGCCTAGAATAAATAATACCCCAATGAGAGACAGTAATTGAGAAACAATTGAGTTATTGAGAGAAAAGCTGATTGTAGATTGCGGCTGACTCTTAGTATTATTTGTGAAAGTTTCCTACAAAAGAAATAAGGAGTTTCTTATAAAATGTAGTCAGAAGCGAACTTACATATTAAAATATTTGAATTAGTTTCTACAGTAAGAAATCAGTCACTCAAGGCAACTTCCTTGGAGAAGGGATTAGAGACTGACCCCCTTCCAATTAATGTGTGCTCCTCACTCATGGATCAAGAGAGCCAGATTATCATGATTCTCTGTTCTGATGTTTTCTTGGATGCCATTGGATTGGTAGACTTGCCTTCAAATTTTCCTGTTTACCTCGAAAGTTTCTTAAGTCTATTGGAATTAAGTGCTAAAGCTACAGTTTTTTAGAATTACATCACCAAGCCTGTTGATGAGCAGATTCAAGCTTCATAGCTCCTCAGGGCTCCTGCAGCGCTTTCAACCAAAGAACAGACCCAAAGGGGTGCTTGTCCCTCACTGCCTCATCTATTGAATGTTCTATTTAAAAAAAATGTTAGGAATAAATTTTCCTTCTTCCATCTTCTAATCTTACAGTGTCTGTATGTATTACCAAGATCTTAGAATAAAATACAAAACAAAACAAAAAAACCCTCCGATTAACAAGGGAATGGAAAGTATGGTTTTAAATCTTTAAAAAATTTGCTCTCAAATTGGTAAGTATTTATGCAGCCATGTCTCTCGAGGGCAACCCAAAACATCAATCGTAGCATCCCTCTAACATTTGCAGTGCACCAGTAGTGTCAGAGTGTTAGCGGCTGGAGATCTGTTACCATGGTTACCACCTATAAAAAGGTCACCTTCAGGAAATTCTTTCTGCATGCAAGATAATACAGGGATAATGAAACTTCCTTTGGCAAAGATAAAGCACCAAGTTTGCCGTGCGGGCCTGTAATTACCTAGGTGGTTTGGAAATCTGTATATTATAATCAGGACCGTGCTTCAATAAAAAGAGCTACATTAATCAGATATTATCTCAGACACACTTCCAGAATAATACCAGCAATATGGTTCCTGATTGGCCGAGCAAGCTGTGATGAAGGAAGGATTGTTTTATAAGTTTATTTTCTCTACTGCAAATTGCGTTGTTATTCTAAGTCAACACTAAGAGTCCAAAGAGGAGAACTCTTCTTTGAGAAAGGTTAAGCTTTTTAAACACTGGATTTTAAAAATTCCCAGCATTGTCTTACTCTCGGCCACGCTCCCTGAAGGTGCTAAAGCGTTTAGGAAACATGAGGCTTGGTTTGTTTTAATGCTTATTATTATTATCATATCAAACAAAGAAATTAGCTTCACTATGACATTTTTAATGCGCATGTATCACGCTACGTCTTTCTTTACCACCCTGCTATCCTCAGCCTGTCCCCTACTGCTTCTAAGACACATACACCCGTGAAACATAAACTCAAAGCTGGGGCCCTGTGCTATCTTGATCCTTTCCACTGCATACATGACTTCTCTTACTAGAAACTTAACCAGTTGTTTCCTGTACTATCATATCGGGCAGAACACTTTACTATTATTTTAAAAAGCCTTAATGAAATGCGTGGCTTAGCCCAGTAGAACCAACATTTCTCTCTACACTTCGAGCATGTACGTGTGGACCAGGCACGTTTCCAACGCACAGGCATGGTACAGGGACTGTGGCTTTTGCACAGCTTCCCCATCCGATCTGCATTTGGATATGGTGAAAACTCTAGCCGTGGTTCTGCTTGGTTTTCCTAGAGCTCATGAATTTTGGAAGGCGCCAGAAGCTTCTGGCCAAGCACTGACTGTGGGCTGGACCTTCCTAAGCGGGTGAGCGCCGGAGAGGCAGTGAGCCTGTGGCAGAGGCTCTCAGTGAGGCTGTCGTTGAGCCTCCTGCCCTGCGCTGAGGAAGGAGACCTGAGAGGGTGGAATAGGTTGGAGGTATCTTTGGGGAAATGTGAGACTACGTACCTTTTCTCTTTGCAGAGTCTAGCTGAATAAACTTAAAAGTCAGTTTGGGAAGGCTGATTTTCTCCATGGTTTTGCTGTTGTTTGTTTTGTTTCTTAAAAAAAAAAAACATAGGCTGTAAAATAGAAAGGATTTCATACTTACAGACAAAAAAGAAAAAATCTTCTTGCTGTTCTTTTTCAAACAATTCTCTTGCCTACACAGCAAGACATAGTCTAGCAATAAGTGAGACTAGTGTCTGAAATCGCAAGTTTTCAACTGCCCTAGTTAGGTGCGGCTTCACTTGCCCTGCTAAACTCTGGAACACTGAATGTCTGGGTGTGTCCTCTGCTTGGTGACTCTAGAATTTCAAGATCTGCATTGCTTTCCAGCATCCAGTAATTCAACAAAACTGATCAAAATTAATCTTACCAAATACAAGTTTTCAGAAAAGAATTTCTTTTTCAGACTCTTAGTCTGCAAGAGTCTACAAGACCGGTTGTCTGATTAGAGCTTCATGACTTTGGAGAGCTGGAATATTGCAGGCCTCTGAGTAGCTTAGGCTTTAGTCCTCTAAACAGCCATTCATTGCCCACTTCCACATCTGACATAATATCCAGATACTTTTGGGATGTACTGATAGACCTCTAGCTTTCAGCGACCCCAAAGCTAAGTAATATTATCAGGGAGCATCTGAAACCTATGCCAGGAAACTTCCCACGTTGCGACAGCCAGTCTACTTAATGTTGTCACAGATGTACTTGAAAAGTAGTGATAAGAATTTCATTAAGCTGTTTCCATGATGGAATGTGATATTTGGAGTAACTTAGATCTGCTTACTAGCCTGTGATCACTCGTATTTGGCTTCAGAATAAATTGTCTTGTTCTTCTTGAGGTGAGAGCTGTGTTTTGGGCCAATAGTTGGAAGCTGAAAATGGGCTAAACATTAGGAAATGATCAGTGTATGAAGAGATACATGCTAGGTAGAGTCATACCTGACTCACCAAGTGTGGCTTACAGTTTCTACTATGGACTTCCTGGTTCTTTATTTTCTCTTTTCTTCGGTATCAGAGTCTTAGTTTAGTGGTTTCCAGTGATGTAACTTCTTTTTTAAATTTTTTTAAGGTAAACTAAAGTTTCATTGAAAAATTTGAAGGGAAGATAGAAGAAATAATTTATTTTAATTAAGTAATTTATTTATTCACTTTATATCTTGGTTGTATCTCTCTCTCTCTCCTCTTCTCCCATAGGTCCCTTTCCCCCCTTCCCATATTCCTCAGAAAAGGGGAGACCACCTACCCACCCACCCCAGCTCATCTAGTCAGTGTGAGGACTGAGTTAGTTCTTCCCCTGTTGCCTGTTAAGTCAGTCCTGTCATGGGGGAAGTGATCAGGAAGCAGCAACATAGTCCATGTCAGAGCGAAATGGTTTCCTCTTGTTTGAGTTGGCTATGTTGTTTGCAAATGCAAGTAACTAATATGTGGTCCTAAGGCAATATGAAATCTTCAGCAATTAACATAGGCAAGAAACTGAAGATTCTGAAAATGAAGAGTCAGTGGGGTTGGGGTAGGATGCTGTGGTAGAGAGTAAAATGCAGCAATTTAGAAAAAAACATATGTGATAGAAACTTGTGAAATTTAAAAAAAATGTAGTAGAAAATGCAATTTAAGTCATTTAGGACACACACTTACTAGACAAGACTTTTAGTGGAGGGAGGAGAACACCAACCCACCCACAAACACTTCCGTCCAAAACTTAGGGACAAAGATAGAACAGATCGAGCAGAGTTGAGGGGATGTCCAATCAATGCCTGGCCCAACCCAAAACCCGCCCCGTGGAAGAGAGCCAATTCCTAACACTCTTAACAATACTCTGCTATGCCTGCAGACAGGAGTCTGTCATAGTTGTCTTCTTTGAGGCTCCACCCAGCAACAGTTTGAAACAGATGCTGAGAGTCCCACAGCCAAACATTGGGTGAAGCGTAGGGAGTCTAGCGGGAAAGTGAGGAAAGACTAAAACGATATAGAGGTGGCAAGAGCTCCACAAGAAGACCAACAGGGCCGACTAACCAGGGCCCAGAGGGGCCTATGGAGTCTGAAGCACCAACCAAGGACCATGCATGGACTGGACCTAGGTCCTCTACATTTATTCAGCAGATAGGCAGCCCAGGCTTCATATGGGGCCACTAGAAAGGGAAGCAGGGGCTGTCTCTGTGATGTAACTCCTTAGAAACACCGGGAGAGTGGCTGAGAATCTATGAACAAGTTTGTTTTATAAGTGTGGAAATAAAAGTTGCATTGACTGCACAGCCAATCTTTTTTGTTTTCTCTGAGACCCTGTCCTCTGTGTGTGCTCAGGAGCTAAACCCCTCATTTGAGACCAGAAGCAGATGGGTAATAGGGAAAGACCAAGTGCTGGTGGAGACAAAGGAGGTGAAATCCTGAGCTAGCCAGAACTCAAGTCTGAATAGTGAAGAGACAAAAGGAAAGTTAGAAAAATTTAAACGCAGTATTATTTATTCAATTACTCCAGGTCAGTCTCTGATCCATGTTATTAAGCTCAAAGACAAGTACTTGAGTGCAATATCAATCTAAGTGAGGGTATGGATATTCACTGTAGACATGATGATGAGCTCGCTGAATTAAGACCACCTAATTTATTGCACTTATTCTTTGTAGTTCATGAGGTATGTTACTTTCACGTACTTGATCCTATTTAAGAATTTAAACAGAAAACATGAACGACTTAGAAAAACTCCCTAAAAATAATGGCTTAGAAAGTTCTCTGTTGGTAGGATGGCCAGGTGGATAGAGATGCCTGCCACAGGACTAAGACCAGAATTCAGTCCCCAGATGCCATAGTGAAAGGTGAGATCCAGCTCCTAGAGATTGTCTTCTGACATCCATTTGTGTCCTGTGACACACATACACACACACACACACACACACACACACACACACAAACACTTACACCCCTCCATACACACCCACCACCCTAAATAAGCAAAATAAAATATCTCATGGAGATGTATCTTATTTATTCCAAAGCATTTACTTCTATAGACAAGGTATTCATTTGTGCTAGGTACACATGTTGCTAGGTATATGAGCTTCCTGTCACAAACCATGAACATATTCTTCAGAAAGTATGTTTTTATCCACTCCTTTCTTCCCCTCTGGTCCCTAAATATTAAACTCACTTATCTACATTTTTAAGACACTGGGTTCACTGGAATAGTGGCCCTGTAGTAGTGCTGGGGAAATGACTTGTGGGTAAATGGGCCTTAGTGTTTGGACTCTGCTTCTCTCCTGAGCCACTTCGTCACTTTTACCCAGCCACAGTACAAGAGTCCTGTAGAAGTGGGTGGAGAGCGGTAGGTAGCTGAGGGCCTGAGCTCAGTAGCTGCCTTGTCAACAGCTACAGTGACAGTCTTGGAGGTGGCACATGCCACCTGGTCCTTTTCCAGGTCTCAGAGCTCACAGCACGAACTTTGGAAGAATGCTCAGCCTCCTGTAGCTCTCAGGTTTGTGCCAGCTCTTTATAACCCTGGCTGTGCTCCTGGACCACACTGTCACCCGATCCACTCACTGTCCATCATCTGGGACCCGAAGCACAGTTCAGATATTGAGTAGGCATCAGTCACACGGGGTCATACTACTGCCCGGGCTCGTACCTTTTCCAGTTATCACTGAGTTTTGGAATAGCACAGGGGAGAAAACAGAAGACACTGCATGAGCCCCTGACAGTGCATTTATCACAGTAGAAACATTAAGGAGGTAGGAAGGTCTTCAACCAGAAAGGGACACAGAAATTTTCCTCCACTCTAGATTCCTCAGTACCACCCAAGTCAGTTTGTTTCTGAAATAGGTCATTGTTTCACTGAGTACTCCTGCATTCATGAGGATTGAGCTTAATGATTCTTGTTACCACCATTTCTGAAGATTTTCAGAGTGAGGTGAAGCAATTCACTCAATATTGTCCTCCCCTCCCGAAAATAACAGAGTCAGCCTTAAAGTTTACATCTACTCATGCTTTTGGTTTAACAACCGCCTCACTTGTCTACATTTTACAGAGTACAAATGAAGACAAATCACAGTTTTACAACATATTATAAAATCAACATATATTCAACATATTTTTATAAAATGCATAATATATTACATCTAGGGTACTTAATATACTGTATTATATATTGTATCTAGGGAATGCATTTATCTATTAATTTATAAATATAGATATTCAGTATATGGAACATCTCTATATTTTCCTATATGGGCCACAGAATCCAAAGATAAGGATTATGAAATCTTCTCCATGCGTTCTCTGCATTCTTTGTGATTGAAAGGCATGAGCCAATTACACTTAATTACTTTAATGTTTGAGAAGGGATAGCAGTTACACAAATGCACTACGGAATCACAGAGATCGGAGTGTCAATGACATGTTTACTATTTCACAGTCTATGTCCTTGAATAAAGTATTTAAAATGAGACATAGTTTTCTCAGTCTGACTATAGAAACAGCAAGACCTAACCCATAGCATTAATGAAAATAGTTAGCACAGAGCCCTATGGTTACTTAGGAGCTTCTGCTCCTGGTCATTCTGAGTGTGCCTGCAGATGCTGCCTGTGAGGACTTGTTCACTTCAATTAACAGCCTTATTATGACTCTAACAAGGAAAGTCGATTGCATAAAGATGAGACAAAAAAGTACAAAGGGATCGAAAGTTACGAATAATTATACTACCCAGGGTGATGAGGTAGACCTGGCTTCCACTTTCATAATCATTCACAACCTCCTTATAAGTTTAGTGTTTATGTAATATTATCATAATACACATGGTTTTCTGTTTTGCTTTTCCACTTGGCATTATTATATGTATTTGTTAGTATAACAAAATTTCAAAGATACTATGATTGAATAGCTGCATTTAATTAACCTTTTTCTGTGTTCATTTATGCTATGAACTGGCTTATAGACTAACGTCTTTGCTTTTGCTATTTATTATCAATAGTTTGTTCTTGAAGATCTTGTATGTATGCTTCTTATCACACTTTTAGTTATTTCCCTGGAGCAGATTTTCACAGAGGGGGAGTCGTTAAATCAAAAGCATGGCGTGTATGGAAGGCTCCTGCTTCCAATTAGAATTATTTCATATGGGTTTTGCCAATTAATACCTCTTCCATTTGGATTTAGAGGCTGAAAGTGAACAGTTTCGTGTTCTATGTGTTATAGAGTGCTTTCATAACCATTATCAAATTTTATTCCCACAAAAATTATTTGAAAAATGTTAGCAATATTTTCTCCATGCTACAGACAAAGTGACTTCAAAAAGCAATAAAAACAAACCTGAAGTTAAATGTCTTGTCCAAAATGGCAGAGACAGAACTGTAACCAGGAGCCTCATACTTCATGAGCCACCAGGGGGACATTAGGATTTTCAATAAATCTTATTTAGTGCCTGAAGTTCTGTGCAAGGCAAGCCTTATTTCACCAAGAATGTGAACAATGCTCCTTGACTGGGTGTGTTGTCAGAAGGTAATCAAGCTCCATGTGCCTATCTCTGACACTGGCAACTGAGTCTGATGACCACATCCTGGCTGCAGAAGCCACTGGAAGCTAACAGAACTCCTTTCTAATTTCTTCTGATATCATTATTAATAAGTAACGATGTTTTCCACAAATTTCCAATTCCATAGTGATTACATGGAGATTAAAATTTGCATTAGTGACTATTTCATAAGGAATGCTTATGAGCACACGATTTGTATGTATGCTTTTATTAAAATTGTACTGTTTTTAGAAGGAGTGATTCCACAGATTGATTTGCTTTTAGATAGCAATTTCTATTTCATTTATATATTAATAAGATAAAAATTTCTCCTGGAAGACAATAGCAGCCTGTTCTTGGATCTGCTCTGTAGGGTGGTTTTGTTGTTGTTGTTATTATTGCGTGTGCAGAAGAAACTTTCTCATGTTTGAGGAATCACTGACATGGTAACTTGACTGGGACTTGAAGGCTTCCATGTTCCAGGCAGCTGCATACCGAACCGCCAGTGTAGATGAAGAATAAACAGAAAGATGGAGTCACATGCTTGTTACCACTTCTATAAAGATACATGTTTGGATGGTATAGCACCTCATGTAGCTTGCAAATGTTCTGGGATTTGTGAGAATGGCTGAACACTCTTAGCAACAGGTCATGAGCTCTCACGGAAAAGGGATACAGCAGGACCCCTAGAAACTCATCCCTTCTTCTTTTGTTGATTAGGTGGCTTTGGGACAGTCTGACCCATGATTCGTTTTTGGTAAAATAAAAGGAGTGGAATAGTCTTGAAAATTCTGTGTTTGTTTTAAAGTTCGATAGTTCAAAGATGTCTTCATGTGTTTGCTGAATGGGTCATACAATCCAAGCAGCATCAAGCCTTTCTCACTTTAAGGCCATAGTCTGAAAAAAAAAATCTAAACTACTATACTAATAAACACAGAGAGGGAAGCAGAGACTGGCCAGGCACTCTCGGGGATGTTTCGATTTGTTTATTTGTTCATTTTACATCCCACCTGAAACTCCACTCCCTCCTCCTCTTTTCCCAGTTCCACCCATTTCTCTCATACCCTCCCCTTACCCCCGCCCTGGCATATCAAGTCACAGCAGGATTGTATGCCTCTTCTTTCCCTGAGGCAAGACAAGGCAGCCCTGCTTGGAAAATGGTATCCAGAGTGAGGCTACAGAGTCCAGTCAGAGACAGGCCCTGCTCCAATTGTTAGGGGACCCACTTGAGGACCAAGCAGCCCATCAGCTTCATATGTGTAGGAGGCCTTGGGCCAGTCCATGCATGTTCTTTGTTTGCTGCTTCAGTCTCTATGAGCCCCCATGGGCTCAGGTTAGCCATGTAGGTATTCTTGTGGTGTACTCTACCCCTTCAGCTCCCTCTGTCCTCCCTCTAACTCTTCCACAAGACTCTTTGAGTTCCACCTAATGTTCAGATGTCTCTGCATCTGTTTGCATTGTCTGCTGGAATAAGCCTCTCAGGTGACTGAGCCTTTAAAGGATAGGCTCACAACCAAACATGTAAGAGATTTCTTTCTTTCTTTCCTTCTTTCTTCCTTCCTTCCTTCCTTTCTTTCTTTTTTTCTTTCCTTTTCCTGACTTGGACTTTGCAAGCTTGTTTGACTCGGAGACACCTTATTTTCTACACTTCGGGAGGAAGAGAGATAGAATACCTCTTAGCCGAGTGAGGACTGGTTAAGATGCTCAAGATATAGCAGCCTAGAGGTGACAGTTTTGGCCATCATGGCGAACATTAGCCGGACTTTCCTGAAAGCTTTCCTTCACTGTGTAGGTGGAAGCTACAACAGCAAAAGCAGCGTTGTTCTGTTTTCACAGCCACTGGTAATCACAGTACTGGAAATGGCACCGCCTCCATTCCCCTTGGAGAGTGTCGCCCGACAGGCATCAAGAGTGTGTTACAGTCAGGAGCTGTCAGAGTAATTATGATTGATGGACAGCACATATACTTGTGATTCATATAATAAGAACCATTGTCTCTGCTGCATTCCAGCTGAGCCCAACAAGCCCAAGTCCGGTTGGTTGAATGACAATGTGCACAATTGCTCTCTTCCTCTCAAGAAAGAACATTACAGTATTTTCAAATGACAGCCATTGGGTAAACAATGTCCCTTGAAAACACAAGGTTGACAACTAAGCAGGCTAGCATCACACGTTTGTCACCAAAGCTGCTAAGCTTTGATGGCGAAAAATAAACAGCAACATTGCTTTACGAGTGTGCTTTGTCCTTGAATGAGGGATTAGGAATACCTGGGACATTTTAGTTTTGAGGACAATATCTGCTGAGGGTCTCTGTTTCATGCAGAGGTCAGTGGCTTTGGGCTGTGTGCCACAATCTTTAGGTTCATGGGGAAGCTTTCTAATGTCTGCCTAAATGAAGTAGGCCTGGGACATGGGTGTGACTCTAGCCGAGACTCCTAATGGGGGGATATGAAGACTGAAATGAACATCTCCTTGCCAGGCAGGACTAGTGCAAGGAGGGGAACAACAACCCACCCACCAGACCTTTGAGTCAAAAATTACCCTGCCTACAAGAAGTGCAGGGATAAGGAGGGAGCAAAGACTGAAGGAAATTCCAACCAATAATTGGCCCAACATGAGACCCACTTCAAGGTAGAGAGCCAGTCACTGGCATTATTAAAGATGCTCTGCTATGCTTGCAGACAGTAGCCTATTTTGACTCTGGGAGGTTCTAGCCAGCAGCAGAGAGAGACAGATGCTGGGACTTGCAGCCAAGCATGGGGAGGAGCTCCAAGGGTCCTGTGAACACGTTGGGGAAATGATGCAAAGACCTGAAGGGACAGTAACCTCACAAGAAGACCAACAGAGACAACTAATCCGGTCCTATGGGGGCTTCCAGTGACTGAGACATCAACTAAGGAACATGCATGGTCGTCCAGCTCCCTGCTCATATGTGGCCAGGGGGTGGGTTGGTCTTCATATGGGGAGCCTGGTGAGTGGAGGGCGGGGGCTGTTTCTGTGATAGATTCTATTGTCTGCTTTTGGATCAGCACTGCCTGGCCTCAGAGGATGAGGATATGTTCAGTGCTGGTGTGACTTGATGTGCTGGGGAAAGCTGATATGGGGAGTGGGGGGTTGGGAGGAGGGTTTCCCTTTTCAGGGGGGAGCAGGAGAGGGGAAGGGAAAGGAGGGAATAGGAGGAGAGGAGGGAGGGGGCACCCTTGGGATGTAAAGTAACTAAACTAAACTAAAAAAAAAAGTTCAGCTGCACCCCACCCCAAATGCCCTAAGAGCTTGCAAGCTCCATTTCTTAAGGAACTTTTTCATTTCAAACTATCCGTACAAATACAATTTTTTGACATAACATTTTTTCCCACTGAGTTTTTCCTTTCTCTATTTTCTTGTTTCGGCTTTTTTATAGTTATTAATTCATTTTATATAAAAATATTCTTATTTCTGGCTAGAAAATATCTGTTTGTTAAATGCTAGGCTTACAACCAAAGATGCCCTTGTTTCATTTTAAAGCTCCGTAAGATATATTGCCAGACTTTTACATGTATTCAAGACATTCATATTTACATTAAACATTCACAAGACATTTTAAAATTATACATTTTCCCAGCATTTTTTATATTTTTATTTATTTGTTACAATTTATTCACTTTCTAACCCAGCTGTAGCCCCTCCCTCGCCCTTTCCCCTCCCAATCCTGTCCATCCTCCCTCCTCTCCTCTCCTGCCTCTCCCCCAGCCCACTGATAGGGGAGGTCCTCCTCCCCTTTCATCTGATCCTAGCCTATCAAGTGTCATCAGGACTGGCTGGTTGTCTTTCTCTGTGGCCTGGCAAGGCTTTCCCCACCCCCTCGGGGGAGGTGAATACTCAGCAATTAAAAACAGGGAAATCATTAAATTTGCAGGCAAATGGTGGCACTAGAAAAGATCATCTTGAGTAAGGTAGCTCAGAAGCAGAAAGACACACATGGTATAATCTCACTTATAAGTGGATATTAGACATATGATAAAGGATAAACATACTAAAATCTGTACACCTAAAGAAGCTAAGCAAGAAGAAGGAGCCTCAATCTTCATTCAGAAAGGCAAATGGGATAGACATCAGAAGAAGGTGAAAATAAGGAACAAGACAGGAGCCTACCACAGAAGGCCTCTGAAGACCCTACCCATCAAGGTATCAAAGCAGAGGCTGAGACTCATAGCCAAAGTTTGGGCAGAGTGTGGGGAATCTTATGAAAGAAGGGGGAGATAGAAAGACCTGGAGAGGACAGGAACTCCACAAGGAGAGCAACAGAGCCAAACTATCTGGGCCCAGTGGTCATTTCTGACACTTATACTCCAACCAAGGACCACACACGGATATAACCTAGAACCCCTGCACACATGTAGCCATGGCAGCTCAGTGTCCAAGAGAATGTCCTAGTAAGGGAAACATGGGCTGTCTCTGACATGAACTCAGTGACTGGCTATTTGATCTTGTTTCAGTTTTAATGCAGAAATCCTTTGACACAAAGCGTCTTAACAATTGACTGTGTGTGTTAAGTCTCTGAGAAGGTAGCTAGTAGCAGAGGCTGAGTGTTCATCAGAGAGATTCACAGCTGTCTCAGTCAGAAATCTAGGACTTGGAAAAGATGTGAATTACGAAGTATTTTGCCAGACTAGGCATGAATTTAAAACCGTTATCTTTTAGTCCATGTTTTGTTGTTGTTTTATATATATACTTGTATCTGTGACAGTCTTGGCTGATTTTTTT
>CM053760.1:48752899-48770872 GCA_028658305.1 Pachyuromys duprasi
TAATGCTGCCCTTAACACGGGGTGCAGTTTTCTTTTTAGTGAACAATTTTATTTGCATGTGTCCTTGTATTTTTGGATACTGTGATGTTCTTGGTAATTTGTTGAAGATTTCTCTAGCGGCTGTACAAATTTACATCTCCAGGAAAAGCATTCAGAGCTGTCTTTCCTCCACATCCATGCTTACTGACTTTCTTCTTTCTGATAACTAAGTGTAGCAAGAATGATAAACTCTTACACTGTGATTTTGATTCACTTTTCCCTGATGACTACTATTGTTGATTGTTTCTTTATACTCCTGGTAAATTTTGCACATCTTCTTTTGAGTAATATTTGTTTAAGTCTTGCTCATATTAAGTAGATTATATATTTACTGTTGAATTTTTGAGTTCTATACAGATTTTGGATATTAACTCCATGTCAGCTGTATAATTTACAAACATTTTTTCCTTCCTGGAGGTTGTGTCTTCATTCTGTTGATTATTTCTTTTAGGGCCTTTTCCTAGAAATCCAATGCCAAGAAGCATTTCCTCTGTGCAGTTTACAGTTTTGGATCTTATATGTAAGTTCCCATACATTGTGATTTTATTTTTTGTAATTAGTAAGAGTAAGGTGTCTAATTTCATTCTTCTATGCTTGTATATCCATTTTTTTCAGTTTTGTGAATTACGAGGGAAAAAAACCCCAAAGAATATGATTTTTCCAAAACTGTTCTTAGCATTGTTATTGACGGGTTATAGATGTGTGATTACCTTTGGGTTGTGTTCTGCCTCATGCACTTGTATGTTTGTTTTAATGACAAAATCACGGTGTTTTGATTACTAAAACTGTGTGTATTGAAGCAGTGGCTCATGAAGTCTAGGCTGGCCTATAGTTGCTATGTATCTGTGGAAGACCCTGAATTGCTAATCCTCCTGCTTCCACCTCCTACATTCTGGGATTACAGCTATGCGTCACCATGCCTCTCTCATGCACATGTATATATGTATGTATGTATTTATTGAGACATGCTCTCATTATGTAAATCTGGCTGGCCTGAAACTTGTTGAGTAACCAGCTTGGAACTCACCCAGATCCAGCTTCTTCTGCCTTCTGAATGCCAGGAGTAGAGATGTGTGCTGCTGGCTGTTTTATATTTTGCAGTCAAGTAGTATATAACACCTCCCACTTTGTTATTTTTATTCAAGATGACTTTGGCTATTTAGATATTATTATCATTTATACAAATTTTAGGGGTGTTTTTTTTTTCTAGCTCTCTAAAATACATTAGGTTGTATTTTGATAAAGATTGCATTAAACCTGTGCATTCCTTTGGATATGACCATTTAAACAGTATTGGTTCTCCAATCCATGAAATCATAGCTTTCCGTTTTGTGTATGTGTCATGTACACAAAATGTATGTGTTCTTTAATACATACACAAAAGTATGTGTTCTTTAATTTCTTTGGTTAGATTCACTTTTGGGTATTTTATTACTTCTGCAGCTGCAACCAATGGGCTCACTTTGTTGACGGCTATTGCATTCTCCAAGGGAGCTGCAGCTGTCGACTCGACAGAGTTATATGAGGGAGTCTCTCCGGGGTGAATGCCTCAAGCACATTGACCCGTGGACATGCCTGTGCAGGACTTCTTGATTGTTGAATGATAGGAGGGCCTAGCGCGCTGCCTGCAGTTCCATTTCTAAGCAAGTAGGCCTGGGCTATATAAACAGGATAACCTAGAACTAAGACGGTAAACGGCATTCCTCCATAGTTCCTGCCTTACCCTCCTCAGTGATGGACTGTGACCCTGAAGGGTTAGCCAAACAAACCCTTTCCTCCTCAGTTTGCTTTTGGTCATGGGCGCTTTTCATAGCAACAGAGAGCAAACTGTCTGAGACCATTGCTGGATGGTGTACGGCACTGCTATTGATGTTTGAGTATTCATCATATCCTGCAACTTGCCCAAATTTGCTTATTAACTATGAGAGGCTTTGCTTATTTGTATTGTTTTGGGGTTTTCCCATGTATAGAATAATGTTGTCAAACTGACTATGAGACATCTCCTTTCCCAATTCAAATTGCTTTGTTTCTTTCTCTTGTGTAGTTTATTTTTTATTTTATTTTATTTTTTGGGAGGCTAGGACTCCAAGGAATCTGGTGAACAGAATTGGGTGGGCAATCTTGCCTTGTTCTATATTTTAGTATAAAAGCATTTAGCTTTAACCTACTGTTGACATTCATACACTGACTCCTTTTTGCAACCCTAGTCACCCTTCACCATGGTAAATTCATCAGTGCACTGTTGGGTTTGACTTGCTGAGATTTTGAGAATTCATCTATAGTCATCATAGACACCTCCTTCCCAGTGGCTTGCCTTTTATCTCCAGTCTTTTCTCTGGCTTTGGTGTTAGGGTAATACTAATCATGTAGTTTTCAAGTTTTCCTTACTATGTAAAAAGGGTTGATGTTAGGTCCCTTTTTGAAATGCTTAGTCGTGCCCAGGAGTGAAGCCATCTAGCACCACATTGTTCTTTGATGGGACATTTTTTTTCTTTTGTTATCAATTAATCTCATTTTACTATCAGATCATGGAGTCTGCTCTTTCTTCCTGATTGATCTTGGAAGGTTTTCTGTGTCCAGGAATTTGTTCCAGTTTTCTAAGCCATGAAACTTGTTGGCCTCTATCGACAGTTATTTCTGGAGTCCTCTTTGTTTCTGTGGCATTCAAGATCTCTCTTTTTATCTCTGATGTCATGCAAGTCTTCTTCCATTATTTCTTACCTCTCTTAACTAAGGGTTTGTCAATTATGTTTGATCTTTTGAACAATCAACTCTTCATCTTACTGATCTTTAGAATTACTTTTTCATCTGGATTCCATTAACTTCTGCTCTGATTGCTATCATGCCTCCTGCTCTAGTAATTTTGGGTTGGGTTTGTCCTTGTCATGGGTTGCCATTTGAGATCATTCTGATTTCTTTGCAGGCACTGCTGAGTATATGCAACTTGCTTGGGGCCACATTTGCAGCTTCCTAGAGCCCGGCAGACTGTGCATCCATTTTCATTTGCTTGGAACCAACTTTTAATCCCCTTCCTTCTTCCTTGATCTAATGTTGGTCCAATAGTTTGGTTTATTCCCATGTTACTGTCATACTTTCAAAAGTTCTTCTTTTCCTTCCTTGGATGCAGATTTTTTTTATGGCTTAGCTGCCAGCACTTGCTTTGATTTCCGTTGTATTAATCTGTGAAACTTTCTTGTCATTGACCATATAATTAATTCTATAAGATACTCCATGTGCTGATGAGAAGATGTCTGTAGGTACTACATAGAATATTCTATAGCTGTCTATTCAGTTCTTTGGCAGAGGGTGTGCTTTAACTTTGCAGTTTCTTTCATTTCTCTTTTTGTGATAGGTCCCTTGCTGAAAGTGGGGTACTAAAGCCACATGCTGCTCTTCTACAAACTGATTTGCCTTTCATTTCATGTTTATTAATATCTGCCTCACATACTTAGATCTTCCAACATTAAATGCAATTAGAATTTCAATTACTTTTTGCTCAGTTGCTCTCTTTATTGTTGTATAGAATTATTTTCTCTATTTCTTTGTACTGTTTTTGATCAGACGGCAGTGACAGGCAAATACATCTAGGCTGCTTTCTTCGGGATCCTTTTCTATAAAAGGTTTTATCCCACCATTCGCTTTCATTCACGTGTGTCCCTGCAGATGAAATGAGTTTCTTATATTCAGCAGATAGTTAGGTCTTGCTTTTGATTCTCAGCTCATTCATCAATTCTATGTCTTTTAATTGAAGAACTTGACCCACTACCCCTTAGGGTGACCGTCATGCTGGAGCCATCTTGTAAAGTGTTTCCAGTCTTCTCATGCTTTGTATTCTCTCATTCACGCTCCCCTACACCATTCCCTGTGCTTACTTACTCTAGCAGTGTATTTTACAGCCCATTGCTCTACCACTGAGCTAAGCCACATCCGGGATTGTATGTTGATTCCTTGACTATGTTTTAGATCTGTCCATCATTATTTTTTGATTTCTGGTTATCAATGAAGCTTACATAACAGTCTATTTTTTTCATTTATGTTATTTTGAGGCACTGTCTCACTAAGGAGCCTTGGCTAGTCCCTAACACAGGGATTCTTCTGCTTTTGCCTCTATAGTGCTGGGATTAAAATATGCTCCACCATGCCATTTTTAACAGGTGATGTTTGTTTGTTTGTTTGTTTGTTTTTGAATTTTCCTTTTATTTTTGAAATCATAATTGTATCATTTCCCCCTTCCATTATTTCCTTCCAAACGCTCTCACATACATCTTGCTCTTTTTCAAATTCATGGTCTTGTTTTTCATGAACTGTTCTTGCATGCCTTCGTGTGTGTGTTCCTAAATATAACCTGCTCAATCTTTGTAATGCTACTTGCACTTACATTTTAGGGCTTAGCATTTGGTATTGGATAAACAACTGGCATGTTTTTCCCTTGAAAAAATGATTTTCCTATTCTCAGTTTTTCTTAGTTGTCTATAGTTCTTTTTGTAGGGTTGAGACCTGTAGTCTTTCCCCCTGAGAACTTTGGTGTTTCTGTTGTTGTTTTCCATGTTTAGATCATGTTTAGACAGTCATGTCGGTGAAACTTTAAGGGCATCACTTCTGATATTACTAGGCGACCATCTCACAGCAAACTCCCTGTTTCCCTGGCTCTCACAACATTGCTGCCTTCTCTTCCACAGTTACCCCAGAGCCTTAGGTGGAGCAGTGTTTTGTGCAAGTATCCATTGCAATTGGCTCCATAGCTCTGTATTTTGGTTGGCTGTGGTTTTCTGTAACGATCTCTGTCTGCTGCAACGATTGAGGGATGAGGACTAAACATATATATGAGTTTAAGGAAAAAGTATTTGGAGTATAGTTCGGGATTTTGCTGGTTAAGTAAGGTATGATTACAGGGTTTCCTCTGAGATCCACAACTTTGCCATTCCTGGGTGTTTGGCTAGGTTTCTAGTACCAGGTATGGCTTCTATCTTGTTGATTGGGTATCAAGTCCAATTAGAGAACTGTTGGTTACTGCCAAGGTACGTGGGCCACTGCTGCATTGGGCTTGTCATGCCATGGGGTTAACAGAATATTGTTTAAACAGTAGCAACTTAACACAATTATTAGGAATAAGTAAGCAAGCAGTGGATTCTTTGTTATCTTTCTTCCTCACCTCCCTCACTTTGCCCTTTCTGTGTTCCATTCTGTATCTTTCTGCAGTGAACACATCTTAATGTATTAATATAATTTATAGTTATTACTGTCTTTTTTGTTTGGTCTTCATTCTAAAGTTATGATAAGACACTGTCAACTTTCCTATATAATTACTCTTGTCTAGGAGTTTTTATATTTATAATTTTTTTGTTAATTAATGGCTCTAATAATGGTTTTAGAATTTCCTTTAACGCTTCTTGCATAACAGGTGTGGTAGGTTCATATTCTCCTACTTTTTGTTTGGCCATGTTTTTACCTCTCCTATATTTTCAGATGAGAGCTTTGCTGGGTACAATACTCTCAAATGGTAGTTTGTTCCTTTTAGTGCCATAAAAATCACATGTCAGTCTCTCCCAGCCCTGAAGATTCTGGCTCTAAAGACCACTGTCAGGACAACTGAGCCGCCCGATGTATTATTTCTCCTCTTCTGCTCCTTTGAGAGTCTTCCCTTTACCTTTCAACTTTGAAGGTTTGTACCTCAATGTTTGTCTTCATCTCAGAGTTTGGGAAGTCTCTGCTTGCTTTATACTTCAGTCCCTCTTGAGCACCAGCTGTGTCCACTCTTTTCATGTTGCTTTGATGCTTCTGTTCGCTTTCTTCGTCCACCTTTGTCCCCAACCCCACCGTGTGTTTTCACATAGCCCATCTTTTCGTCCCTTACTTTCCCCTTCTGGTTAATCTACTGTATTAGTGTCTTTTCTTGTGTAGTTAATCTTAATTTAGTATACCTTTTCAGCTTAAAGAGCTTTTACTTTTTGAAATGGCTTTGATCTCTCTGTTAAATTGCTGAGTTAGAGATTTCTGTTTTCTTCAAGCCCATTGAGTTTCCTTTAAAAGGGGGTTTGAAATCTCAAAACAAGTGTTAACTCATGTTGCTGATTTTTTTCAGCTTCTGGCAACTTATTTTGACTTTTGAATGAGGTCACTTTCGTGAGAAGTCTTGAAGATATCTGTACAGCAGTGTCCGGGCAATTAAGGTATTTCCAGTCTTCATCATTCAGTGTTGTTTGTGCTAATCTTTCCAGAAATTCTAAGCAGGCTGCCCCTGCTGCTCCTCCCCTCTTCCTGCCCCCTTCTAGAGACCTGTGGTCACTTTCATTGTTTCAGGAGAGTGGTGCCCAAATCCAGGGTCATTCTATTGTTGGTGTGCTGTCACTACTTCACCACTAGAGGGCAATCCAAGCCTAGGTTTCTCATAAACCTGGAGTTGATGTCCTGTTCAATGAGAATTGGGGGAACAGCTCAAAAGGGTAGTTCCTTCCTCTCTCTGGGGCTCAGCTGCAGCCACGTGCCTAAATGGTCAGCTGTGAGTTTCTGACTAGCTCTTGGTTGAGGGGAACAGCTACATGTTTCCATGTGGTTCCTGTGGCCACCAATACTGCATCGGTGCGCTCTGAGACCAGCACAGAGGAAAAGGCAAGGATGACAATGCTAGCAGCTGCCTGCTGCTGAGGTGGGCACATGGCCCAGAACTACTGCAGTCAACAACAGGATCTCAGTCAAATGGACTGAGACCACACGGATCTCCCATGATGCCGATGTTATTCTAGAGGCTCTCTCTGAGGAGGTTGATGTGGCATAAAGACTTCTAGGATCTGTCCCGTGCTAGGATTTACCATCCTGGTATTGAGTTCTAAAGTTAAATCCTATGCTCTTTCTCTGTCCTGCTGCCAAAGAATGGAGTCTAGCTTCATGCTGTACCGTATAATGGTGGGGTAGTGACCCATCACTGGGAAGGACATTGAGTGGATTGTATCTGGGTGCTGAATGATCTATGGAGGGGGCAGGGGAGTGCTAGGCCCTCATCATGGGCCTAAACCTGATAGCGTCTCACGGGAACACAGCTCTTCCTGGTACGGGAAAGACAAAAAGTTTCATTCTTGTTCGCCGGTCGGGGGTTATCTCTGCTAACTAAAGTTGTGGGATTGGTCAATGAGACAATTACTTTTGGCTGCCAAGCATGGCACTAACTGGGTCACACCCGACTCTCACAGCTCTCGGTACTTGGGAACTGTGAGGATGGTTGCCCCATGCCCATCCCAAATGATGTTGGGTTGGATGAGGGCGGGAAGTTTACCCTCCACAGGTTACAGGTTCTTTTTGTTCTGAACAAGGAAAGGAGCAGAGGTGCAGAGCGGTGGTAGAAACCATGGGCCACAGTGACTCCTCTGGACTGTGCATGCTGGTATGGTAATGAGCCACAGTTTACATTCTGACATCCAGAAGGCATTTCCCAGCTTTGTTTTTACTGGCAACTTATTTTTGTTAAATATAAAATTTTCAGCCTTTCTGTAAGGTACCCCAGACTTTACTCTCTGCCATATTTTCCCTTCTCACAGGCTGGCGATAACGTAGGCCATCATTCCAGTTTACCCCATTGGTGTCTCTGTGATGTTTGGATAGTGGTGTGGAGTTCTCACAATACTGAATGCATGGTGAAGTCGTGTGTTGATTTTTATGTTTTGTACCCAGTAGGATGGTCTTGTCCCTCTTTCTGCTGTATAAGATTGAAGGACAGTTAGGTACCAGACAGGTAGCATTCTAATGTGACTACAGTGCTCAGTCTGTGAGTGCTGACCCAGGAGGTGGGCTGAGTGAGGACCTGGGCAGCACTGGCTTTCATCTTGTCGCACTTGGTTGTGGGATTTGGGACTTCAGCTCCCTCCTGCTCACACATGGGGTATCTTTCTTCAATCAGGACAGCGTTGCAGAAGAGTGGAAAGACAGTGCTCTCTTTGGGCATCTTCAAGGCATCTTTCGGCAGCGTACTGAGATAAGACACTGTGGGCTCACTCCTGGCTTTGTTTTGAACAGTTAGTTGTAACAGTTTGAATAACTGTGCAAACTCAGGAGACCATAACTGAAGGAGCGTAGTCAGTGGCCTTTTGTCCTACTCCTCCCCCAACAGGACCTAATGTCAGTTGTTTCTGGAAGTTAATTTCTGTGTCATCCATTTTCTTCGACTCTAGGCTTATAGTGTTGCCAGAGCTGTGTCTTGAGCATCCTTTCATCAGAGCAATAAGGATTATTGTTTTTCCCATCTCAGGCCACCCACCTAAAATTTACTCTCTCTCTCCTCTCTCTTGCCTGTCTTCCTACTAGAGCATAAAGCCACATGAATTACCTGTCCATGAATCCCGAGATCTTGACTACCATATCAGCTGCTACAGTTTCGAGAGCTGAGAGAGGCCTGTCGTGTAGAGGACAGTCTGTAGAGATCTGCTGAAAAAATGGTTCCGGGTTACTCCATTCTGCCTCTAATATACTGTTTAAAGCACAATAAAAGAAATTGGTTCTAAATGGGATAAGTGACCGTTTTCCATACAGCAAAGCAAAACAGCAACAAAAAGAATACAAAAATCTCTTTTGTTGCCTCTTTCCTAGTACATAGTTAAGTGTAGGAATGTATCTAAAAGATTAAATTTTTCTAAAACACAGGATCCCTATAATGTACTTTATTTGGAATTGATTACAGGCCATACCACATCCTTATAGGGATTTCCTCCATCTCTTTCACTTCACCACTAATACTGTATATTAGCTTTTTTCTCACCCATCTCATATTTTCAGGCTTTGAGAGTATCCTGTGATTCTTGTTACTGTGGAAATCCACTGTTGTGGTCTGCTCTGCACTGTGTTTTGCTATATCTGCACATGTGGGAAGATGAAACCTGGGTGGATTGGCTGGAAATCTAACTCTACTGCTGGGCAGAGGGAATCAATAAATCTATACAAACCTGTATGACAGTGTTTTTGTCTAGCAAAAGGACAAGCAGAAGAAACAGGCTTTCTGTCTAGACAGAGCTCCTAGATTAGGCTGCATATAGAAGTTTGAAAAGGGACTGCAGTTTTTGTTGATGATGGCAGTTATTAATAAAGAGCACAATAGCAAAAAAAAATGGTTTGAGCTTTGCTTTTCCTGGAAGAAGTTTGGAATGGAGTCCTTGTAAGTAGATGACTTGCTAACAAAGGTGATGAAAGTGCAAATAAATTAGGTTCACCACAAAAAAAAAAAAAAACCAAAAAAAAAAAAACTTGCCTGTTAAACTGAGGGGAATTATGGCTGCTGGGTGAAGGATACCACACTAGAATACCATGTAGAAATTACAAGTTAGAATATGGGATGGAACAGTTGATTTCATTGGCACTGGAAAAACCTGAAATGAAAAGATACGGCTTAAGATCCTGACTGCCTAAATACAGCCTTACATTTCAATAAAGGAGAATATGGCAAACAAGAATGTTCCTAATCATGGACTAAATTAGACATCAGTTGGAATGAGTGGTGCCTGAGGACGTACCAGATCAACAGTGACTGATCACAATGAACGTATGAGCCCTTCGAGTGTCTCAAATCATGGTTGCCGGTGGACTTAGTGTAGGTCTCCTTCCTCCTTGGACGGCCATCCTTTTATCAGATACTGCAGACTCTCACGATGCTGTTTCCCCTAAAATGTGAATCATAAAGCTTCTTGAGGAGAGCCATTGGTCATACTGCAGGGCATGATGGCATTTATTCACAAAGTTCCCATTTTCCTGATAGCTCCCCCAAAGATAGAAAAATATAAACGTGGAAATAACAACTGTGAGAACTACAGACTTTACGTTTCCCTCTAAAGTGTGCACGTATGTGTTTCAATGTGTGTGTTCATGGACATGTGTGCATATGCGGAGGCCAGAGAGCAATGTCAGATGTTTTTTTTTTTTTCAGATCCTCTAGCATTTGTTGAGAGTATGAGGTTTAATGATGTAATTTTAGTCACAAACTAACCCTTGACACAAACAAGTCATTGTGTGTTCTCCCAAATTCAACACGTTGGATTTTAGGTTAGAATTTAACTGCTTCATAAAGCTATGACAAACCCAACAGCAGGTGTATTTTGAAAAAAATAAAAATAAAAAGGCCCAGGAATTGCTGATTGAGGCAGTTCGACCTCATTGTCTGTAGCCTTGGAGATTACCTTGTTTATTAGTTGGCTATTTTAGTACCACCCAGTAGGGACTTACTAGAAGACTGACACATGCAACGCTGTGAGAGCTCTCACAGGTTGTGAGCATGTAAGTGGGGGAGAAAAGATTCACAAGATGATATATTGGAGCAGACATGTTCAGAAAGACTCCCTCTTGATTACATTTATTTTTGAAATGTCAATCCTCAGCTTCAAATGATTGTTTTTATGGCATGTACAAGAAGCAGAATTTAGTCACCAATGCAAACACGCAGAAGAAATGTGTTAGAATTGCCAAGTGTTCACTGTTTCATGTCCTTTTGAAAAGTGATTATAAACCTGCACATAGTTATTAATTCATATTTAAGAAATTTAAAAATATTTACCAAGTCCATTCTAATTTTAGGGGGGCAGTTAGACATAAGTAAAGCAAAGGGATTTTTCAACCTTTTGCTTATGAAATCAGAGGAGCCTTTGGGTTAATCTTATGCTAAAAGGTAGGGCTCAGTGTTGGAAGAGACAGACATGTATTTCTGAATGAACATGAATTCCTATAACATTTAAGAAAAATATTCTAGCTTATTATGGAAAGTATACATTATCGGTCTTTTGCATACATGTAATTAGTTAGCTGTGAATACATTTACCCTCAACTGTGTATAACAAGTAACCAATAATGGTGATGACCAAGGAAAACCTAGAAGTTCAAAAGTGGGATCAGGGATTGTCGACTCAGTGGTGTGAGGTAGACATGAATAGTGCACACATACATAGACGTGGGTACAGGCACAGGGAAAGCACAGTCCTACACAGATTCATTTCTGAGTGTGAAGCTCAGGAATAGTGTTCCACCTACCTTGGTTCTCTTCACCTTAAGCAAAGTCCTCAGCTAATTAGGATTCTCCCTGTAGTTGACTGACCTATATTCCCCTTCTGAAAGGACTGTGTTCTCACATCTGCTTTCATTTGTTGTGATATTCTACTAATTAAAAAAAATATCTTTACACACAGTACTGGGGATTTAACCAAGGGCTCCACATACGCTAAGCAGGTGCTTGATCACTAAACTCCGCCTTTAGCCTAACTTTGCATTAACCTTTACTCCTGGGCCTGAAAATATTAAGACATATTCTCTAGATGACTTTATGTACAGGCCTAAAGCCTTAGTATGCGTTCATTGTGGTTGTTCTCCGTGGGCTCATGTGTTTGAGTATTTGGTTGTCAGGCTGTGGTGCTGTTGTGAGAGGTTGTAAAACTTTTAAGAGGTGGGCCTAGTTCGGTAGTGTAGACTGTTGGTTCTGTGGTGAGGAGCTTGATGCTGATAGTTAAGCCCTTCTCAGGGGCCTCCTTCCACTTCCTGCTCTGCTGCTATGGGAGAATGCACCAGGAAAATGGCTTCTTCTGCTGTAGAGCTACCTGAAACCACGCTTTCTCCACAATGGTGGGCTGTGTCTTCTCAAATAGGGAGCCAAAAGAAATCCTTTCTCCTTGGGGTTGCTTCTTGGGAGAATTTTGGTCCCAGTGTAATTATTCCGGATCCCCTTGTTCAGCAGTACCCTGACTTTTTTTTTTAATAAGGATGAGTAGTCTTACTACAATGTAAATGCATATCTTTGCAGGGTCGGTGGATGTGAACTTCAAATGAGCCGAATGTAGCCCAAACTGTCAATTTTCTAGAAGTCCCAGTTATTATTTATTTATTTATTTTTGGTGGTGGCAGTGGGGTAAAATTTGCAAGAAAATTAGAAAAACTAAATAGTATAAGGAGAAGAAACAGAATGGCTGGGAAACAATAGAGATTGTCTGTAGTGGTGTTGGGAACACTTTGCTCCCAACCCTTAAGTTTCAAAGCCATGAATTGCACCATTTTGGCAAAGAAAACACACTCCATTGATAGGTATTTTTGTGTAGTAAAGCAGTTGTTTTGGCCTGTGTAGCTGCCTCTCTGGTCACAATCTTTGTTACCGAGAGCTTCTGCTGTTGAGGTGTTCATCATTGAAAATTCAAAAAGTTTTGATCTTTAAATCATTGCTGATATTTTGATGGGAATTGAATTGAATCTGTAGATTGCTTTAGGCAGAATGGCCATTTTCACTATGTTAAGCCTACTGATCCATGAGCATGGGAGATCTTTCCATCTTCTGATATCTTCTTCAATTTCTTTCTTCAGAGACTTGAAGTATTTTTTTTTCTAACAGGTCTTTCACTTGCTTGATTAGAGTCACCCCAAGGTACTTTATGTTATTAGTGGCTATTGCAAAGGGTGTTGTTTCCCGGATTTCTTTATCGGCCCTTTGTCTTTGGTATATAGGAGGACTTCTGATTTTTTTTTTTTTGAGTTAATTTTGTATTCAGCCACTTTGCTGAAGGTGTTTATCAGCTGAAGGAGTTCTTTGGTTGAATTTTTGGGATTACTCATGCATACTATCATATCATTTATGAATAGTGAAATTTTGACCTCTTCCTTTCTGATTTGTATCCCCTTGATCTCCTTTAGTTGTCTTATTGCTTTAGCTAGGACTTCAAGTACTATGTTGAAGAGATGTGGAGAGAGTGGGAAGCCTTGCCTTGTCCCTGATTTCACTGGGATTGAATTAAGTTTCTCTCCATTGAGTTTGATGTTAGCTATAGGCTTGTTGTATATTGCCTTTATTTTGTTTAGGTATGTGCCCTGTATCCCTGATTTCTCCAAGACTTTAATCATGAATGGGTGTTGGATTTTGTCAAATGCTTTGTCGGCATCTAAGGAGACTGTTTCTCCAGCCAAGGACCATGTATGGATATAACCTAGAACCCCTGTTTGGATGTAGCCCATGGTAGCTCAGTATCCAAGTGGGTTCCCTAGTAAGTGGAACATGGACTATTTCTGACATGAACTCAATGGCTGGCCTTTTGACCTTTCCCCCAGCCCCCGAGGGAGGAACAGTCTTGCTAGGCCACAGAGGAGGACATTGCAGCCAGTCCTGAAGAAACCTGATAAACTAGGTTCAGATGGAAGGGGAGGAGGACCTCCCCTATCAGTGGACTTGGAAAGGGGCAGGGAGGAGATGAGGGAGAGAGGATGGGGATTGGGAGGGAATGAGGGAGCAGGATACAGTTAGGAAACAAAGTTAATAAACTGTAACTAATATTAAAAAATAAAAATTTAATTTTAAAAAGGAAAATTTAAAAAATCATTGCTGCCACAGCTAGGGAAGTCATCAGAATGGTTTCAGTGGTTCTTTGGATCACTCATCACAGCCTTTACTCCTATTTAGGTTAAATTCACATCAGAACCCTGTATGTGTAGCAACTCCAATGTGTCTAAGAGAAGGAAATACTGCAGTAAAGACACAGGAATTTTCCCTCTGGGTCATTGGCCTGTCTCAAGAAGTTGTTTGTACCTGTTCTAAATTCACCTGCTTCCCACTCTCCCCTTTAATAATTCATTAGTTTCTTTCCCTACTATATGAAGTACTATCCAGAGCTCTAGGATTGGTCTAATATCAGTAGACAAGTTGTATTTGGTGTCACTCTAGGTGTCTGCATACCCTTTGGAATGAATTGTGAGAATCTGAGGTTATAATTACTTGTATTTCTGTGACTCCTTCAGTCTGAAATGTTGCTCACCTCTCCTTTGACCTTGGTATTGCATCTTTTAAGGCATAATGTCACTCAGTTGAAAATCTGGTGTACGATTTTTGATTTTGACCAAAACTATGTTTTTATGGCAACTATATCACAGCCACAATTCTTTCATTGTGTTCTGTCATGTTACTGTTTCTTTATATTCTCATTACTAAAGATATTTACTGTGAATACTAGTGACTGTGGTGACTCCAAGTTCTATTCTTTTAGGGATGCTCTTACATTTTAAGTTTTTTTCTGTACATAGATATTTGAAACTATATTGCTTAATAGCATTGTGATCAAACTTTCAGTTTCTTCATTTACTTTTTTTCTATATCAATTACTTGTAGCTTTTATATGATGGGTTATACATTATTGATATCATTCCCATATCCTCACTTGGATAATGATACTCCATACCTCCATTTCTCCTTATGGTTAAGTTTACTTGCTAGGACAATTTAATTCTTATACAAACTTGACTTGTAACCTAGTTCTCACAAAGTCTAACAATTATCAGATATTTCTCAATATCTGTGTTGTAATGCTCCATTTCTCTTTGGCTGAAGTCCAGTCATGAACAAGCAGGTCTCCTAAACCTCATTCATAAGCTTAGCTTGGGCAGTGTGCAGAGCCTGGGTTTGTTAATGCTGTCTGTGTTAGTAGAACACATCTTTCTAGAACCATCAGCGATTGCCTTAACTGCTCTAGAGCTCGGCTCGCCAAAAATATTGGGAATATTTCAAAAGGTCTTACTCTCAGATTTCTTCCCAGAGGAAATCAAAACACAATTAGCCAAATAAAATTTTTATCAATTTTTAACTTGTTCCTCACTTAGTCCTGCTTCTTAAATCATCTCTGTTCTCTAAGAACTCCCATTTCTGTGATGTCTTCCCACATCTGACTATTTAGCACAAATGGTTTACGTTCTCCTTTGATGAACAATAGTTAAGCCACCTGTCTTCATGCAAAATTTCCATGCTGTGAATCTTGGGAAGTGGATGTTTTCTGGCTGATATATGATCCATTCTCTCCCCATCATTTGTGAGATGTAATGTGGGGCTGCAAAAACTAATTATCTGTTAGGTGATGTCTCAGTTCCTACTTGAAAAGTGCAAAAGATTAGCATGTTTAAATTAAACCAGGCCTACTCACAGAGGATTAATTACTTGGCGTACCGACAAGAAGTCATTGTATTATTAGTATAATGAATAAGGAAAACTGTCTCTATAAGAAAGAATGATAATGAGTGATACTCTGCTAAAACACCAACAGAGAGGAGAGGTGAACGTTGACAGCATGGATAGTGGTTACCCAAATATAAATTTTAAAACAGGGCTGGTCTCAATTATTATCCCATTATCCAGTTATTAGCTTTAATAATTCTGGAATGAGTTCATTCAGATATCATTGATTTATGTAAATGATGTTAGAAGACTAAGTCTGCACTGTCTAGTCCAGACTCTTGTCAACACCCTCGTTAGAATATTGTACAGGCTGTCAGTTGTCATGACCCAGAAGATGAGGTGCTCACAACCTTTGTGAGAGCTTAAATATTCATTATGAATTCACCCCTGGGGTTGTACTCAGAGATAGGAAAGATAGAAGATGCCTCAGAGCCCTCTTCTTCAAGGAAAACATTGTGACAATCTGACAGCTACAAAAACAAATATGCCAACAGCAGAGGAGAGAATAAAGGGGACAGAGAGCAACCTGGCCAGGCGGGAGAAAGGGGGTGCATGGACAAATTGCCGTCTCCGTAAACACACAAAGCCTCAGGTGATTTTTCTTTTATTTTAAATTCATTTAACTTGAAATATGACTGGTGTTTTTGCAAATTTTGAGTGCAGAAATTGTATTAAATTAGAACAAACACAATTAAAGTAATTTCCATGGCCTCATCTTTAAGAATATTTTCCTTCTTTTGTTTCATAATGTTATAAATAAATACCCTCATTTTTGGAAATAATTTATAGAAACCATATTTAATCCCAAAACTTCATTTAATATTAAATTATAAACAGTTTATTAGGTTACAGAAGTTTACTTAAAATTTCATTAAAAATAACCATGCAATTCTAGCAAATGAATACATACTTCTCTACGGTTAAGCACTCAGAATTTCCCCCATAACTTTCTACTTAAAATTTTCTGCTGCGAATTTGTCTATATAAAAACTGAACATATTTATGTTTATCTATTTTAAAGAGGCATCTCCATGTTTAAATCTTGGTATTAACATCTTATGGCTCTAGATAAATGTAAATCTCTAGTTCAGGATCCCACAGCATCTCTAGTATTAGAATACTATAAGTGAAGTTTATTTTTGCTAGAAATGGTTATTGAATATAGGAGGCACAACTCTAGAGAGATTATGTACAGTTTATGTACAGACAAAGACAAATAAAATACAATATTGAGAAACAGCATAAAGATAACATCAGACATAATAAGTAAAATAAATTCTGGCAGGAAATATACCACCATTCTATTACTGAAATATAAAATAGAAATTAAAAGAAAAATTATAACACTAACAGATTAGACACAGCTATCTTACACATGATAAGAAAGCTAAGTTTAAGGAAATACTCAGAATATGATATAGAGAAATGGATACATGGAGAATATGGAGAAGAAAATAACTCTTTCAATACATCCAAGAAGAAGTATGTCCAGACATTAACTGATGCCTGAGATCATCAGGAAAAGGCTGTATAGTGAGTATCGCTGAGCAGAAGAGAGACATTAAAGAATTATGATAACTTAGTCACTACCATTCAAACATCAGCCATCACTTCAGTAACACAGAACCACAGGAATCTCAGTAAAGAGTTTCTAATTTCCCAGAGCTCCCACATTCATTTTATTTAAAATATTCAATGTTCACCAGCAGAACCCAAGATTAGTTTGAGTATTTAAGACGTTCCAGGAGCTCTAATGTTGATAAACGTGGGCAATGTTAGAAAGATTCATAACTAGACAGATAGTCCTTCTCATAGTAAGAGCCAAGCATCCACTATGAACACAGGTTTGTCAATAAACAAAGTCACAAGTAACCCTGGCCAGGCCAGGCTTGATGGTGCACTAGAAAGGCCAAAGTAAGAGTATCACAAGCTCAGTCCTACTTGGCCACACAGTAAGGGCTTATATCAGAAACAAATGAACAAAGTCTGAAGTCTAAACAGAAATGATCAACAACAAAACTCTGGCTATCCATGTGGGTCCAGAATTCAGTGGGCCAACTTAACAAATATTGAAAGTAAAAGATGATCATACCAATCATATTGAAAGAAACTCTTATGCCACAAAGATAAAATAGAGATTCACCCCTCCTCCAGCAAAACAGAGTTCATCACTTTCAACTTACTCTAGAAAGTAGAGTCAACCGAGTGCCAGTAAAAAATATTTACATAGACAGAATGCAGACACTGTAGAGGATTCTAATCTGTTCTTTTTTTAATTTATTGATTCCTTAAAAGGCAACTGCACAAAATGATAATTAAAAATCTGTACTGATGTCCTTACAATATATAAAACTGTAACTTGAATGAAATAGAAGCACTAGAAGTGGGAAATGGATTAGTTGTCTTGAGGTCATATGCCATACCTTGATATTTGATCAATGGGGGAGTGTGATAATGGTAATGGTTCCCATAGTGTGTGTGTATGTGAGTGTGTGCATATGTGTGTGCAGTGTAGTGTATAGGAAGATGGTCGCTTTCTTAGCTTAAGTAAATATATGTCATAAAGTTTATTCAATGACAAAATTACCTAACAACACATTTCTTAGAATATACTACATGGTTATTTGTGTGTGCAGCCACTCTAGAAATCATCATGAAGAGGCCTCAAAAGACTGAAAATGAAACCACCATGTGACTTGGGCATACTGCTTCTTTGCATGTGGCCCAAGTGCTGAGCATCTCAGTTCACAGATATTTCATCAGCAATGTTCATAGCTGCCCTATTCACAATAGCCAGGTCCCTGTTTCCCTGAATAGGGTCTTCAGCCCTACACCGAGTTATCATGGGCCCCATCCATGCGGGGGTTCCAGTCCACATCCACACATGGTCCTTGATTGTAGAAACCGTCTCTTACAAGACCCCTGTGCCCTGCTCAGTTTGGTCTTTGTGGAGCTCTTGTTCTCCCCAAGTCTCAACAACCTCCCCCAGATCTATC
>CM053760.1:48771372-48801126 GCA_028658305.1 Pachyuromys duprasi
TGTTTGTGCTTTAAGGGTGTACTTCAGTCTGAATCTGTCAATCTCTTGTGTCAGGAGTATTCTTCAAGAAGATCAGGGATTTCCGGTGGTTTGTTGGTGTGTGTTTTGTCTCAGTTGATCTCTGTTGTGGGCTCTGTGTGCCCAGCTTCATGCTCTGTGCTAGAAGCTATGAGCACTGCAGGCTGGTCAGCCCTCTGGTCTGGAGTCTTTACTCCTTACTCTGTGCTAGAGTCTGAGTGTCCAGGTTTGAGATGTCAGCTGGGGGCTGTGGACTCCGCCCTGGGCTTGCTGCTAAGGGCTTTCCCCTGGAATGGAGATTTGTGCCTCCTTTTGTGCCAGGGGCTGTGCACCACGGTCTGAGATGATATTTGGGGCACACACAGTGTGTTTGTGTTTGTGTGCATCTGCTGTATGCAGGGTTGTCAGAAATGGTGCCCGAGGCCTTCTCTGTCTGGCCCGTGGACAGACACCTGAACTGGGGTTTTTGCTGGCGGATGCGTGCAGTTTTCGCCCTCAGTGTGCGTTCTGGTCAAGATGGTCCCAGGATCCTCTCAGCCGTGGGTTGAGACAGATCTCGGGATCCTCCCAGATCCACCAGGGGACTCACACACTGACTGAGTTTTTGCTGGTGGAAGCGTTCGGCTTGTGCCCTGGCAATGTGCGGACTGGTCAAATAGGTCCCCCAATCCACTCAGTCTGGGGTGGTTCTGATGATTGGTCCGAACCCACAGCACACTGGTGGGTCGAAGTGGAACCCGGGTGCAGTGTGTGCTCGTAGGGTGCAGTTCAGTGAAAACGGCACCCGGTTCCTCCTGAGACTGCCCGGGAGATTGTGCGATCCAGTCTATAATGGCGGGTGTGGGCGCCCAGTGCAGCAGCTGGTCAGGATCAGAGCTGTGCGCTGCTGGTCACCGGGAAATTTCTCCAGGTAATAACTGGGTGTCCCTAGGGTTTTCCCACTTGATTTTCTCACTGTAGGAGTTCCGCTCACCTGGCACTCACAATGCTGGCGTTTTCGGTCCCAGAGTTCAGTCTCCTGGTCGCTGCGTTGTTTCTGCTCTCCTACTCCTCAGACACAGTGTTCTCTTGTGGCAGCCATCTTGGATCGCCCTCCTTTTTCTTTATCATCTGCAATTCCTAACTTCAAATCCTCACATGTGAGTCTATAATAGGGAGTGATCACAAAACCCAAGAAAGTACCAAGGGATCGTGGATAGTCAGGGGGTTGAGAGGGAAACAGAAAGATACAGATGATATGAAATAGGAAAAGGGAATAACAAGGAGGAGATTTCAACTGGGGAAGAAGAATGGAAGTCAACACTGAAGGAAAAGAAGGGACGAGAGACCAATAACACCAAGACTGTTTGATAAAGCCTCAAAGCGTCATTTTCTCTCTCTCTCTCTATCTCTCTCTCTCTCTCTCTCTCGATAGATATATGTTTTCACTTTTTTGAGACTAGTTTTTCTCTGTAGCCCTGACTGTCCTGGGACTCACTCTATAGACCAGGCTGGCCTCAAACTCAGAGATCCACCTGCCTCTGCCTCCTGAGTGCTGGGATTATAGTTGTGTACCACCACACCTGACTATTATTTACTTAAAATTATACAAAATTTTCTTTATAAACCTATCTCCATTTCTATCCTTTCTAAGCATCTATGTTTATATGCTTTAAAGGAAGTTAAGCCACTTGGGCTGACAATGCTCCCCACAACAACTGCAGACTAACAAAATGTTCAGTATGAAACGTGCAGAACTTTTCCAAGAGTTTGCCATGGCAGTCCAAATGACTCCCAGAACAATATATATTCTCTGTGCAGCTCTTGGTTGACTTTCAGGGTTGAGAATGGGTCCCTCTTGCTCAGACATGGTAAACTTAGTACACGTGACTCAAATGTCTGGAGCTGGATCTGACATGGGAGCTTCTTTTCTGCAGTCTACCTTACCTGGTTTTAGAAAATACTATGTAAGAGATGAAGGCTGGGAAGCTTTAATGCCTACATACCACAACAGTGACCAGAATGATGATACCCTGAAAGAGGTGACAGTGGCATTTATATAATGGGGTTAAATATCAGCTACCTAATTGGACTCCAGGCCCACTCAACTGGAGGGAAATCATTCCTTGTGCTGGAAACCTAGCTAGCTTCTCAGGACTAGTGAGGTCATAGACTTAAAAGAATCTGCATTGCTAGACCAGAGTAAGTCCTTACGACCTCCTGCATGTTAACCTTATCTTCATAGGGAAGTGTAGCTAGCACCCCTCATGGAAGAAGTATCTTTATAACAAGTGGAGACTAAGAAAGTCAAAATTGAACACAATGTAGAGATCACTGGATCATAGGTTACACCTATATCCAGCATCTACGACCAGGGACAGTGCAGAAGATGGGGTAGGAAGATTTTAAAAGCTAGAACACCAGAAAGTGGCTGCATAAGAAGGACCAGAACAATGGGAGTGTTAGTGGCATGTCAATGTGGGAAAGGCAAAAATTTCACAGTGTCCCACCCCTAGACAAGACCCACAGGCAAAAGTTGACTGCTTAGAGAAAGAGAATTTGTCTCTTCCGAGGCATGAGCCCCTTACTGGTTGTTCAGTGTAGAGTGCCACATGCTCTAAAGCCACATGCACAAAAACCAAAAACAGGCTCAGCAGGTTGTATTTTTATATATTTCTACATATACATTTTTGATATACACACATGCACACATATATACACATCTACACATATATGTAAATGGATACATATATGTTTGTGTATGTAACAAATATAATCAGAGAAAAAGAGCTTATCAATTTGACAGAGATTAGAAGGGGCATGGCTGAGAGAGACTAAAGGAAGGAAGGGGAGGAGGGAAAGTGATGTAGTTCTACTTCAATTAAAAGCATTTTATAAATTTTCAGGCAAATGGATGGAACTAGAAGAGATTATCCTGAGTGAGATAATCCAGAAACAGAAAGACAGTAATGGTGTACCCTCACTTATACACAGATATTATCTGTATAATATAGAACAGTCATGTACAGACCTAAAGAAGATAAACATTAAGGAGGACCCTAGAAAGGATGCTTAAATCTCATTCAGAATGGCAAACAGGCTAGATACCAGAAGCAGTGGAAGAGAGGAAACAGGATGGGAACCTACTAGAGGGTCCGCTGAATGGCTCCATCCAAAAGGGATAGAAGCAGATGCCAAGACTCAGTGCCAAACTCTGGGCATAACACAGGGAGTCTTTTGAAAGAAGAGAGGGGTGGGAATAGAGGGACATGGAGGGGACAGGAACACCACAAGGAGACCAACAAAGTTAAAATATCTGAGCCCTGGGTGTCCTGGGGAGACCAATGAACCAATGGAGGACCATGCATGGAGAGGACCTAGAGCCTCTGCTCAGATGCCGCTGATGGGCAGCTCAGTTTCCATGTGAGGGAGGGGATCAGGGGCTGCCTCTATCATGAACTTAGTCGACTGCTCCTTGATCCCTGGTCCCTGATGATGTGGCCTTGCCAGGCCATGGACGAAGAGGATCGGGCAGTTCTGATGAGACTTAACAAGCTATAGGCAGATGGAAATAGTGGAGAACTCCCTGTTTCAGTGGACTAGGGGAAGGGGATGGGGGGAAGAAAAAAGGAGGGTTGGACTGGAGGGAGTAGAGGGAGGGGGCTTTAATTGGGATATATAATGAATAAATTGTGAAAGAAATAAAAATTAAAATAAAAAACAGAAAAAAGAAAAATATGAATGCCATGTGATTAAGTAACAGGTGGCTATACTAGGAAATCAGATTAATATTAATCCAAGATGGGTTATTTTAAGACGACAATTGGAATAACTAGATAGACCAATAGAAGAAGACAATTCAAAATTGAGTATTAAGAAAGCAAAGCTTTCAATTTAACATAAAAGGGTGGTTGTATTGGTTGTATATAGAAGGAAAAACATGGCATACAGTAAAAAATAGACAAACTGGTAGAAAAATTCATGTCTGCTATTGTCTGACATTAGACTAGAAGTCCACCCTTTAGGAATTAGATGATAAACAGAAATTGAAGGCATTTACCATGAACAGTAAAAAGTTATACTAAATCTATTCACAGCTTATATAGCTTTGCATATGAAATATACCGGAGTCTTCCTAAAACTCTACTAGCCAAAGCCAAGTTCTGCAAGGGTGCAGTATGAACCATTATGCTCCTGTGTTCCAACGATCAACATTCAATGAGCATTTATGTTCCTATGTATTTAGAGTTAAAAAAAGAAAATTTAAAAAATAATTTATATTAGCATACAGTAGAACACCTGTTTGTGGGATGGATGGATGTCTGGGCAGTTGAGAGTACTTGCTGTTTGCTTTATTTTATTTTATTTTATTTTATTTTATTTTATTTTATTTTATTTTATTTTATTTTTGTGGACTCAGGTTTGATTCCCAGCACCCACACAGCAACTTCTGTAATCCCGGTTCCAATGGATCTGATGTTCTCTGATAGGCTCTGTAGGCACTGGATGCACACAGTAAAACACTTTTGAAACATGTAAACAAACATGGGGAGATACCCTATGTGCATGAATTAAGAGAGCTGAAGGTGAGGATAACTCAGGCTTCTGAGCCCGATTGACAGAATCGGCACATCCCTAAGGAGGTGGCATCTCTTTAACTCTGATGAACTGAAAAGTCGATAAACTCACTCATACCTATATCATAGCTGGAGATACAAAGAGGCCTTGGAATAGCCAGGGCAGATTTGAAGCAGAACATGTCAGAAAATTCAAGCTCCCTGCTTTCCACACTTCCTGCAAAGCTGTCACCATGAAGGCATATGGAACTGAAATGAGGAGAGATGTTAAAAAAATCAATGAAAAATAGTCGGGGGCCCAGAGGTAACTGTTTACATTTATGGTCAGTTAATTTATGACAAATTTTTCAGGAAAATACAAAGAAGAAAAGAGAGCTTTTCAAGACATAATGTTGCCACAAAGAGGCAGACACACAAAAAAGAAAGGAGCAGGATATGGGTCTGTACCTCACATTATGCTAAGATGTGAGATGAAAGTGGAGTCCATGTACAAATTAAGAGTTACAACTGCAACATTCTTAGAACAAGAATAATCACAGTGTGTTAGTCAGCTTTCTGTGAGTATGACGTGGTATGCTCACAGTAGTATCCGTTGATAATAGTCAGAAGGTGACAACAACCCAAAGGCTCATCAGTTGAAGAACAGTTTGATGAAAATTGAATATTATTTTCTATGAAAGTACATAAAGTGCTGACAGATGCCGCAGGAATCTACGGGCACTGGAATGTGTGGAGACATTTTGCGAAGTGAAAACACAGAAGCCAAATGAGTATGCTTTTATTTACAGGAAATATTAGAACATGCGAATCCGTTGACATACAATGTTTATTTGTGATTACAAGGACTGTGAGAAGGGAACATGGGAGATGAATGCTCATACTTTCAGTGAATGTGTCAAGAATAGCTTCACATTTGGTAGTCATCCTTAAACAGCCTGCTGTGCAGCAGAATCCTCAGAGATTAAAACTTTCCATCCTGGCTAAACAAGCATATGTGGAGAAGGATGCTGAGTCCTTTGGACATTTGCCAAGGAGTGGCACAATTGTGTCATGTGGTAGATGGATCCTTAGCTTTTTGAGAATTCTCCTCACTGATTTCTAGAGTGGCTACACCAGTTTACAAATCTTTCCAACAGTGCATGAAGATTCATTTTCTTCCTGTATCCTGCCCAGCATTTGTTGTCAGTTGTTTTCTTGATCTTAGCATTTCTATCTGGGGTAAGAATAAATGTTAAATTACCTTTAAGCTATATTGCCCTAATTTTTAAAGGTGTTGAACATCTTTTTGAGATACTTCTTGGCTATTTAAATTGTTCTCTTTGGAAAATTCTCTATTCAGATTCACATATCCCGCTTTTCAATTGAAGTCATTTGTTTTCTTGACTTAGTTTTTTGGGTCTTTATATATTCTGGATATTTATACTCTATTAGATATTTGGCTCTAATATTCTTTCCAAACCATGGGCTTCTGCTCGGCCATATTGGTTGTTTCCTTAACTTAAAGAAGCCTTTTAATTTTATGAGGTTTGATTAGTCAATTATTAGCCCCAGTTTTGGGAAAAGGAAAGATGTACCTGGGATGTGGGGGAAGGAGGGGAACAGAGAGGTAGGTCATGAGAAGAAGAATATGCAATACTACGGATTATTGAAAAAGCCACAGGAAATCATGCTATTTCATGTTTACCTAAAATAACACATATTTACATATTTTAATGAAGTTTTGCCACTTGGGATGCTTTGCCAACCCTCAAAACCTGTAGACTATGTAACAAAAACCCAGTGTAAGGTGTGGACAATCTTCTTTTGAGTTACATTTGGCAAGAAGAATCTGAGGGATCTCTCAAATTACCTCAGTCCTTTCCTAGAAATTGAAGATGAGACCCTATTGCTGAAGAAACCATACACATCAGACAGAGGTCTTGGAAGACTTAAGCTGGAGCTGACTTGAAGTCTCTTCCCTAAGGATTAGCTCTGCCCTCTGTACTGGAAGACACTATATAAGCTGCTAAGGGAGAAAAAATAGCTGAAAGTCCAATCCAGCTTTAATGCCTAATATCCACAATGGCCAGAATGGCATGGTACCCTGAAAAGTTTAATAGTGGTAGTTACGCATGGGGTCAACCAACAACTCTCTAATTTGACTTAAGCCGCTCTCAACATAAGGGAATTCATGCCTGGTATTCTAAATCTAGCCCAATACCCTCAGTTGGTGAGGCTATAGTTTCTATAAGAGAACCTACTATGCTTTCCCAAACCAGTATGATTTCTAACCACCTCATAAAATCTTACCCTTATACCTACAGGTAAGTGTAGATCTCATCCTACATCAAAGAAGCTTTGTTTTTGCAGCAGATGAAGAACATTACAGAAAGACACAACTGATCAGAATGAAAAGAACAACTGACTGTATATTGCCTAGTCCTAGGAAACACATCTTCAATGTAAACCTGAAACCTAAGGCTCAGGGAACATTACTGAATAGGATGCAGAATGATACTGAGAGCCAAATGACCATGACATTTACTGTGAGATAGTGTCTTCTATAAATGATGAGGTGCTCAACTCAGGACATCTAAAGAAATTGATTACCTAAATGAGACTTGAAAAAGAATGCTAGCTGACATACCAAAGTGCATGGGTAAACTGGGGAAATACCACAACACATGAAGACATTTTCAGCAGAAATGTTTTATATTTAACCTTTTAGTAACTATGATTAATGTTTTAAATTTGCATTTAATTTACAAAAATAGTGTTGCTTCATATTTATTTTTGTGACAGTTTTTATTTGTCCTAAAGGAAACACTCAGTGACATTCATAAATGAACTGATCCAAGGAACACATGAAAATAAGTCTACTCACCTGAAACATGGATCATCAGCAGAACACAGTAAGGATACCACCAGGCATCAACTTTCTTGGGAAGATGATAACAGAGAGCCAGGGAGCTAGTGTATCTGCTTAGTTTCAGGGATTTCCTGAAGCCTTTGGCCTGTGGGGATGATAATAAGGATAAAGTTTCTAAAAACATATAGGAGGAATTTTAGAGTGATTCCCAACATGATATTGTTTTTGATCACACAGTACTTGAAACTGATATACAGTAATACAGTTGTTGCATTTCAAGGCTGAAAAACTTCTTTGAAGCTGAGAAAATACAAATGACACATAAAAATAAAAGAAAGGACAACGGTTTCTTATGTGATTTTGTTTGGGTGGTAAACTGCCAAACACAAGCAGCAATAAGATAAGGGAAACTATGACCTGGTATTTTAAAATGCTGTCTTACCATTCTAGATTAAAGGCAAGAAAATCAATATTCTTCATGGAATACTTCATTTAATATGATCTACCACTTAAAGGTATTTGATGACTATGTCTTGCCAATGAACAAATGACCAGAGCAAAAATGAAACAAGTCTTGAAAGAACTTGTAGTTGCTATAGCAACCTTGTGTAAAATGCCAATGCCAGAGATTGTTGGATTTAAGATTAGAAGATTTAAGATCTCAGTGGAATTAGTATTAAAATATAAGCAGAGGGCTGGATAGATACCTCAGTGGTTAAGAGTGAAATATGTTCTTTAAAATTTATTTGATTTTAAATAATATATCCTCATCATAGTCTTTCCCCTCCTCCTACTCCTTCCAGATTCTAATTTCCTACTCATCCAGCTTCATGCTCTCTCTCTACCTCTACCTCTCATCTCTATTTCTCTCATCTCTATCTTTTTCTCTATTCCAATCCTTATCTCTATCCTTATCTTTATACATACCCTTATCTCTACCTGTATTTATATCTCTGTTTTTCAAAAGAAAAAGTTAAGCAAAACCCCAAATGTAAAGGTCAAAATAAACAAACAAAAATCACAATGAGACAAAAAAAAATACTGATCCGAAACAAAAACGTGCACAAACAAACAAACAAACATGAAGCCTGTTTTATAATGGTCAGCAATTCCTGGGCATGGGGCCTGTCCTGGGGTTTGGATGATATAACCAATGACACTACATTGGAGAAAAGGATTTTCCCTTTCCCCATAGATATCAATTACAGATAACTTCTTGGTTAGGATTGAGACTTTGTGCCTACTTTCCCTTATCCATGCTGGGACTTTGTATGGTGTGAACTTGTGCATACTGGGAGCTTGCTGTCCCAGTCTCTGAGCTTATATGTGTACCAACTCTGCTGCATATGGAAGATGATACATATATATATATATACACATATATTAAATCCCTTTCATGTATATATATATGTATATGTATATGTATATGTATATGTATATGTATATGTATATATATATATATATACATACTTCTCTTCTGCATGGATCTCTGAGCCTTGAGGAGAGGGTTTGGTAAAGTTTGTCTCTCACTGAATGAAGCTTAGGTATTCGGTTATGAACAAGAAGAAGCTTCTCTGAGGAGTGAGTGATGTATTGAATATAGAATATAGAAATACCTCATCAGGAGTTATTTTACTGCTATGTCCATTTAGCATAATAATGGTAGTAGGTTTCTCCTAGGCCCATGACCTATCAAGTCTCAAGTTCTTGACCATTTTAGCAGTGCCAGATATGGTTTTGATCACACAAAGTGGGCTTTAAACCCAATAAAACAGTGTGTCACACAGGCAAGTCACAGTAGGCTTCAGGGTTTGTAGCTCAATGACATTGGTGGATTGATTTATTTCTTAAGTACTTTAAAAGTACTTTCCAGCACCATAGGTGTTAATCAGTAGAGGTGAAGGTTTTAATTGGGCACAAGCTTGATTTTCCCGTGCTTGATGGCATAAGTAAACTGTAGCAGTATCTTGAGAAATAGAGTAACTGACAGCCTTGGCAATACCCTGTGATATTTGGGAGGAGTCTATGTAACCCTTTTGGCCAATACTCAACAAGATATAACCTGCTCTTGGCACTGGTGGTTTTATTTGGTGGTATAAGATGTCTGGTTTGGGCATTCTCTTCCCCATTGTTTTGTGACTCCATTTAAATCCCTTTCATATATGTACATATTTAAGAGGGCTGTTTGTGTTATCCTTCCTTCCCCATATTCCATTTTTTAATTTATTTTTTATTTTATTTTTTTACCTGCATTATAGTCTTGCAGAGGAGTTAAATTCAGTTTCCAGCACACATCTATGACAGCTCTCTAACATCTGTAACTCCAGTTCCAGAAGATCAGATGACCGATGAGGCCCTCCCTGGACACCTATAACCATGTGAACATACAAACACATGGGTATCTACAATGCATATAACTGAAGATAGATTACATCTTTAAAGTCAGGCAAGCCTATAAACCCTAATCCCAGCACTTAGGGAGGCAGAAGCAGGCAGATATCTACAGGTTTGAGGCCAGGTTGGTTTACAGAGTGAGATGCAGGACAGCAAAGGCTACACAGAGAAACCCCGTCTCAAAAATAAAAGGTGAAACAAACAAACAAAAACAAAATCCTAAAGAAAAAAATATATACTGATAAAAATCAGAGAAATATGAAGATAGACAGGTAATACATTTTATTTGCTGAAGGGAAGAACCAACATAACTCTGTTATAGGACATTTTTACAACAGGAAACAAAATATTAAATAAGAAATGCTTTGATAGCATGTATGCAAATAAATTTCACTAGAAAAACTAGATTGGATCCAACAATGAAATTAAATTTCCCCTGAATTAAACATCTTCCTAAATCAATGTCATCAGAGAAACAAAAATAAAAGAATAGGACAAAATGAAGCCAGCCAGAGAAAACAGAAGGCAACAATCAGATTAGTAACACAGGAGAAGGTGAGACAGCGGGGCAAAACCATTAATCCTGAAACACAAAATGACAAAAACAACAACTTAAATTGTAAAACTAGTCTTGTATTTTCATACACCAAGTAACGCACCATCAATATCTCTGTGTTAACTTTTTATCTTGGGTGTATCCATTCTTCCAAGCCCCACGATACCTGATAAGGAAGAGTAATAGAACACTGGATGCCATGTTGATGTTGCCAGTAATCAGGTCCTTCAGTTACCTTTCTGCCTCTGCCTTGAAGTGTGCTACAGCTCACCATGCCAGGCCATGTGCTTACTAGCCTGACAATCTCAGTTCTTCCTGGGTTTCCCCAGTGGAAAGAGAACTGACTTTTACAAGTTGTCTTATGACCTTAAGGACACACTGTGGTTCAGGCATGCGTGCACACAGGCATGCATGAACTTGGGACCTCTTTTATCATACATGAGGTCTGAGCTACTTCTGGGAACCTTCACCCAGACCCACTCCTGTTTGTCACTGGTCGCTGAAAGCCAAGCTAGCCTCTTCCTCTACCATTCTCCCAAGTTTTGGGACCTGCTTTGAATTCTGTCCTGATGGTCCATGAAAACCTCACCACCTCTCTGAGACTGGTCGTGCTTGTCACGGAGCTGTTTTCAGTCTGCTCCGGTCCTGACTCACCGCTGTTCGCTCCTGCTGAGGAGTAAGTCGGTCAGGAAGCCACGCCGCAGCCATGGCTTTTAAAGATACCGGGAAGACACCCGTGGAACCGGAGGTGGCCATTCACCGGATTCGGATCTCGCTCACCAGCCGCAACGTGAAGTCGCTGGAGAAGGTGTGTGCCGACTTGATCAGAGGCGCAAAAGAAAAGAATCTAAAAGTGAAAGGACCGGTGCGTATGCCTACTAAGACACTGAGAATCACTACAAGAAAAACGCCTTGTGGTGAAGGTTTCAAGACATGGGATCGTTTCCAAATGAGCCAGGAGTGGAGGTTGAAGTCACCATTGCAGATGCCTGAGCCATCTATGTTAATAAATTGACTTAACCAGTAAAAAAAAAAAAAAAAAGAAAAAGAAAGAAAAAGAAAACCTCACCACATGAGAATTAACCTTCCCTTGTCCTTGGCACTTGTGTGACATTCCTAATTCTGACGTGAATTAAAATCTGAGTTTAGTTTCCACCCAGTTTACACATAATTTCAAGAAAATGTGATCACTTAATCCAGACTTTCACCTCCGCAATTTAGCTTTAGGAAGAAAAGTAAAGATACACAGTGCCAAGATCGAATGTTTAAATTTAATGCATCTACACATCTGACTATATACACATTTCCTGTGTACATACACACATATATATGTACATACATAGACAGTATGTTCAGGTGCAACACCCAAACTGTCAGAAGTTGAGCTTACACATAGATTTACTTGTGTTTGCCTGTATGTGTCAATTTACATACTAACTTTATAAAAAAAAAGACAGTCTCTAAATGGGTGTAGTGGCACATGCCTGTAATCCAAGAACTATGAAACTTGGGAGAGAGAGGCAAGATGATCAGGGTCCTGTGCAAAATTATGCTTAGTTACCTTGTGAATCCAAGTCCAGAATGAGCCAGATCACACCCACTACACTCACAACTTTCAGAAACTGCTCTGTTTATATTTTAAAATATAAGATTCTTGAATCATCCTTTTCTCAATGTATATTTTAAAAGAATGGGAGTGAGAAAAGCAAAAGGAGAGATATAGTTAAAATAGGATCTCAAAAGTAAACGACAGACTGACCAGACGTAGCTATGGAAATACTTCAGCATGGTGAGAACAATGAGGTTTTCATTTTCTTTCTTTCTTTTTTGAAATTGTTATCTTTTAAAAATTAGTATAAATAAGGTAAAGTTTATAAGGTAAATAAGGTAACATTATAAGGTAAATAAGGTAACATTATAAGGTAAATAAAGTAACATTATAAGGTAAATAAGGTAACATTTAAAAACAATATTTTTGGTTGATTCTCTTCCTTTGTCATCCCTCCCACCTTCTGTTCCCTTCCTGTACCCTTCTACCCATGACCTCCTCTCACTATTGTATCTCATGTGCCTTGCCTTCCCGTTCTCCTCTTCAAGGCCTTTTTTCCTTCCAGGGTCTTTCTTCTAATTTCTTATCTTATGCTCTGATTCACCTCCACATCTGTGTACATATAGACAACATGGTAGGATCCATTTAGAAAACCTTTGAGCGTGCTAGTTTTTTTGAGTCTGAGTTACATAATTTAATTGCTACTTCCATCCATTTTGTGACACAATCCGTGATCTGTCACATGATAAATGAATAATTAAAATATTGTATATGTTGTATATGTAATAGAAACATGGAATAGGATTTTATTTGCCTGTAAAGGAAGTGTTTCTCTTAAACTGTAAGCTTGGAAATAGAAGTCCTTCAAACAGACACGGAGGTCTTTCCTTTTCAGAGAGATCTGACTTGTCTTACAATGATTTAGACAAAGTTCAAAGATTAGAGTTTGACAATCTCCCAACTTCATCTTTCATGTAGCCTCACAGGTCAAAAGTGGGAATTTGCTAAATTTTAATTGATATGAATTGTATAGTGAATACTGCACATTTTCATAGGAAAAAGTAATTGTAATTCAAGATATGGTTTATCTTCAGCTGATATGCAGTTGAGTTGAGCCGTTTTATGCTAAGTCCATACTTATGGCCCAGCTATCATAAACAGGTCCCCAGAAGGTTGAAATTTGCTGCTCTGGGCTATTGAATCCTTCTGGGGCTGGGACTGGTGTGGACATTTATCACTCTTCATTTAAATCTTCCCAGTTTACACTGTTGAGAGGTTATGAAGAATTCCACTTTTTGGCAGGCTAGAAACATGCTAATCCTAACCAGCTTGTCAGGACTCCTTTGCTACAACAGAAAATGCTACCTAGTAGGACTAAGCCACTTATGAAACACAAGAGGCAGAGACACATTTTTACTGATTAGCTTCTTAAAGAAAAATATGGGGACTTCATTATCATCTTTGATGATCCAAAGTGGGGAAAAATTTGCAAAACTCTAATACATGCTTACACAAAATATATATGCCTACAAAAGCCAGAGAGGGTTGAGTTTAAACAAAGACCCTCTTTAAAACAGTGAGGCACATGTCTATAAAATCTAAACTGCATAACGTGATTGCTGTGCTGTAACTAGAATTAGTATGTTTTTTTTCTTCCTTGTTTATCTAGTAATCTATGTTCCAGGATTGGAGAACATCAATTTAGTTCCTTTAATTTTATATCCATTTTTGTCATGAAAGTCATGCAAAATTACGGTGTAATATGATATGTTAATGCTCTGAATGTCTGTGTTCTTCTGGAACTCCTATGTTGAGCTCACTTTCCAGCTAATGCAGGGAGAACAGTGAGATGCAATTGGGCAAGAATGGCCTGCAGACCTTATCAAGGAATCCTGATGGACGTTCTTTTTCCCCTTGACTGTGAGGGTACAAATCAAGAGTGTGTCCTTTCTAAGGCAAAAATCTGCTGGCCTCTGGCCTCTAGAACTATCAAAAATAAGTTGCTGCTTTGTGTAACTTACCAAGCATATTTTTTTGTGTGTTTATAGATGTCCAAACAAACTAAGATGCCACATGTGTTTGTATTTTGTGTGCATGTGTATATATGTATTTACACATTCATGCATGTAGATATGAGTATACGTAAATACGAGAATTTTCTAGGGGGAAATGTATTTGATTAAAATTTGTTGTGTATATATCATAATTAACTTTGTCTCTGTGATATTTATTTATCCTTGTCAGAGCGTTGTGAGTTGAATGTTATGGCTGATTGTGAGAGTGTCACTAGAGGCAAACCTCAGAACAAGGATTGAGAAGTCAATGAATGGGAACCTCAATTTGAGATGTTGAATTCCACACCACTCTATATCAACAACCTTGCCAGTGTGTGGCCTGCAGCACCCCATTAGCCTCCTGCATATTTCATGGCATACCACCAGGATTTTAAGATAACGCTCCACACATTTGCACTGAAGTAGTTACATATTTACTTTTTATTTTCTTTCTAATATGGTTCTATGATATATTCCACTTGCTATCTCTTCATTGTTCCGTCTGTTTTTTTTTTCAGTTATTTATTTTTATTTTATCTGCATTGGAGTTTTGTTTGCATGTGTGCATGTCTTTGTGAAGGGGTAGGGTCTTCCGGAACTGGAGTCACAGACAATTGTAAGCAGCCATGTCAGTGTTGGGAATTGAACCCGGGTCATCTTGAAGAGCAATTAGTACTCTTAACCACTGAGCTATCTCTCCATTCCATCCCATCTGTTTTTTTTTTTTGTTGTTGTTGTTGCTTTTACTTATAGTAAGTATTTTATAATATCCTTTTTATCTCTACTTTTAGTTTGTGATTTGCTTCTATTGTCTATTTTAGATGAAATCAACATTTGAAATACATCTCTCAACTGTTCATAGTCCATCTACAAACGGAACTAGTCTTTTCTGCTGGAGATCCCTATGGCATTTTAGCTCGACTCTCATTGCTCTATGTGTTATGTCTTGTTTCTTTTTGTTTATTTTTAAACATTCATAGTCATTTTATTTTTGCTTTTTTATTTTATATACTTGGTTACTTTCAGATAAGTGAATTAAGAAAAAAAAGCAGATTATCTCAATGTACATCATTTTTGAATTTAAAATTTATTTATGTAGCTTCATGTTACCACCTCATACATTTGTACACAACAAATTTGACTGTTTCTTCTCATGCAGGGGTGTGGTAATAAAATTTCTTACTTATTAAACCTATTTTCCTTTTCTTTCTGAAAGACATTATGTTAGAGACCAAATACTAGGTTTAAAGGCTTCCCTCTCCTTCAGCACCTTTAATACGTTTTATAGGTTTTGTTTTGTAAATCTATATTACAGTTGGTAATTATTCTTATTTTTGGATTCTCTATATGAAGGTACTCCCATCTCCTCTCTGTAGAACTTTAAAATTTGTGTTTTTAGAATTGACTTTCAGGAACTTTATCATTTTTGTATGATTTGATTTTTATTGATTTGTCTCTGGATAAATTAATTTATTGTTTTACCATATGTGGAAAACTTGATGCTGTTGGTACTGCAAAAGTTCTTCCCTTCTCTCCCTTATTTTATGATTCATGTCAACTAATTTTAAGAAAATATTAAGTAATACAGTCTTCAACTATTCATTGTCCACATGCTCTGATTTATAGTCCACTAATTATAGTCTCAGAAAATGTTATCAAATTTTATACTAAGTGAACTGGATCCACATAAAGTATTTATGGAATATCAAACATATATGACACTGAAAAGACTAATGAATTTAAAAGCATATAATGGACAAGCATATATAATAATAAATTATATTATTTAAAATTCCAGTGTTCTAACAACAGATGTATTTGGATATAACTTCACTCAGCTGTCCTGATTCCCCAGGGAGCTCAGAAGCTCATGTGTATATGTAATAATTAATAGCACCTTGACCAGTTGTGATCTCGGTGCTAATCAGCATCTGGTGCAAAAGAAGCCTCTAAGACAAGGGTTGAACGAGGTATTAAACTGTGGGTTTAAATAATAAGTCGTTAGAATGTGGTTTTATATTAAGTTCACTTAGTAACACTAGTAACAGATTCTCCCCTAGGGGTGTGACTGTCTAACCATACGTCCTTGGCCCAATAATGACACCAGATTTGAGTTTCATCTTGTGGAATGGGATTGAAGTCAAAATGTGGTTACTTTAAGAGTGTAACTTCTGGTAAGTTCACTACTCTCTGGAGGAAGACAACACATTCAAGAATATTTGGGCAACAGAAACTGTCCTTAAAAAGGTTCTTTTTTTTATACACATAAATATTTTTATTTTTATTTTTAAAATTCTTTACTAATTACACTTTATTCACTTTGTATCCCCCCTGCAGTTCCCTCCCTCCTCCCATTCCAATCCCTCCCTTCCTCCCCCTTCTGCATGTATGTCCCTCCCCAAGTTCACTGATAGGGGAGGTCTTCTTTTCCTTCCTTCTGATCCTAGTCTATTAGGTCTCATCAGGAGTGGCTGCATTGTCTTCCTCTGTGGCCTGGTAAGGCTGCTCCCCTCCACCCCCAGGGGGAGGTGATTAAAGAGCAGGCCAACCAGTTCATGTCAGAGGCAGTCCCTGTTCCCATTACTATGGAACCCACTTGGACACTGAACTGCCATTGGCTACATCTGTGCAGGGGTCCTAGGTTATCTCCATGCATCGTACTTGGCTGGATATCAGTCTCAGGAAAGACCCCTGTGCTCAGATTGTTTAGTTCTTTTGCTTTCCTTGTAGAACTCCCGTCTTCTCCAGATCTTACTATTTCCCACTTCTTTCATAAGATTCACTGTGCTCTGCCCAAAGGTTGGCCATAAGTCTCAGCATCTGCTTTGATAGTCTGCAGGGCAGAGCCTTTCAGAGACCCTCTGTGGCAGGCTCCTAACTTGTTCCCTGTTTTTTCCTTTTTTTGATGTCCATCTTCTTTGCCTTTCTGGATGGGGATTGAGCATTTTAGCCAGAGTCCTCCCCCTTGATTAGTTTCTTTGGGTGTACAGATTTTAGTAGGCTTATCCTGTATTATATGTCTATATGAGTGTGTATCTTTCTGCTTCTGGGATATCTCCCTCAGGACATAATCCAATTAAAAAATGGGGAACAGAGCAAAACAGAGAATTCTCAATAGAGGAATATGGAATGGCAGAGAAACACTTGAAGAAATGCTCAACATCATTAGTCATCAAGAAAACGCAAATCAAAATGACCCTGAAATTTCACCTTATGCCTATCAGAATGACCAAGATCAAAAACTCAAGTGACAACACATGCTGGAGAGGTTGTGGAGAAAGGGAAATCTTCCTCCACTGCTGGTGGGAATGTAAACTTGTACAACCACTCTGGAAATCAATCTGGCACTTTCTCAGACAATTAGGAATAGCGCTTCCTCAAGATCCAGCTATACCACTCCTAGGCATATATCCAAAAGAGGATCAAGTACACAATATGGACATCTGCTCAACCATGTTTGTAACAGCTTTATTTGTAATATCCAGAAGCTGGAAACAACCCAGATGCCCCTCAACTGAGGAATGGATACAGAAATTGTGGTACATCTACACAATGGAATACTACTCAGCAAGGAAATCATGAAATTTGCAGCTAAATGGTGGGAACTGGAAAAGATCATCCTGAGTGAGTTATCCCAGAAGCAGAAAGACACACATGGTATATACTCACTCATATAGACATATAATATAGGATAAACTTACTAAAATCTGTACGTCTAAAGAAACTAGTCAAGAGGGAGGACTCCGGCTAAAATGCTCAATCCCCATCCAGAAAGGCAAAGAGGATGGACATCAGAAGAAAGAGAAAACAGGGAACAAGTCAGGAGCCTGCCTCAGAGGGTCTCTGAATGGCTCTGCCCTGTAGACTATCAAAGCAGATGCTGAGACTTATGGCCAACCTTTGGGCAGAGCACAGTGAATCTTATGAAAGATGTGGGAAATAGTAAGATTTGGAGAGGACAGGAGCTCCACAAGGAGAGCAACAGAACTTAAAAAGGTTCTTAAAGGCCACAGAGGAAGACTGGGATCAGAAGGAAGGTGCGGAAGACCTCCCCTATCAGTGGACTTGGGGAGGGGCATGTGTGGAGAAAGGGGAGAGAGGATGGGATCAGGAGGGGAGGAGGGAGGGGGCCACGGGGGATACAAAGTGAATAAAGAGTAATTAATAAAAATTAAAATAAAAAATGGTTCTTTAAAAAGGACACCAAGTTGGGTGGGTAGGGAAGCAGGGTGGATATGATCAAAATACATTGTTATGAAACTGTCCAAGAAGTTTAAAAGAAATTAAAAAAGAATTAATAGCTACATGACAAAGTCAAATTTCTTAATGTTCACACTTTAACCTTTGATTATTTATTTCTTTGTTATTTTGCCTATGCTTTCTAAGCTGTGTATGTGCACAGCTTAAGCCTACTATCTGAAGGGTCTTGCATTCTTTTCTGCAATTGTGTGAACTCACTAAGACTTCGGTTGCTGAGTCAAACATTTTTTAAAATTCATTTTCTCCATATAAATAAATTCATTATCCCTCAGCTGCTATAAATGATTTAGTAGTTAGCTTGTTGGTTAGTGTTCCATTCTGGAAACAGAAGAGACTGCTTAGGATAATGTAAGCAGAACCACTACTTACTAAAATACACTGTGCTGCTCCCAATATTACTTAAAGGAATGAAGAAACTAACTTATGGGTGAGGGCCTAGGAAAAATGTCTATACATAGAAACAAATAAGTGTCAACTAAATTAGGCACCATTTCCATTACCATCAATACCCAGAAAGCTGGGTATCAATCATTACTGCAACCGTTTCAATTAGGTGTCAGGAATTCAGCATATATGATTATAATTGTCCCAACAAGTTTACTATATTTTCCACTTACACTGGCACAATCAATGCCAGTTTCAAGGTTATGTCCACATTATTTTACTTTCTCCATAAATCCTCTTGTGGAGAAGTTTGAATGACAGAGCTGTCTTTTTCCTCACCTCAAACCCCAAAGTAGGGCAAAGTATTTGAATTATGAATTCTAATTCCAGGAAGCAGAACTCATGCTGTGGGATTTTTTTTAACAATATAGGAAGTCTAATAAAAATAACTGACAGCGATAAATACTGCAAATGAATTGTGTCAGCTCTGTTTTGAGACTGAAGTCATGGGTTCTCTACATGAACTTTCAAATAACCAATATGAACCTGCTTTACAGTTGATTTGAGGTATAAATTAATCCAGACATCTATCATGAACATGAATTTTTTAAATGTGAATTTTTTTTTTTGCTTTGTTGTTTTATGTTCAACTGGTAAATCTAAGTCATTGTCTCTATTCACTCCAGCTAGTACATTTCAAGCCATGGTAGTTTGATCCAGGTTTTGTTTCCTGGAATGATTAGGTTTTGTTCAGTGTCCTGTAAAAACACAGCTCTTGCAGCCGTGTTTGGGATTTGGCATCATTAAGTAGTTGATGAATGGAGGAAACCTGGCAAAGGCTATGGAGGCCAATGAAGGCTGATTTATTAGAATGGCTGTCAAAGCCAAACTCTTTGTACCATTCCTAGATCAGTAGAGATTAGGAGCCAGAGATAAGGTAGAACATGCTGAAATGCATAAAAACCCGGGCAGTAAAGATTTATGTAGCTCCACTGAGAGGGGAAGAGAAAATTAGCAGATTGAAAGTAAAAAGACATGAATTTGAATAGAGGCCTAAGAGCCGTGGAGAAATATTTGGGGGCTAAATATTCACAAGCATCACAGTCAGTCATATGTACAGGCCTATAAAAAAATAACAAGTGAGCTTGATTACTTAACCTGTCCTTACTCCTGTTAGAAGAGGGGCGATGCCTGAGTAACTGGATGGCATAGAGAAGGGGCCATCACTATTTTGTTAATAACTACGAGGAGGGCAGGAGTATATTATGCAAAATCAGAGGTATTCCAAAGTTCCTCTTAGGTGAATTTGGGTGGCTCTACCACAGACCCCCAAGCCTCCAAGTCAATGTGCTTCTACCTTATTAAAGGGAAACTTATTAGATGTATTAGACTGGTTTATGAATATAAAATATAATTCCATTCATTTTAACTTCCCTTTCTCTCTCTCTCTCTCTCTCTCTCTCTCTCTCTCTCTCTCTCTCTCTCTCTCTCTCTCTCCTCTATTTATCATTTTGATCAGGCAGTTACTATGTAGCTTTGGCTGGCTTGGAGCTCACTATGTAGATCAGGCTGGCCTCAAACTCGTGGAGATGTGCTCATCTTCTGTCTCTGAGTGCTGGAACTAAAAGCGTGTGCCACAGTGCCCAGTGTAACTTCCGTTTTAAACTAGTTGACAAAGCATCCAACCTTTGGAATTATAATTTTTGGATTGTTTCTCTTACAGAGTTTAGTTTAAAGTCCTCCGTATTCACAATATGCATTTGTTTAAAAGGATCATATATGTTACCTAGTTAAATTACATTTGTGAATTAAAAGGAGTATTTGTTATTCATCTAGCATGCACCCTTAGTAGGAGTGGCATCAAACAATTGGTTTCCAACAGATCTGGCTGGCAGGATATGTGATCTATTGTGATTGGCTTTTGTTCTTTCTTTTTTTAAAAAAAATGTATTAATTAATTTATTTATTCACTTTACATCCAGATCATAGCCCCCTCTCTCCTCTCTTCCTGGTCACTCTCCCTCCATTTGCTCCCTCCTCCCCTATTCTCAGAAAAGGAGAGCCCTCCCATACTAACCCACCCCACTTTATCAAGTTGCATCAGGACTGATCAAGTCTTCTTCCCCTATGGGCTGGCAAGGCAGCCTTACCATAGGGGAAATGATCAAAATGCAGGCAACAGAGTCCATGTCAGAGACATCCCCTGCTCCCCTTCCTCAGGGACCCACATGAAGCCTATGCTGCCCATTGGCTATGTCTGTGTCGGGTTCCTAGGTTCAGTCCATGCATGGCCCTTGGTTGGTGCTTCAATCTCCACAAACCCCACTGGGCTCTGGTTAGTTGGCTCTGTTGGTCTTCTTGTAGCACTTCTGTCTCCTCCAGGTCCTTTTATCTTTCCCCTCACTTTTCTGCAGGGCTCCATATCTTCCTCCAATCTTTGGCTTTGAGTCTCAGCATCTGTTTTGATCTACTGCTGGGTAGAGTATCTCAGAGGACAGCTATGCTAGGCTCCTGCTTCCAAGTATAGCAGAGTATTTCTAATACTGTCGTGGGCTGGCTCTCTCCCATGCGGTGGGTCTTAGGTTGGGCCAGACATTCGTTGGACATTCCCTCAACCTCTGTTCTATCTTAATTCCTGTACATCTTGTAGGCAAGGTAAATTTGGGGTGGAAGTTTTTGTATGTTGGCTGTGTTCCTCTCCCTCTACTGGAAGTCCTGTCTAGTTACAGGGTGTCATTTTTAGTCTCCATAACTCCTGCTACTTTGAATCTCATAGACTCATCCCCATATTCTCCCAGAAGCTTACTCTATCTTAGATCTCCAGCTTGTCCCCACCCAAGGTTTCTCTTCTTTCTACAGGCCCTCTATCTTCCTGGCCCTGTTCTTGCCAGGTCTGATCTCCATCCTCATTTCTCTCTGTGCTCCCTCTCCTACCTTGTTCCCTCTCTTCAACCACTACTGCTTTTATTCTATTTCTCCTTCTAAGTGAGAGTTAAGCAACCTCCCTTAGGTCCTCTTTGTTACTCCTCTTTTTTGGCTCTGTGAATTGTAGTGTGTTTATCCTGAATTATATGGCCAAAATCTGCTTGTAAGTGAGTAAATACCAGGTGTGTCTTTCTGGGTCTGGGTTGATTAGATTTCTACACACTGTAAACTACTGGAGAGATAGCACAAGTTTTTTTGTAAGAAATGTTGATTTATATTTGTTGTGAGAAATGAGGCTTTCCTGCCTGATGAATAAGCAATTCTTTGAGCTATCTCCTGTCAGAATTATTTCTCCAAATGGAAAACATCATTGCTGACAACTGGTCATTGCCTTACCTGTACTCTTGGTCCCTTGGAACCTGAGATGCCCTGCTCATAGTTTTTTGTAAACTCAGAGAAGCATGTGACTTGTTCTGCCTTGTGCTTCCTATCACGCCAGCCTTTTTGAATAGGTGTTATTGAGATACATGTTGTTTATTCTCTTTTCCCATCCAGGTCTGATGAACTCTTTCTTTTTCATTAAAAAAAAACCTTCACTCTGTGGAATGACTAGGTTTTCTGATTATATCTGCACAATCCTCTCTCATCACCTGTGCTATACGACTTAACTTATGCTGATGGGATGGCTGAAAGATATGGCATCCAGAACAGAGGCAGAGCAATCTTGGTGTTTCATTAGAGGTCTCTGGAAACAGCGCTGTGATGTGGAGGTCTGGGAAGTTTAGAGGTGCCATCTAGGTTTCCATATTCCACACTGCCATCTAGGAAATACTATTCTACCATTTGGCCATTGTTTTTCTCACTTTCTTCAAGCTGTTTTCACAAAACACAAAATAAAAAAATCTAATTATAAGACACATAAATAAAGGGGCCATTATTCACCTGACGAACTCATTGCTGGCCACTCAGAATGAAACTCACCTCTAAGACCAGGGCTCTTTCATATAAATATTAACAATTCTGAACTTACTTATAGGCTATGAATTATTTGATGGTCCATTTAAGAGAGAAACACAAACTTGGGTCTGGGAATAAAAATCTGAATACTAAATAAATACAATGTAATTTCAAAAAAAACATAGATGAGAAATTCTTCAGAATTCTAAAGGATAATGAACAAGCCATTTGAAATTATTCGATAAATCACAATGTGTCCAGTGATTAAGTTTAAAACTGTGCCCTTAAAAAGTCACTGCAGTAATTTTTGTTTTTTTTTAAGTTTTTTCTTTTTATTAATTACAGTTTACTTTCTTTGTATCCCAGCTGTAGCCCCTTCCCTTGTCCCCTCCCAATCCCACCCTCCCTCCCTCGTCTTCTACTAGGCCCCTCCCCCAGTCCAATGATAGGGGAGGTTCTCCTCTGCTTTCATCTGACCCTAGTCCATCTGGTTCTTTGAAAAACACAGAAATATTACGGGACATGTTTTTGCTTTATCCCGGTTGTGGAGATATTAGGCTGCTTCATGGAAGCTGACTATGATTTGCCTCATGCTCTGGCAGAAGCGTGTCTTTGCCAGCTGCAAATAGTTCCTGTGAGTGTGTTTGTTTAAAACTCTGGGACTTTTCATAGGATATACTTCCTAGGGCCCAAGGAGGCAGGGTTTCTGTTGTTAGGTGGTTGGTGGTTGGATGTTGTTGTTTGCTGTTTGCCAAGTAGTTGTGTACAAAGAAAGGAGAAGAAGAAATTAGATATCCTGATGGCAAAGATCAAACTTTTCTCAAGGAGCTCAATGCCCCTGACCAGCAGAAAGTAATAGAATGATAACTTTGCTCTGTTTCTGCTGTATTCTTTTTTCTTTCCTGTCTAGTGTTAGGTGCTTAATAAGGGTGGAAGAAAGAAAAACGGGCCCATAAAACAGCAAAAGATGGCTACAATCCACTTTAAAGGTTGAGAAACTGCTCGAAAACAAGATTTAAAACAACAACAACAACAAAAGACTGCAAGGATACTCAGAAGGACAGACTGAAAAGATGAGATTTCAGATATACTACCCTGTCTAGTACATATGTCATGGGCAAGCCAGCACATGGAAGTTCAGGCACTCTCTGTACCATGGGTGATATAAGGTCTCACTGGTCTTCTAAAAATAGCCATGTTATGGTGCTTGACCTCACTGTCAGGGCCTCGCTAAATTATTGAGGCTATGACTGCATTTCCACACTGCTTTGCGGAAGACAGGTCCTCATCCTGTCTTATTTCTTCAATGTGAAAACAAGTGGAAAAGCAGCTGTGGCTATCTACAGAAAATCTTGACTTACATCACAGGAGTTCAATGTTTACTCACAGGAATGAAGCATTGTTGAGGAGAAACAACAGCCTGGCTCACTTTATCACATGGTGAGAAGCTCCAGCTTAAGCCATGTTAATTAGATGAATTTGGAAAGTAGGTAATTTCCTAAGATGATACTGCTCAATTTGTCTACACCTAGATAATTGCTTCTTTGTATAAGATAATCCATAGAACAAGACTGTAACTAGAATGGAAATTTCAGGTTGTATTGTTTTTAGTTTATGCTTCTTATTCATAAGAAGAAAGAAATCCTATTTTTTATGTATTCCAGGTTTTCAAAAAATCTGTATTAAACTGCACTGTGCAGAATAGGTTTTTCATAACAACCAGCCACATGAAGTGTTGCTGTTGATACCTAGTCACTTACTGAGTCTGAATTCATTGAGCTCCAAAGAATATAAGTGCCTACTGTCATTCAGATTTTCCTAACAGCCTCTAAGATTTAGGGCTTTATCAATAATTGACTATTATGTAGTCATAATTTGATGAATTTTTGTATTCACCAATCAATGCGGCTCAGTTCTCAGTTAGTGATTTCACAAAGTATTAATTAATCAAATTATCAAAATGACTGAACATGGTCTTATCTCAGTCATGTTTATAAAAGTAAAAATTTCCCTCCTAAGCTTTGTGAATTAGGAGGGGGAATCCTGAAAACCCATTTGGTACCCTGAAGATCTCTAGTGGCCCAGAGACCCCATCCTGAGAACTTTTAAATAAGGTGAAGCACCTTTGGGGGAACTGCAAGGGGTTTTGAGAGCACATAGTAGTTCAGGAAAACTCATCAGTATGTATTAAAACTGCACAGGGAAAACTGTCAGGCTTCTAGAGGCAAGCAACATATCAAAGAGACAAACTACCTGCTGCTGGGGTTCAGGCCGACATGAATATATATCCAACTGTGGGAAATACAGCCAGACCCAACAGGGAAAAGGAAGCTGAACACCCACACAGTGCATGACTGATTATAGGCAACCCTTCCCCGCCCCCCCCCCCAGTGTTAAGAAGGCCGCTCCCAAGACAACAGGGTATGTGACAAATCTGACTTCACAGAGCATAAAATGCCTGCTCTCATTCTGACACTAAAAAGAGTAAATCATTAGACATCATCTATATTCACAGAAAACCTCAAGGACCTTTCAAAGAATTTGTAAAGAAAAACTGGCACAGGGCATGCTGCAATTTTGTGATTTTAGTACCACAGCAAATAACAAATGCTCCAACCAAGACAAGAACAAGTCCTGATGTCATGTGACTTTCCCTGGGGATGTGAATAAATATCTATCTGTTCAATCCAGACAGGACACTGATGATAGGCTGAAGTATAGAGTCCACTCTCATCCTGCTCGGTGGACAAACAGTTTAATAGGCTTACTAATGGGAACATAGAAGAGGGGCTACATATAGGAGTGTGGGTGACTGTGAAAAGGCTATATCACCACAAATTATCTCCTCATCATTGATAGAAGTTCGTGGAAGTCCCATCATGGTTCTGATATACTGCAGCATCTCCCAAGATCACTTGTATCTGGGAAGGGCAAGAAGGAGGAAGCAGAAATCCCATATGAGAGGTCTATGACCCTCCTCTTCCTCTCCTTCTATTGAGGAATGGTGATCATTCCTTTATCCTTTATATAGGCTTAAATATCATTGTCTAATTATTTTTATTTTATTGCTATGCCAGTGACCAAACATATTGTTCAATTTCAAGTGGGTAATGGGATGATTATATGATGTTTGGAGAAAAAAACTGCCATATAACGTATACTAATACACGTCATGAGATTAAATGTATAGCAGCCTTTGAATAAGGTAGCTTACAGTGGAATTTATAGCAATAGGCCACTACCTTGGAGTGATTCCATATTGGCCTACCCTCTGTCTACAATCTGTGAACACATTCTTCATACTTATGAGAATCTTTATTGACAGAATAAACTTAATGTTGTAACTCACTTAGAGATAACATAGATAACAGACATATGTGTCATGTAGTCTAAGATGGATATTTAGTACATCATGATGAAGACAGCAGAAATTGTGGACAACCAAATGGACAGATCACCATAGTCTCTTTTTCCATGCTTTGTTCCAAATACAAATTCCTTGATTCTTAAGATTTAGTTTGCTGACATTTTGATCTCCTTCTGTATCTTGTTTTGTACTGAATTTATAAGATGTCATCTATACACTTAAAATAGAAAAATTTAACAAGATGTCTCTGCTTAGAAGGATTTCTGTGGCCAATCTTTTAGATATACTTTCATTTCCACTATAGAGAGATGTAGACATTTAGGTAACATCAGAAAACTGTGCAGTTTCCAATACTCTGTTTCAGAAATATGATTTTTAGTGTATAGTTTTATTATTTTTTTAATGTATTTGAGAATGGAGTGTTTCATTGAGCTCTTGTAATTCATCTCATGCTTAATATTTTTTCACCTTTACTCCTTTCTATTTTAGCAAATAAATAGGTCCTTACCATTAAACACATGGTATATGAAATGAAAGCTTGGGTTGGGAGATAGCTCAAATTCTAAAGTCCTTGGCTTGCAAGCATAGTGACCTTAATTTAGTCCTCTAAGCCTTGGTAAAAATGTCAATGTGGTGGTGTACACTTGTAATTCCAGGTGAGTACAGGCGGACCTCTGGGGCTTTGGGGACAGCTAACTTAGTCTATTTGGTGAGCTGCATGCCATTGGGAGACCCTGCCTCAAAAGAAGAAGGTAGTATACTCCTGAGGAAAGATAGCTGAAATTATCTTCTGGCCTTCATATCCATGTGAACACAGATAGATGCATATCTGCACACACACATAGATGCACATACACACAAATAAATAAAATTAAATTAAAGCTTGGTATTCTAAACATTTAAGACATATATTACGACAGTATCAGTACAGCATGATTCTTGGTATAAATTGCCAGCTATCACAATTTGTCAGAAAAAAACTGCAGCCATCCATTACCAGAAAATGGAATAAAAAGATTTTTAGTGTAATATAAGTAACTCTGATGTTTTCATAAAAGATAGTTATTATTTTTCTTCCAGAAAAGAAAAATTAAGGTTAACATTAGAAAACATGAACTACTTAAATGAACATAATAAAAGAGGAACTCATGATTTTTTTTTGCACTATAAAGACCATACTTTTAAAATTTGTGAACAAAGAAAACTAGAGATTTTGATGTGTTGGGGGAAAATGTGCTTGACTCTGAGTCTAAAGGATTGTCTTTACAGCCATGTAATGTGAAAGCTCAGACGAATGGATGCCTTTGAGAAGATAGACTATAAAGCAAAGGATCTAACAGGTTTGCCCACAGCCGTCCTAAAAGATTTATAGCCCAATGCGAATGCAAAGAACAGCAGTAGGAAATGAAGAAATAGTGACTGTTGAGCAGGCATATCACTTGAGATCTGTAGGGAAATAAGAGCATCAAAAACAAAAGGGAGTGAAACGGAGAATAATATAAAAGTAAAAATCGAAGAGGTGTAGATTGTCTTGCAATTTATCATAGAGGAAGCACTTTGCCACAATGGCCAAGATGTGTGCTCTTTTTACCACTTTGAGCAGAGAATGCATTGTGAACAAGCCTGCTTCTGGTTAACAAAGCTGTCCTATACAACTGCCTGTCAGGTTTTAAATCAGCAAAGGCTCTAGATTGGAAGCACCAAAGAAAGCGGACTGGAAACCACAAAAGTAGAGTCATTTAAAATGATTGGCAGGCGGAGGGCTCACATCATGCAGTTGTATGAAGTTCTGCAGCAGATACAGATAGTATCTTATGTCTGGAAACAAAACAAAACAACAAAAACAGTATAGTTCAGAACAAAGGTGCAAAGGAACTCTATATGGCCACAACAGCGTTACCCCTCAACAATCCCTCATCTCCATGGATATGAATAGTCTCTTTGCAAAGATTTTTTTCTAATTTATTTTGTTATTCCATTTAAAAAATGATCATAATATGCCTTGTTTTAAGTAGAAAAAGGAAGGGGTGTGATTAACCTCATGGCCAACTTCGTCATTATATCAATATTAAGAATGTAGTGGTATCATAAAGAGTAACATTTTAGATGCTGTATAAAAGAGATGCTCTTGATATTTGGAAGGCTGCCATTGGAGTTGTTCAAGCCTTGTCATGAGGAAGCTGATATTGATGCAATATAGTGAGGGACTTCTTGGGTTTAACATATCAAGCAACAGAATGTTTCATGAATGGCATTCTGGTGACTTTAATCATGGACTGAAGGTATTATTTGGTCTCATAGTTTGAGGGTACAGTTTGTCCTAGTGGGGAAAGCACAGCGGAAGGAGCAGCTTGAGATTGTGTATCACATGGCTGAGGCTGATTCCTTATATCTGATTAATCAGAAGATCTGAGGAAGTGAGAAAAAGCTAAAAACCTCAAGATACTATCCCAGAAACCCACTTTCTCCATCTATACTCTGGTGTCCAAAGGTCCATAACCTCCCAAAACAGTGTCATGAGGAAAGCTCACTCTTAAACACGTGAGACTGTGGGCGACATTTCATACCCAAACCATTACAACAATCTTCTTAGACTGGAAGGATTTAACTGGTACTGAGTTAATATCAAATTCCGGAGGTATCAGATGGAATGTCTTCATCAACACTAATAAAGTTCATTGGTTTATGAACCATGCCCAACTTTTTTACCTTGGTGCTGGGATTTGAACTCTGAACAGCAAGTGCTTTTCAACAATAATCCATTTCTTCAGCCACTGAAGGCAGATTTTTAAAGCTTATCCAAAGTAGCTGAAGCACAAAATCAGGCTCTGACTGTTCACAGAAGAAAAAAAAACCTATTGATCATTTCTGCGTTGTCAATAGCAGATGCTTCTATACAAGCCTGGATCAGTACCACAAGCCAGCATGAACTTGCTCATCTTTTCCACTGTTGGCAAGAAACAATGTGAGAATAGCCTAGATGCTGGAGAAAGTTGACATTGATCATGTAGCACATTTTATCTTTCACTGGAAGAGTTATATCATTAATGCAGGAAATGTAAGGTACAAGTATATTCTGCTTAAAATTATGTTCAAAAATTCCTATCTATTATACGCCCATAATCTAGATTGTACCAAAGGAAGAGTATCTTTTGTAATCAGTGGTGTTAGTTAGGTTTTTGGTCACAGCTCAATCTCATTCCAGGAAACCTCAGATCATTAAAATGCTTCCATCTGATTGCCTACAGACAAATCTATGGGGCAATGGTTTTGTTGTTGTTGTCGTTGTTTTTATTTTTATTTTTTTCTTAATGATCGATGGTCCACGTCTTCCATAGAGAGTTGGTTCTGGTTTTCGTTTATATCATTGTCCTTGTCTTTAAATTATTCTTTGAACCTGCATACATGGATACAATGTATCGATCATATCTACCCCTCACTCCCCACTTCTATTCCTCATCCGGGTTTTGGGTTCTTTAAGAAATCCAATTGAGCTAAACAGACAACTCTCTGTAGAGGACTGTAGAATGGCAGAAAAACACTTAAAAAAATGCTCAGCATCCTTAGCCATCAGGGAGATGTAAATCAAAACGACCCTGAGATTTCACCTTACACCCACCAGAATGGCTAAGATCAAAAACTCTAGTGACAACGCATGCTGGAGAGGATGTGGAGAAAGAGGAACTCTCCTCCATTGCTGGTGGGAATGCAAACTTGTACAACCACTCTGGAAATCAATTTGGCGCTTTCTTAGACAATTAGGAATAGTGATTCCTCAAGATCCAGCTATACCACTCCTAGACATATATCCAAAAGATGCTCAAGAACACAATAAGGACATTTGCTCAACTATGTCCGTAGCTGCTTTATTTGTAATAGCCAGAAC
>CM053760.1:48807904-48841348 GCA_028658305.1 Pachyuromys duprasi
GCAAATGGTGGGACCTGGAAACGATCATACTGAGTGAGATATCCCAAAAGCAGAAAGAAACAAATGGTATATACTCACTTATATAGACCTATAGGATAGGAAGGTCAAGCTGAAATCTACACACCTAGAGACGATATACAGGAAAGAGGACCCAGGTTGGTATGATCAATGCTTGTTTGAATGAACAAATGGGATGGACATTGAGTGGAGGAGAAAACAAGCAACAGGACATTAGCATGCCAAAGAGGACCTCTGGGGGGCTCAATGTAGCAATGTATCAGAGCAGATATTAAGACTCGTGATCAAGACTTTGGCAGAGGGCGAGAAGAAATGATAGATCTGGGGGAGGTTGTTGAGACTTGGGGAGAACAAGAGCTCCACAAATACCAAACTGAGCAGGGCACAGGGGTCTTGTATGAGACGGTTTCTACAATCAAGGACCATGTGTGGATGTGGCCTGGAACCCCCGCACAGAGGGGCCCATGATAGCTCGGTGTAGGACTGAAGACCCTAGTGAGGGAAACAGGGACTGTTTCAGTCATGATCTTGATGGCTGACTCTTTGACCCTCCCCCATACAAGCCGGGGAGTGACAGACTGGCTAGATCCCAGGGGAAGACTTTGCAGCCAGCCCTGAGGAGACAGGATAAGCTGGGGTTGGATGGAAGGGGAGGAGGTCCTCCCCTGTGCCATGCCTGGGATGCAAAGTACCTAACCTGTGATTGATATAAAAATAAATAAATTAAAAAAAAGATTAACCACTTAAAATTCGTTGGAGTTTATGATCAATACACCACGAATAACCTGTAATCTTTAAAATTGTTTCCCATAGGCAGAGCTCTCCAATGGAAGGCAGAATTAGAGAGCCACATTATAACTTGGCCACTTGAGCTTCCATTCAGACTCTTTGTATGATTTCATATAGTCTCCTGCTCTTAACAAAAGGTGGTCATAAGTGTTGCCATAAATCAGAGACCATGCTTTCTTTGGCATGATGATGTGTGTGGCTCAGGGCTCAGGAGTAGTAACTCAAGGTGGTCTTCTCACCACGTCCACAGATTTAGGCAGATCTGTGGGCATTGAATGATCAGACAGTTCACTTTCAGAGTGTGATTTTGAGATTCACAGAGATGCTAACAACTGTTTGTCCTGCAGTTTCCTATCTTGTAACTTAAGCTTTACTTTAAATACCATTGTCTCATATATATATATATATATATACATACATACATATATATATATATATTTTTTTCTATTCTGAGAAACTTCAGTATATTGTCGAGTTCCAGAAGTACTTGAATAAATACATCTTTTTCATAGTCCGTATCCTATATTCTGTAAGACAATCTGGAATTCTTCTATTTGCCTGAGATGTCAAATTATAAACTGGCTTTATGAAACAGTGAAAGGAGAACACTAGTTTTTTTTTCTTTTTTTGGAAATAAAATTGAGATAAATCAAGTAAAATACCAAAAATAAAATAAAGAAGCAGAGGACTCTACATTATTGGTAAATGAAAGAACATTTTAACTGTTTGGGAGACTACTCTTCAACTTTGTACAGATTTTTGGGAACTCTTGATAAATTTCTACTCTCATATAGTAATTGGTACGAGAATGAACAAAAGAGTTCATTGAGTATCTATCTGCATGTGTTAATTTCAAAACACAGCCCAAAACTACAGGCATCCATTATAACATAGCCAAAGTCAATTATTTTAAGAAGCAGTCTTCCTAGTGTCCTTTCTTTTCACATAGTTATGTGTTTAGCCAGCATGGTCTGTCTTGAGAGCAGTCTTTAGTGAAAGACAAGTAAAATATGACCAGAGACAAATAGGATGTTAACCGTGAGAGTAATTTGGTTTATAATAACAGAAAGAATTTATTGCTAAGTCAAATATTGGGTAATATCTGGAAAGACATTTATTTCAAGTACCCAATAGTCACCTCATTTTAACAGTGACATAAATCCTGGTAAGTCCAGGTGAAGTTGTTGGGTTATTTATTTCTTAGTACCTGTTCCCATTGCTCCTTTTCTCTCACAGTTGTAAATTCTTGAAACAAGATTCATTGATCTGTCCATTCATACATTAATTCTTCCAACAACATTTATTGAATACCTATTTTTATTTATAATTTTATATGGTTTTTAATGCAGTAAATGCCACATAGAGAAAGGTGTACAAATCATAAACACATCTCAGTGAATGATGATAAACTCACAGGGCAGCAAAATCAGCCTCTTGAAACACCCTCTGTGCATTCTTCTACCATTCTGCCTTCCTAAAGGGAACCAGTGCTTCAAGTTGTGGTGTCATTTAATCTTTATATACACAGTACCTCCTATACATATATTTGTTCTGTGTCTGGATTCTCATTCAGTGTTATCTGTGGAGATTTATACATGTTGCACAAAAATATGTCATGGTGTTTTATGTCTGCATTATTCTATTCTGTAAATAGACCGCTACGTATCCTACCATTCTAGAGTAGATAAATCCATTTTTATATTCAGAATAGTGTTACTTTCAATATTTTTGTGCAGAATGTTTGCTACACAACTGTATGCATTTACCTTGGGTGAATATCACAAGGAGTGCTGTAAAATACACATATGTAAACAAATACCTTAATGGATTTTGTGGTTGCCACCTTCATCAAGGCCAGTTTCTAAATAAATAAATAAATAAATAAATAAATAAATCTCCCCATGCTCTTTCCCTGTGCAAAAGATTTTTCTTTTATATTTGCAGTTCCTACCAAGGTGTTGCTCCTGACAATTACTTCAAATTTAAAGTCCTCATCTGTAACTCTATTTTATTTACTTTCTGAGAGTCAAAACCTCAACTTTAGTACACGTCTCCTTTACTGTAACTTGTCAATTTTGTTTTGTTTTTCGTATTATTATATTTGTTTGAGAGCCAGTTGTTTTCCATGGGAATACATATAGATAGTATAACATCTTCCCAAGAAATCATACACCTGTTTATTGTGATTAAGTTAGAAAAAAATGATTAGTAACTAAGCTTAGATCAAATAGAGCTACTTATCTTCTTATTCATTTATTTGCTTTATTTTCAGATGGAGTCCTACTACAGTCCTGGCTGTCCTGGAAGCAGCTATATAGACCACGGTGGCCTCCAGCGTCTACATAGACGAAATCTGTGTCATTTGTACCTGACATTAACCCTTGGAGGCTTTGGATTCCTGTGTCTGCCTGCCGGCCCGTGAGTAATGACAACTGTGATAGGATCTCACAGACTGGCTGTCTCTGTAGATGTGAACCAGTGGTTTCATATGCATGATTCACTTCTCCTACCTCCCGTGTTCTTCTGGATCCTAAAACCCCAAGCATGCTCACTGCTTTGTTATTCAAACACGTTCTAACTGAAGAAGAATTTGCTTGTATGTTTTTTTTTTAATTGTTCTTTGGGGGATATTTGGTCCAAACAAACTTAGCTTGATTTTTCTGGAAGCTTGAGTCATAGTGCTTTTGTTTTTATTCTTTATGTTTTTGCAGGTTCTGCAGGAGGAGATGAAGACACAGTTTAATCAGAAGCAATCTCTTCCCTCAAGCAACTCTCATTGCTCTGGTAGAGTCAGAAAAAATATGAAGTAAAACCAAACCCAGAGCCCAATACTACCACATGATTTGCACTCTGGAAGAAGTGACTGTGAAAGACTGCAGAGCAGAGTCCATTGATATCTTTTCCTTTCTTGTCACACTTTATTTAATGATAACAAAGTAGGTTATTTTTTTCAGGAAGCAATCTTGACTAGTTTATGCTTATCTTCCTTTGAAAGCAACAATAAATTGAAAGCCCAGAGAGCAAATATCAGGAAGGAAAGATATTGTTTGTTAGGTGTGCGTGGCATGCAAGTTTTGCATCCAAGACACGGCTCATGAACCAGACCTAGCTTAGCAGGGGAAAAATTAAGATGTATAACTTTTTTAAAAAAAAGATGAAAACTCTTTTGGGGAAGATGGTATGCACATGACCTAATAAGACAGCATTTAATGGACTCATCTGCCAGGAAACATACGCATATCGACAGCCTGGTTCTTAGCACTGTAAGAGCCATTTCTTTTCCTGGAGGCTGGCAAGGCAGAGGGGCTGAAAAATTTGAAGCCCCAATCTCCTCCATGAAGGTATCATTTTTCAAGAAGGGCTGTGAAGACTAAGATGGTCGTTGGTTGGGTTGTAGTGTTTTACTGTTGTTGTCAGTGTGAAGAAAAAATGGTTATATGGGGAGAGCTTTAAAAAATTATTCAGAAAACCCCCTGTGTGCTGAGCCAGAGAGTTGGCATTTTCCTGAGGACCAGGGAAGGAATGAGGGCCAACCATTGCAGACACAGAGGAAGATGTCCATCAAACTGACTCGGGCTTCCTGGTCTCTCTTCTCTTGTATGCTTTAAAACTGTGGGGCATTTAGAAATCATCCTCACATCCCATGATTGCTCTGAAAGTGTTTCAAAACTTTTTTTTTTTTTTACTCTCCATAGTCATGTAGAAGCATGAGGTCTCAGGAAACTAAAGGCTAGAAATGTGAAGCCTGGCTATTTCTAGTAGGCTAAGCATTTCTACAATTTGCATCCATAAATAAATGATTTTAATTTCCAAACAACAATAACAACAGTGAATCCTTAGGGAAAATATTGGGCTGGGGTGATATCTGAGGTAATAAAATGCTTGCCTTGCAAGCATGAGGACCTGAGTTAAATCTCTCAGAACCTATGTTTAAAACACAACAAGCAAACAAAGAGAGTGGGTGTGCTGTTGTGTGCTTACAAACCTGCCACTGGGGAGGTTGAGACAAGGGTTTCCCACCATCTCTTGTGTTCCCGAGCAGTCAGCTTAGCCTACCTGGTGAGTTCCAAGCTAATTTTTAGAGAGACACTATCTTAAAGACTAAGGTAAGTGTTACTTGAGGAAAAACAGCTGAGGGCATCATTTACCCTCCACATATATTTCTACAGGCATGTACTTGCAAATTGCATATTTATGTTCACCTGCACACCTACGAACACACAGATGTCACTTGTGATTCCTGTACATGCATAAATGATACAACACATGAATTTGTGACATGAAAGTAGAAGCGAAGCTGTTTAGAGGGACAAAGGAGATTAAGGGAAGAGGAGAAGGCTGAAAAGAGGAAGGATAGGAGGGACAGCATGTATGCTAAATAAATATATGTATATGTATATATACACACTTATATGAAAGCTTAAAAAAATAAAGGCCTGAGATAAAAGTCTTAGCTGCAGTCATCAATCTGAGCAAAGTCCAGAGGACACGAGGAGAGGATTCAGGCATCTGTTTCCTATAAGCTGCTTTATAAATCATATCACATGACTGGGCTGGGTCTACACAAACATCTGGTCCAACCTTAGAGGAGTTAAGTTCTCTTGTTTGGCTTGACTTATTTTTTACTGGGCTTGGCCTTCATCAAGGGCTCATCTGTTCATCTTGCAGATGTATCTGTGTGCCTTTTTAAAATTTTTTTTAAACGATGCAACCTAATTCAGGAGCTGGTTTATGAGAAACAGGCTGATAATCCAGGGCACTTTGGGACAGCTCTCTTTTCTGCTTACAGCTAAGGATATCATTTCAGTTGTTCTAGAGTCTTGCTTGAGACAATAGGAGGAGGATTTCCAAGAAGTTGTTATGTCTTGCTATTATTGTGGAAGTGAGGGTTTCATTAAAACAGATTAGTCAAGGAAAATATACAGCTAGAGACTCCAGGCCAAACAATTTGTTATTTTAGCAGTCTATTCATATCAGAAATCTTGCGTAAACCGAGATAGAAATCTGTTTTTTATGTGCTCTTTGCTTTATTGGCCTTATTTTGGGGGGGAGGGGGCTTCTTTTTCAGGGAGAACCCATTCTTACACCTATCAACTAAAGTCCAGGGCCTCTTACACTGTAGGACTTAGTTATACCTGAAAGTTTTTGCTCCTTCAATGACTCAAATGTGGACTTCAGTAAGAAATGATTCATTCTTGCAAAGTCAGAATGCCTTTTGTCCTCTTCCTCAGTCTGTGCCCTGAGGGTGGTGGGTATGGGAGAAGACAAGAGGGTGAAGCTAAGGGCTTTGGATAAGGAGCAAGAGAGGAGGAAGACAGGTTGGATTCAATGGCTGTTTTGCTGTCTCAGTGGGCTTATCTTTCCCTGGACGCCCATCCTCATTTGATGAAGTGTTTTCCAAATCTGAGAAGCACTTTTGCTTTCCTTTTTTAGTATGATAACTCGGGGAATTATTATACTCCCACACAGTTCTCGAGACTGGTATCTAAGCCCTGCTCATGGTTGAAAAATTTCTTTTCCACAAGATAATCCCAGTCTTACTTTTCATCGCTTCTCTGGGGAAAAAAAAGTCACAAAAAGCAGAGTATAGATAAATATGTAAGATGGATTTGCTCTCATTTATCACTTTATCTCAGTGTCTGGTTTAAGGTTAGGGAAGAACAATGAAAGTCCAGCTCATGGAGGGCCGGCTCACACTCTGGGCCCTCAGCATTACGTAACAGCATCTTGTTTCATGCTCATGACCACACTGTGAAGAAGAGGTGGTGATTGGCTGAAAACTATAATAAGCTGTAATAAGTCATGTAGAACATGAGCAATCAGTTCTTTGGCTCTGTATGGATTCACTGGCATTAGTGAGTTAGAGAATAGATACAAACAGTGACTGCCGAGTCTTAGGACCAGAATTTGAGCCCATGTATCCATAAGGCAGAAGGAGAGAACAATTTGTTCATGGACTTCCACACCCACACTGTGGCATGTATCTCCATACACACAATCAAAGAAATGTTTTATAAGAAAAAAAATTAAAAAGAATTGTTTTACTACTGGGCATGGTAACCTTCATCTGTAATGCAAGCAATGGTAAAGTTGAAGCCAGGGGTGCATTTTAGGCTAACTTGGGCCCTGTAGGAAGGCCTTACATGAATCTAAAAAAAAGCATATATGAAAAGACTGAAATTATGTTTATTTATTTAACATCAAACCATGAAACATACTTTTAAAAAACTATATTTATTGTACATACGTGTGTGTGTATGTGAGTATATGATGTGGAGGTCAGGGGATGCCTTTCAGTAGTTGGTCTTCTCTATTGTCCCTTATGTATGTTCCTGGATTCAAGCTGAGTTTCACAAGCTTTTGTGGAATGTGCTTGTACCTCTGCACCATCTCACTTGCCTCAACCACTTTGCTGTAGATCTGATTTCACATACTAAAGTTGCTCCAGTAAAATCAGGTAGTTTTGATGGAGAATATTCATGTTTCAATGTGATCTTTATCTGTACGTTTATATAATTCTTTATATTTGAGAGATGTGTCATTTTGCGGACCTGACAGAATTTCTAGGTTAAAAAAAAAACCAAATCACATTTTCCAACTCTATTGGTTATGGTGGTTTGAATGAGAATGATTTACTTAAGTTCATATATTTGAATAATTAGTTCCCAATTGGTAGAAGTTTGGGGAAGTACTTGCCTGGATGCCTTATTGAATACAAAATACAACAACAACAACAACAACAACAACAAAAGAGGGCTGGGAATATAGCTCAATGGTACCATACTTTAAAACATTTCTTTATTTAAATTCTTTATTAATTACACTCTATTCACTTTGTATCCCCCCTGTAGTTCCCTCCCTCCTCCCATCCCAATCCCTCCCTTCCTCCCTCTTCTGCACACATGTCCCTCCCCAAGTTCACTGATAGGGGAGGTCTTCTTTTCCTTCCTTCTGATCCTAGTCTACTAGGTCTCATCAGGAGTGGCTGCATTGTCTTCCTCTGTGGCCTGGTAAGGCTGCTTCCCCCTCGGGGGGAGGTGATCAAAGAGCAGGTCAATCAGTGCATGTCAGAGACAGTCCCTGTTCCCATTACTATGGAACCCACTTGGACACTGAACTGCCATGGGCTACATCTGTGCAGGGGTCCTAGGTTATCTCCATGCATGGTACTTGGTTGGAGTATCAGTCTCAGGAAAGACTCCTATGCTCAAATTTTTTTGGTTTTGTTGCTCTCCTTGTAAGCCCTTGCTAGAGCAATAAGACAATTAAAGGAAATCAAAGGGGTACAAATTGGAAAGGAAGAAGTCATATTACTATTTGCAGAGGATATGATAGTATACCTGAGTGACCCCAAAAATTCTACCAGGGAACTCCTACAGCTGAAGGTGTTCCTTCAGCAAAGTGGCTTGATACAAAATTAACTTCAAAAATCAGTAGCTTTCCTGTATACAAAAGACAAAAGGGCTGAGAAAGAAATTAGGGAAACAACACCCTTCATAGTAGCCACAAAGGTCATAAAGTACCTTGTTGTGAACCTAACCAAGCAAGTCAAAGACTTGTATGAAAAAAATTTCCAGTCTCTGGAGAAAGAATTAGAAGAAGATATCAGAAAATGGAAAGATCTCCCATGCTTATACTTTTCTAACATGCGTGAGGCTCTTGGTTCAAATCCTAGTTCCCCTGTCCCACCCAAAAATAGAAAAGAAAAGGAAGAAATAGGAAAGAAAAGAAATAAATTCAATGAAATTTAGCTATTAAAAAGGAGAAGCCTTGGTGTCCATTTTCTGTTTAACTAATGCTTAATTTTTTTTCTGCAGCTATGAGGAGAGTTCTTGTTTTTTCCAAGTTTAAAAAGCAAATTAAAAAATGGAAGCTCAGCGTTAAGTTACTGGGTAAAGATCTGTCACTTTGCTGTCAAACACAGTGTCTCACAAGCTAGGGAACAGTCCATATAACATGAGGGTCTTATTTTGTTTGAGATAAAATGTGGCCTAGAGAATCTTTGATCATTTCAGCAAAGACAGATCCTTTAGCATCTGGATGCAGACTGCATGCAGGAAGCTTCTGCTGGAACATCAGCCCTGGCCTCTTGAACGACCCCGGGAGCCAGTGCATATTTCCTCCCCGTCTACATTCTCCAAATGATGACTATTCCTTCACTGAAACAACTCTGCCTTGACATCTGTTTTCAATATGTTCTCATTTGTTCCAACGTGTCGTATATGCTCTGCAGATCTTGAGTTTGACCTGCGGTGACACCGTTTACCCCAAAGAGTACCGCTGTACAATGAAACCTCTTTTTAAAGGGGCGGATAATTTTCCTTCAAGCCTCATGAACTTTATAAAAATATATCTTCATAATGAGTTTGATTCATGTGAGTCTGTTTTGTCTTTATTGTAATTATACTCACTATTTTAAAATTTGTGATAAGTTACATAAAAAGTCCTGATATGCTCGTCTGAGGAGTAGCCATTGCTTCATCTCTCTCCCATCATTCCCTCATGCTGATGCAGGATAGTTTTACTGGAAAAACAACTGATGTTTTAATATTTTCTGTCATTTTTGTTCTATTTTTAGATACATTTTGAAAAATATTCCATCTGGGAGATATTTTTAATTACTTATTTCCTCAAACGCTTGACAGGTCTGTTTACTCAAAGTACCTCATAATTAAAATACATGTGTGTTAAGAACTTGGAGGTCAATTTGCCCTTCCCGAAAGGTTATAAAGGTAAGACAAGAAGCTCTTGCACTTCCTTTAGTCAGACTCACCAGCTCTCTGTGTAGATTTCCACATCTTAACTTTGTAGAACATCTATCTATCTATCTATCTATCTATCTATCTATCTATCATCTTCTGTTTATCTATCGAACATCCATCAACTGTCTCCTGCTCCCTTGTCTATCTTTCTGTTCACCTATTTATGATATGCATGTATATTTACTTAGATTTTATATACATATGCATATACTTGAATATATCTAAACACCTATGTATGATATATACTTATGTATGATATATTTATACACTACATAAACATACATACATACTCTGTGAACCACTCTTCATGAACAACTGTCTTTGGTTTTTTACTTTGCTGAGAAAGGAAAATGAGATTTTGAAAGATTATATATATATATATATATATATATATATATATATATAGATAGATAGATAGATATACACACATATTTGCTTTTGTCTTAGTTTGCTTCCTGTTGTTGTGTTAAACACTGGTCATGACCAATCTGGAGAGGAAAATGGGCATGTGGCTCACAGGTTACAGTGTATCCTCAAGGAAAACCAAGGCAGGAACCCGGAAGAACAGATCTGAAGCAGATGCAATGTGGGATTGCTGCTTACTTGCGTGCTCCCATGGCTTGCTAAGTTTGCTTTTAAAATGTGTTTTTTAAATTTAATTACTTATTCTTTTTACATCTCAGTCTTAGCCCTCCTTCTCCTCCTCCTGGTTGCTCCACTCAGCCCCTCCATCATCCCTCTATCCTGTGTTCCCTGCCCCCCAGAAAAACAGCCCCTCCCCATAAACCCACTCCAGCAATCCACTCTCATCAGGACTGTGTACTTCCCCATTCTCAGTGTCCTGACATGGCAGTCTTGCCAGGAGGACATGATTGAAAAGAACGCAACAGAGACCATGTCTAAGACAGCCCCAGATCCTCTTTCTAGAGGGCTCATATAGAGGCTAAGCTGACTATTGAGTATACACCAAACTATCTATGTACACAGGAGCGCCTACCTTCCTACATTAATCATTAAGAAAGAAAATTTCCTTACAGGCTCTACTGTAAGTTGGTTTGATGGAGGCAGTTTCTCAAGTGAGGTTCCCTCTTTCCAGGTTAGAAATATGTGTGAATGTACCTGGGTTTTATGTGGTCTCTGGAGAGCTTTCTGAATTCATGTCCTCCTGACTGCACAGCAGGTATTTACCCAGGGAGAAATCTCCTGAACCCTGTTTTTATTCCATTGTAATCAACTTATCCTTAGATAGTAAGAAGAAAGTTCTGGAGATTTAAATTTGATTATTTCATTCCATTATTAAACTTCTGACATTGCTGTGATGAAGTGCTTGTGAGGTTATAATCATTAACGTGCCTCTAACTTACTACAACTTTGTGTTCTCATCCCATTTGAACACTTTACCTGGAGAGATGACACTTCTCAGAACGAAACACACTCTCAACAGTTTGCTCCCATTTTCCCCTGAGATCTGGCATTCCCAGGTCAATACAGAGAGGGATTGATGAGGCTGGAGCTCCCCTCTGGCTTCCATAACAGCATGGGCATGCATTTCCGAGACCGCGTTTGATGTTAGGATGAGCATCCACCTGAGAAAGGCAGAATGTATCTGAGTGGACTTATATGGGTGTACCATGGTCTCACACATTCACCTTTACCATAGCCCTATTGCTGTGGATATTGTTATTGTTATTGTTGTTGTTGTTGTTATGATGACGATGAATTTGATTTTTGGGACAAGATGTCACTGGAGCCCAGGCTGTTATGAGCCACTAAGTAGCACAGGTTGTCACTGAACACAGCAGTCTTCTTTCTTTATCTTCCCAAAGGACAGGAGTACAGGGATGACCCTCTGTACCCAGCTCAATGCCATGTTTGTTGCTTTCAGAGGAGTGCAACATTCCCTATGTTTGAGTTGAGGCTGAATGTCTGCTGCAGTTTCAGAGTTGAGACTTTTTAAGCTCAGCATTTTACATGATTTTGGGTATTGAGCAAGTAATATTCATTATTATAGCTTTTATATTCAAGGCATGATTAATTGGCTCTGAAATGCATTTAAATAATGTGAGATACACGCCAGCGTGTGGGAATTTGATATGTTGTTGGTATTACTCATTCATTTAATCACTCATTTATTTTGAAGGACTGTGAAATATACAGCTTAAGGTTATTAACTCCAGGGTGACATATTAACATATGGGTAACAGGTAAAGCGCTTTGCTACCAAGCCTGACAACTTGAATTCCATCCCTGGGACCCACAAGGTGGAAGGAAAGAACTGACTTCTGTAAGTTGTTCTCTGCCTTCCACATGTGTACTGTGACACCTCCGCCACACAAACACACACACACACACACACACACACACACACTAAAACGTAGTAATAAATTTTGAATGATTATTAACTCTGGACTGGAAACATAAGATTTGCGTCAAGTATTCTGTCTAATTTTGTTGATTTTGGGATTATTGTCAGGTCTCTTGGTTCTCTTAGTCTCTATTTGCTGTTTCCAAGTTAGGAACATACTTTATATATATATAAAGTATCTGAAAGGATTAAAGTCATAGTAAAAAAAAAAAGAGTCTTCTGGCCTTGAATGTTACTCATAGTGGATATAGATATGAATAGCACTGTTATTTTTGAATCCTGTAATTATTCCTGGGAAAATCCACTCTGTGTGCAGTGCAGATGTGTAATTCTGTTTCCTAGAAGTGACTATCTGAATAGTACAAGTCTCTGTGGCACACAGAGACATTGTGAGAAAGTGTTGGCTCTTAGATTTAAGAGTAAGTACTCAATGTAACTCACTATACATATCTATTTAATGGATGTTATATATTCTAAACACAGGGTAGGTGTATTAGCAAGTGACAGAAGAAACAGGCTGAGTTAAGATGCCTTTATGTTCCTGGTGGCAAGAAAGCTAAAGTTTCTCTGGAGATGATTTCAGTCTCATGTGGAGACCATCCTATCTACTTTATTAATATACTTTATTAATTTATTTATCTATTTTTTTGGCCATGGCCTTGGAAACAGCTCAGAGAACATCAGGTGCTATCAGCCAAAGGTGCTTAGAGGAATCCCACTCCACAGCTGTCTTCAGAAACATGGGTTTATATCCATTAATATCAAGGGTATAGAAACTATATTGACAGGTCAATGAAGCAGGTGACAGGTCATCTGTCATCAGGATATCCTGGTGTCTTTTTTGTTTTGTTTTTCCTGCTCTCATCTTTGCTTTGGCCTTATCATTTCCACATATTGCAGCTGTTCATACTATGAAATATCCTGATGGACTTTTCACTCCACAGTTTCTGGTAAACATAATGGATACACCTTTCTTTGGAGAGTGTATCCCACGGTGTGCTTCATTGACCTGCCAATATAGTTTCAATACCCTGGATATTAATGGCTAGAAACCCACATTTCTGAAGACAGCTGCTGGGTGAAATTACTCTTAGTCCCTTTCTCAGGCAGCCTGTGATGGTCTCTGAACCGTTTCTAAGGCCACAGGCAAGAGCAGAGTGCTCACTGTTCTCCAATGGCTTCGTGCTGTGTCTTGACCATAAGGGTCATAAACATACACGTTCTAAGCTATGACTAATCTATATTTAATGTTTAGAAAATGGAAAATTGTTTGAAGGTTAAAGTTGATTATTGGGGAATAAACCACCCCTATTCAGTTGGTTTGTTTGAGAGAAATACAATCCTGATTTTACTTGAATACAGTTAGTTACACAGGAAATTAAGTTTTTTAATGAAATAGAAAAAGAAGTTTTGTCCTTTTTGTTGTTGCTGTTCATGTTCACAATGGAAAGCTAGATTAAGTTTCATAATTCAGAATAAATAAAAACTGTGTTTAGTGGCTTGTCATCTTGAACAATGACCTGGCAAATGTAGAATTAAACCTTAATGTATTTTTGAAATATGGAAAAAGAATATTCATACAAAGAGTTATATTATGAGTTTAGGAAGCATTAACCATTTTAGAAGAATATTAATAATTTAAAGATAAGAACAGGTAAAATGAAAAATCATTGTTAATACTTTGCAACAAATTTCTAGGAAAATAACTTATCAATGTACAAGTGGACTGTCAAGGATGGGTCTCAGCTTTATTTGAAAGACCATCTTACGTGTAGAGACAGCTAGCTTGTAGAGGCTATTTTAAAAGATGCAAGCATTTGCAGAATATAAGCTTTCATGTTTGTGGTCCTAATGATACTCATTTAGAAAGAATGAAGGTCTGCACATTCCTGCTCCCTTCTCTGATCTTCTTTCCAATGTGGCCACTGAGTGTGTTTATTTTCCCAAATAGAACTTGCAGCCAGAGCAAAAACAGCCAACTACTTCAAACAAATAACCACGGTGTCGACCTTGCTCCTTAAATCACATCTATACTATTTATCCCTGCTTCTGCTTGGGGTGAGGGTGGAGAATGAGCCTGCTGTCCATGTTCTCATAAACTGATTATGTGAACATTTTTGGACAGGTACTATATAGACAGAATATTCATCTTACAAGAGTTATTCTAAATCATCTTCCTTTGTGGTAAAATGGATTTTGTTTCTGGAATTTGAAACAGAATTGATTAAAGCCCTGATTTCTAAGATACGGGACAGAATACCACATTTCAAAACTAAACATAAAAACCCTTCAAAATGTTATGTTTTCTTTACTCTATAGACTCATCTATTAACCTGGCTTTTCTAATTTTAAGCAGTTAGTAGGACAGAGAACCATATGTTGTTATAACATTGCTGATATGTCATCCTTTTAAGGTATTTTTTTCAACTTTATCTGGCACATTTTGGGGGATACTGTGAGCTTTTTTCCACTCATGTGTACTGTGTTTAATATGTGCAAAGGTCAGGTCAGGATAATTGCTATATCCATTACCTCAGACATTTGCCATTTCTTTGCACTGGGACCACTGGAAAGCCCTTGCATTAGCTGTTTTGAAACACAATTAATTACATGCTGCCAAATAGTCTTAGTATGCTCCGGGGACTATGAAATGTTAGTTTTCCTATACAGTTGCCGTCCTGTACCTACTCAACATCTTTTCTCTCCTTTCTTTCTCCCACCTTTTCTGTCCTCTAGTAACCACTGGTCTATGAGATAACTTTAGAATTTTTTTTTTATCTTGATGATTCCTCCTTTTAAAAGGTCAGACATTTTTTTCCTGGATTCTTACAACTTTCACATTTTCTTACACAAAATAATAGCTTTCTGTAACAACCACTTTCAGGCAGGTTGGAGTTGTTAATATCTGCATTTCATAAACAACCAGAAAAGCATCAAAATAACTCTACAATCCAGCTATTGTCAGATACCAAGCAAGAGATGATTTGATTAGAGAAGGCTGAAGTGGGACAGACTATTGAAGAAGGGAGAAAATATTCATTAATAACGTTAAGTTGCATAACTTTATGTTGAAACTTTATGAAGTCATGCATGACTCAATACTAAAAAGGTGAAAGTTAAAGTACTTCTGAGACTGCCCTCAAATAAAAGGTGTTTTAGTTTCACCTAGCCAGAGTGCGAAGGTCTTAAGGAACACTTGGTCATATACCCAGATAACAGGAGTCTCCTCAGACACAGAGCTTCTATTGTCATTATTTGTCCCAACACATCTTATCTACAGTCCAAAATAAATGATGAAAACATGCCTTAGATACCAACTGCCAGTAGAAAAACAAAACTCTTTAGAAAACAAGCTGTGAACACAGATACCGCAATCTTCTCTAGGAAGGTTATTATTATCTAAGATAACAATCTAAGGCATTATCTTATATCTAAGAATCTAATTATTAGATAATTATCTAAAAAATAACCTTCGATTATTATTATCTAAGAAAGTTCTATGGATGCACAAGGAATCAGGAAAAGGTGTCCACTAACTATGAGAGAAATTAACCAATAGAAGAGACAGTCCTGGAGGGACAGAGAAACCATGTATCAATATTAGGTATCAATATTTAAGGAAAATCATGGGAAAAATGAGAAGAGAAATAAAAAATTCATAGGATATTGCAGTAGAATCTCTGGGGAAGAAAAATGCAATACTTAAAATGAAAAACTCACTTAGTGGCCTTCAGTTAAGAAATTCAGCACCTCAGCAACAGATATAAGGAAGGAGGATAGTGCTAGAATTTCAGAACAAGAGGAAGAGAATCATAATCATAAAATAATTGAAGGAATTATTCTAAATGTTATATAAATAATTAAGCTCAACAAATCCAAGCAATAAGCTTGTAGAAAGCCAAAGGCGCATTATAATCAAATTATGGAAACAGTAACGAGGAAAAAAAACAAGAAGGCAGCTAGTGGAACAAAACACACATTACTTACAAGAGAGAGAGAGTAGAGGGAAGCTTGTGAATTCGTCACCAAAGTGGAACAAGCCAGAAAACAGCAGAACAATATCATTAACAACGTGGGGAAAAGGAAACCTGCAGCTATTTTCTGTTTTAATGAAACTAGTGTTTCAAAGAAAATTTAAAAAGAAAACATTTTCAGGCAAAGATTGAGAAAAATCTATCCTCAGCGGTTATATATGAAAAGAAATGTTGAACATGATTGCTCTGGTTGAATGTAAATGGTACTGTCTACAGACTTACACACATACACAATCAAGAGGGTTCATGACAAATATGAAAAAGAATGTTTTCTTTTCTTGCTTATTCTTCCATTATGTTTTCAATAATAAGTAGGAGGACTGGGAATAATTTTGGGACTTGGATTGAGACAGGGTTCCTAAACATGGCTTCAACATTAGTATCTGTTAGTATCCTCTGTTCTATGGAGGACACTTTTTAAATTAATTATTTTTATTTGTATTAATTACAGTTTATTCACTTTGTATCCCCCATGTACCTCCCTCCCTCCTACCCTCCCAATCCTATCCTCCTTCCTTATTCCCCACCCGTACCCCTCCCCCAGTCCACTGATAAAGGCTGTTCTCCTCCCCTTCCCTCGGACCCCAGACCATTGCTGCTCCCCACTCAGGGGGAGGTGATCAAAGAGCAGGACAATCAGTTCCTGTCAGAGACAGTCCCTGTCCCCATTACTGTGACCCCACCTGGACACTGAACTGCAATGGGCTACCTCTGTGCAGGGGTTCCAGGCCACCTCTATGAGTGGTCCTTGGCTGGAGTATCAGTCCCAGAAAAGACCCCTGTTCCCAGACCTCCCCAGATCCGTTGCTCTCCTTGTGGAGCTCCTGCTTCCTCCAGGTCTTACTATCTTCCCCTTCTTTCATAAGATTCTCTGCACTCTGCCCAAAGTTGGGCTATGAGTCTCAGCATCTGCAGGGTAGAGTCTTTCAGAGGCTCTCAGTGGTAGGATCCTGTCCTGTTCCCTGTTTTCTCCTTCCTCTAATGTCCATTCTCTTTGCCTTTCTGAATGGGGATTGAACATCTTAGACAGAGTCCTCCTTCTTGATTAGCTTCCTTAGGTGTACAGATTTTAGTATGTTCATCCTATATTATACATCTAAAATCCACTTATGAGTGAGTATATACCTTGTGTGTCTTTCTGCTTCTGGGATACCTCAGTCAGGATCATCATTTCCAGTTCCTACCATTTACCTGCAAATTTCATGATTTCCTTGTTTTTTATTGCTGAGTAATATTCCATTGTGTAAATGTATCACAATTTCTGTATTCAGTCCTCAACTGAGGGGCATCTGTTGCCAGCTTCTGGCTATTACAAATAAAGCTGCTATAAACATGGTTGAGCAGATGTCCTTGTTGTATACTTGAGTATCTTTAGGATATATACCTAGGAATGATAATGCTGGATCTTGAGGAAGCAGTATTCCTAATTGTCTGGGAAAACACCAGATTGATTTCCAAAGTGGTTATACAAGTTGACATTTCCACCAGCAGTGGAGGAGGGTTCCCCTTTAACCACATCCTCTCCAGCATGCGTTGTCACTTAAATTTTTTATTTTAGCCATTCTGATGGATGTAAGGTGAAATCTCAGGGTCGTTTTGATTTGCATTTCCCTGATGACTAAGGACATTGAACATTTCTTTAAGTGTTTCTCTGCCATTCGATATTCCTTATTGAGAATTCTCTGTTTAGCTCCGTACCCCATTTTTAATTGGATTACTTGATTTGTTGCTGTTTAACTTCTTGAGTTCTTTAAATATACTGCATATTAGCCGTCTGTCAGATATAGGGTTGGTGAACATCCTTTCCCAATCTGTAGGCAGTCATTTTGTTCTGATGACAGTATCCTTTGCTTTACAGAAGTTTTTCAGTTTCATGAGGTCCCATTTATTTATTGTTGCTCTTAGATCCTGTGCTGTTGGTGTTCTGTTCAAGAAGTTGTCTCTTGTGCCAATGAGTTCTAGGCTCTTCCCAACTTTTTCTTCTAATAGGTTTAGTGTGGAGGACACTTTTAAGAGAATGAGTACAGAAAAATTTGTCAAAACTCAAAATATTTCATGTACAACTTATATTAAAGACAAGAAAACTATGAATAGGCACATCACCAAAGACAAAATAAAGATGGAAAAATGGATGCCTGGAGAGGTGTTACATGTCATTAGTAATCAGGAGAGTCTAGTCTGAAATCATGCAAGGTCTTGCTTCACTCTTATCTATCATTATACTCTTCCTATCTATTTCCTTCTCTCCCTTCCTCTCAATGTCTCTCAGCCTCCCCCCCCCTTTTTTTTCTGGGACTGAAAAATCTCAATGTCTACCTACTGGGTTTGGTAACCTAAAGAGCCAGTACAGTACAGTTTCAGTTCAAATAACTACAGCCCACAACAACCAGTGGTTCAGATCTGTAATGGAAGTTTTGGTGTCTTTAAAAACACAGTTATGTTATGTAAATATGTTGTTGTTATAATCCCAAGTGTGGGATTTTAGTTTGGGCTTTAGTTTGTCTACAGCTGATAACTGTCTCCTGCGGGGCCTAGTGTTTGCCAGCTAGTAAAGGCCTGTGTACAGCACTAAGAGGGGCGTGGTCTAAGACTCTGCAGAAGGTAAATAGGAGAGCCCTGAGAGAGAAAAGGTGGTGTGTGGCAGGCGGAAGTTTGCCGATAGCAGAGACAGACACTATGGCATTTGGACAGACTGACTGAAAGAAATGTTTCAACACAGCAGCTTGGAGGAGGAACTGCTTGTTGCTGTTGACGAGACTGGTATAGCTCCAAAAGAACCCATTGACCCTAAAGAACCGGGAGAAGTAACAGGGCCTGTGGTCCCTCCCCGACTAACTTTCTTTCTCCTACCTTAGGTTGGAGAGTTGGAAGGGAGAGGCTTTAAGGAACTCCAAATAAAAGAGTTTAAAAATGAGTGTTACACAAATCTCCTTCTAAAGCATGACAGAATATGTCTTGTATGAAAGAACTCTGGCAGGAGCCACTTTTTAATTTTTTTTCCCCAGTAACCCATTCTTGTAGATCCCCACTCAGGTTACAGAGGGGAGCCCACTTTATTGGTTTTGTTGACCAAATATTCATCTTATCCAAAGGTACCCTCATAGATGTATCTAAAATTCAAAATGTATGGCCAAATGCCCAGGCTCTTGTGTTAATCAAGTTAATACCAAAATAGGGGTCTTTGTCTAGCTTGATCTGTTTAAAGGGGTACCTACACACTTATAATCATCTAAAAATTTATAGAACTATGCACTGAAATGAAAGTCAGCTCTGTTGTATGATAGCTAAAAAAAAAAAAAAAAAAAAGACTTACAGAGAATACTGTGTCATTCACAGCTCTTGTGGAAGTAAGGTGTATCAAAATCAGAGTAGAGTCTGGAAGAAGCTAAACTAAAAACTACTGTTAATAGACTTTTTCTATATGTAACATATGTAAAGTGACATGGTATTTAAAAGCATGCTTATGATTAGTTGTGACTGCTACTGTGGACCCCATGAATAACCAGTAAAACATGACCACAGAAAACATGTTAACATGAAAATGAATTGAATAAAGGTACTCAAGGAAACTAATGGAAGAATAGCATGGTAGATACAGAAGATGGAACTAGGGAGAGGGTTCAGGGATAAAAATGCTTGTCCTGCAAGCCTCAAAACCCAAGTTCCATCCCTGGGTCTCACGGTGAAAGGAGAAAGCGTATGTTACCAGTGTGTGTTCACAAGTACACACACACACACACACACAGGATGATGATGAATAGAATTCTCATTTTTTGACCATCTCTGACATGGATTTATGGGCTGGCTCTTTGATCACCGCCACCTGAACGAGGAGCAGCCTTACCAGGTGGCAGAGGAAGACAATGAAGCCAGTCCTAATGAGACCTGACAGACTTGGGTCAGATGGAAGGGGAGGAGGACCTCCCCTATCATTGGACTGGGGGAGGGGCATAGAAGAAGAAGAGGGAGGGAGGAGGGGATTGGAAGGGGATGGGGAGGGGGCTACAGCTGGGATACAAAGTGAAGAGACTGTAATTAATAAAGATAAAAATAAAATTAAAAAAACAAGGATAGACAACAGTTTTAATAGCAAGATCCTATACCTTAATATGACCATGTCAATGATTACATGGTATCCTGCTTTGTGTGTGTGTGTGTAAAACTGACACAAGCTAAGACTTATCTGAGAAGAGGGAGACGTGTTTGCCAAAATACCACCGTAAGATTGTTGTATGCCTTTAACCCCAGCACTCAGGAGGCAGAGGCAGGCATATCTTTGTGAATTAGAGGCCAGCCTGGCCTCAAAGGCAAGTTCCAGCACACCCAGGGCTATTACACAGAGACACTCTGCCTAGAAAGAAAGAAAGGAAAGAAAGGAAGAAAGGTTGGCTTCTCAGCAAGACAGTAGGATATTTTCTTAAATTAGTGATTGTTGTGGTAGAGATGAAACCATTGAGGAGGTGCTGCTCCAGGCAGGTGGTCCTGAGGTGGATAGGAAATCAAGCTGAGTAATGGCAGCAAGCCTGTACACAGAATCCCACCCTGGCTTTACCTCCTGCCTCCAGATTCCTTCCCTGATTGAGTCTCTGCCTTGACTTTCCTCACTGACAGTGTTACTTGGAAATGTGAGTTGAAATCAATCCCTTCCACCCAAGTTACTTTTGATCACTATGTTTTTATCACAGCGATGGGAACTCTGATTAAAAAACATGGAAAGTAAGTGAACTAAATCCTCCAATTAACTGGCAGATATTGTTAGATTGAACAAAACAAAAACAAACAAACAAAACACACAAGAATTCCACTTCAAGCATAAGAAGGCAAACAATTTAAAAGTAAAATGATGAGAATCTATAGAACTTTCATGTATTAATAATAAAGCAAAATAGATCAGAAGAAAACATTTTACAGAGAGTAATGTATAAAAAATGACAAAAGAACAATTTATTTCAAAACATATGACAAATGTAAACAAGTATATAGCCATAATAGAACCTGTGAATGTGTGAAATAAACACAGAAAACTGAGAGGTAAATTAAAGAAAACTATAATTGCTGAAATCTCCAATTTTAACATTCCTAGCCAATAAGTGAGGTCTGAGTCAACAGAAAAATCCATAAGGCAGTAGAAAACCTACTACAACCCTAGAAACATGACCTCAGTGTTGTTTATAGGGAAGTTGACTGAGAGCAGAAAACACATTCTTTGCAAGTGACATGGGACATTAAAAATATTAGACTCCATTGAGGGAAATAAAATGAAATTCAATAAATTTATAACAACATAAATCATACCATCAAACTGAGTGTGTGATCTAGCCACAGAATTAAATTAGAAATGAAAAGCAATAAGGCTATCTTGGAAAATCACAAAGTATTTTGAAAATTACAAAAAAACACAAAAACCAAAAACCAATAAACTACAGGTTGAAAAGAATGAGCTAAGAAGAACTTCCAACTGAATAGGAATTAAGTCACAATGTAGCAATCTAGCAAAGTCAGTATGATAAACTTAAATCAGTGTGTCCAAGGAAACCTAAGGAAACCTGAGTGAGTGTATGTGAAAACACACGTGAGTGCATATGCAGTGCAAAATTTTATTGATCTGTGCACTGCAAAAGGTGCTAACCTTGCAGCCTGACAACCCCTGAACCTGCAAATCCTCTGACTTCCACCTGTATGCTGACACTCCCAGCCCCGCCCCCACACTCACAAATTTAAAAGAAAAAAATTTAAAAATATTTTTTCTTTATGTCATGTTTACATCAATTACCAGAGGAACATGGCCATTAGTTAATTGTGGAAAACCTTGAGCTATAGAGCATTTGCCAATTGCTGTCTTTTTTTGAAGAGCTGTGTACAAGAAGTGTCATTATGCACTGAGGGATAACCAGGGTGCCTTAGTGGACACAGCAAACATTATATCAGGTCTTGATGGTGGTAGCAGGATCATGACTGGAATCTGCTGTCTCCTGGCATGATATGACACCATTCAGGGGCGGAGCTCCAGGCAGCTCTGCCCTGCCAGGAAGTCCAAAGAACAGAGTTGCCTTCACTGATGAGCAATCAGGAGGGTGAAACCACAGGCAAGGACTTGCTACCATGATGGCAGAGACACACTGCAAGCACACTTTCACCTGGGCCTGTTTCAGTTTGCACACTTCACAAATCCTTAATTTTAATTTTAAGAATTTCACATATCAGCCCACTGTATTTTAATGCTTTCATCAGTGGAAGATTTCAAAATACATTAAATATATCAGGTATTGAAAAATAAGGTAAATTTAGATTAAGATAAGCATAAGGGGAGAATATGTGAATTTACTAACTGTTTTATTATCAATCAGAAAAAAACAGAACATCGACAATATTACCACCTTGATGAGACAGTTGATTATTTTGTTTGCTTGTTTTTTGTTTTTGGAGACAAGGTTTCACTGTATAGCCTTTGCTGTCCTGCACTTGCTTTGTAGACCAGGCTGGCCTTGAACTCACAGTGATCTGCCTGCCTCTGCCTCACAGAGTGCTGGGATTACAGGCCTGCACCATCACGCCATGCTAGAATAGTTTTTAAACTTATTTATTTATTACCGTTTATTCACTTTGTATCCCTGCTGTAACCCCCTCCCTAATCCCCTCCCAATTCCATCCTCCCCCATCTTCTCCCATGCCCCTCCCCAATTCCACTGATAAGGGAGGTCCACCTCCCCATCCATCTGACCCTGGCCTATCAAGTCTTATCAGGACTGACTGCATTGTTTTTCTCTGTGGCCTGGTAAGGCTGCTGCCCCCTGAGGGGAAGGTGATCAGTGATGTTTCCAAGAAACATTTGAGAGCTCATTTGTGACTGAAATAAATGTTCTTCTGTAGTAACCTGGTTTATTAGGGAAAGGAGTCATAAAGGTAAAAGAAAATGAATTCAAAAGCAAATATGTAAATTGTGCCTACATCTTTTTAAATCAATTAATTAATTAACTTTATATCCCAGTTGTATCCCCTCCCTCCTCTCCCCCCTCTCCCGCCATTCCTCCCTTGTTTCCTATCCCCCTCCCCTATTCCTCAGATAAGGCAAACTCCCCACACCTGCCCCACCTACCCCATCTCATTAAGTCATCTCAGGACTGAGCATGTCCTCTTCCCCTGTGGCCTGGCAAGGCAGCCTCCCCTGGAGAAAGTGAACAGAAAGAAGACAACATAGTCCATGTCAGAGACAGCTCCCACTCCACTTACTAGGGCACTCACATGAAGCCTGAGCTCCCCATCTGATACATCTGTGTAGGAGGCCTCTCTATCTTACTGTGACATTTCAAAACTTAGAAGATTTGGAAGGGGAAATGAGGAGCACATATTAAGTCAAGCTCTCAGGAATCCTGTCTACCTTGGTCTTTGTTTTCTTCAATAATTATTACTTTAATTGTATCCTCTCACTGGGTACACAGTGATCATTTGAAACACTGCAGTATGCAATCATCAAATGGTGTAGTTAGTATTTCTAGTTCAAACATATCAAAACATTTTGATTAACACCTAATAATAGTATATGCTTATGAGATTTGCTGTTACATTTCAATCATGCATGCAGTGTGTGCTGACTCATGGTAACTTCCTTTCCCATTTCTTTATCATAACTTTGTGTTTGGAAATTGAGCTCTTATTTTTTCTGTACTTCATATACAAAACCTTCAAAAACAACAAGCCACTATTAAAGATAAAAATATTAACCTTACTCATGTACATTTCTACGAGAAATGTACATTAATAAAGTAATACCAATCATATTCAAAATGTTTATATTTCTTTACACATTTTAATGAAACTCTTGAATCACTAGAAAGTTGCTTTTTTGTTTGGCCTTTCTGGTTCTTAGGTCAACAGTGTTCTCTGTAAAGAAAAGCATTATGGGGAGGGGAGGTTCCAGCTTTCTAGAACTGAGGTTATTTCTTGATGGTGTATAAGGATAGAGGATTCCTCATTGGTTTGTATCTTTAAAGGCTTCCTAAATTCATAGAGTACATCCTTTGGCTCAGGGTACTGGGGTTACTGTCGTTCTAATGTTCATCCTCTGGCTTGGGGATCTGCCTACGGATTCCTGAGATTCCTTCATTACTTACTAGAAGATCTCCATTCACTGGGAATTTCTAGGTTGCCAAGACCATGAGTTATGATGGTTGTGAGTCTTCCTTCTCTGCATAAAATTTCCATCACTGTTTGGAGGCATGCACAGTCCAGCAGTGGTCTGCTTATCAATCATTTACATTTCTCCTATGGCCTCCTGAAATGAGAACATGGCTAATGAGAAATTGATAAGGGACACTGATTTCTTAGAGGCTTTCAAAGGTTCCTAACTGTCCAGCTCTTGGCTGCAGATCAGTGTGCCTGAGTTTTGTCCCTGCAGCTTGTGACATACAAGGATACTCAATATCATTATGTATTAGAATCTCTGATCTCAACTTGACATTACAAAGATTGAGGGTGCACAGTGAGTTGTTGTTTAGTTGATACAGATAATTGGCATGGAATGATAAAAGTTTATGTGATGAATAGAGGGGAGAGGTGCCTAACAATGTGGATATAGTAAAGGAAATGCTTCAGTCTCCTGAAAGTAATAAGTTTTTGTTATTTATATTTTATTAACCCTTTTTCCCATCAAAAACATTTTACACACTGAAGTCAGTAGTTCTTAATCCACATGCCTGAATTTTTGAAGCCTCACAAAATATTCTCTTAGTAGGAAGTAACAGAGAAGGAGGGAAGCGTCTCCAGACTTTCTGCCACTAACCCACCCATATTGTCAGAACTTTCTAGATCCTCCCAGACCTCTCTGGGTTTTTAGATTTTTCAACTCTGCTTTTCCATTTTTCATACATTTCTCTCAGTGCAGAGTTTTAGTTATTTTATTCACATTACACACATTAGCTGGGTCTGCTTTTACTACTTGTCAATCTCAGTGTGACCCTCACAGATCTTTTCAGCTTCTGAAAGCCTTGGCTGAATCCCTAGAGATCTGTGCTCTGCATCTCCTTTGTCCTTGGCTCCAGCTGCCCCCATAGAGTTTTGACTTAGCCTACGCTTGGAAGAAAGCTTTACATCCATTTTAAACTTCTCAAGTAATAGATATTGATAGTAAGGAGTTGGTGAGACATGACACATTTGCTAAATCCCAATGATGCTGGAAATGAGACAGTGAATTAAAAACAACATGCAAACAACATAAAATTACCTCTCATTATTGTCTGGGATGTTCTGACATAGTGTGCTCTGTTTTCAAACATGTACCTCCTAAGAGCTTTTCTCATCCTTACATCAATCTCCTAAAGCCATTTTCATGGCGCCTCCTCATTTGCTGCCTCTGGATTGACAGAGATATTTAGCTTCCTTAAATCTATGTCCATGTGAATTCAAGGATCTTCCTTTAGGAAGATCTTTACTTTTGCATATATATACTATTAAGCATAATATATGTTATATATAATGTGTTGTACCTTCATGAAATATGCCTCATACATTGCAAAAGTCAACATTTTGCATGCGTCCTTTTGCATGCAAATCCTTTTGCATGCGGAGGACATAGACCCCTTGGGCAGATTTAGTCCATAGGCAGCTCAGTCTCCAAGTTGGTTCCTTAGTAAGGTGAGCAGGGGCTGTCTCTGACATGAACTCAGTGGCCTGTGGCTCTTTGATCACCTTTCCCTGGGGAGCACAGCCTTTCAAGGCCATGATGGAAGACAATGCAGACAGCCTGATGAGACCTGATAGGCTAGGGTCAGATAGAAGGTGAGAAAGACCTCATCTATCAGTGGACTAAGGGAGGGACATAGGGGGAGAAAAGGGAGGGAGGCTGGGACTGGGAGGAGATGAGGAATGGGGCTATAGCTGGGATACAAAGTGAATAAATTGTAATAAATAACATATAAATTAGAAAATATTTAGAGTTATTATGAAAAAAAAAATCAGTGAAGTTTTATACATTCACCTAGCTCTCAATCATTGTCTCTTTTACATTTTTAGTTATAGGAATACATGACACCATACACAAGGTGGTTTGTTTTGAATTGTCCGTATGCTTATTGTATTAAGTGTTTCCTGATCTTTGCCATGTATTTTCTAATTTTGTAACAATTTTAACTGACATTTCTATTGTCTTAACATGACTAATGATATCATTTCTTCTGCCAGCTCTTAAGTATTTGTTTTCTCTCTATCAGGCAAACCTATTACAGAGTTCTATTACAGCATTCAGCATTGGCTGTCTGCACAACCTCATCTCCTTACTTTCTTGATTGTGTATTCCTCATATGGCAAGGCTTCTTTGCAACCTGATACTTGTATTCTTACCATTTTCTATATTGACAGATTTTCCAAACACTCTCACATCTTGAGTCAGATCCTTGAGTTTTACACTCTTCAACTTGCTCTTCCTTGACTCCAGGAGGTCTGAATTCAAAGCCAATTTCTATACACATTCTCCCATCTCTCACTGTGACCGTTAGTGACTCATTACCTACTACAACGAAACTGAAGACCCTACCTTTTCACAGATGAAAAGACACACTACAAATTGGTGCAAAGATGCCTTTTAGAAAAGAAGATCCAGCCTAAGAGCAAAAGGTTTAATATTGATCCATCCAATAGATTCTCCAAAAATAATATAAAGACAAGGTTTAAAAAAACACAGGGTGGCAAGATGACTTGCTTGCCGTATAATCCTGGTGACCTGAGCTGCAGCCCTGGAACCCACATGAATGTGGAAGAAGGAAACCCAGTTCTCTGACCATTACATCAGTGCCATAGTATGAGTACAACACCCCCCCCACACACACCATTTTTAAAGGCTGTGAATACAGAACATTAAAAACATAACAGCAGCTTATTTATTGCTACCTAATTTCATGTAACATGGAATTCTAATAATGAAGCTTAATAGGCAACAAGTGGCCATGTCCAGCTATTTAAATTTAATTGACTGAAATTAAACAGCCAGATTTGAATAGTTCAGTATCCACCAATGGTTCGTGGCTACTGCATCATGGGGACATGCCTGCCATACTCGGACTCTTATTTTGGAGGAGTTGGTGGGCCTAGTGCCAGCTACTTAGCAATATTCTAGTAGCATACCATTACAGCTGAAAATCTCTTATTTTCAAACATTTATTTCTGTTTGAGCATTAAAATCTGCTAAATTTGCAAAGCCTACTCTTTTAAATATTTGGAACAGGAATGACTATATTATTTGAAATTTTTATGAATGATGCAACTGAGGGCTTTGAAAACCTTGGGTTTTGTGGTTGTAAAATGCAATTTTGCACATTAATTCTTCAACAGAAACTCTTACTTTGAACAACCCATAACAACTGACTAGTGAGGGGAATTAATATCACCATAAAATTCAACAGTTTGGCTGAGACTGTAAAGTTACAGCTTATCAACAAAAGACTATTTTCTCATACTTTAAGCATTTTTGAAAATATTAAAGTAAGTGAATATCTTCAGAATATCAATTTTTATGGGAAGCTTTTGCGGTAGCAAGGAAACCAATATTAGAGCCAAAAAAATGAGCAAAAAAATGCCTTCAGAGTATAACAGCCTCGCTTTTCACTGTGTTCAATATCTACTGGTGTGGAAGATAGGCAGAGAATAAAGTGACTAACTTTTGAGAAGTAATTCTTTTTGTCTTTGTCTTATTGGTTTTTTATTAAATTTTTATTTTTTATGTTAATTAGCATTTATTCACTTTGTATTTGTTTCCTTGCGGTTCTGGTTTGTGGGTAGAGCCCCAAACCTTATACATACTAAGAGCACATTCTGTCTCAGAGCTACGTGTGTACTCCTGAAGAACTCCTGTTCTGTCCCTGTTACTGAAATCTCAAAATCTAACCCATGACAGATTTCCAGCTCTCTTGATTATTCATTCAATAAAGAAGAAAACAAACAAACAAACAATGTCTTCATGGAAAAATTTAACTGAAAAGCATAAATCAAGCCAGTTTTAGCTTGGATTTGCACATCAGGCAATGTGTGCCTCAAGCTGTGTCTCTAGTGTTAGTTATCATGTATTAAGGTTGTAGGCAGCTGTGTCTTAGAGATGAGTTTCCTATATAATGACCAAATATGCTCTGGGAGAAGAATAGAAACTCCATTACCGTGATGATGTGTTATCATGGTTTAGCAGTCAACGTGCTATGACCTAGCTCCAATTGACAAACTTTGTAGAGAGTTCAAACTACGAGCAATCATGGATTTTAATCAAAAGATTCTGACTGGTAATTTGAATAAGAATGCTTTAGTCAATACCTCAGAGTCAACTGAATTTGTTTTTGATGCTGTATAGATTTGAACAGAGGTATGAATAGATTAAAATATTGATTCTGCATCTTTTGTTGTGTGTGGTCCAGCATCTGCCATTATGTCTATCATGTAATAGCTTCTGAACAAATGCCGAATGGGTAAAGAAATTAATGAATAACTTGAGATTGGGCTTTGGTTATATATATAAAAATATACACTTAGTTTCAACATGGCCCTGGTAGCAATTTTAACAGAATACCACATGATGCTGTCAATTTGCTGCCATTGACGACTGAAACAAACCACCTGCCCTATTTCTGGATGGGGTTGAAGATTTTAGAATGTAGAGGAAAAAAAAAACAACCCACCCTATTTCCCTTTTAAATCAAATATTTTTGACCATTTTTAAATAGCTATATTTTAAAGTAAGCTGTGGCAGTGATTCCTATCTGTAGATAATATAGCATGTTCCTCTGGGAGATCAAAAAATCCAATAGATTCTTTTCCCTCACTCTGAGTTTTCTGAAACAGAAATGCTAAGAGAAAATGGGGATGGAGGATCTATTTTCAGAAGTAAGAAACAGACACCGCAGAACCATAAAAGCGAATTCCCAGGCCCAGCGTGGAAACAGTGAGTGTGATACACAGGTACACTTATTACAGTTTGCCTGCTAGAAACGGAGTGCTAGAAGGATGTGAAGAAGGTCTGATCTGAAAATAAAGTCCAGGCAAGGCAAACACAGTTATGCACAAGTAACCTGACTGAGGTAATCTGTTATATTGCTGTGTGCGGTCCCTATAATTATAATTTTCTTAATGCACACTGTATTCATTGACATTAGTAATGGTTCTACTTAGCGATTTGATTCTGCAGCAAGTAAATGCATTTTCAAAGATCCCAGTGAAAGTAAATCAAGACCACTGCCATCAGTGGACAAGGAAACCAAAGACCTTCTGGGGTCATCACATTTGCTCTTTAAGGTTGTAAACAGGGTGCTTCTTTGCTTCTGTTGCTCAATGGACCTTCTGGGGTGAATAGAATTTGCCTTCTCCTTCCATGTTAATACATTCCTGAACACCGGAAGGAGGGTTTATAACTTCACTTTCTTCTTTCCTCCCACCCCGTTCCTCCCTTTCCCCCTCCATTGCTCTTTCAGTTAGAACACAATTTTACTGAGAAGCAGACTTCTGATTTCTTTGACTTTAAATTAAGCTCAGCTTGCTGGAATGTTCTCCTCCGTTTAATTCTCCCAATATTGCGTAAGAATTAAGTTTTATTTTATTATTTTATTATGTAAAAAGGAGAAAGAATTTGTGTTGCATGGCCTCCCTACAAGTTGTCTGGCTAAGACAATTTTTGTATGAGTGGTATGGAATTTTTTTGTACTGCATGAAATTATACATTATTTCTTACCAGATAAAACAAAAAAAATCCTTACAGAATATTAAATAAGTGTTTTAATTTATGAGTTATGTATAAATGTTGTTAAAAATATCACAGGAGTCTAGTGAGAAAGCAGATTGATTTCACGAATATGTTAAAGATTACAAAACTGCATTGTGACTCAAGAAGAAGAGAGCAGGAAACATTTCAGGATTGAGTGCCATGTTAGCTTTTCCATCACTGAGAGAAGCATGCTGGGAGGGAGAAGCATCTTCAGAAAGGGAAGAGAATCCAAACCATTTATTTTCATGATGTTTTTCTTAAGCTTAGTTCTAATGACATTAAAGTTACACTGACACACAAGGTGGAATCAGATTTGATGCACGTTCAAAGTCAGTTTGTGCAGGATCAATGCATAGTTCATATTGGACTGCTACTCAGATTCCTGGCTCTTATTCAAACAATTAAAATAAAAGCCCATGTAGATTTGCAAAAGTAGTTTAAAGTAAAGCAATTGAAAAGATTAGAATACATAGTAAAGGAACGGCAGGCCACACTAGAACCGCAATAGTTGAGTTTCCCTTTTGTGGGATTCAAGAAAAGGAGAACTTTGGCCACTAAGCGACGTAATGGGAGTGGTTCTCTGTTCTGACTGATAGATTAGGACATCTTTTCCTTTCTTTTCTTTTTATGCACATGTATCTTCTCAAAACAGACCTGAATTTAGTTATATAGATGCCCAGTTAGTTATACATAGGGGTGAGATGTGGTAGATAGAGAATCTGTCTAAAAGTCCACTTAAAGGTACAATTTCACCTTGCTGCATATGCTGGTGGACTTTGTTGCCTATGCATAGATACCCTGTACCAGAATTAATTAAAAGGGTGTTTAAAAAGAAACTATCCAAGCTTGGTAGTCACGAGAGGGAAAAGAAAGTTAAACCATTATCCAGAGAGAAGCGCACGTGTAGCCAAATGAAGGTGGGGGTCTGATGTTGGGAGGTGCATGGTTCAGAGAATGGTGCAGACCATAGTCCATGCAAGTAAAAATGTTAGGTTACCAGGTGTGTCATTAAAGGAGGGTGGGGTCTATAGAGCCAAATCAAAACTTACTGAAGTATTCCCTATGCTTGCCTGCCTCAAGAGCTTTGCATATACTGGGGGTTAATTCCACCAACCTGTTATGTTGTACAGATAAAATTTGCTCCAATAGTTTAGTCTCATTATTTTTAATTAAATTCTATTTTATGGTAGTCAGTTTGTCATCACCTCAATAAGCATAAGATCAAAAACAATCGTGGGCCTTTAATTGAATGCTTACAAAATCAACGCAGCTGAGACGGGACTTATTAATTTCACTGACAATTTAGATTTATTTAATTATTTTTATCTTATGCCGGTGACTGTTCTGCATGAATGTGTGTGTGAATCACATATATTCCTGTTCTTGATTTCTTGGATGTTTTGTGATGGAAAATTTTTAGAGTCAACATTTTCTATGAACAGATGCATACATTTCTTCCATTGTGTCTTCTACACATGAGATTCTTTCCCCCACCTCTTGTACTCTGTTGGAGATGCTTACCTCTGTATTTTCTCTTTTCTTCTCTAAGTTCTCTTTCCAGGGTTGTCTCTGTTGGAGCTTTCTTTTATTGTTTACATTTCCATCTTCAGATTCCTAACCGTTTTATTAATTTCTTTCATCTGATTGTGTTTTCCTGTATTTCTTCGAGTGATTTATTCATTTCCTCTCTATAGGCCTCTCTAATGGCCTCATTCTGTTCAACTGCATCTTCCTGTATTTCTTTATGGATTTTATGTGTTTCCTGCATTATCATAGTCATATGCATAGATTTAAGGTTATCTTCCTGTGTTTCAGTATGTTAGGATATCCAGGGCTACTTGCCTTGGGATAACTGGGTTGTAGTGATGTCATATTGTTTTAGCTTTTGTTGGTTGTGTTTTTAGACTAGCCCTGAGACATCTGGTTGTCCCTGGCATTGGCTAGTAGTTTCTGGTGCCTGCTAGAGTCCTGGGGGCCTTGGGACCATTGTAGGAAGAGCTCCTTTCCCATCCAGTGCAGATCATCAAGTTGCATCACAATTGAAAATGTCCTCTTTCCCTCGTGGCCTGACAAGACAGTCTTGCCAAGGGTAAGTGATCAGAAAGCCGGCATGTAAGTCCCTGTTTATACAGTACCCACTTCCTTTACTAGAGGACCCACATGAAGCCTAAGCTGCCCATCTGCTATCTCTTTGTAGAGCCCCCATGTCCATTTCCTGCATGGTCTTTGGAGGATGCTTCAGTCTCAGTAATCTCTGGGCCCTGCTTAGTTGGTTCTGTTTGTCTTCTTGTGGAGCTCCTGTCACCTCCAGGCCCTTTTCTCTTTCCTCTTACCTTTCCACAAGACTTCCTATGCATCACACAATATTTGGCAGTCTCAGCATCTGTTTTAGGAACTTCTGGGTAGAGCTTCTCAGAGGACAACTCTGTCAGGTTCCTGTCTGCAAGCTTAGCAGAGTATCATTCACACTGTCATAGGAATTGGCAGTTTCCTATAGGGTGAGACTTTGGTTGGGCAATGCTTTGGTTGAGCATTCCCACAATTGCTGCTCTATCTGCTCTATCCGTATCCCTGCACATCTTGTGGGCAAGGTAAATTTTGGGTCAATGTTTTTATGGGTTTGTTGGTGTTCCCCTCCCTCTGCTAGGAGGCTTCTAGTTAGAGGGTGTCTTAATCTTGCTATTTTAGTAATAGGCTACCAACCTACAAAATAACTAGAATAAGTAGCTGATGCTCATCTACAGGCAAAAGGAAATCAAAATCGGCAAAATCTCTCCTTCATGCTCTATTTTTTTTGAGAAAACTGTTAGCACATTTTAAAATATGCATCATAGACACAAATGTGATCATAGTTGGCCATAAAGTTTAAAGATGTCATGGGTGATACCTTTAGAAAGGTATGACCTGGTGGTTCCATAATGTATCAGCTTTGCTAGTCCACAACTTATTTCTCAAACTTTTCTTGGCTGTGCATTTCCAGACATTGTGATAAGACAAATATGTGTAGAATTTAGAAAAAAAAGACTTTAGATTATTACTTTAACACTGCTCTGGCTGAATACCTTACAAGAAGCTACTTACAAGAGAAGGACTTTCTTTTGGCTTCTGGTTTGGGGGTACAACCGGCAGTGGTGGGGGCAGCATGGTGCTAGGAGTCTTTCATAGTTGGGGAAGGAGGAGTGTGAAGTTCTTTGTTACTCTTTGGCAAATCAAGTGGTAGATGTCAGACAGAAATGGAACTGCAAAGGGAATCAAGTCCAGGCAATAAATTTCAAGGTCTGGACTTCCAAGGATTCGCATCCACTATTCAGGCCCCAACTCCCAAGAATTTTGAAAGCATCCAATCACCACCATTCCCTGGAGACAAAGTGTTCAAGCCTCTGAGGGATATTTTACATTGAAACCATAACAAGGGAGAATCAACAGTCATGTGTTGTCTACTCCTGACCACTGTGGCTAGTTTCCCAGCTTGTCTTGTTGGTATGGCAGCATCCTGATAGCTACTCCACCTCCTAATGAAACCTGACATATTCTGCCTAGACAGAAGGTGTTGGCTGTGGACTAGGAAGAGGCAGCCATTTTCTTCATATAAGAATTTCATGTTACAAATTGGAAAGGAAGAAGTCAAAGTATCACTATTTGCAGACGATATGATAATATACATGAGTGACCCCAAAACTTCAACCAGAGAACTCCTTCAACTGATAAACACCTTCAGTAAAGTGGCTGGATACAAATTCAACT
>CM053760.1:48841848-48866604 GCA_028658305.1 Pachyuromys duprasi
CCTGAGTTTGATTATTTCCAGCCGTCTGCTCCTCTTGGGTGTATCTGCTTCTTTTGTTTTCTAGAGCTTTCAGTTGGGCCATTAAGTTGCTTGTATGAGATGTTTCAAATTTCTTCTTGAAGGCACTTAGTGCTATGAACTTTCCTCTTAGCACTACCTTCTTTCATGACCCATCTTTTGTTCCCCATATTAGGAATTTATGTCTCTTTACTTTGAGTCCACTATGGTAGCCTGAGATATTTTTTCCTTGAGTTTTTCAATAGGTTTTAATTTTGTTTTTATTTTCATATCATTTTGGAGGCTAGAGCAGTCCAGAACTCACTTTGTATTCGAGGTTGGTCTTGAACTCATTGCAATTTAACTGCCTAAGCCTCCTCAATATTGGGATTACAAGAAAAAAATCACTACACACAGCTTAATTTCTAGTTGTATTGTTGTTATGCCACTTCTTGATTTTTGCTCATTTGTGCATTTTCTCTCTATTAATTTTCAGTTCAACTCTCTTATATATTTATTTTACCTATCCGTTTATTGATCAATCGATTGATTGATCGATCTATCAATCTACCTAACTCTCTATTTATCTATCTGTCTGTCTGTTTGTTTAGTTATTTTGTGTGTATGTGTGCTCCGTGGAGTGCATACATGTAAGTGTGATACAGTTTCAAGGGATTGGGCTTCTCTGCCTCTTGGTGAGTTCCAGAGATTGAGATAAAGTTGTCAGGCTTGGTGGAGAGAGCCGTTATTCCAATTCACTGGCCCTCAAATTTTCTTCATTTCCCGTCTTTTTAAGGAGGAAATTTAGATCATTTGCGTTTAAAATATTTTGCTTTCTTTGCTAATATGTATATTTCAACTCTAAACTTCTCCCTAATCACTGTTTGCAATTTATATAATAAATATGATATTATTGTTTTATTTCATTAAAATGATTATTTACACAGTTTATGTTTTAAACAGTTTAAAGAGTAGTTAAATTTCTTTGCTCTTGTATTTTCTTCACATAGAACATCTTGTACATCGATTACATGAGAGAAGATTGGTAACATTTTAGATATGTGAAATATTTTCATCTTTTGACAGTTTTCAGCTTACTGCCATTGATATCAGATGACAGTATACAAGTATTATTTTAAAGCTGATTCATGTGCATTGAGTGTCTCTTGTGTTTATATGTGGAGAAGTAGATTTGAATTGGTTAATTAGTCTACTGTGACATTCATGATCTATACAATGTTGCTACTTTTCTATTTACCCTATCATTTTATACCATTTCTGTAGTTCAATTTTTATCTTCCAATGTAATTAATGTCACAGTACTTTGTTTCAACTTTCGCTTAAATAATCATTGAAGAAAACTAAAATACAAGAGAGTGAATTTTACATACAGTTTTATTTTTTAATATTAATTTTTATTTTTTAAGTATTAATCACAGGTTATTTACTTGGTATCCCAGCCGTAGCCCCTCCCTCTTTTATATCCCACTGTTTTAGAGTTCTTAAATTATACTCGGATCTCAGCTCCTGTTTGTTACAACTTTTCTCCAGGCTGTGGAAGTCCCTTTAGCTGTCCATATTGTGGAGGGGTTACCTGGATAAGAACAGTTTCAGCTGTCTTTGTTGTGGTTTGAACATGTCTTTCTCTCACTTTTATTTGCAAAGCACAGTTTTGCTCCCCACAGAGCTCTACATCAACAGTTTTGATTCTTAATGCTGTTACAAAATTCCATTTCCCTCTGGTGCAAATTATTCCTGAAAGGAAAATGGCTATAATCACTATTATTTTTGTAATTATTCATGTAAAACGTCTTCTTTTCTTGCATTTAAGCTTTTCTATTTGTCAATGTTTTTTTTTAACAATTTTATTCCAATGTGTATAGTTTTGTTTTGTTTCCCACATGATGATCATGGAGCTTCTTAGTCCATGGATGTATTTTTTAACCTGGTGAGCTCATTATATTCAATCTACACATTAACTATTCCAGTTCCAAAATAATGTTTCACTGCCCCTTCTATTTTCCATTGTTCTTTTCACTGCTCTCCATTTTAAAAGGTTTTCAACACTTTTATATCGCACAACTCAGATTCATTTTTTCAGTGCTGTTCACTGTGTTCTCTTTGTCAAAACCTAGGTTCTTCCTAGGTATGACTAAACTTCCTAGTTTTTTCTTCCTGAACCCATGGAGTGTTCACATGCCTACTTATAGCTTGGCATCTAGACAAGATGTCAAGTAATATTGATTCAAGATTCTGAAATATTTCTGCTGTACAACTTCTTTGTAATACTTTATTTTGTGGATTTGACTGCATAGTCGTGTTTAAGACCCCTGCTGTTGCAATCAAATAAAGTCAAGATGTTTCTCTTGGCTTCCCTTTCTGCACAACTATATGGAACCATCCCTTCTAGCAAAACAAGCCAAGAATTCCTCTTCTTTGCTTTGCTTTCTTCAAACATCTCAGTCCTGAGTTGCCTGACATCTGGTGTCAGAAAACATTTACCTCATGAAGTTACTCCGAAATTTTAATTACTCCATCATGGCTGTCCTAGAACTCATAGAGATCTGCCTGTCTCTGCCTCCCAAATGCTGAGATTAAAGGCCTATAGCACCACCACCCGGCTTCGATCATGGCTAGAAGAACTGTCCACAGCTTTTCTGAAAGACATCGACATTGAATGAAAACTTAACCTAAGAAACAAGAAAAAAATTATCAAACCCCCTAACCAAAAGGCAATAGAAATAAAAATAACTGTACTTAAAGTATAAGATGCTGAAAGTAGACCTTAAAATAATTATAGTTCAAGCTCATTTGTGAAAAAAAATAATTTTATTTCAAATAATTGCACAACATTTTCATTGAAAATCCTAGTGCTAAAAATTGAAACACTCAAATTAATACTGAAGACATAAATTGAATAACATTTAACAGATAAACATGTACAGATAGTTTTATAAGTTATAAAATGACCAGCATCAGATTTGCATTAGTGGGCAAATGACCATAGAGTCACTGCTAAGTTACAAACAATCACTATTACAGTCTCCAGAGCATCAGAATCTACATGTAAATTACTTGGGTCTTGCTCAGAGTTGAACTCAGGTGATAGTTTGGGTTAGGTGGGTAGGGATCACACCAGAGACTCACTTGGGAAAAGATCTGTGCCCAGGTTTGTGTGTTTGGATATAACACTCTGTTCTCCTAATAGCTGCCACTCAAGGACATCTTTAGTAAAGGGAATTGATATGGTTTCTTGCCACCTGATTCTTTTATTACTTCTTGCAATATCAATTACAGTTTATTCACTTTGTAGCCCAGATGTAACACCCTCATTTCCTCCCAATCTCATCCTCCCTCCCTCATCTCCTCCCATTTCCCTCTCCAAGTCCACTGATAGGGGAGGTCATCCTCCCTTCCATCTGACCTTAGACTATCAGGTCTCATCAGACTGGCTGCATTGTCTTTCTTTGTGGCCTGGTAAGGCTGCTCCCCCATTAGGGGGAGGTGATCAAAAAGCCAGCCAGTGAGTTAATGTCAGAAACAGTCCCTGTTCCCCTTACTAGGGTACCCACTTGGAGACTCAGCTGCCATGAGATACATCTGTGCAGGGGTTCTAGGTTATCTCCATCCATGGTCCCTGGTTGGAATATCAGTCTCAGAAAAGACCCCTGGGACCAGATTTCTTGGTTCTATTGCTCTCCTTGTGGAGCTCCTTTCCCCTCCAGCTCTTTCTATCTTTCCCTACTTTCATAAGATTTCCTGCACTCTGTCTACACCTGCTTTGATACGCTGCTGGGTTGAGTCTTTCAGAGGCCCTCTGTGGCACCTGTGACCTTCCTCCCTTAACTACAGCTGAACACCAACATCCACTCTCAAGCTGCCTGATTCTTACAGAATTGTAGGTAGCTTAAATAAAATCAGGAGTCTCTCATTCTGTTTTGCTAGAGTATTGTTATATTATCCAGTTAAAGGTGAGAAATCCTATCCTGTGTGCAGTACTCAGTTGGTTAGAAGCAAGTGATGGGAGGGGGCTCTTTGTCAGTGTGACTCAAATACTTCTTTACACTGCATTAAAGGAGGAAGCATAGAGTAGATAATTGTGGCACTCAGCTCCTGTGATGGCCAGTCTTAGTTGTCAACTTCATCATCCGGAATAAAATAAAACCAAAGCAGCTGGGCACAGCTGTGGAGGATTTTCATTATTGGATCATTTGAGGTGAGTAGACACTTTCTAAATCTGGGCTACACCTGGTGGCAGTTTACATAAAAGGACAAAGGAGGATTTGCTTTTTGCCTGCTTGCCCTCACTCTTGGTGGCAAGTTAATCTAGCCTGCTGATGAGGCATTACTTGCTGGTATTAGAACTTCAGCATTCCACCACAGACTGACGAGAAGCTGAGCCATCCAGCCCCATGAACTGTATAACTACTAAATTCTTGGCCTCTCTGTGAGGAGACAACCATGATTGGACTATCTGGACCACAGCCTGCAATCTACTCTAATAATTCATATTTACATATATGTGTGTGTTTCTTTCTAGTAATTCTGTTCCATTAGAGAACCCTGACTAACGTTAATATAGTTCCTTTCTTATTTTTCTGTATTCTTCAGTTCAAGACTATCTCACAGGATGGTTCCAACCACATTCATAATCCACCTTCCCCAATCTGTTAATTGTCTGTGCCACACCTAAAGGTGAGTCTCACTAATAATGCCTATAGTGTTTCTTAATACAACCAAGCTGATGAGTAGAAATAACCATCCCATTAACATATCAACTTTAATGACTGTTTTGATGCCACTATCTCTAGGCTCGTGCATTGAACAGCAGATTATGGTGCATTCATTGTGTACAGGGTGGCAAACATGGGGAATAAGATGCTCAACAATGGAAAACAAATCAGCTTGTGGAAGCAGCAATCTGGAGGGGAAGAAACTGTAAGGAAAGAAGATGAGTTTAGCATGAATTTCTACCAGCAAAAGGAGGAAACAGGGCTACTTCAATGTCAATGTCTAAGAAAGACTTTGCAGGGAGCCAACTTAAACAAGCAGACAGAACTGGCCAAGCAAAACTTGGAAGAAGCATATCCCATGGAAAGGAAGAATAGATGCAAGGGCCCTAGCTGGTTGGGCAATGTGAGGATATTTGCAGTAGGCAGATAGTGTTCCTGTACTAATTGGTTTTTAATTTTATTTACAATATTGTTCAGATACTTTTACTTGAAAGTCAACTTTGAACACCACCAGCAATTTTCAGGCTCTGCTATGATATGGGCATTCTTCTTCTAAACCCAAGCATAGATATTTACCTATCTGAAAATCTTTCAGGCAGCAGTACAGAGAGTTGCTTTTTTGATCACCTGTTTTAATTTAAGCATATCTCTTAGACTATTATTCCACCTAAGATATATATATATCAGATATATATAAGATATATATATATATATAATCCTAACCAGCATATAAAATTTGTGAATACTATCACCAAGATTGGATTTCAGTTTCCCCAAAGCCATTGGTATCTAGTTAAAATAAGCATTATCATTCAGGAAAATGTAGGCAGAACTAAGATTTTGTATTTCTTAAGAGTTCTCAGGTAACACTGCAATCTTTGATGGACTTTCAGTAGCAAGACATTGCTGAACATAAACCTGAACTTCTCTAACTTAAGAGCCTTTAGGTTTTTACAGCCTGTCAGAGTGGGGCTCTGGGCAATGGCACAGATGGTCTGCCTCTTCATCTGCCTCTGGTTGTGATAATTAAGTTAAATAACATATGTGAAAACACTTCAAAGATACTAAGTGCACAATTAATATTATTTTTAGCTGGTAGAAAGTTAACTGCCTCAAATAAAAACTAAATTAATGGTGATAGCACGATTAAAATCTTGCCTTATTAGAGAAAGTTCTCAAGCTCACTGAAACTTCTCTGTCTTTATGTACCAAACGGGACCAGCTGACAGATGGTGCACTTTCTTTGCGTTCAGCACTCTACAGAATGCTGGAAGAATAGAAATGGTAAGGCAGGGGCATTTTCGCCCTCAAGAATCTCTAATACAGCTGAAAAACTGAGAAAGATAATCCAAGAGAGAGAAAGCATAATTAGCTGATAATTGGTAAGATAGCACATTCATTACTACAGGGGATCACTGGCAAATGAGAGAGGGCTATCTTGGGCCTCCCCGATTTATAGCCAACTATTCAGGAGACCCCTGAGGAGCGCAGGAGACCCACCTCAGCTGCAGGTGACACCAGCTTCTGCCTCCCTGTGTGGGCTCTGTGCTAGGAGCAGGAGCATCTTTTGCTGTCATGCTTTTTATCAGTGCACAGAAATGTCTGAGGGAAGAGATGAGCAAACGCATGTCTCACTGACCAGAGAGACTTACCAACAAAGGCAGTGGAAGAAGCGTGGGATTCCCAAATAGAGATGTGTCGAGAAAAACAGTCAGTGACAGATGTATCTGTATAAAAATTTAATGCTCTGTGTTCTTTGCTTTGTTTTCCCTTCCTACCTCCATCCAGTTTCCAACACAAGACTGATCTCAAGAAATTTCTATTTTGGTGTTACATATTCAAGACTGTTTTTTAGGAAAGAGGGAGGCAACAGGTTGAGAGGAAATTCTCTTTTGGTATCTTTGCCATCTTTTCTTGATAATTATCCAAATGGGAACTGGTTTCTTTCCAAGTGTGAGTAAATGTCTATAGTGTCAGAATTTTATAAAAAGGTGTGATATTTCCTTTTCACTTATTGATTGGTAGAAAATTCGAATTTTTAGTAATCTTTGATTTGAGCATACATGTATGGGTATGGAAATGCACTCAGCTGCCCATTCACCCTCAAATTGTTAGAGATCTTGTTATTGCTAAAATTCTGTTTTTATTTTAAAATTATCATATATTTCACTAATAATGTTTGTATTTACCCTTTTACTTTACAGTAAGTATGTGGAGTAGACCACCCCCCAAAAAAACTTCCATAACACAGATAGTTCTTGCACCAAGTCATAAAAATGGATGTGACTTTAAGAATCAAATTAGAGAAGAAGGTGCGATAAAAGTTCAAGTGAAAAGAATAACAGGAGCTCTCAAGCAGACAAGGGCCTGTCATTAAAATAAATATTACATATTTTTAAATACAGAACAAATCTTACAATAAATTAGGCCTCACAGGAGAGATCTTAATTGCTTAGCTATGAATGGACTCCAAGCAGGAAAATCAGACCTAAGTATTTCAGTTGTAGGAAGTTCCATGAAACGGGCTTCACAGAACAATGGAACCTGATTTTATGGAAATGAATATATTTGCAATTATTTAGACATTAAGTGGTTTAGATCTAAGATAGAGTTGAAACTAGAAGACAAGACTATGAGGAAGTCAAATGCTCTACACCTGTAGCTATTTTATGTGACTATACACATAAAGCTGTTATTTTGATGACACATTCTACTTTAAGGATGTTCAGCAATTTCATGAATAAACCTATCTTCTTTTCCATTGTTCTATATGGGAAATTCCCTAGAGTTATATATTTTTCATTCTCTTAACAGACAACCCTGGAGAATACTCATGATTGAAGCTCACATGGCATTGACAATAAATTAAGAACTGTACTGATAATAAATGGCTAGACTCTTTGACACACAGACAGCGAACACTAGACCATGTATTCTCAATTTCCATCTTTCATTACCTGAAGCTTCTCTACAAGAATATTTTTATTTGTTTTCACACCTGTGTTATTTAAGTATAAAATATTTGTGGATTTGCAACTACCTTAAAATAGAGAGATATACAATTGGTGAATGTGCAGAGAGTGATAGATTTTGGAGCACTTGGTCCTAAATAGAATGGCTTCATTAAGCTCTTACACTTCAAAGAATCAGGTATCATAACAGAAGAGAATGTGGAATGATTGTAAGAGCCAGAGGTGATGGATTACTCCAGATACAACCCCGGTGGGGTTGATGCACATACAAAGTCACAGAGGCTGTGGCAGCAGGCACAGAACCTACACACATTTAAGACACATGTGTTTTCAGAACTGAGAGGGGGAAGCAGACATGGCATCCAGCCCCTAACCAAGGAACTGTTTGCAACTGCTACTTTCTGACAAGGAAAAAAATAAAGAGTTGTCCCAAATAAAGTGTTAATGAGTATATCAACCGTCCTTCAAAGTAGGTCTCACACCTAGAAATAGTTGGACAAGACAAAATATGCAGTCCACATTTGCATGTTTGTTTTTGTGGACTTGTAGTTTTGTTTAATTTGTTTTTAGAGTATTTATTATTTGGTTATTTGTCTTACTGAGTTTTATTTGTTTTAATTTTGCTTTTTTTGTTTCATTGAAAGAGAGTAAAAGAACATAAAGTTGATTGGGTAGGGAGGTGAGAAGGATCTGTGAGGAGTTGGGGAAAAGAAAAAAATTATCAAATTATATCATATTAAAACCTTGTTTTAAATTAAAAATTGTGTTCCTATTTCACAGTTTAACCACCAAAGCAGATTGTTATATCAAGTGTAGACTCCTGAACTAATGTAATTTTTTGTTTGGCATATGGGAACTTTAATCTTGCTACACCTTCACCATCCATTAGCTAGACTCAGACTCAGTGTCTTCTAAGAACTTCCATTACAAGTACACTAACTAATTGTTTGGAATGCTGAACTCTTGCCACTTCTTGTCTTAAAGTTCTCACATAAGAATATGTTCATTTTTTATTCACCACACAAACTTCAAGAAGTCTTTCTTCCAGCATTCTCTCCAACTTGTTCTTCTGTTTTAAATCCCCTGGCTCAGTGCTTCCTCTCCTCTGGGTCTCTTCCTTACCCTCTAAACAAGTCACTTTTTCTAAAATAAAAGACACTCCTGTTACTGCTTCCCTCTTTCTTTATCTCTAGCTCCTATTGACAACTTTGTCTTTGAGGATTCTTCACTCTGGATTCTTCTGATCCCCACTGTTTCTGTCTCAGTCATGGTCTCACAATGTGCGTATTTCCAACATGTAACCAGATTGTTCTTCAATGACCTCTCTGTGACTCTCCTGCATTTTGAATTCCTTAAGGAAAAAGACATTTTGTATTTTAGAATATAATTAAGTAGCTGGAAAACAATCAATGATCAATTAACTTTTGCTGATTAAGTGACTATCAGTTATTTTTAAGTCCATTACCATTGTGAATATTAATAGAAAGACCATCTACCCTCTAGAGAAGCAATCCTCAACCTGGGTGTCATAACTTCTTTGGGATATTTCATATAAGATTATCCTGCATATCAGATATTTACTTTACGATTCTTAACAATAGAAAATTACAGTTATGAAGTAGCAACAAAATTATTTTATGGTTGGGGGGGTTATCACAACAGGGTCACAGCATTCGGAAGGTTGAGAAACACTTTCTCTCTGATGTGTTCCACACAGAAATTATATACTTCTTCTAGAAACTATATCTTCATTTGTCTCTGGAATAATTACACAGGATAGCCTGATTATGCATGAAATTTTCTCAGGAAGCTCTCAAACATTATAAGCAAATATTATCCCCTAAAAATATTTCATAAAAACTTAACAGCATAAATAAGTAGATGAGAACACCAGTAACATACATATCTGAAGATCCCAAAAAGCCATCATAGCAATGTTATTAAAAGTGGAAACTTATAATCAGTTTTACTTGATTAGGGTTTTCATTCTGACAATTACTAGATTAAGAGTAACTTAATTTTTCTGTCTTAGTTCTCCCCTCTTTAGAATATAGTAATAATAATAATAATAGTGATTAAATAATACCTAACTCTCGGGCTTTTTTACTCAGAACATTTACAGTATCATCAGAATCATCAATCAGGCATTGTGGGGACAGGGAGTGATGGTGCAACAAAATTACCAGCTTGCAAAACAGGATTTTGAAAATCTATCAGCTGCAATATATATGGGGTTCTGGGAACAATGAAGTTAAATGAATTGACAATCAATTGTTTCAAGATCTTTGAGAAGTATTCAGCATTTACCATTCATGTCCACAATGTATTGATTACCTTTTTTTGTATATAAAAACAAAACAAGAGAAAAGTAAACATGTTGCCTAACATAAATGTATTTTAAAATAGATGAGTGATGACTAATCTTGTTTGTCAACTTGACTGCAGCTGGAATCAGCTAAACCTCAGGCTACTGGTCCAGCCTGGGAGGGATTCTTGAGTGGATTATCTCAGGTGAAAAGACCCCCCAGTAATAGTGGCAGCCCATATAAAAGAACATGGAAGAAGGAAATTTTTGCTTCATTTCTGCTTGCACTCGCTCTCACTGCAAGATCATCCCCCTTGTTGCTGCAGCCTGATTCCAACAAAGACAGAAAACGAGCAGCTCTCCAGAAATCCTCCCACACTTCAACAACAGATTGGAATTGCTGAGACATACAAAGTCTGAACAACTATGAGATTTGTGGCTTTTGTATCAGGAGTTAGCCATAGCTGGATCACTGCCACCACCACCTGTAAGCTACTTTATTTTTTATCTTTATTTTTATATTAATTACAGTTTATTCACTTTGTAACCCAGCTGTAGCCCTCTTCCTCATTCTCTCCCAATCCCACCCTTCCTTCCCCATCTCAGTTATGCACATGTGTGTGCATATGGGCATAAATGTATGTGTTCATATTCCTTCAGTATTTTTACTTTCTTTTTTTGTTATTCAACAGTGTGATGCACATGGTACTACAGTTCCCACTACAGAGATTACATTATTTATGATGTATATCCACATATATGTGAGTGATCAGTATGCTCATTCAGTATACTCATTCAATGAATTCATGGGTTCCATCATGAAGTGGTTATTTTGGAGCTTTTAATTTATTTCACTTTTATGCTCTGAGTGTATATGTTGCAAGAGAATACATGAGGTAATTAGACTATGTAATGTTATTAAAGTCTGCAACAGTATATTTTCTTTAGAGAACCCCAATACAGCATGCATCAATAGGATATGAAATACATCAAAAATATAGAAAATGCTATTAAATACTGAATTGTCACAAAAGAAAAACACTGATATTATTAATACATTATATCATGTAGTAACCTAAAACTTATTATTTATTTATAAAATTATAATTAAACTTTTTATGAAGTTATAAGGATCAACAGAACCATCGTAAAGTGTGAAAACAGCATCAGCAGGTGTAATATAAAATTTAAAATTTAATGACCTTTCCTCCCAACTGCCTGCCTATCACCACCTATCCATAGCTCTGCTTAGACCATGGAATTCAACATGAAACTCCACGTAGGTTCTAAGATCACCACTCTGGCTGGCTGTCACCCCATCCACTACTCCACCTAACCCTTGTACTTCACAGCATCTGACCCAGTATGCTAGGTAGGATCCACAGACACATTTACTCTTCAATCTACCTACCAGCCACCCTACACATTATTCTGTCAGGCATCATGTGGAGTCCAACCAGGAATAAGCAGAGATCCCCAGAGATAATCCACCACCACACCTACCAAAGATGCCCTGGGACAACATAGTGTTCCATACCTCTGACCTCAGAAAAGGATCCCTAATCTGGCCTCTACTTCATCCACTTCCACCTGAGAATTGTGTGGCATCCTGCATCCCATACCCAAGGAGTACTGCCCATTCCTACTGTGACCCCATCCCCGAATACTCACAGGTCACCTGAAGAACACAGTGAATAGTCTATGAACATCTGAAAAGGAGCAGAAAGAATCTTTTAAGCCTATAGAGGGCTTGCTTCTGGGCTCCAGAAGTTGCACTTAACCCTAGACAACTCCTTACACCCAGTTCTCACACCAACACAGAATAGCCTGAACACCAAGTACCATGCAGCTGATCCACAACCTGACAAAGTGGGATAATTGTGAACAGGATTCAAACATCCATTCAACAAAAGTATGACCACACCAAGAAACACTGTCAATAGCCTAATTAGAGATGCCTATTTCGATTACAAAAATGCAAACAACATGAATGACCAAGACTTTTTGCCACCTCCAGAAATTAACTCCACAATTATGTTTATTTAAAAAGTAACATATGTAAAGCACAAGAAAACAATTTTCAAAACAGCAATTATAAATATGACCAAGGAACTCACGGAAGATATAAACAAATGCCTGAAAGAGGACTCTAAAACCCACAAATGGCTTCTCAGCCATTTGAGATTTCTCTGGTGTGAATTCTCAGTTTAGCGCTGTACCACACGATAGAGAGCCAGCCCCCGACACTAATAATGATGCTGCTATGCTTGCAGATAGGAGTCTAACTTGACTGTCCTCTGGGAGGCTCTAGCCAGCACTGAATCAAGACAGGTGCTGGGACTTGCAGCCAAGCATGAAGAGAAGCTCCAGGGATCCTGTGGAAGTATTGGGGAAAGATGGAGGAACCTGGATGGGACAGGAACCTCACAAGAAGACCAACAAAGACAACTAACCTAGTCCCATGGGGAGTTTTAGAGACTGAGACATCAACTAAGGAGCATGCATGGTCTGGACCTAGATGCCCTATACATATGTGGCCAATAGGCAGCTTGGTCTCCATATGGAACACCTGGCAAGTGGAGGAGGAAGTTGTTTCTAACATGGACTCTATTGCCTCCTTTTAGATCACTTCCCTCTGTCACGGATGCCTTGCCTGGACACAGGGGATGAAGATATGCTCAGTACTGATGTGATATGGTGTGCTGGCAAAGGCTGATGGAGGAAGATGGGGACTCTTTTTTTCTTTCGGTAAAGGGAGAGAGGAAAGAAGGAGAGAAGAAAGGGGGCACCCTTGGGATGTAAAGTAAATAAACTGAAATTTAAAAAAAAGACTATGGATTTAAGGCTTCGTTCCTATACTTTAGTGCCATTGGGAAATGGTGGGACCCTTAAGAGATGGGGCCCAGAGGAAAGAAATGTTCATTGGAGATGTGCCCACTGAGAGACTACTGGAACCTGAGCCCCTTACAATATTTTTTTTTTTTTGCTGTTGTTTTGTTTTATGCTTCCTAGTTGCATAAGCTCAATAAAATTTTCAGCTATACACTCTTCATTAAGATACAGTGCCTTACCACAGGCCTACAAGCAACAAGGTAAAGTAACTTTCCACTGAAACATCTGAAACTGAGAGCCAAACAAACCTCTTTTGTTTATGAGCTGATGTGTGCCAGATATTTGTTACAGTAACAAAAAGCTAAGTGACACACTTTCAAATATCTGGAGGTGGGCAGCAGAACTGTATGACATCACCGGATAGATGGGCTCTCTTACTTGGCTGTTACACCTTCCTTATTAACAAGCACTGAGATGACTGCTGAGTTGCACAATCATTTCCACATCCTAGCCAATGCGAAAACACAGGGGATATGGATGCTTTCTGGATAGAACACAATATACTGCATTACAATCCAGTGGGCAGTAATACAGCGCTCATCCAGCTCAAGAGTTTCAAAGATATCAGCTCAGTTTTGCCTAGTTAAAAATAGGCTCATAGTGACGATAAATGGTTTAAGTGATGTATAGTATGTAGCAAGATGGTAAATAAAATGATACTAGCTCAGATTGCAATCTGGAGGAAAACATCATTTTTAGCTTAAAATTCTAACTGTTAAAATTTAACAGTATGTAATGAAATCCAATTAAAAAGTGGGTAAAAGATAGCAGATTCTTCTCCGAGGAAAATATGCAGATGGCAAATAAGTATATTAAAATATGCTCAATGTCGCTGCCATTAAGAAAATGCAAATTAAACCAAGGGTACAGAACAACACACCTATTAGAATGGCTAAGTTCCAAACAGTGTGACAGTGTGTTCCTCTGCAGAGAAGTGCTCTCACTCACTGCTATGGGAATGCAGACAACACAGCCACTGTACTCTACAGGAAGACAATGTGAGAATATTTCTTGTAAAGATGCTCAGATCATTACAATCCAGAAACCACTCTCTCAGGGCACCCAGTGGGTTTGAAAATGTATGCACATTCAAAATATCACGAGAAAGTTTATAGGCACTTCATTTGTAATCACTCAAAGCAGGAAGTAACTGAATGTCCTTCAATAGGTTAATGGATAAACAATGTGTGCTACTCGCATGCAATGAATGGCACCTAGAGACACACAGAATTTAAATGATAGACCCATGCAAAAACAAAGAGGAATTTTAACATTTATAGTGAAAAAGCCAGCCTGAAAAAGCTAAATTCTGTATACATTTATTTATATGGCACTCTGTGGAGCAGTTGTACTATAGCGAAGGGGGCTAGCTGGACAGTTGCTGGAACATCTTGGTGGCAAGTAAAGGATAACCATAAATGAAGCACAAAGAAGTTTTAAGGTTAATGAAGCTATTCTTCATAACATTTTAACATCAGATATCAGCTACAGGTATTTGCCAAAACTTACAGAAATACACACTACAGATAGCAGGATATAATGAGCAAAATGTAAAGTAGTGATAGCTTAAAAGGTGGAGGAACCCAAAGATAGTACACATAAAGTTCCACTCTGCTGTACAATAAATACACACAGCAGCATCTCTGAGGGAGAGAAGGAAAGGTGCTAGAGTAAGCTACTCATGAATGTCCAGGACTAGAAATGGACGAAGGTTGAGATGCACTACTCTCGTTGATCACCTTGCCAATAAGTTAGCAGCAATTAACCCACTACACGTGTACCCTGGTGGCCAGTGTCTTAGGAAATAATAACTGCAGCTGATGCCAGCTAGATTCTTGTGGTTGGAGCAAGAAGTTGCTGGGGGAAGAACATTTAATACAGCATGTAGTGATGAATAGGTGCTCACACGTAGCATCAAAGGTTTCTAGTATTGCATGTGGAGACATTTGTCAATAGATATGTGTTTAGACATGTATAAAAACAGACAGACAGACAGGAAGGCAAGCAGATATAGGAGTCCATTCTAACATGAACCAATCAAAGACAGAAAAATTCTTAACAGCTAATAAATACAGGCAAGCATGTCCTCAGTTTGGTAACCAGAACAGAGCTAAGGTAAGAAGCTTGAATCAAATATGGACTTCATTTAATCAGCATATATCCATTAATAAGTATATTGATAAGTACAACATAATAATATATGAATTATATACTATTAATATAACTTTGATATAAAGTGTACACAACTTTGAAGCAATTTAAAACAAAAGGTTATTTATTTTAGTAAATTGGAGATTTAAGTTATCTATGACCTGAGGTAATTTAAATAGGTAGACCATAACAGTGAAATAATTTTAAGTCATCTCTATATTCATGACTCTTATCAGGGTATCAGAAATGTACCTGATGGAGTCCTAGTAAGCTTATTATTTTCTACTTAAAATTCAGGAGAAAGATTTCAATAAGAAATTGAGTTGCCAACCACAGAGAGATACAAAATTGGAGACGGCCAGAGAAATTTGGCCAAATAGTCCAAAGGTTTGGGGTTAACTTCACCAGTGCTCATATCTGATCTGACCACATGAAGTGTAATGGTTTCCATTAGTGCTGGTCCAGGTGTGACTGCCCATAAGAGCATATTTATTAAAGCTCATAATGGAGATTTATTTTAAAAAATAATTGAAACATTTTTGTGTGAGAATTGTGTGAAGAAGAGCAACTGAATAATTTACAGATAAAGTGAAATCTCAGTTTATGATTTCATAGAGAACCACACAAATGGAATACTGAGAAAGAAGCTGAGAGAAAAATCAACTGGTTGTCTCTGGTGCTGGTCATACATGAAATGCTGCTAACTGAGAAAGCCCAGCTTGTCCATTTTCCAAAGAATCTCAGATGTTGGAAAAAGATATTCTGAATGTGCTATTTCCATGAGAGACTAAAACATACTTTTATTATAAACAAAAATGTACATGTAATAACATGAAGAGTGAATAATAGATTAAAGCATAAATCACAAGTTTCATCTCAGGATACTTTTTTTCATTATTTTTTAAAAAGACTTATTTCATTATTTCTTTAGGTTTGTGATTTATCTGTGTGTATGCATGTGTGGGTACCTATAGAGAAAAGAAGAGGGTGTCAGATTCCTCTGGAGCAGGACTTATAGGTAGGTGGTTGTGGGTACTGGGGACCAAATTCTGTTCCTCTGTAAGAGCAACAAGAGCTCTTACCTATTGAGGCACTTCTCCAACCTTTTGGATGATATTTTTCTGTATTAGGCCCTCAAGAGAAAAATGCTTCTATTTAGTATGAGATGAGGGACACTGTGGATGTGTTCTAACACAATTTATACTTGGTATTAATTGTATACTAGACAAATATCCTTTACAAACTTTACAAGTACTTGAACGAAAGACTGTTGTAAACATAGAGTTACTATGTTAGACAAATTGCGCATCTTTTTGAGTGATAGCTAATTAAAGATTCTAAACTACTCAAAGCCATCTACATACTTAAGTAAAATCCTGTAAAACTGAATCTAACCTAACTTACACTATAATGATGGGAAACACACACATGACAGAGTATTGAATACAAGTTGTCAGAAAAAGAAACTAGAACTGGAGTCAAGCATAGAGGTCAAACAATGGCAAAAGAAAGCTGAGGTTCTTAGAAAAATCTGTGTTCAAGTGATTAAAACATTGAGATAACACAAAGTCAGAGTTACAACCAAAAAGGAGAACAAGATTCAGGCTTATGAAACAGTCCCATGTACTTTTTTTTCTTTTTCTTTCTTCCTTTTATTCTTATTTGGTGTGAGACAAGGTTTTAGAATGGTGCCCCAAACTCACTGTTTATGGAAAAATCTTCAGTAAAGATGCTTGATGTTCAAATGCAGATGTAGGTAAAAAATGTCATCCACTTTGAACAAGTCAGTTGTATCTCAAAAATGCAAAGATGTTTAAACATATGTAAGTCAATAAGTGTAATAAATCATATGAATAGGCTTAAACAAAAATCACATGGACATCTTGATACAGAAAAGCCTTTGACAAAAACAAATTACCTTCATAATAAAAGTCCTTAAAAGAGCAGGAATAAAAGGTACATATATCATCATAATAAAAAAAAAACTACATGTGAGACACTCAAAGCAACTTCATCCTACATGGAGAAAAACGAATCAATTTCACTGAAATGAAGACTGCAGTAGTCTGTCTACTCTCCCTATTCCTTTTCAAAATTGAAATCACAGTGCTAGCTTGAAAAATTATAAAGAGAAGAAAATTAAAGAGGTATAGATAGGAAAAGAAGTTAAATTATTGCTAATTACAAATATGTTGCTATGAATAAGAAATCTCAAAATTGCTATCAGAAAACTTCCAAAAACAATGAACAATTTCAGCAAAGTGGTAAGAATCAGTTACAAATATATATAGATATTTTCTATAAACTAACAGCAAACATACATAAAAAGAGATCATGGACAACAGCCATTCACAACAGCCTCCATGAAAATAAAATATCTAGAAATAAATTTTTAAAAGGAGGTAAAATACCTCTACAATAAAAATGTTAAAGAAAGAAAAACATTAGAAAATGACCATAGATTGCTGGAAGTAATGTTATGAAAATGATCATTCTACCAAACTATTTACAGAGTCAATGCCATATTAATCAAAATCCCCATGTCAGTATTCATAAAAATATGAAAATATCCTAAAATTATGTGGACCTGCAAAAGACTCTAGCAAAACAGTCCTTAGCAAAGAGGACAACACTGAAAGCGCTGCATTCTAGACTTTGACATAAGTGACAGAGCTCCTGTAAGAAAAAGAATACACCATAAACAGACAAGTATATCAGTTGAACAAAATCAGAGAACCAAACTGAGTAGATGTAACTAAAGTCATAAAACATTGAACAAAGGTGCCAGACCATACACCAGAGAAAGAACAGAATTTTCACCAAATATTGCTGGCGGAAAACTGGATGTCCACATGCAGAAAAAATGAAACTGGATCTGTATCTATCATCTTTCATAAAAACTAACTCCAAATGGATCAAATACGTAAATGTAAAAACTGAAAAACCACTAGAAAAAAAAAACATAGTCAATATCCTACATGATGTATGTGTAGGAAGGTTTTTCTGACTAGGACTCCATTTGATCAAGAATTAAGACCAACAATTGACAGATGGGACCTCATAAAATTAAAAGCTTCCGCACAGTAAAAGAAGCAACAAATTGAGTGAGGAGAAGCCCACAGGATGGGAGAGAATGCCAGGTTAACATTTGACGAAGGATTAATACTCAGTGGACTGGGGAAGGGAGATGGGAAGAGAAGAGGAAGGGAGGACAGGATTGAGGGGGATGAAGGAGGAGGCTACAGCTGGAATACAAAGTGAATAAATTGTAATAAATAAAAAATTAAAAAAAACAGAAGTAAAAAAAATTGCCTGTTCAAAACTATGCTACAAAACTGAGCAGAGTTCTCTAAAGAAGAAATAAGAATGACTAAGAAATATCTCTTTAAATGTTAGTCACCCCTGGCAAAGTAGGGAAATAAAAATCAAAAGAACTTTGGGATTTCAGCTTACCACAATCAGAATGTCAAAGATTAAGAAAACAACTGACAACAAATGCTGGTTTGGATACGGGAAAAAGTGATCTGTAGCTTACTGTTGGTTGTAATACAAACTGGTCCAGAGACTTTGGAAATCAGTGTGGAGGAGGTTCAAAGCAAAAATATATCTACCATATGACCCAGCTATACCACTCCTTGCTATATGCACAAAGGACTCAACATCCTTCTCCACAGATACTTGCTCAGCTCAGCTATGCTCATTATCTATTGTGAATATGCTCTATTCACAATAGCTAGGAAATGGAATGACCTAGATGTTCTTCAGCTGATGAATGGATAAAGAAGATGTGCATACACACTATGGAATATTATCCAGCTGTAGAAAGAAAGGAAGTCGTTAAATTTTCAGGTAAATGAATGAAAGTAGAAAAGATTATTTTGAGTGAGGAAACACAGTACTGGAAAAATATATAGAACATGTTCTGTCTCATCTATGGCTCTAATTCCAAGTCTTCAAATGTGACTCCTTAACCTGGAGTTATTACTGAAGCCAGGGAAGCTTAAAGGTGCCATCTGTGAGGTCTGGGGCTGCCTGGCCTGATGGTGCTCAGTTTCCCATGCAATCAATTCGGAGAGTGGGAGAATGCCAAGAAAGAAGAGATTCTTAATTCTTGGTTCCAATCCAACTTGACATGGTTTGAGACGTGGGAAGCAAATGGTGAAAAGGCTCGACCGCTTTTTACCTTCCTTTGGGAGGTCTTGCCAGCGCCCGGTGATGACCCCACTGCGCTCATAAGCAACACTAAGCACAGCATTTGGTCTCTGGTGTGCCACAATGACATGGCTTGGAACTTTGAGAAGCTCCTGCTTGGCCCAGATGGTGTTTCGTTCCAGTGTGCAGGTGGAGCAGCAGCCACTTTCACACCGTCGACATGGAACCTGACATAGAAACGTGGTATGCTGGCTTTGTGATCACTGTGAACCTCTGTCGAGAGGTTCTTCCATGCTGGTGTTTCTTCTAAATTTGCATGGAGCAACACCTTGATTTTCAGGAAGAATCCCCTCAGATGGACGCTGGTCTTGTCCATCCTTAGGCTACCTTTCTGCCTAAAAAAATAAGCAGTGTCACCACCAATAAAGTGCTGAATGTCAAAGGAAAAAAAAAGAGGTACCATGTGTGAGAGGAGCAATAGAGAAAGGAATACAAGGCAAAAGTAATTTTGAGGGGAAAATGGTTATAAAACAAGGAGATGTTGATTGAGAAGTTCTAGGGAAGCCAACACAGGAGAAAACAGGAGGAGGGTAAAATAACAGTAAGACTAGCTGAAAAAGTCTTAAGAATGATATTATCTATTATCTAAAGCTAAATATAACATATATAATTTGTACATACATGTGCATTATATAGTTTAAGCTCCCCCCTCAAAACACATAGATTAACAAAAACTCTCAGGCATGAAAGGCTCTCCTAAAAGTTGTTGGTCCAAGAGACTCCTCAAAGCATTGCAGACTGTTGTTAAGTCCCTTTGTTTCCTCTCAGAGGTTGGAGATAAATTCCTATTGCTGAAGATATCACACACTTTGGACACAGGACGCAGAGGACACAGAAGCCAGAGGATACTCATCATATTTGACCTAAAAGACTCCTCACGGGGGACTACCTTTCATGGTGCAAGAAGATGATATCAAGCTAAAGCAAACACTGGTTCTATCAATCTATAACAATTATAAACTATAACAAAGAACAGCATGGACAATAACCCTAAAGATGCAACAGTGGCACTCACATATTGGAGACAACCAATAGCTCTCTAATTCAACTTAAGGCCTGCTCAACAAGAGGGAAATTGTGTCAATTACTGGACATACCCAGCTGTTTGGGCCTAGTGACAGCATGGATCTTGAAGAAGAACCTACAACTGCCATTTTACTAAACCAGTTTAATTCTCAACTGCATTTTATGTACACATCTGTATAACACAGAAAAGTATAGCTCCTACCCCTCATGAAAAGATACTCTCTTTGCAACAGGCAGAGGCCACTAAGGAAAATCACAATGGACAAAGATGTAAAAAGCTCAAGTGATCCTGTAGTACCTAAGTCCAACTGATATATCTACAACACGACCCCTGCACAGACCACGCAGGAAACATCAAAGCAGAGAAAGCAGACAGAGTGTAAGAGCCAGAGTAACATACATCTTCTGAGTTTGTTTTTCCTCCTACCTCCTGAGGGCTGTGATGGCAGGTCTTAGCATCTGTGCTTGATGTTTTATTTGTTGTTGTGTTTGTGTGTAAACCATAAGCCTTTGAAACTGCTTGCCTTTGCATGAGAGAAACTGAATATCCAAAGAGAACACATGATCCATATAATGCAAGTGTCCCAGCACATTGCACATGATCACAGTTGATGGCTGTGAGCTCTTTCCCTTATGAACACTTCAGTTCCCCAAGAGTGGAAAGCAGAATTAGGGAGTCCAAAGCAGAATTTCTGAAAGTGGTATTGAGTTATAATGAAAGTTGGGGAAACACCATTAATCCTTCAACAAAGGTATGATATTTCCATACTGCATTTTATGAGGGCCAACTTTTCTCATAACCAACAAATCTTGACTATATCCCAATTTTGCCCAGAGCTAGCATTACTTCTCTAGGTAATTTTTTTGAGGGAAGTGTAACTGTGAACAGGGAGAGAATGTTATACCTTAAACTGTGTAATTCTCAGAGAGCAACATCTTGATTGAAGTTCACCTGTGGTCATTTTGTATGTTGCATTTTAATATATTTGTGCAAAGCTAAAAAAAACTGGACAAAATTTAGAAAACACAAATGTATTGAAAGCATCAAGCCAAAGGAACTGGAAAAGAAATTAAGTAATACAATATGCCTATGTGAAGGACACAGAACTCAGCTGCTCTTGGATTTGTTAAATTCCTATTTTTCTTTTAAAATACTCTGGGGAATAGGAAAACTCAAAAGGTGTTTTGCTAAGCACTTTTTCCATGCATGTATAAATGTCCCAAAGGAAATTTAATCTCCATGTTGCTGGTGCCTTCACACTTTACTTCAAAGAGTTGTTTTGTAAGGGTTATTTGATATATTAAGAGGGTTTTAAGCTTTTTTCCAAGGCTTTTGGATTGTTTTTCTTTGGGGAAAATGTGCTCACATATAGCCAAGGGGAAACTAATTCATATAACACTGAGTTCAAATTCAGTTCAAAATTCTGATGCTAAATTACTCAAAGTAAAGGCGTTCCTGTTAAAAAAATAACATTTCCTCTGTTATAATATCTTAGCCAAACACTCCCAACTGCACAGTAGATGCAGACGTTTTCCACATCTCCACACTGATCTCATATACATCACTATGTAAAGAGGTTGCCCAGTATGTAATATAAATGAGTACATTTCATCTTCTACTATATTACTATCATAAATTAAAGATGTATGAGTGACTTCATCGCATTCTGTAGGGAACTGAAAGTGAATGGAAGAGAAGCAGGAACTCCATAAGTTGTTAAGAAAAGTGAAACCTGAAGCTCTTCAATAAGGAGATGATCTCCAAGATTTTTAATATCACCAAGACATTTAATCTTCGTTTCAGAAAAGCCATTACAGCTTTAGGCTTTTTTGATCTTTAGTCCTGAAATATCCACCTGTTCCCCAGACTACAAGAGTGGCTTAGCAATTGTTCTTTCCACCAAATCTTATTTTTCTTCTATCCATGTCTCATGAATAAGGCATCTTTGCTCTTACCCTTCAATCCTGTCTTCATAGCTCAGCCAGAATTATTTCTGTAAAATAAAAACCCAATAACATATGCAATGCACTTGGATTAAATCAGTGATTGTACATTTCACAAGAAAAAGAAAAGCCAGTATTGAATTTCTCAGGGAAGAGGATTCCTCAACTGTGAATCTTTAGCTCCCTAGACTTCTGTGGGACTGATGTGAAAAGCCACTCGCAGAACCAACTGCTTTGAACATCTCATGCTTCCGCCTGGACTCTATGCAGACTGCCTCCTGGTCCAATAAATTCCTCTTTACTACTTGAATTTTCTTACCCAGTCTCCCACTGAGCACCATGCTGTCCAGCTTATTCATACTGAACTTCTTATCTTAGTAGTTATAAAACATGAGCCAAATATGGAACATTTTCACTTGGGTAATTGAACTGGCATTAGCCAGGAACTCTGTTCTTGGATTACCACAGAAAATTTAGACTAAAACATCCTGATAACAGAAGTTATTTTCAAAGCTAATTTAGTAATAGGTAGATAAGCTGAAGTCTTTAAACAAGATCCAAGACTCGTTAACTTCCATTCTTCTTGTCCTGTGCTTCAGCCCTAACTGATATGGTACCTACCTGCATTGAGAAGCTGGTGGAAAAGAATGTCTGCTTGACCTTCCTGAGGAAGACACTTAGTGCACTGGCTCTTCAAAAATAGTGCACCATCTTGTGCCTCATACCAGTAACTCACAATGGTAACTCTGAGCTCCTCTTCATCTCTATAGCTGAGCATGAAAGGAAGGCTCTCAGAATTTAGAGAAGTCTTCTTTTCAAAGTATAACAAATTATAGGGGCCTATAAGATGGCTAAACAGGTAAAGACACATGCAAGCCTAACAATCCACATTTGGTCCCTAAGTCCCATGTGGATGAAGGAGAGAACCAACACCTGTGACCTTGACACCGTGCTGTAGCATGGGCGTCCCTTCCTCCATCTCACCCCTCCAGTAAATAAATGCAGTCTTCTAGTGTAGTTGAGATATGTGCTTATGTAGGTACATGTGTGTGTGTGTGTGTGTGTGTGTGTGGTACATGTGTGTGTGTGTGTGTGTGTGTGTGTGTGCATGTGTGCGCGCGGGCACATGTACCCAAGTGGAAAGGAAGTATCTCAGTCTATCTACTCAATAACAAAATATGCCCATTTATATTCTTCCATGTTATTACAAAGCAGAAGGCAATTTCTTTGAGGGTTTCAGTTTTCTTGGCTACAGCCCAGAAATGAGGATTGCTTTTGCTCTGGGGTACCTGCTAACTTGAAGCAATAGGAGACTTATTGCTCAAAGTTGGCACTGCACTCAGCATTTGAATATATGGGTTCATGACAAATACCCAGAGCCTCAAAGGAGTTGTTATATTCTCTACTTTTAATTACTTTGAGGCTTTTTTTTCTCATTCCATTTCAATGTTTTAATATTTGTTTTTTATTTTTTTTCCAGGAGACTGCATTTACCATTCTGTGCTTTGTGTCAGGCACAGATTTTGGCCAGTGGTAAATGCTTGATAGTTACTAAATGGATGTTTTTAATATGCATAACACTGAAAAATTAGCTGTTTAGACATGTATCATTAGATTAATATTTAAGACTTTGGGGCAGGGAGATGCCTCAGTAGATGAAGTACCAGCCCAGAACTATAAGGAGCAAAATTAAATGCTCAGAACCTAAATAAAAGCTTGGAGGCATAGAAGCTGCCTGTAATTCCAGAGACAAAGGATTCCAGAAACAAGGTGATGCCCAATCAGGGAGCACTATATTCCTGCATCAGTGAAGTGGAGTGTGGATAATGAAGAAAGCCCACGTGAACTTCAGACCTCTACAAACCTGTAACTAGATGTGCATGTAAACACACACACATGAGAATATGAATACATAGATGTGCACATACCCACCACACACATATGCAAAAATAGTGAAAACTCTTGTTAGAAAAAGAATAAAAATCCTGGTATATTTGAGGCTTTTATAAATATTCCGTGTTTGCCCAGTATAACAAACTTACTATTAGCTGCTAGTCTTTATCTTTTATAAATGTATTTCAAATTTGGAATCCATTCATATTCAACTGGTCAGCAGATTAGAATCATCCTTTGACTTTAAGCTCAGACACATGAGTTGCTTCTGCAAATTTGTCATTAAAATAATAACACAGTTACAGACACACAATCTGTTAGTATTCCAGATTTCAAAATAGAGTCCATCTCTTAGCAAATTAACTTTTCCACAGCTAACTACAAATAGTGGAAAAATAATAAAATCTTAGAGAAATCTGAATGGATTGGAAAACAAATCCGCTCTCCTCGTCTTCAGCATCAGCATCAACATGAAATTCTTTTTTTTTTCTTTTTTATAAATTTATTTATTTTTATCTCAATCACAGGTTAGGTACTTTGAATCCCAGGCTTGGCCCCTTCCCTCAGTCCCTCCTACCCTCCCACTCCCTCCCTCATCTCCCTCCTCCCCGCCCCCTCCAAGTCCACCAAC
>CM053760.1:48867104-48883087 GCA_028658305.1 Pachyuromys duprasi
CGGGGAGGACATTGCAGCCAGCCCTGAGGAGACAAGATGATCTGGGGTCAGATGGAAGGGGAGGAGATCCTCCCCAGTTGGTGGACTTGGAGGGGGCGGGGAGGAGATGAGGGAGGGTTGGGGAGGGTGGGAGGGAGTGAGGGAGGGGTCTACGCATGGGATGCAAAAACCCTAACCTGTGATTGATATAAAAATAAATAAATTTATTTAAAAAAATAAATAAAACAAAAAAGAAAATACTAAAATAAAAATTATGAAATATTTTTAAAAAATCAAACAAACAAAAAAGAAATTGGAGAGATCCCATATTAGCAACTTAACAGGTCACCTGAAAGCTTTAGGAAAAAAAAATAAGCAAACACAGCCAAGAAGAGTAGATGGCAGGAAATAAGCAAACTTGGGGTTGAAATCAATAAAATAGAAACAAACAGAACAATATAAAGAATAACACCAAAAGTTGTTTCTATTTTAAGAAAATCAACAAGATAGACAAGTCCCTAGCCAAACTAACTAAAAGACAGAGAGACAGTACCCAAATTAACAAAATCAGAAATGAAAAGGGAACATAACACAAAAGAACACTACTCAGTAATTAAAAACGAAGAAATCATGAAATTTGCAGGCAAATGGTGGGACCTGGAAATGATCATCCTGAGTGAGGTATCCCAAAAGCAGAAAGAAACACTTGGTATATACTCACTTATATAGACCTATAGGATAGGATGGACTTGCTGAAATCTATACACCTAGGGAAGATAAGCAAGGAGGAGGACCCAGGGTGGGATGATCAATCCTTGCTTAGATGGACAAATGGGATGGACATTGAATGTAGGAGAAAACAAGCAACAGGACAGGAGCCTACCACAGAGGGCCTCTGAAAGTTTCTAACTAACAATGAATCAAAGCCGATATTAAGACTCACAACCAAGCCATCGCCAGAATGCAGGAAATCATATGAAAAAAGGGGGAATTAGTAAGACTTGGCAAGGACAAGAGCTCCACAAAGACCAAATAGATCAGGGCACAGGGGTCTTCTATGAGACTGTTTCTCTAACCAAGGACCATGTATGGATACAAACTATAACCCCTGCTCGGATGTGGCCCATGGTAGCTCAGTACCCAACTGGATACCCTAGTAAGGGAACAGGGACTATTTCTGTCATGAACTCAATGGCTGGCTTGTCGACGCCCCCCGCCCCGGAGGGGAGGAGCAGCCTAACTAGATCCCAGAAGAGGACATTGCAGCCAGCCCTGAAGAGACGTGATAAGCTAGGGTCAGATGGAAGCGGGGAAGTCTTCCCCTATCAGTGGACTTGGAGTGGGGCAGGGAGAAGATGAGGGAGGGATGGGGAGAGTTGGAGGGAATAAGGGAGGGGGCTATGGCTGGGATGCATAGTATATAACCTGTGATTAATATAAAAATAAATTACTTTTTAAAAGGTTTTAGCAAAAAAAGGGGGGGAGGGGAACATAACATACACTGAGGAAATACAAAGAATCATTAAGTCTTACTTCAAAAGTTTTATTCTACAAAATTGGAATATCTAAAGGAAATGGATGATTTTCTTGATAGATTTCACTTACCAAAGTTAAATCAAGGGCAGGTAAACAGTTTAAACAGCCCTATAACCCCTAAGTAAATATAAGCCATCAAAATATCCTAACCAAAATAAATAAATAAATAAATAAATAAATAAATAAATAAATAAATAAATGATTGAATAAATAAATAGATAGATGAATAAATAGATAGATAAATAAATAAATAAATAAATAAATAAATAAATAAAAAGCCTAGGGCCAGATGGTTTTAGTGACAAATTCTACCAGTTTTTCAAAGAAGTTAACATCAATACTCCTCCAACTATTCCACAAAATAAAAACAGAAAGAAGACTACCAAACTTATTCTATGAAGCCACAGTCACCCTGATACCTAAACCACAAAAAGACTCAAGAAAGAAAATATCAGACCAATTTCTCTTATGAACATTGATCCAAAATACTGAATATTTGCAAACCAAATTTAAGAACACATCAAACACATCATCTATCATGATCAAGTAGGCTTGATCTCAACCATGCAAGGGTGGGTCAACATACAAAATTCCATCAATGTAATCCACCATGTAAAAGAACTGAAAGAAAAAAAAATCACATGACCATCTCTTTAGAAGCAGAAAAAGCCTTTGACAAAAATCCAACATCTCTTCATGATAAAAATCTTGCAGAGATCAGGGATATCAGGCCCATAACTAAACATAATAAAGGCTATATACAGCAAGCCAATAGCCAACATCAAACTAATGGAGAGAAACTCAAAGCAATCACACTAAAATCAGGGACAAGAATGATTGTCCACTCTCTCCATATCTCTTCAATATAGTACTAGAAGTTCTAGCTAGCGCAATGAAACAACTAAAGGATATCAAAGGGATATAAATAAGAAAGGATGAAGTTAAGTATCACTTGCTGTTCACAGATGATATGATAATATACATAAGTGACCCTCAAAATTCCACCAGCTGATAAATTCCTTCAGCAAAGTAGCTGGATACAAGATTAATTAAAAAATTAAAGCAGTAGCCCTCCTGTATACAAATGACAAACAGGCTGAGAAAGAAATTAGGGAAGCCACATTGTTCACAATAGCCACAAAAAAATATAAAGTATCTAGGGGTAAATCTAACCAAAGAAGTCAAAGACCTGCATGACAAGAACTTTGAAGAAAGAATTTGAAGAAGATACCAGAAGATGGAATGATCTCCTATTCTCATGGGTGGGTAGGATTAACATAGTAAAAATGGGCACATTTCCCAAGGCAATCTACTGTTTCAATGCAGTCTCCACCACAATACCAACACAATTTTTCACAGACCTCAAAAGAACAATTCTAAACTTCATATGTAAAAAACAACCAGAATACCTAAAACAATCCTATTCAACAACAAAACTTCTGGAGGTATCTCTATACCTGACCTCACGCTATACTACAGAGCAATAGTAGTAAAAACTGCATGGTATTAGCATAGAAATATACTGGTTTATCAATAGAATACAATCGAAGACTCAGAAATAAACCCATTCACCTATGAACACATGATTTTTGACAAAGGAGCTAAAACCATACAATGGAAAAAAAGAAAGCCTCTTCAACAAATGGTGTTGGTCTAACTGGATGTCTACATGTAGAAAAATGCATATTTATCACCCTACCCAAAGTCAAATTCCAAGTGGATAAAAGACTTCAACATAAAACCAGACACACTAAATCTGGTAGAGGAGAAATCGAGTAAGAGCCTTAAACTCATTGGCACAGGAGACAACTTCCTGAAAAGAACACTAACAGCTCAGGTTCTAAGAGCAATGATTAATAAATGGGAGCTCTTAAAACTGAAAAGCTTCTGTAAAGCAAAGGACACTGTCAGTAGAATGAAGCGGCAGTATACAGACTGAGAATTTTCAACAGAGGAATCTCAAAGGGTGGAGAAGCACATAAAGAAATGCTCAGCATCCTTAGTTATCAGGAAAATGCAATTCAAAATGACTCTGAGATTCCATCTTCCACCTGTTGCAATGGCTAAGATCAAAACAGTCAAGTGACAACACATGCTGGTGAGGATGTGGAGAAAGGGAATACTCCTCCATTGCTTATGGGACTGCAAACTTGCAAAACCACATTTGAAATCCACATTTTGAAACCACATTTGGTGCTTTCTCAGAAAACCAAGAAAAGCCATACTGCAAGACCTAGCTATACCACTCCTCAGTATACACCCAAAAGATGATCTACCACACAACAAGGACATTTACTCAACCATGCTCATAGTAGCTTTATCTGTAATAGTTAGAATCTGTAAACAGCTTAGATGTCTTTCAACTGAAGAATGAATAAAGAAACTGGTACCTTTACACAATGGCATACTATTCAGCCATTAAAAACAAGGAAATCATGAAATTTGCAGCCAAATGGGTGGAACTAGAAAAGATCATCCTGAGTGAGGTAACCCAGCCCCATAAAGATACACATGATATATACTCACTTATAAGTGGATTTTAGTCATATAGTACAGGATAGACATACTACAATGCACAGATCCCAAGAAGATAAGCCAAATAGCAATCTTAGGTTTCATGTGGGCATACAAGTTTGAGGAGTGGCGGATAACTCTGACATGGACTATGTTGCCTACTTGTTGATCATTTCCTCCTGTTGGGACTTCCCTACCAGGTTACAGGGGAGGAAGAATAACTCAGTCTTCATGTGAATAAATGAGCTGGGCTGTCTGGGTAAAGGGTCTTCTTATTCTGAGAAACAGGGAGAGGGATGTGGGAGGAAAAGTGGGAATGGGAAGAGAGGAGATAGGGCCTCCTGTTTCTGCCTCCCACACCCAGCAACAGTCTTTAATACTAACCAACTTCCTTCCAGCAAACATATCAATTATGTTAGGACACAGATAGGAAATATTCATACGGTATATTATTATCAGGCCTGGACATGGTAGCAATGAGGCCCTAACTGAATGTGCCATTGGTGTGTAGTAGTATCCTAACAATTGAGATATTCTATCCTGTAAGGCAGCTCTAAAATGAGTCCCCTTAAGATTCTTAAAGTTCTGAAGGAGACTCACTAACACAAATTTCTGAAGAGAGCTTTTCATGCAGAAAGTAAACAACACAGAGGTTTTGAGAAGTCCCAGAAACTTCTCGGATGCACAAGACCCATCCCTCCCCAAGGCTGTATGAGCAATATGGACTGATGAAGAAGAGATAATCTGAAACTTGCTGAGCTGCCTACAAATCATGCAAAGAGGTCCAGATTTCAAGCTTTCATGAGCCATCACCCCATGCTGGGTGAACAATTGACTCTAAGCCATCTTTGTTCCTGTAAGTAATTCCTCACCCATGTTCCATTAAATAACCCTAATAAAATTACTGGTTCACCAAGTTCGACCTTTATGTTATTGTTGTTCTAGTCTGTCATCAGTACTCTATCTGGAGTGAGGAGATAACCATTTACATTCCCCCCCCCCCATATGGTGTCACATGACAGCCAAAAAGAAGGGCGGGGCAATTCCATATTCCTTAAGCATTCCACATCCCAGCCAGTGGTCCTTACCCTGTCAGTACCTCTTTTTAGACTTAGGTCTCTAGTTTGAATTTACTAATCTTTTTCTCTCCTGGGAAATTATGTTCTCACTCTAAAAATACTGACTCCTTTTCTGCCATTTGTTACTGTGTAGCTACTCAACATTTCACATTACTCGTGCCTTTTGGTGATAAGCTCATTGGAACAAGAGCTACTCCTTATTTTGGCAGAGTGTGTCCTACTTTTATGTACTGGTTTTAGAATTCTAGCAAAATTGGATTCCAGAAATAAGAAATCAAGATAGAAATAACCCCATTCCTCTCAGGAGAACGTGAACCTGGTAATGCATTTTGAAGGATATAAAATTAGATTGTTGCTAAGGAGAGCTAAGTTACATTCTCGATTTTACCTTTGACTTTATATGTGACCTGTGAAAAGTTCTCCCACCTTGGATGCTGAAGTGCACATTGGTTCAGCCCACTGACTATTCAGTGCAGAATTTTATTGCTTAAACAGATATGACAGCGAATGGATCCCTTCTTACTCATTAACATGAATATTCACCAGAATTTAGCTACAATTGGCACCCATGTAACTCCAACACCAGCAATTTGAATTTGACTTTTTATCTCACAGTCACCGGACCTGCACGTGACTCATATCTTAAACCACAAACAAGAAGAGAGAGAGCTAACTTGAAATAACATGGATGTGTTGAAACCTCATAGTCTACCCCAAGTGGCATAATTCCTCCATCAAGACCATAGCCCTAAGCCTCTTCAAACAGCCACCAACTGGGGACCTCGTATCACATGTCCCAGACATCTCATTCAAACTATTCTTCTTGTTTTTGTCATCGTGTTTTTGTTTTTAACCTTTCCACCCACTGTTTAAAGGTCTTCCTTTTCTTTTCCCTTTGATATATAGTGTGGATGTGGATGTGTGGATGTGGGCGGCTGGAGGAGAAGGTTGAGTTGCTTCCCCTATTCCTTTCTGTCTCAATCCTTTACGACACAGGCTCTTGGTGAAATGGAAACTCACACACAGCTGGCTGGGCAGGAAGATCCTGGATACACTTGCCTCCAGCCCTTGGTGTTGGGAATAGAGGTGTGTTTAAATATGCCAAATGTTTTATATGGGTTCTGCACATTTAAAGTATTTTCCAAATGAATGCATAGTACTCATAATCACTGAGCTGTCTTCTCAGATTCCCCCAACTGTTTGAAAATTTGGGATGTTTTATGGCACTTGGGTTGTTGTTAGTTGTGTTTATATTTGAACTTTCTTTTTTTATATTACATGGTTATGCACATAAAACACAAAACATATTCCATCAGTACAGCTGTACAGAAGATTCTCAATTTTTTAAAATAATGGATCCAAGGAAACACTGAGCTTGGCTCTTTGTTGTGTCTTCTGAATAGTTCTCACTGGAATCTCAGAGGCAATGAAAGTATTTTACAGTGACTGCTTTAGGAGTATAAATAACATCAGGATAGATCTTTGAGTTGGGTTTATAAGGCACAAATATTTCTAAGTTTAACATGTTGGATTCTTGCCTGGCCCATCGTAATGTTACCGCTTCAATCACAGATCACTAAGAAAGGACTCCAAAAAAAAAAAAAAAAAACCACCTTCAACTGAAATCCCCTTGCAGCCTCAACAGTGAAGAGCCAGTGGCTTGGCAAATTTTATGATGGCAGCTCATGGTGGAGCCGAGGGGGCATAGCTGAACTCTTCCTCAACCAGAAACCCTGTTCAGAAATCATAGTCACATTAACATTTCAGTATCTGAGATTACATACTCGTCTCCAATTTGCAAAGTGAACTGAGAGAACCACTGTTTTTCATTCTGAAGATATTCTTAACTGTGCTGTAGAGATTGGATGAAATCACCTAAGAGTCTTCATTAAATTTTTGCCAAATCTGCCACAGGTCATTCAATGCCAAGGATTCATGGCCTCAGAAGCACTGCCAAACAGTGGCTTCTGAATCTCTTTTTGTCACTTCTTATTTGAGTACCTAATGCTATGAACACACATTAAAGAGCTGCCAGAAGTCATCAACCCATTCCATACAGGCATACTAGACTCTTTTTGTCCCCCAAACAACCTACATGCTCCCCAGTGACAGCCATTTCTTTACCATTTAATGGAATTGAGAGGAATCGAGTGGTAGCTACTTCCAGTAGTATGGATTTTGTGAAAACAGCTTAACTGTCAAAGCAAATAGTACACAATGTGCTCTGGATAAGGAACAGTAAGAAATCTACTTTGGATAATCATCATTAAATAGCATTAATTATGAAGGTTTTAAAGATGTTCACATCACACTGGACCAAATTTAAAACAGCTTCTCCCCTCTTGCTAATGAAGCCCGGCTGTGATAGTAAAGAGCTTGGGGTCTGTAGTTACATTATAATCTTTGGCAAAGGCAATTTTTAGTGTTCTAGACAAAAGTATGCTGTGCTGAAGATCTGTCCTCTTCTTTTTCAGCTTGTCTTGATATTAACAAGAACATGTTCATCTGCCAAGTCCTTCATTACAGTACTGAGGGCAAGGGCCATGCCTATAGAAGTACTTTATGAGAACCTCCAGTACTTTAGCAAAATACCTCAGAGGAGTAACTGAAAAAGAGATATGATATCCACCCCCCCCCCAAAAAAATAGGTGATATTGCTATTGTCTCTGGTTGCCAACTAGAACTTGAAGGTAAGACCTTATTGCTAATGCATCACACACTTTGGGAAATCAAACTGGTACAGAGAGAGGGAGACATAGATATAAGTATATAAAGATAGCTATATGTCTCTCTGTAGAGAGAAACAGATTTAATGTCTAATGTCTGCAGAGAGAGAGAGAAAGGGAGAATCAGTTTTTTCAAGAGATGAATTGATGAGCTGTCAGCTCGAAATACATACACATAAGAGAAACACTAAACTGATTCAGCAATATATTTGTGTGTGTGTGTGTGTGTAGTATGTTTGTATATGGTGTATAACAAGAATAAAAATGAAGAGGTCATAGGTCATAAATTTGAGATGATATGGGGACTATGAGAGGCGTTAAGAGGCAAAGTACTGACACAAATACAGTCAGTGCTCGTGTATAAAATTATCCTATCAGTGGACTTGGGGAGGGGCATGGGGGGAGAGGAGGGAGAGAGGGTGGGATTGAGAGGGGATGAGGGAGAGTGCTACAATGGGGATACCAAGTGAATAAACTGTAATTTATAAAAAAATTTAAAAATTAAATAAAGAGAAAGAATTTTTTTAAAGCAGTCACATGTTTTGACTGCTGTCTCAGATAGCTTACAGTCACTAAGTCCTGCATTTGGTAAACTGGAGATAATCTCGCACACATCAAAGTTGTATATATAGAGACCTTGATGGCAAAGCTAGAACTTGAGCAACTTGCACCACACAGCAAACAATAGCCCCTCTTCTGGCTGTAGTAGAGGCTTGAACTCCTGACACAGCGGCATGTGAGTTCTTCAGTCTGTCCCTCCGCATGGCATTTACGCTAACACAGCTCCCAGCTCATTGTCACTCTGCTGTTTCCACCATGATTTCTGGACCATTACTGGTCAAATTGCTCCCTCTGTTGTGGAAAGTGCTGCAGTAAACTTGGGAGTAGAGAGCGCATCAACATTCTTGGTTCATTTCCCTCCCCTATACACTAATTAGTGGGTAAAGAAGATGTGTTACATAAACACTATGGAATACTATTCACCCATAAAAGATACATTGCTCACATAAATTTAACTAGAAATCATTATATTAAATAAAATAAGGATTACACAGAAAGACATGATCTCACTCATAAAGTGTTACTATAAATTGTTGATATCATAGAAGTTGGAAGATAGTATTAGCAGAAGTTGGAGACAGTGATGAGGAAAAAGACATGAGATGAGGATCTCTGTGTACTCATGGAAATGTGGACCCTCACTTCACAATAAGAGATTTGAACTTGAGAATAGTGAAAGCCAAGCAGTTTGTTATATGATATTGCAAAGCCCAGTGTAAGTATAGAATGGCTGGTCTACTAGAGTCAGAGCATTTCCTGATTCTAAAAGAGGTCTCTTTTTCTCTGTCCTCATTGTCTGAAAACTCAAGAGGGTAGAACCTTACACATCACCTGGCTCCAATTATATAAAGAACTCAATAAACTGAACGCCAAGAAACCAAATAACCCAATTAAAAAATGGGATGTATTGCTAAGTTGAAGGACACACATGGTATGTATTCACTCCTAAGTGTATATTAGCCATATAGTATAGAATGACCATACTACAATCCACAGACCCAAAGAAACTAAGTAATAAGGAGGGTTCAAGAGAGGGTGATTTAATCTCACTAAGAAAGGGAAATAAAATAGACATAGGAAGTGGAGGGAGAGAGGGAAGTGGGTGAGAGAATAGGAAAAGAGGGGAACAGGGAGGAGTGTGTATTAGTCATAGGGAGAGTAGGGATGGAGGCTGAGGGGGCTGAAAGAGAGAAGGGAAATTGGTGTTGGGGCATCTCTGGAACAAGCTGGACACCTGGAATAGGGGAGGCTCCTGGGAAGATATGGGGGTGACCCTAGCTGAGACTCCTAGGAGTGGGGTGTACTGAGACTGAAGTGGCCACATTCTGTAGCCAGGCATGACTTCCAGTGGAGGGATGGGGATATCAACCTACCCACAAACCCTTCACCCAAAATTTGTCCTGTCTACAAGATGTTCAGGGATAAAGGATGGAACAGAGTTTGAGGGAGTGGCCAACCAATGACTGGCCCAACTTGAGACCCACCCCATGAGAGAGAGCCAACCCCTGACACAATTTATAATCTGATTTCCATGCAGACTAGATGTAGACACTAGCATAACTGTCACCTGAGAGGCTACATCCAGCAGATAATGGAAACAGATGCAGAGATTCACAGCCAAACATGAGGCAGAACTCAAGGAGTCTTGTGGAAGACTTGGGGAAAGCGTAGAGGAAGCTGAAGAGGTCAAGGACACCACAAGAAGACCTACATAGCTAATTAACCTGGACCCATGGGAGCTCATAGAGACTGAACCACCAAACAAAGAACATGCATGGACTGGTCCTAGGCACCCTACACATGTGAAACTGATGGGCTGCTTAGTCCTAACAATTGGAGCAGGGGATGTATGACTTGGACTCTGTTGCCTCCCTCTGGATATCATTTCCCTAGCAGGTCTTCCTTGTTTTGTCTCAATGAAAGCAGAAGTATTCAGTCCTGATGTGACTTGATGTGCGAGGGAGGGTTGGTGGAGGAGGTTATGGGGGAAGTGGATGGGAGGGTGGGACTTAAAGAAAAGGAAGCAGTAGGGTAGCAATTAAGATGTAACATGAATGAATAAAATAATGAAGAAAAAAAGAAAGACCAAGTGTGGGTTCACTTCTACATGGTATATACTATTTATCTTAAAGCTTATCAGGTGGGTAATCTTGTGTGCCATGTACACTGTATGAAAATGGTACGTGGTGAGCCATAGATATATACAAATTTAGTGCTTTTATCAGTTAACATAAACATCGCTTGGCCCGGTAATACTGGTCTGTAATCCCAGCTGCTGGGAGGCTGAATCAGGGAGATGATAAATTCAAGATATGTGTCAGCTCTCCAGTGATTCAAGGCCAGCCTGTAGATTTTAGTGAGCCTCTCTCCAAATGCAAAAGGTAACAGGGGCTTGTGCTCAGAGCTAAGCATCTCAACCCTTCTCTAGCACGTACAGAGTCCTATCCTCAATTCTCAGTACCTCAAATAACTGTAGTCTAATCTGATTATTTTTTTTAATCAAAAGAGGAAAAAAAGTGTTTTTTGTGAACTGTTGTGTTTTGAAATATTCTCTCACTTTGCTGTCTAGAGCCACTTCAAAAGTTGCTATTTTCCTCACACCCATGCCCACTGGGACCGAGAAGGAGGGCTGGAGTCTGTCCTGAATTCTAGTGTGACTTGGATATGCCTTCTCTTTTCAATAATACCTCTCTTCTGGGAAGATCCTATCTGCTATGGCACTGACCTGGTAAGGCAACCAAGAACCCTGACCTGTAAGGCAACCAAGAATCCTTTCACCTGATGGGAAAATATGTAAACAAGCTGGACAGTCAGTCATTTACTGCAAATGTAAACTATTATAGACAACATCTACTGCGGAACTCATGTCAGTTATCTTGTCCATTTCTAATCAAATGATTGTCTACAGAAATGAAGAAGAAATGTCCTCCCTGGCTGCCCCCAAAACTTAATGCTTTTTGAGGAACAATGCTCCTCCTTTATTTCTCTATAGCTGACCAAGACTTTTCCAGGCTTCCTGTGCCCATTCCCCTTGGAGAAAGCAAAGTGAATGGAGTTGTGGGAATAAATTTGGACTAGTGGTTTAAAATTTAAAATGGCCTAATACATTTGAATATAGATATATCAGTTTCCTCAGCCTGTTTGCATTATGGCTTAAAATTCTACTCCGCTGTTCACCCACCCTCTAAGAAATTGGTTAATCACTGAGCTCCACTATTCAGGGTTTCAGAGGAAACAAAACTCCAGACTGGTTCTTAAATATGCAAGTCAGATGGCTGCTAATATGCATTTGAGTCATCCTGTCTCTGATGGCTTTGCTGACATTTCTGCTGTCAGCAACTGGTAGATTTATGGTGTGGCCAATTCTGCCATAACACTTGTTTTGAAAATGTAGTTGATATATTAAGGAACAGCTTGGGCATAAATCCTGCTTCCTTTAGTTTATGTTCAATATCCTGGGCCAGAAACTCTGGAAAATACTGGTGACAGCATTCTGCAGACTCCAGCCCTGGAGGAACATGTGCAAAGCATATAGGCACACATCCCAAGAGCGCTCCAGCTGCCGCAATCTTCTCCGCATTTAACCCCATCTTTCACCTTTGCACTCTACCAATATTCCAGCCATTCCTGTAACGACTGTATGGAAACCTCCCCAACACTCACTTCCACAAACTTTCAATGCTATCATGCCCCCTAAAGCTCACTTTTCACATGATCTGATCTTCCCACAACTCACTTCTATAGTTTACTTCATTGCTAACCACCCATCTAAGCCAATTGTTACAGGCAGGTTCATCTGCTGTGGCCCTCTCAAAGCTCACTTCTAAAAGTGGTTCAGATGCTGTGACCCATGTAAGCTCGCTTTCACAGAAGGTAGGTCCTAGTCCTTGTTTAAAAATTTTTTTCAATATATGTGATACTTCACATTTAGTATTAACAGGTTCTTTTGACTGTATGTGCCACGGATGAAATATATCTTATGCCCAAACATCATTTTCCTAATTTTTTAACTTTCTTTTTAAAAATTATTTATTAATTACACTTTATTTACTTTGTAGCCCCCCTGCAGCGCCCTCCTTCCTCCCCTCCCACACCCTCCTTTTCTCCCTCTTCTCCACTCATGGTCCTCCCAAAGTCCACGAATAAGGGAGGTCTTCTTTTCCTTCCTTCTGATCTTAGTCTATCAGGTCTCATCAGGATTCCTCTGTGGTCTGGTAAGGCTGCTCCCCCATCAAGGGGAGGAGATCAAAGAGCAGGCCAACCAGTTCATGTCAGAGACAGTCCCTGTTCCCATTACTATGGAGCCCACTTGGACACTGAACTGTCATGGGCTACATCTGTGCAGGAGGTCTAGGTTATCTCCATGCATGCTACTTGGTTGGAGTATCAGTCTCAAGAAAGACCCCTGTGCCCAGATTGTTTGGTTCTGTTGCTCTCCTTATAGAGCTTCTGTCTTCTCCAGATATTACTATTTCCCACTTCTTTCATAAGATTCTTTGCATTCTGTCCAAAGGTTGGCCATAAGTCTCAGCGTCTGCTTTGATAGTCTGCAGGGCAGAGCCTTTCAGAGGCCCCCTGTGGCAGGTTCCTACCTTGTTCCCTGTTTTCTCCTTCTTCTGATGTCCATTCTCTTTGCCTTTCTGTATAGGGATTGAGCATTTTAGCCAGAGTCCTCCCTCTTGATTAGTTTCTTTATGTGTACAGATTTTAGTAGGTTTATCCTGTATTATATGTCTATATGGGTGTGTATCTTTCTGTTTCTGGGATATCTCCCTCAGGTCATAATCCAATTAAAAAATGGGGAACAGAGAAAAACAGAGAATTCTCAATAGAGGAATATTGAAAGGCAGAGAAACACTTAAAGAAATGCTCAACATCATTAGCCATCAGGGAAATACAAATCAAAACAACCCTGAGATTTCACCTTACACCCATCAGAATGGCCAAGATCAAAAACTCAAGTGACAACACATGCTGGAGAGGTTGTGGAGAAAGGGGAACCCTCCTCCACTGCTGGTGGGAAGGCAAACTTCTACAACCACTCTGGAAATCAATCTGGAGCTTTCTCAGGAATAGCGCTTCCTCAAGATCCAGCTATACTACTCCTAGGCATATATCCAAAAGAGGCTCAAGCACACAATAAGGACATTAGCTCAACCATGTTTGTAACAGCTTTATTTGTAATAGCCAGAAGCTGGAGACAACCCAGATGCCCCTCAACTGAGGAGTGGATACAGAAATTGTGGTACATTTACACAAAGGAATGTTACTCAGCAATAAAAACAAGGAAATCATGAAATTTGCAGGTAAATGGTGGGAACTGGAAAAGATCACTTTCCTAATTTTTATTGAGCTACTTTGTATAGCACGGTGATTGGGGCAACTTAATGTCTTGCTGCTTCAGAGACATTTAGCCTAAGCAATGGTCTAAACTCTTTCTGATTTGCTTTTTTTTTTTTTTTAGCAGCTTTTACTGAGACCTTTTGATCATTACCTAAATCTTGAAGTAGACATTTTGTCTGAAGGTGCCTTATATTCTTCCACATCTTTCAACATCACTGATCAAAATTGCATGCACTAAATGTGTGTTGTCTAACACTCTGGGGCCAAGAAGGACCAAGGTCATTAGCCTATCTCTTTTATGTCACATTCTAACCATGTGCCTAGTATAGCCATGTCACAATATCAGGCCCCAAATCTTCCATGGGGACAAGATAAAGCTCCTTATAGCTTGGGCTTTCCTTCTCTGCTCAAATCTTTGTCCAGGGGAAAGATAAGAGCATTGGCCTTGACTTGCATGTGTCCTTTTCCTCACCATAACCCACTCAATATACTAGGAATTGCGCATGTCTTCACTAGCTCTGTTCATTGGAACCTGCTAAAAGAAAGTGAAGCAGATATCTCTAAATTGCATTGTGGCCTTCTTTGTCTGCTCTCTCCCTTTTCTGTCTGTTCCTCAGACTCTCCTCTACAATTTTGCTTCTTGAGGTTTGGGATAGAAATCTGTCCCATACTCCCTCATTGAACAGAATTCTTTGTTTGCTTTTGTTTTGGGACAGGGTCTTATCTGAAGTGTAACTAAGGATGACTTTAAATTTCTGATCCTAATATACCTCCTAAGTGCTGGGATTATAAGAATGTACTATCACAATAAGGTTATGCAGTGCTGAGATGGAACCTGGCCTCATGTATGCCAGCCTGAAATATCTATCACTTTAGCTTTGGAAATAGGCTGATCATCACATCTTACCTAAAAATTTCCTTGTAGAACTAAAGTCCAAATATCTACACTGGCAATGGACATATCTATTTGCCATGGGAAGCCCATCTTAAACTAAGCATCTTGAAAGCTAGAATCTGCTTTTGCTGGGCTATTTATTCTAACAGTTCCTTCTCAAAATTAGGTAAAATTCTTTTCTAGAAAAGATGCTTTGGATTATGTAGGCTCCAATCACTGGTTATTCACAGAAAGTTTGGCTTGGGCATGTTTTGCAGACAGAAGCTTCTGTGTAAAGACTTTCCAAATGCAAGGAAGGGATGGGTGGCCAGAAAGAAGCAAATTATAATTATTGTTGGTTCAAACAAAGAAAGAATTTTTTTCTAATATATTGGTGATAAAATTGGAATTCTATTTTATTAAATTCTTTATTAATTACGCTTTATTCACCTTAAGTACCCTGTAGTTCCCTCCCTCCTCCTGTCCCAATCCCTTCCTTCCTCTCCCCTGTGCACCCATGTCCCTCCCCAAGACCACCAATAGGGGAGGTCCTCCTTTCCCTCCCTCTGGTCCCAGTTCATCAGGTCTCATCAGGAGTGGCTGCATTGTCTTCCTCTGTGGCCCTGTAATGCTGCTCCCCCCTCAGGGGGAGGTGATCAAAAAGCAGGCCTATCAGTTCGTGTCAGAGTCAGTCCCTGTTCCCATTACTATGGAACCCACTTGGACATTGAACTGCCATGGGCCACACCTGTGCAGGGGTCCTAGGCTACCTCCATGCATGGTACCTGGTTGGACCATCAGGCTCAGGAAAGACCCCTGTGCTCAGACCACTTGGTTCTGTTGCTCTCCTTGTGGAGTTCCTGTCCTCTCCAGATCCCACTACTTCCCACTCCCCTCATAAGATTGCCTGCACTCTGCCTAACAGTTGGCCATAAGTCTCAGCATCTGCTTTGATAGTCTGCAGGGTAGAGCCCTTCCGAGGCCCTCCATGGCAGGCTCCTGACCGGTTCCCTGCCCTCTCCTTCTTCCAATGTCCATCCCCTTTGCCCTTCTGGATAGGGATTGGACATTTTATCAAGAGTCCTCCTTCTTGATTAGTTTCTTTAGGTGTAGAGATTTTAGTAGGTTCATCCTATATTATATGTCTATACGAGTGAGTATATACCATGTGTGTCTTTCTGCTTCTGGGATAGCTTACTCAGGATGATCCTTTCCAGTTCCCACCATTTACCTGCAAATTTCATGATTTCCTTGTTTTTTATTGCTGAATAACATTCCATTGTGTAGATGTGCCACAGTTTCTGTACCCATTCCTCAGTTGAGGGGCATCTGGGTTGTCTCCAGCTTCTGGCTATTACAAATAAAGCTGTT
>CM053760.1:48883187-48918168 GCA_028658305.1 Pachyuromys duprasi
GATTGTCTGAGGAAGCTCCAGATTGATTTCCAGAGTGGTTGTACAAGTTTACATTCCCACCAGCAGTAGAGGAAGGTTCCCCTTTCTCCACAACCTCTCCAGCATGTGTTGTCACTTGAGTTTTTGATCTTGGCCATTCTGATGGGTGTAAGGTGAAATCTCAGGGTTGTGTTGGAATTCTTATACATCTTTTAGAAAACAATATGGGATTTTGCCCCCAAATTCCCCTCTCTAAATATTCCTCTCTCTATATTATATAATATATATAATTTATACATGTAATAATATATAATATATAATAGAAAACGATGACTATACTACAGCATACTCACGTTATAAATTACCCTATACCAGTTTAAAAAGCAGTGTATTTTATTAAGTAAAATTGAAGACATTTCCACAATGAACAAAAGAAACTAGGAAAGGATATGTATGATATTCTCAATGTATACCTTTGGGTGTGTTCATAAATGCTTTTATGGGAATCATTATGAAAAATGACCTCCCTGATGAAGACAAAATTTAAGAAGTAATTTTACTTCTTTCTTTTTTTCTGGTACATAATTGTAAACATTTATGAAGCTTTGATCAAGAGTTATTTTACTTATGAAAAAGAAGAGTCTCTCCCTGATTTATTTCTTTCCCATGCATCACCATCATTCCTTCTGCTTTCCTCCATCTCTGTTACTCTCATCCATCCATGGCAGCCATGCTTTACCAGTACTAGAGGGATGTCTGGGTGTCTTTCCATCTGTGTTTCCACTCAGTAGTAAGAGTAACCATAACAATATCAATCTCACTTTCAGATCTTCCTCGTCAGCTTTCTAATGTACTTAGGACAATACCTGAGCCACTTATTTAGGTCTAGGTTCATTCCTTGAGTAACACTGCCCTCTCCATCGGCCATTTTTTAAGCTACATTGCAAATGCCGAGCTCTGTTAATGACTGTCTTGAAATGTGCTGCTTATCATTCTTACCTGGTTTATTTTGTAAGAGCTATCTGTATCAATGTGCTCTAAGTGAAGCCATTTGTTAACAACTTTTGGGGGTTTGCTTCCTGCTAGAGTCTTATTTTTTTTCACTGTGACTGTTGGTTTTGTTTGTTTGAATTTGAAACAGGTTCTCATGTATCCCATGATGGTCTTGAATGAGAAAACTGGTTAAACTTCTGGTCTTCATGCTTCCAAGTCTAAGTGCTGGGAATAGTGGTGCATACATTGACACACAATATAGTCTTCTTTACCTGCTATGTCTCTTGCATGAGGCATGTCAATATATTTGTGAATATTGCCTTACTTGTTTATTTAGGGATTGGTCATTCTGTCACTAGATTAGAAGCCTTAAAATTTGGGGACTGTATCTCCCTTATTCATTTGCTCAATAACTGAAATAATGTTTGCCAATAGTAGGTGAACTTCAAATACAAATTTATTAGAAAAAGTGAAATAACTCGGTGACTAAAAGAGGAAATATTTTCTTCCTGCCCGAGCATGAATGGATTGAGATTTCTGAAACCCCATACAGATACAAATACTCTGCAATATGTTTTTCTTCTATCTGTGAAGAAGTGATTCTAACAGATTTAATTGCAAAATACATACACTCTGATGAGTCTTGCACAAAGTTGGAATTGTCCTATGCTTGGAAAACAATGGCATGCAACTCAATTTGAAGTGTGCAAGGCAGCAGTCTGGGAGCTAACTAAGCTTTCACACACATCACTGCACTTAGAAGTCAGGGAAGGAACATTACTTAGTTTCCTTAAAGACTAGTTTTCATACATACAGTTGCATTTTCATTTTCCAAACAACAGTAATTAAAGAAAAGATCAAGAATCGAGATTAAACTGGAGCTGAAATGTCAGATATTTGTCAACAGCTGAAAGAAATCAATAAGATAGTCCCATACAAAGGTTGTGGCCAAACACGGTTTTCACCACATTGGGAGAACTGCTAACAAAACAGGAAGGTGCTGCCTGTCTTTCTGGAGTAGTGAAGGATGCTTAATGAGTTTGCTCAGTAAATGTTTGCTGAAGCAAGAACATGGCTAAGAACGTAAAACGGAAGAAATGTAAAACAAAACAAAAGAACAAAAACAACAACAAATCCAAACCATCAGCTTCTAGCTGCCTTTCTCACCCTGTGAACAACGTTGATGTTGCACAGTCATGCTACTACCACATGCTTCTTAACATGGCCCTAAAAACAAATGTATCCTCTAACCCACACTTCAAGTGGTCCAACCCTTATAATATTAATTCTACAGTAAATAATACAACAATCTCAAGCCATGCTCAAGATATCAGGCAAAACATTTCTTTAGCCAAATATTTTAATTCATGGAGTACTTAAGTTGGAAAAAAATGTTTTGAAATCAAATATATTTTAAACTGCTAAATTTTTCTTTCTATGTAACAGTTTGTGTGGATCTTATTTATACAACTGAAAAAAATAATACTTTGTTACATGTTGGTATGACAAAACTAAAAATCTTACATAAAACTCCATGCATAAAATAAAGCACGTATTAATACTATATAAGTGTGTACAAGAATACCTGTGTTTTTGAATAGAATCATCTAATTTTCAATAAAATCTTATTTACATAAAAAAGAAATGTGGCTAAATGCTGTGGGCACATGTTTAGTTCCTGAGAGTTTATTTGGTTAAACATAGTCTAGCATAACTGGAAGATGTTTCTAGTGTGTTTGTTTTGCAAGCCAAATATCATGTTAAGTTAATTATAAGGGATTTCATCATAAGGTTAAAAATTAGTTTAGTGAATGCACTGGATTACTGAAGAAACAGAATTAGAAATAAGGTAAACATAATTGAAGGAAATGTGGCTGGAGACGTCTTCCTTCCCTCAAGAACCACTGGAGACTCTGTAGTCCACCACCAAGTATAAGTCACCTGGCCACTATTTTCCCTTACCTTCTGCAACTCAGCTAAATACATGAAGACTCAACACTGGACATGGTGATGTATGCCTGGGAAGAAAGAGGCGGGGGGGGGGGGCGGTGTTACAGTTTTGAGGCTGGTTTGGTCTACAGAGTGAGTTTCAGGAAAACCAGGACTATGTAGGAATATTCTCTCTCCAGAAATAAAAAAGAAAGAATTGAGGAAGGAAGGAAGGAAGGAAGGAAGGAAGGAAGGAAGGAAGGAAGGAAGGAAGGAAGAAAGGAAGGAAGGAAGAACGAAAGACTAAAAAAAGTATTATTGTCTCATCATGAATCACTTGATTTTCCTTTGAAGGTATCAGGTACCTTGAACTCTCTTTTTCTATCAGTATTATCCACAGAGGAGAATAGATGCTTTCTTAAACCAGAGCTCAAGATGTATAAAATAAACATGCTAAAATGACAAAATTAAAATGTAACTAAATTTCTAAGAGACATACACTTGCTTTCAAATAAAATGAGAAAAAGTGAATATAAAATTATTCAAGGAACAGAACGAAACTTCAGTTTCAGGGTGAGAGCTTGGAGGTGCTTCTAATAAAGAGAGCATTTCATACACAGCCAGCTGAGCCACACCGATTTCTCAGTGGCACCTGCAAACACATCACAGGTGGCTGACCATGGAGGTAAACTCTGAGCCCTGAAGTTTATGCTTTTTTTAATTGAATTTTAAGTTCTTCTGCTAAAACAATTGCACAGTGACAACATCTTGGCATTTTTTTCCAAACTGCAGAGTAAAAGTACATGCCACTGAGACTTTGTTTCCCCACTCATTACAGCATGATAGGCCCATGAGAACTACCAGGCATCCTGAGAGGGGAAGCCAGGGAAGGAACAGCTGAGGACAAAAGAGACTTCAGGTGGCTCTGAGTGGGGTGAGAGACAGACTTTCTGGGAGACAGCTTCAGTGAGACAGATTATTTAATTGGGGAACAAGATTGTTGTGGTTGGACACACCTTGACCCTACTCTTATTTTAATTTTAATTTTATTAATTAAAGTTTATTCACTTTGTATCCCAGCTATAGACCCCTCTCCATCCCCTCCCAATTCCACCCTCCCTCCCTCTTCTTCTCCTATGCCCCTCCCCCGGTCCAATGATAGGGGAGGTCCTCCTCCCCTTCCATCTGAGCCTAGTCTATCAGGTCTCATCAGGCCTGACTTCTTTGTCTTCCTCTGTGGACTGGTAAGGCTGCTCCCCTTTCAGGTGAAGATGATTAAAGAGCCAGCCCATGAGTACATGTCAGAGAAGGTCCCTGTTCCTATTACTGGGGAACCATCTTTGACATTCTTACTCCAGGATGGCTCTCCTTGGTCCTGCAGCTCCCCAGTACCACAAGTATAACTTCCTGTGTATGACCTCCTTGGCTTCTATATCACAGCTGACCCACTTTTAGTATTATTGTGGTAAAGCTCTGTTTAATTGAGAAAATGGTTTGGATGGAGAACATCCATCATGGGCTCATATATTTAGACAATTGTCCATAGGTTATAGAATCTTTGGTGTGTGAGGCCTTTCCTGGTGGAGGTAGGGCACTGCAGATGAATGTCGGGGTGTTCTAGCCCACCCCGCTTGGATAGAGTTCTCTGTTCTTGTTTTCCTCTGCAATGTAACAAGCTGTATTCTCACCACCTCAAGTATGGACAGGCCTGTTCTGACTGCTGTGCCTTCTTTCTTGTGCTACTTTTCTGTTGATGCGATCAACAATGTGCCCAAAAGCACCTTGGAGAAGAAAGAGTTTACTCTCTTCACTCATTTAGGGGGAAGCAAAGGAAGGAAATTGAAACAGAACCCAGAGAAGGACACTTCATACTGGCTTGGTCTCAGGCTCATGTTTGTCTACCTTTCTTAAAAAGTCTAGGCCCACTTGCTTAAAAGTTGGGCACCTACAAGGAATTGTATCCTCTCCTCCGTCAATTAGCAATGAAAACAAGGTTCAATAGACATACACAGAGGTTAATCCAATGGAGCCAGCTCTTTAGTAGCTATTCCCAGACATACCAAGTAAAACACGAAGTTAATGAGGGCACATGTTACAGTATGCCGACAGAGTGGTTTTCTGGAACTGTGAGACAAAATCCACCTCTTAGCTCTGAAGCTGCTTCTGGTGTCTTGTCACAGTCAGTGGGAAAGTGACTAATATGCTAGTTGACACATGGCTTAATGCTGTAAATGGCACATTTAACTTGGCACGTTATGTCTCAGTTTTGTATAGATCTTTGACTTGCATGGGTGCTGCTGACCTTTCTTAGGCTTCTTCACAGAGGACAAAGAATCTGATAATCATTCATCTTTAAATAGAAACCAAGATGCAGAAAGATGAAGTCTCAGTGGAACAAGAAACGATAACTTTTATAATTACTACCCTCAAAGAATACCATGTGCCAGATTATTTTAGGATATACAGAAAGTTCTCTCTTTAATTTCACTTTCTAGCATCAAAAGCACGTGGTCAGTTAGACTTGATTAGTCACTGAATACATTTGTCTCATTGACCAATTTAGAAAAAGTGACTATTTTATAATATGTTCCTGGGGTAGGAATTTTATAAGCTGGAAATTTTTCATCCATTCTATTCTGTTTAAAAGCATATCAAATCATTCTGTTATAGTATTGTGTAATATATAAATTTGATTACAAAACACAAAGTATATTGAAAACAAAAATGAAGTCTCAAGGATAGTACCAGAATCCTGACTCTTCATATAGAATTTATGACCTTATAATAATAGCATTAAAAATGGCATTATTTCTGTGTATACAATGGAATCAGAGTATTTAAAAGAATGGGTAGAACTCTGGTATTGGAGTGGATGAAGGGATGAGGGCTACACTGAGGTATTCCTTTTTCTCCTTCCTGAGGAGCACACAAGACCCAGAAACACTGGGGAAAGTAAAGACTTGGTTTCCAGAATAAAAACCATTGCCAATACTGTGTTATCCTTCAAGGAACTCACTGAACTCCTTTGCTCTGTGTGTTCCACATCATTTAATTTTTGTTCTGTGCAACTTTTATCCCAGAAGTCAGCTCCAGTTAAGGAAGCAGTTTAGGTGACTCTGTTAAGAAACCAGGCTGGGGACAAAGTGACAAGATGCTTCTTTGTCTTTGCTTTTCTGATGATGACACTGATTTATGGTGGTGCCTACAGCCAGGCCTGAAATTCACAGGCCACCATTCCAGTGTTATGAAAAGGCACCAGGGTATCTTTTTACAGTGCTTCTATGTTAACCTGATAATATCCTTCAGGGTATAAAGCACTTCCCTTCCAACTATAGTCACAATAGTATCTGAAAGGACATTTGTGGTCCTGACCAACCTGTGTTTACTTTTGTTCTAATTCCTTAATGTTTTTTTTCTTCTGTTGGAAGAGCTCCTGGTGCAATCAACGACTGCTTTTGTGTCTACTTCATTTGAATAAACCATTTCATCATACTCCTCCCTTTCCTACTCACACAATGGAGTTCAAGTTCACCATGCACATGGAACTACAGATACAGTGTTATGTAATCACACCTTTGTAGCAGAGGGAAATTGGCTCCCAAATCTCCTATAGATACTCAGGTCAGAGACTGTCCTATTACAAAGTGGCCTAATACTTGCATGTAATTTACTGATAGTTTAAATTATTTTAGATTGTTTATGATGCCTAATATAGTATAAATGCAGTAAAATAATAATTGTATTATTTAGAGAGTAAGTACATATAAGGTTCTGTATATTTGGGGTGATGTAATTCTTCTTAGAGTACTTTGATCTCCAATTGATTTAATCTGCAGGCATGAAACCAAGCACACTGAGTGTAAACTGTGTAAAATTCATTTTCGTATACAAATCCAAACTTGTATGCACACACTGCTCAGGTATACTTGCATATGCACATTGCTCAGGCAAAGCAGTCCTGTTTGCTAGTGTCTTAGCAAGTTTCCTGTCACACTTGAATCAAGGTCCTGCACAGAAGTTGATTCACAGCCTAGATTTTAGACTCTGGATTTCCATTGCTATGCAGAAAGAACTGCACAGAAGGGTTCAAGAAAATTGTTCAGGCTCAGTCATGTGTCTTTGCTGAATGTGCAGAAGGGAAATGAAACAGCTTAGGATAGTGCAGCAAGTTGCCACAATGAAGGCGTTTCTTCTGTGAAACTCTCTGAAGTCAGTGGCTAGAAGGTAACAGAGAGGGGTACCCTGTTCTAACGGGAGAAAACCAGAAGAAAAAAACTTTATTAATACTTGATTAGGAGTGACTTTACTTCTAATATAGATCAACCTAGTTGCAAATTAACTTGGCCAGATAGTCAGATATTTTGCTATGTTATAAATGTTACATTTGTCCTAACTTTCACTGACACCTTTCCCTCATTATTATCACTTAAGTAATGATGAAGTATCAAAGAAAGGAAAACTGAGGCCAAGAAAAAACACTGCATTTAGAATAGGTAGAGTTAAGACACCAAGATGGGGATTGCTTTAGGTTCCAAAAAGACTGGAGATCTTAGAGGTAGATATGACTCCTGCATCTAGAAATAAGTCATCTTGATTGAGACAGTAAAGTCAGGATACTGACAATTTTAACAAAGAACTTCATGCCACATAAATTCAGATCTAAATCTATGAAGTGTATTATTTTTACCTTGATTCTATTATATCCATTTTGGGTTGCAAATATTAATGATAATACCTTATTTATTTTTTCAATCAAGAGATGAAAAGGGAGTATTATTGTGTGGTCAGCTTGAGATAAACACTTGTTGGTTATATTATGAATAAATGATAACATAAAATTTGACATTTATGTATGAATTCCCATATAGGACATGTAAGAAAAAGATTCATTTTGAACAAACAATGTCATAGCCTCACATTTTTAAAATGACATTTTTCTATCCCCATATACTTTCTACAAAAAGGAATAGCAGAAGTAAAATGGGGGAAATAAAAGAATCAAACTTCCCTTACTTTGCTGTACCTTCCCCTTCTGCATCTCTGTCCCCAAATGCCATCTGGAGATCTTTCACCATTTGAAAGATAAATGTATAACTGGTAGTTAGATAAATAGACAGGCAGGCAGGCAGACAGACAGGTAGGTAGGTAGGTAGAAGATGATAAATGGATCGTAGATGTTAGAGAGATGACAGATGACTGATGAATAGTTGGTAGATGGCAGATAGCTAGATGATAGATACAAATAGATAGAAGATAAATAGGTAGACAGATGATAGGCAGATAGATGATAGAGAGATAAATGATATTTAAAGAGATGATACAGCCACTCCTGATGAGACCTGATGGACTGGTATCGGAGGGAAGGAAAGGAGGACCTCCCCTATCACTGGTCTTGGGGAGGGACATGGGTGCACAGGGGGGAGGAAGGGAGGGATTGAGACTGGAGGAGGGAGGAAACTACAGGGGTATATAAGGTGAATAAAGTGTAATTAATAAAGAATTTAATAAAAAGGAAAAAAGATGATATAGAGAGGTTATTGTTGCTGAAAACTTGTGCTTCATACCTTGAAACCTGTCCATTTTTTTTAGAATTTTAATTTTTTCACAATTTATTCATTATATATCTTGATTGAAGCCTTCTTCCTTAAATCCTTCCAGTCCCATCCTCTCTCCTTCCCTTCCCCCCCCCCCCCATCCTCTTCCCCTGGTCCACCGAAAGGGGGAGTTTTCCTCCTCTCCATCTGCCCATAGCTTATCAAGTCTCATCAGGACTGCCTGGATCCTCTTCCTCTGTGGCCTGGCAAGACCACATCACCAGGGGCAAGTGATCAAAGAGCAGGCAACCAAGTTCATGAGAGAGGCAGCCCCTGCTCCCTTTACTCGGGAACTAAAATCTACAGAAACGTGTTCATTTTTCATGTAATGGGTTTCTCAGAGGAAGCTAAGTACCAGATTTCTACCTGTGCATAAATGTTCTCACTGCTTTCTTTATTCCCCCCTCCTCTCTGTTCCCAGCATTACATACATCATACTATGGACAACTCCATCCACCCTCTGCCTGTTTGTTTTCCCCCCTCCAATCTACATTCTTCTTTGTTTTCAGTATTGCCTTTCCACGTTTCGATCAGACTGTTTTCTGACTCTCTAGCACCTTTAGGAGGACAGAAAGTCTTGATTCTTGCTTTGCTGTTAGCTCATCTCTCCATCCTTCAGTTTTATCTTGCTGCTTCTACTGCTTAGTTCGCCACTCTTATTTAGCTGGATATACCTTGTGCTTTCTCTGTCTGGGAAACATTTCATTTTCAAATCTTGTCACACATGTTCAGTAGAAATTAAATTTTATAAGAGAACTTCCCCTCTCTGTAGCTAGACTCACATTCTTTCCTCCTTTACTGACCCCATGATATAACGTATAGAAGTCTACATGACTGCACACTGAAGTAAAAATACCACATTATGTTGGGATCATTTGCATGCACATTTAACTGCCTTTGTTAGCTATGAAATCTTTGGGTGTCTGTGGTCTATATTTTCATGTTGCTAGCATCTAGAATAATCATTGGCACAGAACAAGGGGTAGTCATTTGTTGAGGGGAAAAAAATGAGTGACTATTCTCCTTCTCTTACAAACACAACCCTGCAAGAAAAACCACTTTATTTCAGATCTATAACCTCAGTAACTGGGAGGCTGAGAAAGTAGGATTGTTGAACGCTCCAGGCCAGCCTAATGTAGAGAGTGAGATCTCAACTCAGGACAAATATACATACATACTACATACATGCAATTATATATTTTATAATATTATATTATATATTATAACATTTAGCTCCTATTTAAGTACATAATATATACTCCATATTTTATCATATATATTTACACACACAATAGGATTCATCTTTGAGAAGTTACTGAAAGAGTTGTTCTCATTTTGACAATGTTAATTTTCTGTACTTAACAGTAAGAAGCCAGCATAGCACAGACCTTTCATTGTAACCCACCCCATGACAGTCTTTGGTATTTTAAGTTAAAACTTTGCCTTTAGTGTTGCTTCCTATTACCCAGAATGATTCCTGTTGCAGGAACGAATAGTAGGAAACACATGCACTCTTCCAGAATGTTCAAGGTGAAAGAGAAAGCAAACGGCAGGCCAAGTCTACAGTGCTAACTATGAGACGCTGCATCAGACACAAAGCCAACAGAGCCACACTCTCGGTAGACTTTCCGGGTGGCACCACAGTACTTCCGCACTGCAATGAACGCAGATTTGTGACGTGAGAAAAGCTTGGCAGACAGCTACAGAGTAACACCAGATTCCATGGTTCCGTTTAGCTCTGTTTCGCTCAAATTTCTTAATTTTCTCATTTCCCATTTCAGATGTGTTAAATCGAGTGTTGGAAATAAATCACTGAAACAAGACATTTGAGAACCCCGTTTCCTTCCCTACTTTATCAGAAATGCAGTCATGTGTGATCACACAAACCCCGAAACAGCTTCCTAGACTGCAGATATTTGGGGATTTGAGTTGATGTGAAGATGATACAGTTTTCCGATTTTTCTCTTTGTGGGGAACTTGAGGAAGCAACATACTCCATTACCTATTCAGAATGACCTGCCTGGGAGCTGAGGAAATTCTCTAAGTAGCTGGGGCAGATTGCAGCCAGTTGTCTAAAACTGAATCTTGATACCTGGCTGCTTTCTCACCGCCTCCTGAATGAACTAAGCACAGCTGGATTGGTGAGAGCTGTTGGAGCTTCCTGTACTGAAGTTCAGTCTTCATGTCCTAGCTGTTGCTTCTTGGTGTCCTCTGGATTAACTTAAGTCTGCTTGCCTCCTACTCCATTAGTAAGTTAACTGGATAGCCATGAGTTTTCTTCCAGGCACACAGCCAGAGGTGTCATGGATAAGGGATGAAAGAGTATAAATGAAGATGAGTGTGTGGGTGGGAAGGACTGACTCTCAAAGATTCTAGCTGATACAAGTCCAAGAATTTTAAGGACACGAATAAGTCTATGTCTTTTAAAGAGCAACCTTATAAACAGAATTTTCTGGCAAACAGAAGTAAAACTTGTGGTTGAATTTATGGAGAGCAGGCTGTGATTTAGTGCCTTCACAGAGTAGGTCACAGAGGTTTCACTGCGGCTCTGAGTAAATGACCCATCTACAGTGTTTTCTGACATGAAAAGTCAGAGTGCTCAAAGGCCACATGCAGGGTTGTAGAGAATTGATATGCTAAGCATTAAAAGCCGAAGAATGTCTATTTTCTCAATTATCTCAGCCATCCTTTAAAGTTGGGTATGTCATTTTAATTTTATATATATAAGAAATTAAAGGTCATACAGGCAAGAAGTCTTACCCACAGTAAATACATGGTAGACCTAGAATTCAGATTATGTTCTGTCTGACCTCAACATCAACTCTCTCTGCCATATTCTTCATCTTTGCTTGTCGTGCAGAAGTGTGCTCCTCAGACTGCTTACTCTGGTTTCAGTGGTCATCCCCAGGCTTGGAGGAACTGTGTCATTGGTTGGCAAACCTCTAATTACATAAGCGTTTAGCCTCTTGGCTCAACTACCCTGTCCTAGTTGGAGAAGGCCCAGATCATCTTCTGGGTTAAAGAAGTCTCGAAGTTGAGTACATGAAAACAGAGCAACAAAGCTTGATGGCTGGGTTTTCAGCAAACTACAAAATCAGAATTAAAGAAAGTCTTAAATTGTGGCTTAAAACTCAAATAACGTGTAAAACTTTAAAAGCAAATATATCTGACTCTGACCTACAACACAGTCCAAGGTAGATTTGGAATTATATACTCTAGAGTATATGACAAATAATTGCATTTTTAAATTTTTTTCTCTTTGCACATGATTAAAAAAATATACCCTACATCAATAGCTTGAGTTTCCCTATAATACCAGTAAATGCTTCAACTTATTCCAATCCAATTGTGCTGGCAAATAAAAATTGGGAACGTTGTACAAACACAACATGTATTTTTAACAGGAAGAGACATTATGGAAAAAGTCATAGCATAGTAATTGCTTTCAATAAAGAAAGCAAGACTGGAAATTTGACTCAATTATACAAATATCTGTGTCATAGACACTAAAAACCTGAAAGCCTCTTTCTTGGATAAAGGTTCAATCTACTAGGGAGGATAAAAAGCATACATAAACAACTGTACTTCAATGTAGATTTTTTGAAACCTGCCAGTAATTGTGCTGTGCTTCATAAAATAGGTGATTATATACTTCCAAGGAGTAAAATATTAAACAACTGGTCACCTCAGAAAGTGACATATAGCTAGAAAAAGCAGTTGATCAAATCATAGTGTATTCAAAAATAGAAAGAAAAACTTTCTGGTGCTGTTATTTTTTTATCTGCACTCATCGATATCAAAAGATGGGAGACTTACATTCTACCATTGTTTTCCTCTCTCACATCTTCAATATTTCTTTTTAAATTACTTATAATGATTATGTTATTGTTGGTAATACATTTTATTTCTTAACTTCTCAGTGTTAATCACCATGTTAAGAGCATCATATAGACTATCTCAGAGTCACATTTAATCATCACAGCAATCCAAAACCATAAAATATTGTGATTTATTCACTATTATTTTGGCATCTTGATACAAGACATTGTGTATCCCTGGCTGACTTCCAAATCACAATTCTTCTATTCGGCTTCTGAGTAGTGGAATTATAGGTGTGAATCATCACACTCAGCAGAAGTGATGTGATAGTGCTATTTTCATGTTGTAGTGGAGGAAACAGACATTCAGGAACAGGAAAATTAATGCGTAATGGAAGCAAAGAGCAAATCCAAATGCTGAGAAAAAACAAGTCTCTAGGTTCCAACTAGGTAAAATGCTTTATGGAAACCTAGAGGTCTAGTGGTAATGACATCTGATGAAAGAAAAAGTTCTTTGTGCAGATAGAAATTAAAGAGAAGGATGATACAGGGAGATCTTGTGAGTGCTAATGAACGTCTGAGGAACATGCTTGCTAGTTTAAAAGATGCTGTTCGTTTAGAAGATTCCACTGAGGTGCCTATCATTTGTAGACAGTAGAGGTATTCTATATAGGAAGCATTTGCTCTTCTAAAATAAGGGATTTGACAAAATGCCCAGGAGACACCCTGCAACTGTTATAATATTGAACCTCTGGATTATTAACTCCCAAGGCCTTCATGAATGATTGTTCCATTCAAACTTCCAGATAACCCAATCATGGAAAAAAAAATCAAGATACAAGGGTTGTAAAATAAAAAGAAAAATCCTTTAGTTGCCTCTGTTTTGCTTTTAGTCCACCCAACACCTTTAGAATTCTCTGTGCTTCCCAGATCTTACAAGTGCAATAGTTAATTTTCCCTAAGTTCTTACAAGAAAGACAGAAATCTTATACATTTTCAAAGAAATAAAGAGGTATTGTCAGAGAGCAGGTCTCTATGCCTTTCCTGTTGGTGTGTGTGTATGTTTGTGTGTTTAAGGGAAATGAATTGTGTAATGCATGAATGTGTGCATGTGTGTGCAGATCTACACATACCCATGTTTGAACATGTTGAGGACAGAGGTGGATGCCACCACTCTGCATTTTTTTTCCTCTGAGGCAGGTTCTCTCACTGAACCTGGGCTTCTCAATTTATTTTTTTAAGTAGGTTGGTCAGAAAGTCCCAGCGATCCTTCTTTCTCCTCCTCTGCCCTCAGTATTACAGGTTCATTTTTAAAACATTTTTATTTTATTTTATTTTATATTAATCACAGATTATGTACTTTGTATCCCAGCCATATCCCCCTCCCATATTCCGTCCCTATCCTCCCATCCCTCCCTCATCTCCTCCCTGCCCCTTTCCAAGTCCACTGAGAGGGGAGGTCCTCCCCCCCTTCCATCTGACCCTAGCTTATCAGGTCTCTTCAGGACTGGCTGCAATGTCCTCTTCTGTGGCCTAACAAGGTAGGTTCATTTTAATAGGTGCTGGGCATCTGAACCAAGTCCTCATTCTTGTGCAGGCAATGTTCATACTCATTGAGCCATCTTCCCAGCCCACTTTGATTTTCACTTAGGACCTTGGTATGTAAATGCAGCTATAACATTAAAATTATTCGCATTTCTAAATTGTATTAGAAAGTCTTTTGAAGGTACTGTTCATTTCATTCCAATAAGTGCATAAAAGCATAGTGCACATGTTTTGGTGTTGAGGTTACTGGCTGAGATACAACTTTTATCAGCTCATATGCTGGCCTCTTATCTCCATGCCTGAGCTTCCTGACTCCTCTTTAACTAACTTGTTTGAACAATATCAATTTTCTTTAAAATTTGTAAAGAGACATAAATAGTATATATGAAGCTATGACAAAATAAAGACTATTAAGGCTTTATAAAAGCAGTGATGGCCAGGTTGCAGTACAGAAAACTGTATAAATAGTAAATAAAGAAATCTTATAAAAAATAAATTCTTGACTATAGTGTTCAAATTCTCCAACTTCGTAAACATGGAAAGACTTGAATATCTTCTCTTAATTAACTATTTAAAAACTAGTTTTTAACTAGTTTTGTGAGTTCTAGGACTCCAATACAAAAAAAGAATAGCAGTACCCCAGTCTTTTATATTAGATCTATCTATCTATCTATCTATCTATCTATCTATCTATCTATCTATCTATCTATCTATCTAACTAACTAACTAACTAACTAACTAACTACGGGAAGTGTGCCATGGTGAAATATGATGGAAGTCAAAGGACAACTAACCAGAGCCAAACTTTCAGACCATGTAGCTTCCAGGGATCAAAGTTAGGTCATCAACTTGGTAGTAACGGACTTTTACCTCCTGAGCCTTCTCATTAGCCTACCCTAACTGTTTCAATTCATGATATACTTCCTATGTTGCCTCATTTTGAAGTTTGGAACTTTAGGTCATTTTTTTAATTGATTCTTTATTAGTAAGTAAGTCACAACCAGAATCCCCATCAATTATTAATGATTGTCAGCCATTACTAGCTATGCAGGAAAAATAGTATACATTAAGAGAAAATTGTCATTATTAATGCAGGAATTTTATACTTTTAGCTGTAAGTAAAGAAGATCAATGTGAATGCTGAGAGACCAATGAATGTAGAAAGGGAGGTACATGGTTAGTAATGCTTTGCTACTGTTTGAATCATTTAGCAAAAGTTTTTCATGAAAATTCCACCACAGAATCAAGATGCAAATGTTATAGCTCATTTGTTGCCAGCACAGTCAGTGACATTTTATAATGTACATCTGTCAGCCAGAGATATAAATGAATGAGGTGAACCATGCAATTTGCCCTCGGGAAGTTCCATTAGAGCCCCCAAAGTCTAATATTTATGAGGTCAGAATCAATTAATCAGATAGCTATATTGGCTTTTCAGCTCAGCAGGCTCTCTGCTCCACCAAACTGTTGCAGTTAAAAATCTTTCCTGTTTGGAAAAAGAGTGAGTTTGTATGTGCTGCATAAAAGCTATTTTGTAAATCAATTACTATAGTAACACAGGATGCATTCAGCAGTAATTCATGGCCTCAGTGAAAAGAATGCAAAATATGTTCTTATCCAAAATGTTTTATCTCAGTAGGAGTCTTAAATATTATTTATGAGCTATGGTGGGCTCACCTACCCTGCGGTTTACTGAACAATAAATGCTATGAACAAAATAAAGGTTGATGTTTGCTCTTGAAGAGGTGGTTCTGGAAGCAGAGTACATACATAGAGCTGTCATGAAGCCAAATCATCACTGAGAAGAAAGTGGAAAAGGGCATCAGCAGAGATGACTCTGCCCATAGCATAGAGCACATATGGTTAGGGAATGAATTAAATGGTGGCTGATGTCTTATTCTCATTGTTTACCATTTGCTTTGCCTGGAATCAGACTCAAAACAACCTTTGAGATGGATGGTGACTTAGGAAAGGTTTTTGCTAAACATACAATCTCTCCTTTTTGGTTTCATCATTAGAGAACAAGAAGGTTGGTGCTGTGTTATCAAAGATCTTAGGAATCACTATTTTCTATGACCTAGCGTGCTGAGAAAACATAAGTAAATGTATCCAAGGTATGTGGGCAACATCAAAATTGAGTCAGAGACAATACAAACTTTTCATTAAGTCTAGAAATTGACATGAATCTTCAAATGTTGTCCAGACATGCAGTAGGCGTCATAAGCTTGTAGACACAGGAGTGCAGAGCTGCAGGCAGGACTCAGCAAACCAGTGAGCATGTGGACACATGTAGGTTTGCAGAGTCTGCTCTGTTCTCAAGATACTGAGAACCACAGTCTTTGACAAAACAAAGATGTGGCTGCAGCAAGCGAAATAATGATATCTCTTCTTCATTTTCTTTCTGAAATCAGCTAAAAACAGAAAGCAAAATGAATTTTGAAAAATCCACTGTGGTCAGACAAGAAACACATCAACTGTAAGTGCTCTTGTGGAATGTGAATCTGATGAGGAGACAGATTTCCCATTGTTTGGTTCACCAATGCAACCCAGAACCCAAACCACTATGTAAACATCTGTTAAATATATTCACTATGATTTTGAATAGCATGACATTAACTTTCATAGAAACTTCATTTAACTCAGTAGGAGCAACACCTTCTCTTCTGTTGTTCTGTTTTTTCTTCTTTAAAGTTCTCCATCTTCCCTCTCTTTCTCTTCATCCTCTCTTGCCCCTTCCTCTGTTCTCCCCCTTAGCTCTCCTCCTACTTCTCTCCCTCTTCTTCTGGCTTTAGGTTAGACCCAGTTCCCCATGTGCTAAGTACCCTCTCTCAAGCTAAGGGATACACTCCGGCTCTTGAACTGGATCTCTGGGTCTTCACTTTCCAAGGGAAGTAAGAATAAATTCAAATTTTCAGTCAGACAAACAGAATCAAATTATGTTTTTACCCAAGTCCAAAGGCACACGCTCTGCTGACCAAACGATATTGAGTTCATGAAGGAACATTGAGATGACACTTAATGTTTGTCTAATAGGCTGCCTTTATCTTCTTGCCACACTGAGTGTATTGAAAATAAGAGATTTTTCTATTTATTATGTCCCATTGTGTAACTGTAAAACACTCAAGGATAAGATAAATGGTTATATTTGAACATGGGTTTGAAATCCCTAATGCACCCTCTTCACTCAGAGTGTCAAGGTCTAGGAATACAGGATGTCTCCTGAAGCCTTCCCACATCTTATGTCAAGGGAGGCAGTGCTGAAGGAAGCCAGCCAACAGCATAAGGCTCTCTATACTGTAGAGTAGAAGAGAGATCAGATGAGCCAATCAGTTTTGCATTGCTGATTAGTAGACGCTGAAAGGAAAAAGTTGAGTGCCAAGTAACTCTGTTCCCCGGCACCTCTCCACCCTTACCCTTAAGCACATATAACTCTGAAGACATCCTGATCAACATGTGTTGTAATTGGCAGTACATGGTGAACTGAGCTAATGCCTGCTGCATGGGGCCAAGCCCTGACTGAGTCTACACGTGTGAGAAGCTTTGCTTTCTTTCCGTAGCATACATGTGTGTATACAAAGGGACCTCAAATAGCTCTGTTTTGAAAAGGATGTCAGGTTGTTCTTGCCACAGTAAAGACATACTGATCTTGAAATGCCTGACTTGTCTCACCCCAAACATGCAAATTATTCAGTGAAAAGGGGGATGTGCTTTTAGAGAGGTCAGCTTTTATTTAAGGGGAACATCTTGTATTATCTGATGCTACAGCCAGACTGTATGGTTACTCAGACAAGTTAGGTTGTGTTTTGATAGAGTTTACGCTTCTCAGATGACTGTGTGCATACACTTATTGTGGCTTTGGCATTTTTTAAATCATGACAAATTGTATCCACTTCCACCATTCTAAATTCCTTTTGCTTGATCACATATGAAACAAAGTTTGGTAATGGGCTTCCACATCAGAAATTACTGTAGTGGAGATGATTGATGCTGAAAAGACAAATTTGGAGCTGTGACTAGAATGCCTCAGTTGCCAAACTATCAGGAACAGCATGTGAAAAGGTAAATACAATGAGTAGAGAAACAATAGAGCCTATAAGAGAAATCTTGCAGGTTGGTATCATTCTGTATTTGACTTGGGCACATTTGCCTTCAGTGACTCTAGAGCTCCTTACACAGTGTGAGACAATTATCTCACTTTCAAATTATCTGGTGTTCTCTGACAATAGGACTATGCAAATTTTAATGGGCCAGTGGTTCCTGTAAAAGAGTTTCTGGAAGTAATACATAAAGAATAGTGGAGGGTAGATAGATGGTTCAGTTGGTAAAGGACTTTCCTGCACCCACACAAAAGCTGATGGGCTGAGGAATTGGGTAACTTACATGTATTTGGGAAAAAAAAATCATGGCATCTCAAGATTGAAAAGTACTTTAGAGAAAACAATTTGATATCTACATTTCAAAACCAGGCCGTTTGGAACCTCTTTGTATAAACACAGCTATAATGAAGAAAGTGTGCAGCTTCAGAATGTGTAAACTTCTCACAAGTGCAAACTCTTATCAACACATGGCTAATGGAGCAGGCATTAGCTTGGGGAAAAATACAAGAAGAATTGAGTTAAAATCCCTAACATTCACAAAAAAAAAAGCAGGCATGATAGCATTTGCCTCCAACTCCAGCCTTGGAGGTTAAAAAGAGACCCATCCTAGGATCTTGGCAGCCATGAAGTCTAGCCAAAATGTTGAGCTTCAAGTTCACTGAGAATCTGTGTCTGAAAAACTAAGGCAGATTACATTAGGAGACAATAGACATACTCCTCTGGCCTCCACATGTGCACACATGGGCACATTTGCCTTCACATACTTGTGTGTACATCATATACACAGAAGGAGGAGTAGGGAGAACAGGAGGGAGGGAGAGAGGGAAAAGGAGAAAGAGAGAGAGAGAATGGATAGTAGAGAAAAACAAAAAGTGTTATCAGAAGGATGACACACACCTCAGCAAGTGAAATAGAAAGAGCCAGCTAAGAGAAGATAAAATGACTTTAAAATATCTAATTTAAACTCACACCTTCAAGGTAGGAGCCCCTCTACCATTTCTTGGAGTTATTCTGTCTTAAGAAAGTGCTCAACAGAGACTATTTTCATGTTCTTCACCTCAGTTTTTAAGCACTGATCCCTTTGCTAAATCAGCTCTAACTCCTGGGAGGATACTTAGTGCCAAATCTCGAGGCAGAACCTGAAAACTGAGACCAGAAATATTTTACTAAAAGAAAGAAAACATATTTTCAAAGACATTTGAGTTGTCAAGGGACCGGGTATTAAAACTGAAGAAGATAAAAGTGGTAGCCAGTGGAGATAAGGCGAGGTTAACGCAATTGTGAGTATGTGATTGGCCTCAAATAAACTGCCACAACATACTCAAGTGTTTATACTGTGCTTTCCAACAGCATCTGCAGGTGATAATTGCTGTGTAACCCATAAAATCTTACACTGTAGTTTTAGTAAACCACAGCACTATACAATATTTATACAGACCGAGATTATTTTATTTATTTACATAGAAAAAAAGCCCCTGAAAATCAGAAGGTCTTCCTCAATATGTGGGGATTTTGCATAGAATGTTCTTTTTCTTCACATCTTCTGTAAGCAAGCTATCCCACCCTGTTTTGTAGGACCAGCAGAACATACTTTGCTGACCTGGCCTGTGCAGCTGCAGTAGTCCTGGAGGAGACAGAATTTGATACTGCTGTGAAATGCCACGTGGTTGTGGTTGCCTGGAACTGAAGTTTAAGTGGCAACTGAGTCCAAGACTGTGGTGAGGTGAGATCAGAGTGGTCAGAGAGGGGAGTTACAATTCTTGCCCCTGCTGAGGAAAGAGTAGCTGCATTTTATCAGTGCCTATAAAGGAATTGGGGCAGGGTCTCAGCTCTCTGCTGCCTCATTTAGGAGAGTACTTGGTTTATGGCACCTTGTAGCTGAGATTCTTTGGAAGCAATCTATATGGAAAAAAAAAAAATCACTGGATGGAATTGAAGCATCTGAAGGGACAGTCCTCATTCCTGGTACTTACTTCCGTACATGGAGATCAATTCTTCCTAGAACATTCCTGCTCTCTGTTTCATTCTTTCTCTGCAGGGGGACCTGCGATGAATGTAACTACTGGGACCAGAAGGTCCAGCCTCCTTGCGGGTCACATGCTCTAAGAAGTGGAATTCCAGAGAGGTCAAGACGCAGCTTGCTCTTTTACATCATAGTCAGCCTGGCTGACTCATCCTCCATCTACATGCTGGAGAGCTCCCCAGACCATCCCTGAGGGTGATGATTGTGATTGCATGAGTTCCATGATTCCAGAGCAGCATGGAGCCATGCCTCTATGACTATCAGTAGAGCGGGAGACAGCTCATGAATGCTTATGTGGTATTTTATACATATCATTTCTATCATTATAAAAGGCCTTATGTTTTATAAGTTATAGAGATTTGTTAGGCTTTTAGTCTATCTGTTAATTTTGAGTATTGCTTCACATTTTGCTCAGCTGCTAGAAAGAAGAATTGAAGGGTCCAGCATTTTATGTAAACATAGAGTCAAATATTGTCAGATAATTCAAAGTGTGAGCCTATTTCTTCTATCCAGAGACAATTTTAATCCAACTTTGAAAAAAAATCCAAAGTGAGAGTTACATTTTAGCTTTATTTTGACTTACTGGAACAGGCAGCAAAAATTATATCTTCAAGTGTTGGAAGGAACAAGGCCCAGCTGGAAATGAGAAACAGAGGGGTAGATCAACTTGGAAATGGAAAAAGTACTGCTTTCCAGTACAAGAGATCATCAGGAGTAGAGTGTACTTTCAAATGGATTTGGAAGGTGATACTGTATTCAGCTGATACTTCACATAGGTAATTTAATGAGCACTGAGTTAGTATAACAAGGCAACACTGTAAAATACACACACACACACACACACACACACACACAGAGAGAGAGAGAGAGAGAGAGAGAGAGAGAGAGAAATCCAGAGAACACCACAACATACTGTCTTCTACTAGTAGATATTATGCAGAGCCAAAAAAAAAATTTCAGAGCTTTGATCGTGGTAGATTGAGATAATTGATAAGATCTTAATCCAGAAGGGACTATATTTTATAGAGAGTAACTCTAAGCTAGTGAAAATATAAACCATTAGGAGGCCTATCCTAGTTTCATTTCTGTTTCTGTGATTTAAAAAACAAAAACAAAAACAAAAAAAAAACAGAGCTTAGGGGAGAAAGGGTTTATTTTAGTGTACAATTTCAGGTTGCAGTCTATTACTGTAAGGAAGTCGAGGCAGCAACCTTGTGAGACATGTAGTCACCTCACACCAATAGTTCAAAGCAGAGAGAAATGAAGGCATACACTCCTGTTACTGTTTGGCCTGTTCACTATATTATGCAATCCAGAATCTCTTTCCTAGGGAAAGGTGCTGCACGCTGTGAGCAGGGCATTCCCATATCAATTAATAATCAAGACAGTCTCCAAAGGAAAATGCATATAGTTCAACCTATCCGAGAGACTCCCTCATCGACACCCACTTCACAAGCGATTCTAGATAATGCCACATTGACAAACCTAACCATCAGAAGGCCATTAGAAAGGCAGGAATGATACAGCTCAGCTTCATCTTGAAGAGTCATAAAGACAAAAAAACAAAACAAATAACAGCAAACTCACTAACATCAACAGCAATAATACCACAGTTACCACCACCGCAACAAAGGGGCATAGAGCATCATGTGACAGACTCATCCTGACAGACATCTGTGGGCTGAAAACAAGAGCTTCAACATCGGAAGTGCTTTTTGTAAGTGTAAAACTAAAGAAGACAACATCAGGAATTGAGTTAATGAATTTTTTACTCTCAGAGAGTTTTACTTTATTTACACAATTTATGGTAAAAAGGACAAGAGAAATAAATTGTAATAAATAATAAATTTAAAATGTTTTATAGTAAAAAAAAGTAAGGAAAAGAGAAATGACTTTAGAACTCTGTATTTTGTTGACCAATCAGATGTTGACAAGGTGGAATACTATGCATCTAAAGAACTGAATCAAAATGTAAAATACAAATTTATATGGCATGCTATATGAAAGTGGACAAACTGTAATTCAAAGGTAACTTATTTGATGTTTTATAAAACAGTTTTTAATCTAAAGGAAAGTAGTAAAATAATTTAAATCATTTCCTTCTTAATATGCTAAGTAATTTTAGTATGTAAATATTTGGTAACTTCCCTATAGATTTTATGTAAATGTAGGAATTCAGACTGCCATGGTCTCTCTTGTCTCTCCTGACATTTACTTGGTGTTCGTTCTTATTTACCTTGGGATCCAGTGTTCCTTTCACTAGGTTTTTTTTTTTTTCCAAAAAGTACATGTTTTCAGTACACCAAATTGAAGTTTCAGTTTTCTCAAGGGGCTTTTAAGAATTTTTCTTCTCTAAAAGAAAAGGTTTCTAATAGCTTTCAAGACATAAATATCTCATTCTCCTAGTTTCAGCATTCTAAAAGCACCTTCAATAGAAAAATATTACTAGACATTTCTGAAATGTGTATTGTATTTCCATGTTTAAATTTTAACACAGTAAAAATTATTCAGAGCACATTGTATATTTGGAATGGATTTTTATATAAAGATCAGAACAATTGCATATTATATTTAAAAGAATCTCAAAAGTCATTTAATTTTAATGATGCTTAATGGCATTAAATTACATGTCTAAGCATAGACACTAATAAGTAGGGGATCTGGGGATAAATCTCATGTGGTTCTCCATGTTAATGCAATGTTTTCTCTTATCTAATTCAATCTACATGTGACCTGCTCTTTAATATTGAGTGGACATTCTCAGAAATGTGTCACTGGACTATTCTGTGGTATGAACATCAGCAGTGTACTCATACTAAGTAAAATGATGACAAGATTACTAGGTGGCATATCCTATGAAGCCGTTATGACTGCACATCATGTCCTTACACAAAGTGTCATTATGTGTCAGTGTATATGTCAACTGTGTTGTCCTCACTTATACAGTTCCCCTTTAGATTTTATTGTGCTTTTTTTGTCTCCATTCCTGCAGAAAATGTTGAAGACAGTGGAGTCATTCAGCAGAAAGTATTGACTAAATTAAAACTTCAGAGCCTGAACCACAGCATTTGTGAGACAAGAAAAAAAGGAAGTTGACACTGGGTTATGTCGGATACAGTACCTAATCCTTCTCATTTAATTTACATATACAGCTTTGTTTATTGTTCTCATTGCTGGGATGAGCTGCTTGATAAGAAACACCTTAAGAGAGGAAGAGCCTGTTATGGCTAGTAGTCTGAACTGCATCCCCATCCTCCTTCAGATCCCCAGCTCTGAAAGCCTGAGAAGCAGTGTCACCATCCGGCGGCTGCACATTTTAATACATAAGCGTCACCTTTCAATTGTAAGATACCTCTTCCAGGTATTTCTATTTCTGTGATTAAAACCTGTGATTGCTTGTCCTGATCACTTCCCCACATGAAGAGAAGTGAGGGCAAGAATTTAAGGCAGGGACCTGGAAGCAGAAACTAAAGCAGAAACCAAGCTTATTGGCTTACTCCTCCTGGCTTGCTCACTTTGCTTTCTTATACAGCTCAGGACCATCTGCCCATGGCTGGGCCCTTCTTTATCAATCATCTATCAAAGAAAAATGCCCTGCAGGCTTACCTACAGGCCAGTCTGATGGGGGCATTTTCCAGCTCAAGTTCTCCCTTCTTAGCTGACTTTTTCATGTGTCCGGTTGACAAAACACTAGCCAACACAGTACTCCACATGGTAACCGTACTCAGTTTTACCCATGAAGAAATTGTGCATTGGCGAGATGAACAGTGTCTATTACTGCCTGTCAACTCATGCTAATCACTATCATTAGGAAATGGCAACCTAGCAATTGAAGTTCAGCTAGCTAAGATGAGTGGTAGAAAACAAAGAAGTTATACGTTGCAAAGTTTTGCACGAAATTCTTGAATTAGCAATTGGTGCAAAAAATGTCTAATTCTAGTCAAAGTGTATTTTGTATCTTACAGTTTTATTTTTTCCATTTATTTATTTAATCACTTTGCAGCCTGATACCAGCCTTATCTCAGCCTCATCCTTCCCATTCTCCCAGTCCCACCTTCACACCCCACTCCCTACATCTGTCCCTCCCCTTCTCAGAGAAAAGAAGGCTCCCAACCCACCTTGCCATCTCAAGTAGGATCATAACTAGGCTCATCTTCTCCCACTGAGGCCAGATAAGGGAACCCACATAGGGGAAAGGGTTCCAGAGGCAGGCTACAGAGTCAGAGACAGCCCTATTCCCATTGTTAGGAGACCTACATAGTGACCAAGTTGCACATATACTATATATGTGTAGGGGGCCTAGGTCCAGCCCATATATGCTCTTTGGCTGGTGGTTCAGTCTCTGTGAGCCCCTATGGGCCCAAGTCAGTTTACTCTGTAGGTCTTCTTGCAGTGTCCTTGACCCCTCTACCTCCCTGTATCCTTCCTTTCACTATTCACAAGCACATTCTATTGTTTGGGCTATGGATGTTTGCATCCGTTTCCATCAGCTCCTGGATGAAGCCTCTCAGAAGACAGTTATGCTAGGCTCATGTCTGCAAACTAATCAGAGTATCATTAATTGTGACAGGGGTTGGCTCTTTCTCATGGCATGGGTCTCAGGTTGGGCCAGTCATTGGTTTATAATTCCCTCAATCTCTGTTCCATCTTAATTCCTACACTTCCTGTGGGCAAGACAAATTTTGGGTCAAACGTTTTATGGGTGGGCTGCTGCCCCCTCCCTCTACTGGAAGCTCTACCTGGCTACTGGAGGTGGTGATATTAGGCTCCTTAACTCCTGCTGGTAGGACTCTCAACTTCAGGGAACCTCCCCTGTCCCAGAGATGCCCCCCATTTCTGTTCTCTCTCAAGATCCTTCCCGCTCACTCTTTCCACACTGATCCCCACCCCTGTTACCCTTTCACACAAAGTCTCCTTCCTCCATCTACTTCAGATGTCTATTTTATTTCCTCTTCTGATCATCTTGAGTGAGGTAATCCAGACCCAGAAAGACACGCATGGTATATACTAACTTATAAGTAGATATTAGCCATAAAGTGCAAGAAAACCATGCTAAAATCTACAGACCCAAAGAAACAAAAGAAGACCCAATGGAGAATGCTTGAATCTCACAGAGATTTGATTTTAATGTTGGGTACATTAACACTATGAATTTTCTTTAAATCCATTATTGGTTTTTAGTACATTGTTTATAAGAATGCTCCTTTCATTATTACTTTCACATCACCCTGGAAGTCCTAGCGAGTATTATAAGATATAAAAGTAAAGAAATTCATGTAAATGAAAACTTTTCTTTTTCACATCTGGCATAATTATCTATGTAGACAATTGATTAAGAGCCTCCTGAACCTAGCAAGCAATTATAAAAATGTTGAAAAATGTATGATAGATGCTTCCAAATGACATATTATATATATAGATATATATACATATGTAGATAGAGATACAGATATCAGCACTGAATAGGTGGAATTTGAAATTAGAACCCCCCAATAAAATATTAAAATGTAAATGTTATGAAGACAATATAAAACCAATGTGTAGAAAATCATAAACCCCTAAACAAGCTGTCCATGAGTTAGTAAATGGAGAGATGGGAAGTCTCAATATTTTCAAGATGTCATTTCTTCTCAATTTCATCTAGAGGGTACACACAATACCAATCAAAAACCCTGAAAATGGAACAGACACATTCCTTGTAAAGCTTAAGTGGAGCAGTCACAGGCAAGAAAACAGCCCTCAGAAAACTGAAGAGTATGGTCAGAGGACCAGGGCTACTTGTCCTGGAGAGTTTTATGAAGTCATAGTAATCAAGAGTTTGGCACCAATAAAAGAACAGTCAAATATGTAAATATAATTGAGTCTCAAGATCAGCCCACATAGAAAGAGACTTCATTGATTGTTGACAAAAGGGCAAAGTCAATTTAATGAGAAAACATATTGGTTACCAGAATGAGTGAGCTTTCATTTGCAAAAATTTCAATATGTGCACACATTTTTAAAGCTTTTTAAAAAATCACCAGAAATATGCTGTAGACCTAAGTATAAGAAAAAAAAACTATGCAACTCCTTGGATGTAACCTAGAAGAAATATCCTTGGATATGACAATGCACACGAAAGATGCGACTGATGAAAGAATGTACAAACTTGGGGAGTTGCTAGAATTAAAAACCTTGCCACACCAATGACCAAATCAAAAGAATAAAAAGATAAGAACATATTTTCAGAAGGCACATTTGATAGAAGTTTTTTATTTACATATATGAACAATTATTAAAACTCAATGAAGAGAATGAATAACCTAATTAAAAATAAAGACTTGGGTACACACTTTTCCAAATATATATATATATATATATGTATATATATGAATATATATTTATTTATATATGTAGTGAATAAGTACATGAAAAATGCTCAGCGCCATGTGTCCCTAGATAATTCCAAATGGTAACAAAGAGACACCACTGCACACTCATCGAAATGACCAAAATCTTAAAGACTGGTGATATCAAATGCTGATAATGATATGGGTGAATGGAAACCTCATCCCCAGGGAAGAGAACTGCAGCCAGCCCAGGGACTCCAGAAAACAGGATGGTAGTTTGCTTTTCTTTTGTGAAACAAGGTCTTATGCATCCCAGGCTGACTTTGCTGCATCTTGAGGTGACCTTGAACTTCATATCCTCCTCCCTTGACTTTCTTAGTGCTAGGCTTACAGATAGGTGGCAACAGACCTGATTTACTGAATTTCAGAACGAAACCCTGATTTTGTGCATATTCAGCAGCATTCTCAGCTCCACGGCAGTTTTATTTACCATGCCAGCCATCCTTTAGTCATGTTAACCTGGTATCATACCCTGAGAGAATCTATCTGTTCATAAATGCATTGAAAGTATGATGAAACAAAACTGTATAAGTTGTCAGTAGAAACTTTACCTATAACCAGCAAATACTGGCACAGGTCATGCTTTCAATGAATAATGGAAATGTAAACTATACTTCAGATATTGGAATACTATTCATCACTTAGATGAAATGTGTGAGAAGACCCATTGAATACTCACAAAATTCAGTTTGCTTATTGAAAGAAGGCAAGGCAAAAATTTTACATAATGTAATTCCAATTCCATGACATTTTATGAAAAGAAAACCAAGGGAGTCAATAAAAGGATAAATATAAATAATTGTCAGTGACTGAGAAGAAAAGGAGACTAATGAGTTGACCAGTCAGGTTTTCACATCACTGATAATACAACAGTGGATATACACTCCGTGTCTGTTGTAACTCAAAAAACAAGAGTGAACCATGGTAGAAGCTGTGGGGGTCAAGCCGTAGCGTCTGTCAATATGGGCTCTTTGTGTGTAGCAAATATGACCACCACAGTATGAACATCAGTATTTTAGAAGGTCATGTGGGAACAGAAAAGATGTAGGTTGCTTTTTTTTAATATACATTTTTTTCTCTAAATGTAAAACTTCTCTGAAAAGTATAACATTATTCCAAATGGCTGGGTTATGGGTGTGTTGGCATATGACTTTAATCCTAGTGCTGGAATTATTACGGTCTAAACAGCAAGACACATTTTATACACACACACACACACAGAGAGACCAAAGCCAAATCAATTCTGATTGTAAATATACATATACAGCTTTTATAAAATTTTCTCATCTGAACTGACAGTGCTTTTTCCAAGAGCCAATGACCATGTAAAGACAACAACAAAAACAAACAATATCAAATATATTGTTTTATTTTGAGTTGTTGGCTAGAACTATTTAAGAAACTTCCAAAACATTCAGCCTACTGCTCTTGCCCTGTTTGCCTCCAGGAGGTGGAAAGGAAGTCCTATTGCTGAAAACATAGTAGAACACTTCAGAAACAGGCCCCACTGAGCTCTGAGATAGAATGACATGCACACCTCCTCCCTCAGTTCTATTTTTCATGGAACCAGAAGAAACCAGCAATGCAAGCCTCCAAAAGAGGGAAACAACCAATAGTCCTACCCAGCTATGATGCCTATGAACCATATCAATGACCACCACCCCACAATAAACCTATGGGTGCAGTAATGTACTAACACCTTGGTGGTAACCAATAGCTCTCTAATTTCAATTAATACAACCTGAACAAGAGTGATAACATACCTGGTACTGGAAACTTAGCTAAGTATTCAATGTTAATGAAATTGTGGTCATTGGAGGAAAATCCACAACCACTAATTCACTAAACCAGCATAATCTCTAACAACAAACTCTAAATATTGTCCTTATATGCACAGATAAGTGCAGTTGTCACCCCTCATCAAAGATACTTCTCTTTGCAACAGACAGGAATCAATACAGAGTATACACAACCAGTCAAAAAATGCAGAGTTGTGGAGCCTGGGCCCAATTTACACATACACAAAACACTTCCACACCTAAGGGCTCAGAGAATATTGCAGAAGTGGGGTGGAAACTTTGTAAGAGCCAGAGCAACAGGGAGTTTGATGTGAGATCGTGTCTCTTAGCAACACCAGAAGTTATATCTACAGAGTTTCTTCAACATGACTGCCCAAATGTGAGCTGGGCAAGGATGACACCAATGGACATGCAAAACTGGACAGGGAAAAGTGCTCAAGGCCTCAATTGTACACAATTTCTTTAGAAGCAACTAAAGAAAGCGGGGAGTGAGAGAGGTGGTCTTCCCCAGGGAAGAACACACCAGTTGGTTGTCTAGTACCAAGTGGCCAGCTCTAAAAACATGCATCTCTGTAACATCATATGCACTCAACAGGTTATATGTGTGAATGGGTATGTGTATGAAAGGACATATGTGCTTGCAATGACAATTGCTGAAAAACAAGGCCATCAGTTTGAAGGAGAGAGAGGTGGGGTACAGGGAGGGTTTGGAAGGAGGAGAGGGACAGAGAAATATTGTAATTGAATTATTTTAAAAACAAACACAAAAGAAAAAATAAACCAAACCTGATAAATCTGGGGAAAAAAATGAAGACAATTTAGAATGAGAGTTGAAGGGAAAAACGAAAAAAGGGTTGGTGGCAAAATAGAAAAAGGGAAAAAGAGAGGGAATAGAAAGTAGTAAAAAAAAAATACAGATTATTTTTACAAATCATAGATTATTCAGGGAAAAGAGTTTCAGAACAAAAAATGTCCAGGATTAAAAAGAATAAAAAGAAAATACTTAGATATTCCGCTGAGCTATGGCTGTGAGAATGGTCATAGAATGCAAAGGAACACACAGAGAAGGATGTATTAATGGTATGGGACCAAGAATGTGGCCATGGTAAAGCCTGAGGGACTCCAGATCTCCATTCTTATAGGTGTCTTCTTGAGCAAGGAACAATAGCAGCATTTCCCCAGTGGCCTGGGAGATGCTGGGCTCCTCCAGGCTGACTGGACTTTGCCAGCTGCTGATTCAGAAGCTTTCAGTCCTGAGGTGCTACTAATGAACATGGTTTAATTCATGGTTTGACTATCTAATAGTCAGCTGACCAGTGATGTTTGTAAAATACAGTCATTGTCTCAAGTGTATGTTTCTGTTTGACAAAATCTACAGTTGCTCCTTTGTAGGGAAGATGGAACTGGCATCACATTGGGGTGTCATCAATGCTGCCCTGATCAGCACAGGTGGAAACAGCAGACTTACACTTCACCCTTGGGAATTTTCTTTTCTCTTTTGACTGCATTGGAATAGCACAAAGAAGAGGCATTTCATGGAAGCTTCCCCCGAAGAATTACAGTTTTGCAGTAGCACTGATTTATCATCCAAGAGACCAGTTCATAAAGTGGAAACGCAATAAAACATAATGAGGAGTGGTTTTTCCTTGTTCCTCCATGCAGCTCTTATTGACATTAACGGGACTTGCAAGTGATTTGGGGAACGGGAGTCTGCGTGGTGTTTCCGAGGGCTTTCATACTTAGACAGATTCAATGAGAGAATTCCGTGTGTTTTCTTCAGGCACAAAACAGGATAAAAAGAGAGACACAAGGCCTGTCCTTGGAGAATACTGTGCTTTTTTGTTGGTGTAGTTTGATTTATTTTCCTGTTCAGCGGCGTGAGAATAGGGCGGGGGCGGGCAGAAGGCGCTAAGAGAAGAGGGTGCTGTTTTATTACTGCAACCCCCCACGTGCCGAGAGTAAATTCACTCTAAGCATTTCAAAACACACCTTTTAAAAGTGCATCTATTTCGTGTTGATTTCGCACTCAACTCGATATTTTTTACTGCTCCTCCCGCCCCCCCTCCCCCGCCAATTCTGACAATATATAAAAGCCATCTCTGAAGGGGGAAAAGTAACGATTTTTTTCTTTTTTACCCCTAATTCAATCAGACTTCTAAGTCTCTCTGGAATTGAGGCAATTGCCTTTTGCATCTGTTTTTTTCTTACTTAGTGAGTCCTGTCCTTGGGGTTGTTTGTGTTACTGAGAGGGTAACATTGTATTTAGTTTTTAATTTAAAAAATGACACATTTTCATGGCACAATATGTGAAAAGTATAAGGCATTCAGATATAAAGACTGATGATAATTTTGCCACTCAGAAACAGTACCACAGTACTATATTGTAGACAATGCTTACGTATATTTCATGGAATTAGTATTTTTATATCTTGTCTTGTAATTGGTTCATGATAATCATTTCTCCATGTCTTTGTACAGACTTTGAGAACATGATTTCAATGGTTGAATAATTAACCATCCATTGATTAATTACAGGTGGTTAGGTTGTTTCTAAATTTTTGCTGTTAACCATATTTTTTTGATGTTGTTTTGTGCTGGAAATTGGCACTCAGTTCTTACAGCTAGCTTTTCACATATTTGCCATGTTGGTAGGTAAAACTATCCAGCTTAAACTTTTTGTTTTCATTAGTTTGATTAATAAGGCAACTGAGCAGTTATTCAAATATTTATTTGGCTGTGAAGTCATTATTCGGTGACTAGAAAACATTTTGTAACACCACACAAATCCTCCTATCTCAGTCTGGGGTTGCTTCAGCCTGGATTGAAGTATCAGAACTGAGCAAATGTTTTAGTGCTGGAAGCTACAGATTTTATTAGAGAATACTCAGAAACAGCTTGTCTTAAAAAGACACATAATTACTCATTGACTATCAGAATGAAATGTCCATGTCCACATACCACTATGTCTGCATATGTGTATGCAAGGATCAAAACCCGCATTCTTAGCAGCCTGGGGGTCAGCGTGCTGCCGTGGGCACCAGTTACAGCCTTAGCTAAGACAGGTGAGTTGGCTCTGCCCCAGGAACAGCAGTTGTAAGCATAGGTGAGCAAACTCAAATGCTGGGCAATGGGCTAGAAAGCTGGCTCAGTGGTTACTGCTCTTGCAGAGGACCAAGTTTCAGTTCCCTGTGGCCACAGAGCAGCTCACAACTTTCTGCAGTACTAGTTCTGAGGGAATCTGTGACCTCCTTTGGCCTTTGCTGACTGCATGTGGTACACTAAACTCAAGCAGAATTACACCCACACACATAAGGTAAAGACAAAAGCAAGTACACTTTACAAAGTACTGTAAAACAGTCTTTTGGAACATTCAAACAACAAGGTTATGACCTCTAGGACATGACCTGAGTTTTTCTTTTAAGAATTGTAATTTATTTTCTCTACCCCACTTCCCATTTTCTGTTTCAGCCCTGAATCCTCAGCTGAGAGTGACAGTGATGCCAAGGCTGAAAACAGCCCAGAAACCTTCTATCCCAATGAGCTTTCCAAGAGACTAAGAGGCCCAGACGTGTGCGTGCGTGCGTGCGTGCGTGTGTGTGTGTGTGTGTTGGGGTGGTGTAAGTGTGATCTCGTTATATAGCACTTCCCTTATTTTCTTAGTGTTTTGAGTTTCATCAAAATCTAAGTTTTGTGTTCCATGCCACCTACCAGCCTGCTCAACACACCCATGCTGGTGACAGCGAGAGGTTTACAACCTCTTTCAATTCCATTGTCCTGTGGGCTGGAAGCTATGGTTTGACTTCATTCAAACCATTGTTTATCAAAATGTGGATAAAGAATAATTCATTTTTGCTTAGGATTTCTGCAACGGAATAGAGTTCAAAGAAGCAAAACAGCAAAGCACTACAAGCACTTTCTCTAAAATGCAGAGATTTTTTTGTGATAGCCCTTCTCCCTCCCTCCCCTCCTCTCTTTCTTCTCTTGTATTTTCACACTCTTAGACAATGTGGTACTAAATGGTTTCCAACTCCAGATCCCTCTGACTCAGTGTCCTGAGTATTGACGTTAGTCATGTTACCAAACCTGGCTCTCTTTTTATTCCCATTTTCTCTTTTCTTAGATATTCTGAAGCTTTAAGCAGTCTAGTATAAAGGCACATGTAATGACAGAATTAGCATTTCTCTTCTCAAAGGCAGTCATTTTCATCTGGTTTAATTATCATATTTCTAAAAGTATATTTGTTTACCTATTTATTTATACAATTAAAAGTGTTAAGCAAATTATTTTTTGTATTTGTGTTTTATATGATTTTTGATATAATTTTGTTTCCCAATACAATTAAAATTAAGCAGCTTGTTACGATACATTGTTTCTTTTGTTTTCCTTTCATGCTACTTGACATCATTTGTCTTCAATTTCTTTCTACTTTTGATTCTCTTGTAGAGAAAAATCCCTTTGAAAATATGTTTCTTCCATTATACTCTGACAGAATGCTTCCTTTTAAATCATGGCAGAACTGTCTGGAAGGATGTCTTAGCTTCTCTCTCCCTTTAGCATTTTTCTTTTCTGTTCCTTATACTCATTTCTGCCTAGTTTGTGGAGGGCACTAGAAAGAGAGTAGATGTTTGTATCTAACCTTCATAGGTGATGCCCTCTGTGATACACTCTGGAAGGGTTGTGACCAGAAGGGCAGAAGATGTCCCACGGAAGAGTAATTCTGAAGTGGGATTTTGTGAGTAACTTATCTTTGTATGAAAAGGCGATTCAAGAGAGTAACGCATAAAGGGGAAAAGGCAAAGTGGAAGAAAGGTCCCGCCCTGCCCTGGTGCTGTGGAGAGGAAAGCTTAAGAAGGAGTCAGGAGTGTGTTCCACAGTATCCCATTGGCAGATCCTTTAACAACTCATGAATCACCAGAAGGCAGAATGCCTTTTTTTTAAAAAAGCAAAGTAAGCTCTTACCAGAAGGTTGGTTGGGTAGTAGAGTGGGCAAGAGGCGAGTAACAGGCTTTCATAGTGCACCTGAGTAGACTGGTTTTTACTTTGGGACAAGGAAGAGAAATTACTCTGTTAACCGTAGTTTGAATGATTATGGGTGATATTTGATTAGTTTTCAAATTAACACTTTTAGCTCACACAAGTGTATTTCAAGTTTGGAAACATGTAATTCAAACCACACAGAAGTTGCTTTCCTGGGAAAAATCTCACTGTGGCAGGTTGGCTGCTGGAAGAGACCTCTGTCTCCTCCCACTCTGCTCTGCCTGGAGCCCCACTGCCGCCATTTCCTCTGAGGAGGGCAGTAGAGACCCACTGATGAGGCTGTGGTTGAAAACTCTTTGTTTCTTCAGTCCAAGCTAGATTGGCAGTCTTTCCCTGCATAATTTGATCATCCATGCTCAAGAGAATAATGGGGCTTAGGGGGAGGGTTTCAATGACTACAGCTTGGCACACTTGTTTTTTTTTTTTTTAATGGAGTCACAAACCCAGACAGTCAGGGTGAAATCTAGCTTGTAGATAAGTACACAGTGTTCATCCTCTAAGGCCTCAAAGGATGCCCTGATCACTGGCAGTCTTAACTATGATAATGAGCTGACCAGGAACTGGTCTCCATGTCTCCAAATTCTGTAGCTTTTCTTGTGTGATTTTGCTGTCTTTCTGCTCACAGTGTGTTTACTTACATCAAAAAACAAAACAAAACAAAAACAAAAAAACCCTCTTATTCTTGTTATCACATTAAAAATCTTGACTCAAGATCTGGTTCTGTCTCATTTCAAATTTAACCCAAATCAGCATTGCTCTTTAGCAGCAAGTTTATTTATTTCCTGAGTATTTCCCTGAAGGGTAGAACAAGCTAGTGGAAAATGTCTATTTTGATAGAAAAGAAAGAAACAGAAATACCAGATGAGTGAAAGCAACATCAGACCATAAAGGAAGGAGTGTAACCATGTCAACTTAAACTCACTGCTGAAGGAACACTTCAGATGCTGCTGGCAATGAGTGCTGGGCCAAGAGGTGGAATCCAGAACCTGAGATGAGGTGGGAAGGAAAATTCATAACCTTGTTGCTCTCCTGTGTCAGACACCGTCCTCACACTGGGCAGCAGACTCTCTCTCAAAGACTTCAGGGGTAGGAGAGCTTCCAGTCAGCACCCAGTAATGCCATAGGCACCTTGATTTGACTGGATGTTTAATGCATTTCAGGTGTTTTATTTATGATGTTAAATTAAAATTTTATAAGGACACCTAGAAAGTAGGTATTTTGCTCTTGTTTTTCCAGACAAGGTCTCACTTTGTGGCCCAGTTGATGTCAAATTCAAGACTATCCTCTCATGTCAGGCTGTTAGGGGCTGAGATTATAGATGTGAGCCACCTCTGCTGAAAGAAAATCATGTAGTCACTCATTTACAGGGGTGAGCAAAACTGAGTTCTCTAGGTATGGCCTAGCCCTTACCTGTACACAGGAGAGCCGTAGAAGATAACTTTGCATAAGTACTTATGTCAGCCCCCTTCCCCTGAAGATTAGCGTAAAGGAAACAGAAGTAGAGTTTGAGCATTATTCTTCCTTTCTAAATACGTATTTTGGAATTGTGTTTTCTAGTGTAGAGACATCATTTATTATTAGAAGGAGTTATCTGTAAGCCTGTCCTGTAAGCATGAGAGGCTGCCAGTTGCAGGAAAACAAATTGGTACAAGTAATACAGGGCAAGGTCAGGGTTAGAACACAGGAGTCCAAGTTCAACCTCTACCAATATATCAGGCTGAGTCAAGAAGGGTGGGGTAGGACAATGGCAGAGAATACCATTAACAAAGTGTGTGTGC
>CM053760.1:48918668-48930846 GCA_028658305.1 Pachyuromys duprasi
AAAATAAATTCTTTCTTTCTCATGTTGTTTGTGTCATGCTGTTTTATTGCAGCAACAGAAAAGTAACCAAGTTTCTCTACTTTGCTTCTACCCTAGGAAGAACAGTTTTTCATCAAGATGCTTTCATGGGTCCTAAGTCCTTTTATTTCCTAACTATAACTATAATGTGCTCCGATCTTTCCCCTGAACCTCACAGATTGATAAATATACAGAAAATAATCACAATGATGTATATGACCTCTGTAGGAGATGAAAACGAAGAAGAAGAAGAAGTCTAAGACAAAGAAGAAGAAGTGATTATAGTGGAGAATGTGGTTCATCTTTAGAAGTCAACTTGTAAAAATGATAACAAGGGGCAACAGAAAGCAATAACTTTAGGTATTACTCCTGCCATATTGCATGAAGCTGTTGAGGAAGCTCCTGGGTAGCTGTTGCCTCTACAGATGGTGCTGTGGATAAAGTTGTTATAAGTTAATGGGATCAGCAGTGGAAGCAAATTGCAGCACAGAAAAAATGAACAGGAATCTGTGGGGAGAAAAGGAGACTTACTTTTTAACTTTGATGCACCTGATTCAAACATTGAAAATTTACTCCCAGAGGATACTAATGCCATATATACCCAGTGTGCAGACTCAATGAAGAGTTCTGCTGTGCACTAAAGAACTTGCACACTTGGGTTCTTCACCTTGAAAGTTAAAGATAAAGCAAGCCAACACACCCTTCACACAAGTGGTAGTACCAAATGCCATCCAATCAACTTTAGAGTATATTCATGTTCTTTTCATTTTTGCACAGTAGACTTTGTTACCTTTTTTCTTAGAGTCAAATGTCTTAATCAGTGTTCTGTTTCTGTGAAGAGACATCATTACCAGGACAACTCTTAGGAAAGAAAGCATTAAACTAGGGTTTGCTTACAGCTTCAAAAGTTTAGCCCTTTATCATCATGATGTATGATGACCTGTAAATCCAATAAACTTCCTAATGACTAAGCATTTAAGTATATGAGCCTATGAGGGCCATTTTTCTTTGAACTACCACAGTCAAAGATCTAGTTTGCTTTCTCTTGCAGTGATAAAGATCATTTTAAAAGCAACGTCAGGAGAAAGTTTATTTGGTTGACAGGTCATTACAAATCATTGAGAGAAACCGAGGCAGGAACTGAAGGCAGGAACAAAGAGTGAGGACCTCAGGCAGAGACCATGGAGGAATACTCCTTATTGGATTGTTCCACATTGCTTTTTACACAACCCAGGATCACCTGTCCAAGAATGACATCACCCATAGTGGGTTCAACATTCCCACATCAATCATTAATGCCCCGTATTAATGTTCCACAAAATGTCCCACAAACTTACTTAGATGTGATAGTGGCATCTTCTCAATGGAAATTTCCTCTTTCCAGAGAACCCTAAGTTATATCATTTTGACAAAAGAAAGTAAAATAACCAGCTTAGTGAACCTTCAAAGCCGAGAATTCTTAGAAACGATGCTTCAACATCATTCAGTTGACAGTACAAAATCAGTGTGTCTCTGTATTTAGATTCATTTTCCACTTTATTTTTTATTTCAAACCTAAGCGATTAACACATAGCCTCAGTTCATAATACTCGGACTCTTTTAAGTTCACTTTATTTTTTCAAATATTCTTCCCCATATGTTTTGATGTGGTGATATTTTGATAATCAAGTAGAATATTTTGTAGATCAAAATCAAGTAGATATTTTGATAATCAAGTAGCTATATCTCCTGCTCATGGTAATTTTTATTATGCCCCCAAACAAAGCTATTATTGTTATTTTTATTCAAATATCAAAAACTTAGTATGATGATTAAATATTTATTTTATTATTGGTCTCATTAGGCCAAAAGTTCTTCTCTGGAAGAAACCTGAGCTTCTTGTCAATGTCTCCATGTTACAGCATAAGAGGCAAAAGGTTAAAAAATTTCAACACATCAGGGTGTTCTGTGGTTACCATATATCAAGAATCAGTGTAAGATCATGGAGCTACTGAGAGCCATGATCCTACTTTCACAGAAATATCTCCTAAAAAACAAAAGCATGGAATAAGTTCACTAGAATACTCAGCTAGACATGGAAATGAATCCTCCAAAGTAGGTTGTGCTTACACAGTTGCTGCAGCTTCTGCCTGTGTCCTGCGAGCTCTTTGGAAGCAGCCTTGCTCTGTGTTCTAGAAGAAGCTGACATTCGTTTCTTTTTCATAGATGCAAAACATTCCATAGGTCCTCGACAATACTACATATTCTACATTGCTCTAGACACAGGTGAAGTTCACATTTGCTTCATTTAAATAGTACCAAAGTATAATTTTAATGTAACATGTGTCTGTAAGTACAAATATGGTTTTCAACAGAAAATTTGAAAAATGTAATAGACAGATTTTCATAAAATCATGATTCTAGAAAGATAGGTTTAGTCTCTTAAAGACTCACTTCTTAGAGAATCTAATTGATTTAATTTTGATCAAGTAATTAAAATTAATTTCTGACTTTACATAATACTATTTTATTTCTTTTGAGTTCTCCTTCACAACAGTGTTAAGTAGTAAGGATACTGTCCCTGGCCTCAGACACTAATACAGGCATTTTGTGCTGTTCTATGTGGCACAGAGCATCTGAGTATACATAGTTCAGTTTGGGGAAAGACCTGTAATTTCCTTTTTTTTTTATTCTGTTTGTTTAGCATCATCAAAGTTTTATCTCAAAGCAGTAGTTGTTCCAAACTAACTCTGAATCCTAGAAAAGTCATTTCATTTATTTCCTATATAACTTCATATTCTATTTAATTTATTTCTCATAATCTTTTACATGTTTGTGTTATCATAAACAATCAGGAAATTTTACATTTAAGATAAATTATGACCTAACAACAAACACACATGATCATATATTGACATGTTGATATATTGAAGCTAGTGTTGGGTCAGTTTCCCCTTTTCTGGATGCAGGTAGCCATAAAATGGAACCCAAAACATGGATTTGTTTTTGGTACAAAATAACAGGTGGTACTTTGGAATAGACAACAATATGGTCCTGTTGTTGAAGGAGGAAAGTAGTAACCACAGCTGCAGAATGAAATAAGGGTAGTAACTAGCAATTAGGGAAGGCACTTAGTTGATGCTAGTTCCAAATGATGGTTGTCACCAGTGACCATGGCACAGAAAAGTAGTGATGAAAGTCCCTTCATTCTTAGATTTCCATAAGCAGCAATAATAATAAATGTATTTCTCTTTCTTGGGCTTGTTTTCCTTGATGGAATGTGCCACTTTGTTGCAAAAAAATGGATTTTTCTTTTGAAATATGACAAAGTTGCACAGTTTGTGTGAAATGGATGACTAGGCTGCAGGAACATAAGGAATGGTGCTCTTGATGTCACACAAGCATGATCCATATCAGCACCTCATCTCACAAACAATTTTTAAACATGAGAACACTAGCTTCATATCTAACAGAGAAAATACAATACAGATTTACAAATATGAAGATGAATAGAATGGAGTTATTTTGGCAAGTTTAGTGAGAATTATGTCTTGAGATTTGGTAACATTTAAAATAATAATTGAACTATGAAAAGCATTCAATTTTTGGTTAAACAGAACTGTGAAAAAATCATATGACTTTCTGTGAATAGCAATATAAAAATAGAACATAGGATTACATTACTTAGGAGCAGGAAAAATAGCCTATGTTAGATAATTTAGTGCAATCAGAGTAGTATACAATTATTATTTTCTTGAGGCAGACATACATTGAAAAACGTAATTTAAAAACAAAGCTACAAAGGTAATTTCCTTTAAAAAAAATCAAAACTGGCAATAGTGAAGGGCATCTCAGCCTATCAGAAAGTAAACTATACCATAAAGTCTGTAATTATCATAATGCCGTGTTACTGGAGGGATAGAAACACCATTGGATCAAGGTAGAGGATACAGAAACATACATAAAAATATGGTATACAGGTTTATGAATGATATTCTACAAAGAAACCAGTGGCCCTTAGAGGGGAAAAGGATTTCTCTTTTCAGGGTTAGGATAGGAATTATATATATGGTATATGGTATAACAGAAGCATGTAAGTGTGTGTGTGTGTGTGTGTGTGTGTGTGTGTGTTGTATCTACTTGTTTTCTTTATGTGGGTTTGTGTACTTGCTCATGTATGCAGTTGAGGTATGGTAAAAAGCCCTCAACAACTTTCCACTTTAGTTTTTTGAGACAGGGTCTCTAAGTGAATGTGGATGGCTAGGTTGGCAATCCATTATGCTCTAGGGACTTGCTGTTTTACTCATTCCCCAGTGCTGGGCTTGCAGGTGCTAGCTGACACACCTAATTTTTTCTTGGGTTCTGGAGATTCAAACTCAGATCTTCATACTTGCATGTCTGACATTTTACTAACTGAGTTATCTTTAAAGATTGAGCATGTTTTGTGTCGAGTAGCTGTTTAGGATTTTTGCTCTTGCACATCTTTGAAATTTTTTCTATGAAATATTCTTAGAAAGTATGATCTCTGTGAAGTGATTAAAGCATCCAAATGACCTAGTTGTTTTAACTCTAAAATTGTAATTTTACTTCAAATCACAGTTTACAAATTAATGGCTTGCCTTTTGGTGGGAGTGAAAATATACCATCAAACAGGAGAGTGGTAGAGAAAAATATTTATTTTTATCCCAAAACTATACACACCTTTTCTGCCAGGTATCACATACATGATAACTTGTCAAGTTGTGGATTCTACAGAATATGTTTAGGCATGAAAGAATGTTTGTGTCTGTGAATAATTATGCTATTTATTGTTGGATGGGGTATCAGTAACAACATATTAGGGAAACACACATATCAAATTTATTTCTCAATATCACCAATAAATCTGAGCTGTAGGTATAAGTTTATTAGCTATGAAGCAGTAGGGCATATCAATGAGACTATATTCCAGTTTTCAGAGCGATCTACCTAAACTTGATGGAAAGGGAGCAATTGATCTGTGTGAGACTCAAACCCAATTAAATATTCTGAAGTTCACAGAAACTTCATTTAGTTATTTGAGAATGGCAAATTGCAACACATCAAGAGAGGCTCAGGCTGGATTTGGATGTGAAAAATAGATGATAGATAGACAATAGAATAATAGGAAAATATAGGCCAATTATAAGCTAGTATATAGACAATGGCTAGATAGCTATAGATAAGTAAATAGATAGATGATAGATAGATGATAAATATCTACATGAATAGAGTCATTTAGCAAGAAAATTAAAACATTTCAACTATTTGTCTACCCACAAATCTCTGCAAGCCATTAACAGATAAAAGCCAATCTATTAAAGAGAACAACAACAAAAAAAGTATCCACAGCATTTGGGAGGGAAACATGCATTACTATATTCTCTTTTTTATTTATTTTTATAATTTATTCACTTTATACCCTGACTGTAACCCCCTCCCTCTTCTACTCTTGGTCTCACCCTCCTTCCCTCTTTCTCCCATCCTCTCTCTGTGGACCATAGAAAACTGGAGCCTTCTTCCCCTACCATCTGACCCTAGCCTATCAAGTCTCATCAGGATACATCCTCTACCCCTATCACCTGTCAAGGCCATCCTGACAGGGGGAACTGATCAAAGAGCAGGCATGTAAGAGATAACCCCTGCTCCCCTTACTAGGGAGCCCTCCTGGAGAGTGAGCTGCCTATGGGCTACATCTGAGTAGGGTGTCTAGAAGAAGGGCAAATAGAAAAAATACCAGAAGTGACTGCAGAAAAGGAACAGGATGGGAACCTATCATAGATGGCCTCTTAAAGACCCCACCCAGCAGGGGACTGAAGCAGATGCTGAGACTCACAGTCAAACTTTAGGCAAAGTGCAGGGAGTCTTATGGAAGAATGAGGGGATAGAATGACCAGAGAGGACTGGAGCTCCAAAAGGAGACCAACCAAGTCAACAAATCTGGCCCCTTTGCGCCTACAGAGACTGATGCATCAACCAAGGACCATGCATTGCTATGTTCTTTAAAAAGAAACTTTATCAACAGATGTTGAAGTCTATGGTGGTGACTTTAAATGAAAAGAGATCTATAACATATCTGTGATCACATTGTCACAGGCTGATTAAACTACTGTGGTAGGGGGAAAAATGCCCATGGTAAGAGATATTTCTCATAGGTATGCTCCTGTATTTTGACCTTTATCTCTGCCATGCATGTCATTCCTGGTTTTTTTTATTTTAAAGATTAAGCCACGTGATCATACTCAGCAGAAGGGTACAGAACATCCATGACTGGAAGTTTACCTTTGTACATACTATTAAATGATCACTTACCACCTAACAATAGTATAAATTGTATATCTCTGTTTCCTATGCTCCAATTCTTTCAATTTTATACTACTAATTTTATACTCCTACTACTCCTACTACCTCTCTCTCTCTCTCTCTCTCTCTCTCTGTGTGTGTGTGTGTGTGTGTGTGTGTGTGTGTGTGTATGTATGAATACCATGGCCCACATATGGAAGTCAGAAGGCACCTTTGTGGAGTTGGCTCTCTGCTTCCATGAAACATAGGCTGCTAGACTTGGGGAGAAAACGTCTTTACACACCGAACCTTCTTTGTGGCCTCCCTTTGTTTTCTGTTGAGGTCTCACTCTGTAGCTCAGGATTGCCTTGAGTTCACAGTCGTTCTGCCTCAGCTCTCCTTCTGCCGCTGTTACAGGCATACATAACCATACTGGGCACCATGCTTCAGTTCTGATCTGAGTGAGTGAATCCCTGTACACAAACCACAAGACAATCCCACGAAAACAATTCACATTACAAATCTGAACAAGCTACCAAGTGTTCTGTATCATCAGTTAAAAGTCACTGTTGTAAACCCTGGTTCCTTTCGAATGAATTTTTAAAGATAACTGAAAAATTGGGTAAAAAATTGAACACTAGTGCAAGAAAGGATGATTTCTAAGGTTCTTTATCATTCTAAAATATTCTTCCATGAGAAATACAGATCTTAGGATAGCAGGCGGCTGGGGGTTGCTAACATCCCGCTTCATTTTTTTACCTGGGAAAAAAGATTCTGAATTTATATCTGCTCCTTAAAAGTAAATTTATGCATCACATGATAAAATATTCGACCCTGAGGGTCTCAGCCCTATCCTGAAAGGGTACCTGGAGAGATGAAGTAGTAAATTGAATTTGTAGGAATATGCAGATAAAAAATAAATCCCTAACATTTCAAAATAGGGAATAAAGAAATTTAAAAATAAATTAAGGTGGATACGAATGGAAATGATGGGGGGGGGGCAATAATGAAAGGGAGCATGTTACTTTCAGAGACAATACAGACAATTCCATGCCTTGAAATAAAGCAAATACATGGGCTGCATGGAATAGCTTGTTTCCTGGCTCTAACTCTTTCTAGGTAAATACTGCGAATGGGGGTTTGAAAAGGTATGGTCCTTATAGATTTATGTGTTTGCATGGTTGGCCCATAGTGAGTGGTACTGCTAGGAGGTGCTGCCTTGTTGGAGGAAGTGTGTCACTGTAAGGGTGGGCTTGAAGGTCTCCTATGCTCATGCTCTGCCCATTGTGGATTCTAGTCCCCTTCTCCTGCCTTCAGATCAAGAAGGCACCAAGTCAGCCGGCATGCTGCCATGCTTCCCACCATGACGGTAATGAATTAAACTTCCGAAACTGTAAGCCAGCCCCAGTTAAATGTTTTGACCTTTAAAAGAGTTGTCATGGTTATGGCGTCTCTTCACAGCAGTGAAAATCATAACTAAGACACTACCCAAAAAGCTATGCGGATTGCAACTGATCCTCACTACAGGTGTGTCCATTTGCCAAGGGTCAGCATGTGCTTGTGCATGATGTTATTATATAATTATGAACCATAGATCTTGTCTCTCTTAAAAATGCTTTTGTAACAATTTACAAGATTAGTCTGTATATACATTGTTCCATGTGGCGACATGAATAAACATGTCACTGATGTCATATCAAAGAAATGATTTCAACCAAATCCAGTTTGCTGAACTAACGTTTATTGGGGTTACTAAACAGGAGGATAAGTGACTCAATGGCAACTACATAACCAAAAATACACCACTCCAGCATGTGTAATTACGATTCTTGGAAGATCCTCCCTGTAGCTCTCTGTCCAGTGTACAGGCAACTCCGCTTTCACTGCCTTGGAGAAGTGTCATGTAAATCTTGTCACTTTCTGGGCTTTCACACCTTGAAAAGGTCCTTGGCAAGAAGTCTTTTATGAACCTTCTGCTTCCCTCTAATGGTGCATATTTCAATTGTGAGGAAATACCTAAAAGTTCACTTAGTGTGTATAGAAAACAAAGAATTAGAACTTTCTTAACATATATCTCGAAGAAATTGTTTTAGTTCAGTGCTTGATTTCATTGTGTCACGGTTTTGTTTCACTTCAAGACCTGTAACCACATGAAGGAGCAGCCTATTCTTTACTAATGTTCTTTCTGAATCTCACCTAGCACTGGAGAGAAAGGAAAAAAAAAAAAACATCCCAACACATAGTTCTCCATCTTCCAAGCTTACATATCATAATCTCTCTTCCAATTTAATGCAGTCCGTTTAAGTATATTTACTTGACAAAGAGAAAAGGAAAATTCATTTACCATATGTCATACCTAGTACAATCCATACCATATTTGCCTTTTATTCAAGATGATAGATAGGTGATGTTAGCTGAATGAAATTTTTTCCTTGTAAGTGATTCACATGCGATTTTTAATGCCATGTGAATTAAAGATTTTATATATGTATGTATGTATAAAAATCTTTAATATATATGTGCACATACATTATAGCATGTCCTCATGTATCCAACTTGTCTTTATGGATGATGTTTTTTATTTGTATTTTCTCTGACATTCCCTGAACTATTATGATATGCTCACATATTAACAATGAGCTCATTGTAAGTGTTTATGCATATTGTATAGCTGGGGGGGGGGGTTGCTCTCACTTCTGTGGAGGCCAGAGTAAGACATGTAGATGTCTCCATCAACTGCCTTTTGACCTTATATTTTGAGGCAATGAGTAGGACTGAGTGTAGACCTCTCCATTTTAGGGAGAGAGATTACAGTGAGGGAATCCCAGGGATATATATAATGTCTAACTCTGGGGCCATAGGTCCACGTCACCATGGCTGTGCTTTACAGCTTAGTTGGGAATACCCTTAGTTCCTCACCCTTGCTCAGCAGGCACCTTACCCACTGATCTGTCTCCACACCCCTTGTGAGCCAATTTTTAAGGCTCCATTCTAGGTTTTTAAACATGTTTGCTCATCAACATATGCCATAAGATCCTGGGAAGTCATTTCTGGGTTTTGAGTAGCAACAGAGTTTGCTCCCAGGTATTTCAAAAACTAGGCAATGATACAAAAGGTGAGTATTTTTCCCCAGATACTTCTATGAAATGTGTAACTTCACAATAGACTTGCTTTATAACTTCCTACATCCAAAATGCCAATCACTTCATTTCTCCTATTTGATAGCACAGAATATATTAAAGTAGATTGTAGTCAAATTAACACTATACTCTGGGATGGATAAGTATGCCAGAGATGGTAACCCTGACACACTGGGAAAATAACATTTTTTACATGGATCATTTATGTTAACATAGAATGCTAACATTTGGTTTCCTGCAAGTTCTGGGGTTAAGGAAAACCAACTCAGCTGTAAAAACTTTTTTTCTAGGGTCTGAAAAACAACAACACAATTTCTTTCTTTTAAGATTCAATCTAATTCTCCACTTGTTGTTTAAGCTGTCCCCCGTTCACTGAGTTTAGAAAGCACAGCAGCAACAGAAGAACAAAGTCATCTCCAGTCCCTGTCATTCGCTAAGGCCTGGAGAATGTTGACTGGGACCAGATAGACTTAGTCACATTCAGCAAAGAATCTTTCCTCACTGTGGAGACAGCCCAGGCCAGTGGCTCTATCTGCAGAGGAGGAGGGGGGGAGGAGGGAAGGAGCCCACTGAGGCCTACAGCACTTGGTAGACTCCAGGTATTGTCTGAGCTAAAGAAGATTTTTTTTGTCCATATTTCTTTTAGTACTTTCACACACACACACACACACACACACACACACACACACACAAACACTTCTCTAGTCAACCATGGGTCGTATCATCCAAATAAACAAAATAACCTTATTTTTTTATTTCTCAAATAGATCATAGAATTATCTTCACAATGGGAATACTCTAGCTGAGGAGCACTGCCATGGAAAACTGAAACCCAATGAAAGGGTTCAGAACCATATAAACTAGAAGTTTGGGGACCCTGTCACCTGCTGCCACTCTTCCATCTAATAATAGAGCAATTGCTAATTCATGATGGTAAGCCAAAGGAAGGGGATTATGCAAGTGCCTGCACAATGGCAAAAAGTGGCACTTTGTTTCCTCCTGCTGCCATCCAACAAAGGCAGCAGTGAGAAACACAGCCAGTAGCCATGGAGTCGATGGGGCCCATCCTGGCATCCCCTCTGCTCTGAGACAGCCAGTGCCCTCCCCATCACAGTATGCGGGCCCCTGTGCTATCTAACTTGGATGCATCAGGCCTCCTACAGCACCTGCTCATACTCTCAAATCCCGGCTCTGATGGGAATCAGGACCTAGCTCTGGCCTTCCCTCTCCCTTTGTAACTATGTTTAATCCCACAGACACCTGCCTTGGCGTTGAGACACTACTGATAAAAGGGAGAGAGAAACAGACAGACAGACACACACACAGAGACAGCTAGAGATAGAAAGTCCTTTTTATCCTTTTTTAAGCAAATCTTGCAAATAAACACCACAGGTCTGGTTGATTACTCTTGTCTAGGGAGAAGGTATGAGAAAACATAGAAGAGGGAGCTTATTCTGTCCACCAGTTCTGTGTGTTTATCTTTACCTGGCCCCAAAGTCAGACATAAACGAAAGTAACTAAAACCAAACAGTGTTAAACACCCCCCCCCTCCCAAATCCTGCAGCTCTCATGGCAGTGAGATTGAGATGATGCTGGTGATGTTACAAGTTAGAAAGCCAGTGTTTCAACCTTTCTTTGACCAGGGTGGTAACAAATAAATGTCAAACTACTTCATTTACTGAGACACTGATGGAAATTTTGCATCACTAAACAGGAAGGTTCCCCTCTAATTCACAATCTGCCTCTCCCCAGTCACCTTGACTTAAATTTAATTTCATCAAAACTGTTTTGAAATGACATTAATATTAACATTGCTTTTGCATCAAAATGAACATAAATGTTAGTCTTTCATTCTCTGAAATACTAAGGTTGAAATTAAAAGCTTTAGCTAAACAAATCGCTTATTCAGAATTTCCCCCAGTGCACAGTAGAGAAAAACAAGCATTTCTGCCTTTAAATAGGTAATGAAAAGACACTAAGGAACAGAGGACTTTGCACTTAATCAAAATATTGTGGGTGAAAACTCAGACTGTGTGGGAAAATCCCAACTGATTACACATAGTTTAAAGAATATCTTCTTTGGAAATGTTTGCTTTATTTCAGTGTGTGTGCATACTGGTATATATATGAACAGTATCAGTTTGGATTATTTTCCTATAAGGATGAAACTTTCTTTTTCTTTTCCAGGCTAAAGGCAAAGGGAGATAATTATAAATGTGTAATCAAGTTTGTAGTCAAAATAGGAAACATCAAATGAGCTAAAGAAAGAAAGAAACAAAACAAACAAACAAACAAACCCAAAAGTCCTGCTGAAACCATACCAAAGCAAAGTGTATCATGAGTTTAATGTCCCTGCCAACACAGCCTATAATCTTTATGCAATTGTTTTTATGTTGAAACCTAGAGTATGAAACCATTCAATATGAGTTTACCCTTTGAGTGTCTCCTTTCGTTATGTATGACACTAAAATAATTCAGGAGTTCAGTTGACCCAGCTACATAGTCTGCTCTCTGTTGCTTATTGTTTCCTGACCACATAAGGTTTCTAATCTGTACTGAGTACTTCAATAACACATACTCTAGAATCTCCTTTTAAATATAGAGTTGTCTTAGGATTACTATTGCTGGGACAGAACACCATGGCCAAAGCTAATTGGGGAGGAAAGGTTTATTCAGCTCATGCTTCCACATCACTGTTCATCATTTAAGGAAGATGGGACAGCAACTCAAACAGGGCTGGA
>CM053760.1:48930946-48945501 GCA_028658305.1 Pachyuromys duprasi
CTCCCCATAAACCCTTCCCTCCTCCCTCCCAATCGCACCTTCCCCCCCCCTTCTTCACATATGCCCCCCCCAAGTCCACTGATAGGGGAGGTCTCCCTTTCCTTCCTTTTGCTCCTAGTCTATCAGCTCTCATCAGGAGTGGTTGCATTTTTTTAAAGTTATTTTTAAAATAATTGGCATAGGTTGTGAAACAAGAATATTGTCCTAGGACAATAATATTAGGCCAGCCATTGCTTAGAGGACCATGAGTGCTTTGATGACGATAAGTCTGTCTGAAGATAGTTTAGTACTCATTTGTAAAGCTGGATAGAGAAAAGCATAGATATTTTTATTTGTATTCATGTTTATGAAACAAAGAAATGAAACAATATGTGTCATAAAAGATATATACATAATATGTGAAGTGATTTTCTCTGAACACGCAACCTTCTGTCTGCTCCGCACTCTCTGTATTATGAGTAGGTGAGGCACAAGGACCAAACGCTTGCCCCTCAGAGGTTCTGTTCCTGTTGTTGTCCATCTGTTGTGAGCTGTGCTCATTAGGTGTGTGTGAGGGGCTGGTGACTGGGCAACTGTCATACAGAAGATTCTGCACATCTGCCTTCACTCTGTGGGCTCTAAAACTGTGCTACAATGTAATTTGCGTGATCTAACTAAATGCTGTCAGGTCCTTTTAGCTAACTAACTTCTCATGAAATGGGCAAGGGGCTTAGTCCTAATGAATAATTCAGGGTCAAAGATAAAACAAATCACATAAACACTGCCAAAACCAAGATACTGTAGGCCTGGCACTTTTCTATCTCCAATGAGATCATTATCAGCTACCTCATGATGAGGGGGGAAATGATATGAGATTTGAGTAGCAATGGCTATGCTAGAATTAATATTAAAAAGAAGATTACTTGAAGCATAGATTGGGACCCACTATGATTCATGACAAGCCTTGCATTAACTATGTATTCTTCAGGGGGATACCAGCCAAGAACAGTTATCACAGTGAGGGATTTAAAAATAATATCCACCATACTTTGCTCCATCCTTCACATTTCTTTACTTTTGGTGAGCTTAATAATTTGTATGTATATTGGCTTATTATGTGTGTTTTTATATCATGTTGTCTAAGAGGCATGAGCTGAATACTCTTTCTTATCTCTGTGTTACTGATGAGTCATGTGACCTCCCAGATATCTGTTATCTCATGTAGAAAATGGTGCTCACTTACCATATCGAAGTTAATTGTTTGGTTTCATAAACACTTAATGATGCTTAACTTCAGGATTCTTCTGCCAGGTTTTTAATGAAAAATGAAGAGATCCCTCTCTCAGAAACCATAATCATGGGCCTCTCTGTTAGAATTTGATACAACACACACACACACACACACACGCAAACACACACACACACACGCAAACACACACACACACACACACACACACGGCTTACAATGCAATGTCACTATCAAACATGAAATCTGCTTGAACTTTGTGTGACCTAAAATCTGCCATCACACATTACAGGCTGGGACATCTGGTAGCCAGTGAACTATTTATTTTTATTTATTTATTTATTTATTTATTTATTTTACACAAAGCATCTCTAGTTAAGCAGCTGACTGGGGGCTGTGCAGTCAGGGTGAACAGCAGAATTAGTAAAGCACGCACTGAAGGGTTACATGTGCCTATTTAATTTTCCTTTATTAAGGTCTGCCCTAAACATGGCAGCGTTAACAGGAGGGTTATTAGTGACTTATTTGCTTCATTAAAATTTATAGCACATTTTACGTTCACCATCTGGGGCAATGTCTCCCCACTTCACTGTTAAAATGTAACTTAAAACCATGTCTAGCACTGATAATTGCTGGGGTAAAAAACCTACACATGAAATTCTTTTATTATAATGTCAGAGTTGTCCTGCCAGAAATTTTGCACACAAACCCTGGAACAGAAAAAGCAGTATTTCCTGTCCTTACACAACCACTATGAGAACACACAGCCTTGTGTTCCAGTGTCTTTGCTATAAATTTCTTGTTTATAGGTAAAGTAAAAGCGAAGGGAGAACTATTATTTTAGAAGTTGCAAACTATGTGGGGAAAAAAATGGAAGAGTTTAAAACAGCAGTGGCAGAATATTATATACCTTGAGGCCCTGGGATTAAATCTGGGCATGTTTTGGTTTAGGAGGCTAAAAATATAAAATCATTGAATTAACTTAAAGTAAAACATTATGATGTGTAAGGGTCTGTGGAGCTTTCAGGGTCTAACTGGTGAACCAAAATATTTTGATTCAGTTTGGGTAAAAGATTAGCCAAGTCTTGCCTACTTACAAGCTTAACCCTCTACCAAATGTCAGGGCTGGAATCAGCATGGGTGGAGAAGACTCTCCAAGGCTGCAAGATCTGCTCCATGCCACACCTTCAGATGGGGACAGGGATCTCTGAGAGTACTTTGTGTTCCTAGGGATATAAATGACATTGACTAAATAGTATTTTTATTCAAAGTGTGCATACATTTATGTATCATATGTATATATGCATATATAATATAAATTTGTATTGCTTGTGGATAGGCTCTAATGAGGCTTAATAACTTCAAATATTAAGATGGTCACACCGATAGCTCTCCTTTCTGATAGCTTGCTCTTCTTTCAAAGATTTATCATCAAAGTGTCAATACAATAAGACATTGGATCAAAAGTGTTGTATTAAAAACAGCAATTATTGCTGTTGCTTTTTAAATCAGTTTTTATACATTAACATATAAAGTGATTAGTTTCATTATGTGTTTTTCATGCATACTTTCTTTTCTGTTGGGCATGAGGGTAGAGAATAGGGTCTCAGAGAGCCCAAAGTGTTTAATATTTGCTAGGTGGACAAAGATGAACTTAAATTCCTAATTCTCCTGCTTCTACCTCCTGAGTGCTAGAACTACAAATCTACTCTACTTTAAGAGTAGATGTCAGATGGAAGGGGAGGAGGGCCTCCCCCATCAGTGGACTTAGAGAGGAGCAGGGAGGAGATGAGGGAGGGAGGGTGGGATTGGGAGGAAATGAGGAAGGAGGCTACAGCTGGGATACAAAGTAAATAAACTGTAATTAATACAAAAATTAATAAAAACTTAATTTAAAAAAAAGAAGCACCCGAATCAAAAGCAGGGCTTCTTGCCTGTTAGCGAATGCACCGCTGGGGTGATCATCTCCTCATTCTTGTTGTTCATCGTCTTTCCCCACTCACCTTCCCTGTCCCTCTGCTCCTATATTACTGTCTCTTTCTCTCCCCACCTAATCCTTCTCTTACGTTTATGCCACATGTAAATAATCAATTATCTCTAAGAGAGTAATTTCAGACCTCATTTGCCCCACTATGTTTCCGTTTCCTTTTGTGTGAAAGGGGAAAAAGAATACTTTGTAGAGGTAATGCACAGTGCTATGAATATCAAATCAGAATATGAATTCTAAGACTTTTATAAAAGCTCAGTGTATCATCCAAAAGCAGGTTATTGGCTGTGGATGCAGCTCAGTGTAGTATATGCTTAGTATGGGTGAGAACTTTGGTCCAATATCTATCACTAAAACCAAACCAAACTAATCAAAGAAAAAATGATTTGCATATTCTAAGACAGAATTTGAGTTGGAAATGTCTTTGGTGACCTGCATACATTCCTGCAGATAAGGACTAAACAGCTCACGTAGAAGGAGATGAACTTTAAGCAGCTCCAGGAAAAGCTTGTGGACACCTCTATGGAGACTCACTGCTCATGGAGCTCAGTAACCTTGCTGCCAAGAGATCTCTGCTACCGCTGACCTAGATGCCTGATCGTTTGTTTCTGACCAGGCATCCTTATGTAGTACTTTCTTGCCTAAAACATGCAACAAGCCTCCTGTCTGAGCCTCCAAAGTACTGGGATTAAATGCTTAAGATTTTAATCCATGTCTTGATGACCTGGATTCTCCAATCTCTCCAACTAAGCATTTGGCCAAAACAAATTCTAGTAGGAGATAACTCCTCTGTTTCCACTTGTCGACTCAACAACCCAGTTATGTGTATAAGCCTTAGACAAGAATCTCCTGTTCATCCTGTCTTTAAGAAATTATGTCAGTCTATTTTAGTCTTCAGTAAAGACCAAGATGTGATGTATTTCTTACTTTTCTGTTGTTGTGATAATCAAAATGACTTATGGAAGAAAAGTTTACCTATAAGAATCATCAAGAGAGATGTGCTATTTTTGTTGTTATTGCTTATTTTTTTGTCAACAAAAACTAAAATCATCTGGGAAAAAGGAATTTAAATTGAGAAATAGCCTCCATCAAATTAGCTTATAGATAAGTCTGTGAGGCATTTTCTTCATTCAGTTAGTGAATGATATGGGAGGGCCAATCCCACTGTGGTGAGTGCCACCTTAGACAATAGGTCTTGACTCACATAAGAAGTCAAACTGAGCAAACCATGTAGAGCAAATCAGTAAGCAGTGACCTCCCTGTTTCTGCTTTAGTTCTTGCCTTTGGGATCTTGTCTCAATTTTCTTCCATGACTTCTCAATCATGGCCTGTAATGTGTCAGGCAAATAAATGCTTTCTCTTCTAGGTTTCTCTTGGCCAATGTTTGATCACAGCAACATAAATCAAACTAGGACAATGGGAAGGTATGGCAACTAGTGGCAGGCTTGTCAAAAGGAGCATGAAAAGCTGAGAGCTCAAATCTTCAAATCATAATCACTAAACACACTGAGTAAACTTGAAGTAGCGTGTGGCTGTAAGCTCTCAAACTCAACCTCTAATGGCTCACTTTCTCTAGCAAGACTATACATCCTAAAGACTATACATCTTCTCAGACTGTATCATCAACTGGCAACCAGGTACTCAAATACTCAAGAATGGGAACATTCTCACTCTAACACCATACTCCACTATGAATTATTTTTAGCTGTGGTTGCAGAAGAATCCGAAATTTCTGGGAAAATGAAAGATATTTAGAAATAATTCATTGTCTTTGTTCTTCAGAGGTGAAAACTATATCTGCTTCCATCTGTCTTCAGTTCATTGCTTTCTGTTATTTTTAAAACTAAAAATTGTCATATGGATATAGTCCTGCCAGTGTAAATCCTAGTATGAAAATAATGTGATCATCTTTGTCCCCACCTAACGAGTAAGTAGTGTTAGAGATTTTTTAAAAACGGCTATTGGAAATAAATTTTCTTCATATAATATATTCTGATTGTGATGTCTTCTCCCCATATCCTCTTAGTTATTTCCTACCTCCTCTCTCATCCAGATGCACACAATTTCTCCTTAGAAAACAAATAGGCATATAAAGAATAATTATATAATAAAATAAGATAAAACAAACAAATCAGAATAGGACAAAACAGACAAAAAAAAGCCAAGAAAAAATATGAGAGACAAATATAGATGCAGAGACACACATGCTTGCATGCTTGTTCCCAAAACGAGAGGCAAAATATATCCCATTCTTACTGAAACAGACACAGACTACTCTTGGTACAAATAGAAAAAAAATCTAAGCTAAAATATGTCTGCTAAAAATGTTCATAGGTTTCTATTTTCATCAAAGACTTAGATATTGGAAGAGAACTGGGAGGAGCTCGAGGGATGAAAGTGAAAGGGAAGTGATAAATTTTATTTTAATTAAAGTAATTAAAATATAAAATATAGATAATCTTACTAGTAAAAGATATAGACAACTACAAAATATTTCTTTTCTAGAAACAAGACTAAGTTCTTAATTTCAAAAATTTGTTATTTTGTGGATCAAGGAGCTCAAATCAGAGAATAGTTTGCATGTCATATAAATACATAGAAATTTAGTCTGAGCCTTCTGGGAGCTTCAAAGTCCACGATCAATACATGAAACAAATTACCTTATGAAACAATCAAAACCAAAACTATTTAACACATCAGTGCTGTGCACCTACGCATACACAAAAACAATGCAGGACACCCCAGAAAACACTTTGAACCACAAGAAAGTTTAATATTAGAGTTTGTAAAGTGTAATCAAAGAAGTGATTTGGGGAATTTCAAATATTAAATGTTTATATTAGATAAGGAGAAAAAGTTCCAAGCCAATATATCAGTGACATCTTTAGAAATGAGCAAATACTGAGCAATAAAACCCAAATTATGTTGGAAGAAATCAATTATAAGAATAAAAGTAAGCATCGGTGAAATAGAATGTGGAAAAACAGAGAAAAGTGAAAGCCAGAAAATACTGTTTCAAAGTGATACAGTTAAATATTACTATTCAGAATAATCAAGAAAAACAAATGAAGAAGTCACAAATAGCCAAAATCGAGAATGCAAGAAGTCACTACAGTTAATGAACATGATAAAGGGATGACATTTGAGCATCATAAACAATTTAAGAAAGTAAATTTTGCGGTATAGATTAAAAGGACAAGGTAATTAAAAGATGCAAACTGAAAGCTTACTCATGAAGAAACAGATTGCCTATATAGTCTTAAATCAACAAAATTGACTTTTAGTATGCAATATTTCTTTCCATAATGAAAAATTTACACCATGTAATTCCGATATTAAATTTCACTTAAAATTTGTCAAGTAAAGACACCCTATTATGTTTGTAGATCCTCTGAAAGGCTCCATCCAGCAAGGGATGGAAACAGATGCTGAGACTGAACATCTGGCAAAACCTAGGAGCCTTGTGACAGGAAGGATAGAAGGACTCAGAGGGGACAAAAGCTCCTCAAGAAGACCAACAGAGCCAAACTAGGCTGTACCCAGGGGGGCTTGCTGAGACTGAAATACCAACTAAGAACCATGCATGGACTGGACCTAGGCACCCTGATACATGCTTTTCCATCCTGGAGCTAGAATTTGAGGTGGTATAAGTTGTGCCAAGTATAGGTATTGAGAACCAAAGCAAGAGCTATGAGCTTTCTTAAATACTGAAAACTTTCCAATTCTGGTAACTAACCATTTCTTTTGTTGAAGCCAGATTTATTAAAATGTCAAAACAATACATGGAAAAATATAAACTAACACTTCACAGAAAGGCCAATTCAATAATTCTTAACAACACTGTTATCATATTCAGCCATATATAAAAACTGAATCCCTTGTGTTCAAATAGAATTCACTTCTAAAATATAATTACATTTGTCAAAAAATATCAATCAATTTAGTTTATCATATTTACAGACAAAGAAAAGAAAAATAATGTCAAAAGGACATGAAAATACACTAAATGAAAGTAAATATTCACAGGTGGGGTCTTTTATGAGACTGATTCTCCAATCAAGGACCATGTATGGATATAACCTAGAACCCCTACTTGAATGTAGCAAATGGTAGCTCAGTATCCAAGTGGGTACCCTAGTAATGGGAACAGGGACTATTTCAGACATGAACTCAATGGCTGGCTCTTCGACCCCTCCGCCACCCCCCCAAGGGAGGAGCAACCTTGCTAAGCCACAGAAGAAGACATTGCAGCCAGTCCTGAAGAGACCTGATTAGCTAGAGTTAGATGGAAGAGGAGGAGGTCCTTCCTTATCAGTGGACTTGGAAAGGGGCAGGGAGGAGATGAGGGAAGGATGGTGGAGATAGGGAGAGAATGTGGGAGGGGCCTATGGCTGGGATACAAAGTATATAACCTGTGATTAATATAAAATAAAAATGTTAAACAAAAAAGGAAATCGTTGTAGAAAAAAGAAAGAAAGAAAGAAAGAAAACCAGTAACCCTTAACTGATGAGAAGTAAGACAACTTTCTCTGATCTGATAAGCAGTCTATGGACAACACCAGAGAAGAGTGTCACACTGAGTGTTGAAAGACTTCCTGTCTTTCTCATTATACCTAGAGCAAAGTAGGATCTCACATCACTCAAGTTTTATTATAGATATCAAGGAGAAAAGAAAAATATAAAGAAAAAGAGATGAGAAGCACTCATTTAGAAAAGGAGAAATACAATTTTTTTAAACATTTGTTTATTTGGGAAGTAGGGCACTTGTTCCCTTGTATGTGTAGAGCTCAGAAAAAAACCTGCAGGAGTCAGTTGTTTATTTGCCCACTGTGTGGGTCAAACTAATGTCACTGGACTTGGCTGCAAGTGCCTTTCTCTTCCTAGCCATCTCATCTGCCCAGAAATACAAGTTTTACTTAGAGACAGCATTACCCTCCAAAAGCCTTAGAAATCTTTCTGTGTGGATTTATTTATAATAAAATGAAAGAATATAAGTTCATGATTGCAGATGATTGCTATTGAAACACAACCCAACTTTTTGAAGGTGAACCTCTGTCCAAAACCATTTCAAACACCTCATACAAGAATTTCCTTGCAGCCTTTTCCACCCTGGCTAGAGGGATTACACTTCACATGATCTCTTAGTTGCTAGACTATTGTGACTGGTGCAATACAACTTTCAAATTCATGAGAGTCTACTGTGTTTGGTACAAATACAACTTTTTGGGATGTATAACAAGACTCACTTGAGAGTTGCCTTGGAGCTATTCTCCTGTGCTGTCCATTTGGTATTTCATCCTTTGGCCAAATAAAAAGTTTATGTCAGTTGATCTGTTTTTGCTTCCCTTTTCTAGAGTAAGCTAAGCCAGAAAGAGCAAGGGAGAAGCTCTATGGAAAGTTTGATAGTAAGGGGATCGGGGAGTACTAAGCTACAGAAGAGGTGGAGTCTCGACAGAGGATGAAGATATCTTTTGAGTTGGCAATGAGAAAAAACAGTGAAAGTGGTGTCGGCGGTAGCAGGTAGCAGAGAAATACTGAAACAGCTGCAGCAGGGATGTTACACCACCAAGCATCAGTGCAGAGATGCCAACTGCAACCTCAAAGGTGAAGGACTTACATATCCTAGGTACAAGCTGGGCTAGGGAATCCTGCCTTTCTAAGCATAAGCACGATTTATAATATTTGTACCACAGGGCTAAGGGTCCCAGGAGCCCTGACATAAACAACAGTTGTGACCTCAACCACATAAGTCTAAGTGTCACAGTACACAATGCCAGCATGTGAATTAACACTAGGGGTTCTTAGCTGCTGCAACCCTAACTGGAGGCTGCTATTGCCTGCTGAGGAGTTGTTGCCTGCTGAGTATCAGCCATAGAAATACTCTACTCCTATCCTTCTACTTCTCTTCCTTCTCCTCCTCTTCCTCCTACTTCCTTCTTCTTCCTCCTCCTCCATTTTCTGCCTTCTTCTTCCTTCTCTACTCATGAGATCTCTTCACATAAAACAAATGGCTTGCAAGTGCCCCATCCAGCTAATATGTAATGTCAGTAACAGAAGTAATTCTATGCCAGGAATAGCACTTTCTATGTGCTTTCCTTCCTGAAAGCTGAGTCTGTTCCTCTCTCCCTCTTTCTTTCTGTCTCTCAATCTCTCTCTTCTTCTCCCGACCTTTCTATTCCTCTCTCCTTTTCATCTTACTTTGTCTCTGTCACATCTATGTATTATTAGTATATGTGTATTGTGTGTATGTGTATATATGTTGAATATTCTCCCACAACAGTAAAAATACAAAATAGTTCTTATGACATTAAAGAAAAGCAAAATCCCCATTATCTCACGTAATTGAAATCCAGAAAATCCGTACCAAGCTAGGTAGTGATATTTACTCAATCATGTTCCATCTATTAATATTATGAATAAAATTAATTACACAAATGAAAGATTAGGAGACATCCCTATTTGCCTTATGCTTTATGAAATATTTATTTCAACAGAGAATATATACAACTAAAATAATCTCTCTATGATTGCAAATCCAGCATTAAATAGTCTGAAATTTTCATGTTAGATTTTGGAGTCCCAAGGAGAGTTGGATCTTAAATCTCTAGTGTCGAATATGCATGTTCTTCATGGGCACATTTGAATATTTGAACCTCAGTTTCTTCACTATGTACGTGAGGGATGTTGCAGTGCTGATACCCAATCGTGGTAGCAAATGAGCACGAAGCATCTGTGCATCCATTTATTTATGTCCTGATTATAGATCTGAATAGGGGCTGCCTTGACTTCACTGAAATGGTGGATTACAACCTGTTTCTTCTCTAAGTTGCATCTTATTTATGGCATTTTATCACAGAAACAATACTAGGGCAATAAGTAAAATAGATCCACAATATATCCAAGTTGAAGTGTGGATTTTTTGTTTTGTTTTATTTCTGGATAATGTCTTACTGGACAGCCCAGGTTGGTCATGAATGTGCTAGCTTTCTGGAATGCCCTGTCATGCAGAGCCTTCCACTGATTTTTATTTAGGTTTGGGTTTTTTTTTTTTTTTTTGGCTAAAAATTTGCTTCAGAATTCCCCCCTTGGTTTAAGATAGTGTAGATAATAAGCCAGTACCCACTCGGGATGACGTACTACTCTCAAAAATGCTTTTGCATTTCATTTCTAAAAATCTTGACATGTGTAAGCTACCTCTGTGTGAATTCTGCTGTGCTATACAAAGCCAACCTTTTGTTAATGTGAGTATTGAAGAGTTAAAGAGCAGAGTCACTCTGCCTTGCTGAGCCTACAGTGTTGATAATCTCCTGTGTCTTATGAGGGCTTCTGAGTTCTGCAAGGAAAGTTAATTAGAAAATGTCAAGAAAGCTCTCCAAGATCCTCAAAGGGAAGAGCACCATGTGACAACGATGTATCATTAATGTAAAAATAAAACCATCCCCAATCCCATAGCTCTTAAAGAGTCTGCACAGGCTGCTAGCACATTTAAGAAATACAATTATAGACTCGCTAAACTGAAAGCTATCTCAAGACTTGAGAGAATCCATTCTCTGCCTCAGGGGATACTACGGGTCCTCCATCTCATATAATTTACCAATCTATTTCTAAGACCACTATAGGAACAATTTCAAAACTGACTTCATAATTTGCTTCTATCACTTCATATCTCTTGACCACATAATTATGTCATTTCATTCTGAAGAAAATATGGTGCGGGAGATAGTCTGGAATCAGTCACAAACTGCTCACCCTCCCACCCCGGCTTTGCACAGCTAAGGTCAATACTGTGCAGATTGACCTTAGACTGGTGATGGCAAGGTTGGGTTTAACCTTCAATTCAGGATTATTTTTGTGTAACAAAGTTTCCATTTCAAACAATTTCCTTATAAAAATCTTAAGGATCTCTTTGCCACAGGAAGTAGAAAAGATGTTCATCTCTCCCATTTTGCTTTCAACTGTGTTGTTATTTACTATATACAGATTATAGACCAAAATTATAGATTTGGTTTTTAAATTAATTTTTTTCATGTGGAGACGGGTTCTCATTTTAATGTGGAACAGCTCTTCTCTTAAAAAAAAAATTGTCAACTGAAGCACACAAATTCAGCTTTGTTTATTTTATTGCAATTAAGTCCTAAGTGGACATTTTCCACACTATTCCTTAAGAAATAAACAATAAGGTAAGTTGTTTTTTTACATTATTTGTTTTCCCAATATGAAACTAATTAGTGAGCTCATTCTTTTCACCTCTGTCCCTGTTGTTCAGGATTCTTTTTTTTTAACTGAAAAATTAAGGTTGTTGTATAGAAAATAGAACTTAAGAATCTAATAATAATAATAAAAATAATAAACCCACAAAGCATGTTTGAGGAATTAACTAAAAACAATAAATAAATCATTTTACAAGAGTGTGGTGACCTTGAACTTCCTTTCCTGCTTAGCCACATGGAGGTTGTGTTAGTTTGTGTCAGTGGGAAATCTTACCCTAAAATGGAAATGTATTAGCAATGAGTCAACCTCAAAGGGTTCACAATGAGTTTGAATAAGTATTCTGAGTTCAAAAGTCTTTGGGGATCTTAGGTAAACCTCCACGATCTACCAGTGCAGACCAAAATCTCTAGACTGGCTTGTGTCCAGCATTGCATCAGCATCTTTCGTTCCTATCAGGATGTGAGTTTCCAAATTCTGCATATCACTTAAGTTTAATATATTTTCCATGCATGCTCATGATAAAAGGGGCAGTTAGTATAATCTGGAGAGGATAGGAGCTCTACAAGGACAAAATATATCAGGACATGGGGGTCCTCTATGAGACTGTTCCTCCAACCTAGGACCATGTATGGATATAACCTAGAACCCCTGCTCGGATGTAGCCCGTGGTAGCACAGTACCCAAGTGGGTTTCCCTAGTAAGGGGAACAGGAACCATTTCCGACATGAACTCAATGACTGGCTCCTCTACCTCCCCACCCCCACCCCAAGGGAGGAACAGCCTTGCTAGGGCACAGAGGAGGACACTGCAGCCAGTCCTGAAGAGACCTGATAAATTACGGTCAGATGGAAAAGGAGGAAAACCTCCCCTAGCAGAGGACTTAGAAAGGGACAGGGAGGAGATGAGGGAGGGAGGGTGGGATTGGGAGGGAATGAGGGAAGGTCTACTTCTGGGATACAAAGTAAATAACCTGTGAATAATATTTAAAAAAAAAATTAAAAAAAAATCAATGTGGTTTTGACTTTTGGCATGAGATTGTTAGCTGCAGCATATCTTTTGTGTATGTTAATTTCTTTTCAACTTGACCGAGTCTGCAGAGAAGGAACACACAGTGAGCATGCATGGAAAAGATACTAAATTAATTTTTAACCATATATGTGTGTGTGTGTGTGTACCTGGATGTATGTATGTGTACTCTGTGCAGGCAATGCACACAAAGGACAGAAGGTTTCAGGTCCTCTGGAGTAGGGATACAGAAGGTTGTGATCCGTCAGATAAGGATTCAGTTCACTGTAAGAGCAGCAAATGCTCCTAACTGCTAAGTCATCTCTCCCGCCCTCAAAATCCAACTTTAAAATAAAGTCAGGACTATACATGAGCTAAAACATAAGGCAAAATTTAAAAGAAAACTTTGGAAAGCTCATGCTCTCTCCATATTATTTTTTAGTATAATCATGATAATTGACTACAAATATTCATTAAAAATGGATGAAACCTCACTCTACTGTAGCATGTCATTCAGAAAAATATTAAAACAGATCAAACAGATTTATCCAAGGAAAGAGAATGCTTATGCATCTTAGCATTGATAGGCATGTATTATTAGGGAGTGATACATAACAGAGAACAGTGTAGAATTTAACCTTTTTTGAAATATAAAGAAACCCTAATCAGGTTAGAAATCATTCACGGGAGATCCCACATGGCTGCCAGGTAAGGACACCAAGTCTGAGGAGTAGGACAGCAGAAACAACGCAGCGACCAGGAAACTGAACTCTGGGACCTAAAACACCAGCATTGGTGATTGCCAGGTGAGCGGAACTCCTACAGTGAGGAAATCAAGTGGGAAAATCCTAGGGACACCCAGTTATTCCCCAGAAAAATCTCCAGGTGACCGGCTGCGCACAGCTCTGATCTTAAGGAGCAGCCTTGATGGGCGCCCGCAGCCCCAATACCAGACTGGGTCTCACAGCCTCTGGGCCAGACAGAGGAGGAACCGCATACCGTTTTGACTGACCTGCACACTGCGGGTCCGCCAATAACCACCTCAGTCTGTGTGTGAGTCCATGAGCCAGTCAGAGAAAGACCCTGCAGGCATACAGCAGGCGCACACCAATCGCGTCCACCGGAAACCACCTCAGTCCGTGTGTGTGTGTGTGTGTGTGTGTGTGTCCACAGGCAAGTCTGGGAAGGACCTGGGTTCTGCTTCTACTGGCAGGCATTCAGCAGGTGCACACCAATTGCATCTGCTGGAAACACCTCAGACTGAGAGGGCCTGCCCGCGCCCGCAGGTCTGCCAGCAACCACCTTAGTCCCTGTGTGTGTCCATGGGCCGGTCTGAGAAGGCCTTGGGCACCATTTTAGACAGGCATGCATACAGTGAATGCACACTGCTCGGAAATGCCTGCAACCAATCCAGACCCACTGTGTGTGCCCAAAATATCATCTCAGACTGTGGTACACAGCTCCTGGCCCTGAAGGGGGCGCCAAGTCTCCAGTCCAGGGGAGAGCCCTTAGCAGCAAGCCCAGGACAGAGCACAGAACCCCCAGCTGACATCTCAAACCGGGACACTCAGCATCTAACACAGAATGGGGAGCAAAGCTTCCAAACCAGAAGGGTGACCAGCCTGCAGTGCTCACAGCTTCTAGCACAGAGCACGAAGTCGGGAACACAGAGCCCACAACAGAGTACAACTGAGACAAAAACACACAAACTAACAAACCACTGGAACTCCCTGATCTTCTGGAAGAATATTCCTGACATAGAAGATTGATAGTTCCAGTATGAAGTTCACCTTAAAGCACAAACAGCTGCTTGATTATACATAAACAAATGTCCAGAAATCGGTGAAAGAACTCACCCAACAAAAATCAGGACACCATGGTCCCACCAGAAATACCCATAAGCAGTGGAGATTTTAATCCAGCAGAGACACAGGAAAATTATGTTAAAGCTATGATTATGCAGATATTGGAGGAACAAAAAGAGAGACAAAAAGAGGAAATGAACAAGGCCCTCAAAGAAATGGAGAAGAATTTAACTGCCCACATACAGGAACAATTAAAGATAAACAGAGAGAAAACAACCAATATAGGAGACACAGTCAATCAGTTGAAGGAAACAGTACAAAG
>CM053760.1:48951797-49018716 GCA_028658305.1 Pachyuromys duprasi
CTATTATTTTAAACATATGCTTTATAAACCTTATAAACACAAAGGCACATATATGCGTTTTAAACAAGAGTTTGAATTTAACCTCTAAACATACCCAATAACTCTAAATCTACAACCATGACCTACAGAGCATATTAACCATTTAAAATCAGTCAAAGACAAACATATGACACCCATACATACATTTAAACAGACAAAAATGTTTTTACTCGATCTAAAACCAAATGGTGGGATTCCACATCCATCAACACTTCCTGTCTTGTGGGAGCGACCCACTTTCTAGGCCTATCAAACAGATTTGGGACCCCATGTCCCTCACAGTGCTATTGGGGAACACTGCCCCGCCAGGATCTGGGACGTCTCCCGAAATCCCCGTGGCCTCAGTCTACCAACTCGTCAGCTGGTGTACCCTGACACGACCGATCCTTGGCCACTCACTGTGTCCTACCTTGAGATCTCAAAAATACACAGAAGGACAGAACAGAGACAACGAACTTGGCCAAGACAAACACGTTTACCCGGGCTTCCGATCCTCCGGCTCAGGAGTCCTGCTAGGTCTTGGGGATCCCGGACGAGCCCCCAAAGTATGTTGTGCCGGAATCGTGATTCCCCAAAAGACCACCACCAGGAGCTGAGTCCGTTGCAAATCACATGAGGATCTTTTTATTATAAATAATTACAAGCTGCAGCTTGGGCTCACAGCCCCCACCGCCGAAGTGGTGAAGAGCCGAGAGCCCACACATTATTCTTAAGCAATCTTTATAATATCACTTCTACTTAAGGAATGTTTCTTGCAGGAATAGGCACTCGATTATGAGCTAGGAAATGTAAGATACTCTCTATCTCTCTGTCTCTCTCTCTCTCTCTCTCTCTGTGTGTGTGTGTGTGTGTGTGCAAGTTTCACACAGGGCAGACTTGATTTGTGGTTTCATTATTAATACTGAGCCAAAGAAATGACCATGAGTATATAATATGCTTCTGGGTATGTTTTTGATTTGGCTTTGATTAGGGTGGTGAAGAGATGGAGATTTTGAAGCCTAATGGTTCTTCCTGAAAGCAGAGTGTTGATTCCCCAGCTTCAAGTTGGACTCCCCATCAGCCTGAGCATCCTCATAGCTGTTGCTAACAGGAGAGAAGGGGAGTCTGTTTTTTATTTAATTTTATTTATTTATTTTTCTCTTGCTGATGAGTTATTCAAGAAATGAGTAGAAAATGCTATCCTGCTTGCTGACCCAAACTACATTCACCCGATGGTATTAAGACAATCTCTCTTGTACCGTCAGGCACATGTCTTCCAAGATCATTATTTCATTAAATACATTGTGTAAGAAAATTCTGCGAGTTTCTTTGAGTGGTTTTGATCCTTCAGCAAGATATAAAATTTTCAATTCAGTGAGAAAGAGATCACTCCTTAGCAAGTGTTTCACACAGTGAAAGTCTTTACTCTTGATGCTAAGAAATTTTTGACTTGCAGCACTTAAGGAAATGAATTTTATACTTTAACACAGTAGAATAGCCTTATGTCTTGGAGGAGCTGAAGATAGCCAGAATTATTATTATAATTTATTATTATTATTATTATTATTATTAGAAATAGTGGAAAGAAAAGAATTCCATTAAGAGAGAAGAGTAGGACCAAAAACATCTACATGTGAAAATAACTAAGAGGAGTTGACAATAAGATCAGGGTATTTTCAGTCATCAACTGTCAATAAAACTACAGTGGAAAATTATGTTCTTGGCCAAATGCAATGTAAATTCAACAAGAACCCTGATGCCTGGATTGCTACTGGGAGACAAGTCAGATTTTTAAACAACAGGAGAGAGTTTAAATTAATAGAAGGCTTTGCAGCTGAAATATGAACTGAATCTGAATCTGCCTGGCTTATTATGCTATTGGCGTTTATTTCATTTCCAATGGAAAAGTAAAGCCTCTACCATGACCATCTCACATCACCCCACGGGATAATAAATTCTGAAGATTAATGAGTTCTTAATGACCTAGTTATCTTTTAATTATTGAGAGAGCACACACTCATAATCATAAACCTCTCTCAAAGAAAATGCTTCAAATGCATGCCAGACAGAATCACATTGTATTCACCTGAGTAAATAAGACCCAGCATTAAAGTTAACAGCAATGACAAAATGAACAAAGTAAGGTGCAATGGCCAACCATTCACAATTATATGGGATGAGTTCAAGACAGTGAGTAAACTACCTACTGTCTTGGCATGCAAATGTGATAACAGGAGTTCAAATGTCCAACACCTACATAAAATTGGATGTGGCAGCACACACATATCTATAACCCTAGCACTTCAGGACTATGGAAATGGTGCATTGGTTAGGAATTCATATTGCTATTTCAGTTCCCAGGGCCCATGTTAGGAGGCTCACAATTACCTAGAACCTTAGCTCCAGGAGCACTGCGCTCACATGACCGTTCCTATGTAAACACACATAGCTGCATAATTCAAAGTAAAATCGTAATTTAAAGGTTTTTAATCTCACAGCTTCTATAAGAAGATATGAGAAATCCCAGAACTTTCAGGGGAGTTAACCTGATATATACAGTGAGAAAACCGGACACCCTGTTTTCAACAAGGTAGAAGGCAATACTCAAAGTTGTCTTTGTCTTCTGAACTCCATAGGACTAGCATGCAGGTAATCTCTCTCTCTCTCTCTCTCTCTCTCTCTCTCTCTCTCTCTCTCTCTCTCTCTCACACACACACACACACACACACACACACACACACACACACGAGTACAGCAAGAAAGAAATTTTTAAAAAATCACACAAAAAAACACAAGTCTTGGTAACTTTGTAGAAAATTAGGATTAGAGAGAGAATTAGTAGACCCTTCCTAAAATGTTGTACTTCATAGGTCAATAACATCAGAATGATGTCTACAATCGTAGCTCTTTGAATCCACAAATGTTACTTAAGTAGCTGATAAGAACCTATTGGGTGATCGTTTTTGACCCGGCAAAAGATACTGCTTCACTTTCTGGGTTTCCAACCTCTTGTTCTTTACTTAGGTCATTTGAAATGGGAAATGGGAAGGGTTGATGAGTCACTTTCCACTGTTGTAAAATGAGTTCTTGGGAGCTTGAGTGGCTCTGCTAGCAATTACTAATGAGGCTTTATTAACCCAGGACAGCACCTTGTGGAATATTTGTATAAAACAGATCTACGCAGAGGACTTTCTTGTTTTATTAATAGCATGGCAGGAAGCCTTGCATGGCCCTTGGGGCTTAAAATGGCCAACTTATTGGTGGATGTTGCTTTAACTTTTAGACCAGTGTGTATCATTCTTGGTTCAAGTCAGACTGAGTCCCAAATATACACCACAATTACAACGTCAGATGTGCTTTTGTCAAACAGTGACAAGGATCTACTGAGCTCTGTTTCTCTCTCCTCCATACTTTCCCATCAAAACCCTTTTACTGTTGGGAAAAACTATTTTTTTTCTTTCAGTTTATCTTTTTTGTATATTATAGCTTTGTTTGTGTGTGTGCGTACCTGTGAAGGACATCAATGGACATACTCTAAAATTTAGTTATTTTTAATTCTGTATCTAAACTAGTAGTTCTTTTCTTCATGAAAAAAAATGGAATTGTTGTCTTTGAGACAAAAACAAGATTCCTACTAGAAGGTAAACAGAGAAGTGTAACAAAGCACAGGGAGACAAAGCCGGCTGAGAGAGGAGGAGCCATGTAGGACACAATACTTTTTGTGGTGAGCTGTCTCTCTCCAGGTTGGGAGTGATCCAAGAAAGAGGTGCATTATCTCAGGAAATGTAGAATGTTGGCTGCAGGACTTCAGTGTCTACAGAGAATTGGAGGCAGGGTAAATGTGAGATGTACAGAAGGTCTCTTTGAACTTATTTCTGGTTCACACCTAATGAGAAATGTAAGTGATATGTAAACATTTGTTACCCTGCATTGTTTAAGAAATAATGACAAGAAATAAAAATGCGGGCCTGTTCATTAGAAACACAGTAGTTTTGCTAATAGACCTGTCTGTAACTTGTTGGGTATGTAGTTGAGAAACTTACACATTGGAAGGCAGACAATGTCATGTCAAAGCAGATAAAAATATTCAAGTCAAAGAAGCCCTTCTCAAACTATGCAAACTGAAAATCACAGTGTGGATTTAAAACAGTTATCATTCTGGGTCTTGTTCTCTTGAGATGGAATTTCTGTTTTTGTTTTTGAAAAAGGTCTTCCCTACAGAGCCCCGGCTTGCCTGGAACTCACTATGTAAACCCGGACACTGCTGAACTTGAGGCAAACTTCTAGCTTCTGCCTGCTGAGTGCTGGGATAGCGCGTGGGTGCTGCTATGCCTTTCTTCACACTGAATTTAGGAGCTTGGTTCTGAGGAACCCTTCGAGGATGCGAGTATTCACTTCAGCGATGGTCTCCTCTGAAGGTGCAGGGAGGATTCATCCTTTCACCGGTCCACGCTGATTAAAAAAAAAAAAAAGAAAAAGAAAAGATGGGTGCTGGAGGCATAACTAACAATTAGCAGATACTGCTTTCCAGTGAGAATGTAACTGGCGACCAATTTAAATGCAGAAATTCTTCTATGCATTTAGGTATCATTTATCCTGAGAAGTACACATTACCAAAATGAACAGGGGACCCCATTGGGACTTAATTAGGGAAAGCTGAGCTGGGAAGTGACAGCTTCCATGCTGTTTTGGAGTGTGCTCTAGCCCTTGTTTCCCAACTCCTATGCCACACAATTAATCTCCCGTATCTTGTTTTAATAGAGGCAGTAATTCTAGTAAGACACATTATTGCTTCTTGGCCCAAAGAGAAATGTTCAACCATTTCTCTTCTTGCTACTATCCATCAAACTGACTGGTTTGGTCTGTACCCTGAGACATTACATATTCAGAAAAGCAGTTGTTTCCATATGTCTTATGGGAAAATGATCTCCCCAGTTTTTTTTTTTCAAAAAGGCATGAGGTGTATGGAACATTTTCCTATTTTTTTTTGCTTTTCTTCTGCACATATCAGGTGGTAACCATTACAACATTCCCAGTATAAGCCCCTGGGTGTGAGAACTCCAACTCATATAACCCTGTGTATATTCGTTTCACTGGAGACAGACTTACCAAGCTGCTTTCTGACCTGCCTGCAGAGATGCAGAGCTTCTGACGCCCATCATGCAAAAGAACTCAGTAAGAGAGGAGTAGTCAGTTAGGAAGTGCTACTGCAAAACCTAATTTTGTCTGGAAAGCAATGATGGACAGCTGAGCATCTTGTTTTCTATATATTTACCAACAACAGAACATAAGGAAAATAATAACTCTGTTTGTAAACAACTTCTTAATATATTTATTATTTCCAGGCCATATTCACATCCGCAATTAAAGACTATGTGACTCAAAATTATTTCAGCTTATGAAACGCATTTGTACTTCATAAAAGATAAGGGTCTACATTGATTTTCTTATGGTCAAAACGGGGAGTGGATGAAGGTCTGAGCGAATGTATTTTGTTAAGAGCACAGCTGTGTCAAGGACCCCAATGTCAGACGTTTATAGCCTGAGATTGCTCTCTTACAGAGAACTTCTACCAACACCAGCTAAACCTGACTCCTTGTTCAGCTGTACATAATAACCCTGTCTGCTCATTCATCTTTCACAATTAACCTGCCTCCTTGACTCAGTGTATAACCTGAACACACTGACCCTTCTAGGCTGACACTTGCATGACCTCTCCTATACATGTGTTCTGAACAAGCCACCTAGAAGATTTGACTCTACACATTTCCCCAAGGCCATCTCTGAGGAGGAATATTTACACTCAAAAGCTCTTTGATGACAGAACATTAAAAGGGAGGGAGAAAGGGTCGCATACCTCCAAGAGAACACTGGTTACTGAAAAGCTTCTGAAAAGGCAGCATCTCAGAGAGCCATGAAGCAAAGCTACCTTCCAACTGCCAGACCACTGAGTGGTTCTGTCCAGTCAGAATAAACTTAAGACCATTGTCTAGTGTGTCAGTTAGCACAGGAAGAATACATGGGTTCAATAAAAAGCTGAGGTGTCAGGCTGGGTAGCATCTAAGCAGGAGTAAAAGACTGGTAAAAAAAAAAAAAAGATGCACAAATGGACTAAGCTGTCTTCCTGTAAGTAAAACAGCATTACCCCAGTACTCATCCAGCTGGCTGGCTGGGTCTTGGCATGGTCCCTATTCCAGTTCTCAAACTGTGCAGTTAATGTCAATCAGTGGCAGATCTGATCAGAACAGATCCTGAACAGAAAAGTTCTGGGGCACCATTCTTTGAAATCCTATTCATACACCCAAGATGGGATGTGTGGATAGAATTGTTTGGAGGTGTCATGTGAGCATGGATGTGCTGTAGGGGAAGTTGAGCAATTGGGGAATATGGAGCTGAAGACAGGTGGACTTTTAGCTTCAACTCTTAAGTATTAGAACAAAAGGACAAATTCAATCTCTCTCCTTTAGCAAAGAAATGCTCAAGTTCATTTCTACATATTTAATAAATTTTATTAAAGATATGGCACTGTCTCTACCATGATCAGCTTCCAGATGGTTCTGCCACGAAGGCAGCCAAGCTGTTAATCTGAGATACTCAGTCTAACCATCCCATGTACCACATGTAACAGTGCATCAAGTGAGATCTTGACATCTACATGCAAATCATTTAGTCTGAAAAGCAGCATGCAGTTTGTGGCTTTGGTTATGGAGTGGGTTTGGTCCATTTACATTCATTCTTTTCATTATCCCTAATGTATCGTAAATAAGCCCAAATTCTCAAGAATTCTCTTGCCCTGCATAAATGGTATTGATCATCTAGCTTGTCAAGGGCTTGGGTTGTAAGTTTTTAATTATCTGGAAATCTCAGCTGAGAATCCTGTTCTTGCATTGTCCACACTGGTGGATGTGCTCTAGAGGAGAGTACCCTGGAGGTATGGGGGAAAGCCTGGCTCCTTGAACTTGTTCAACTCTTTCTCCCTCAGTAATATGGAGGTCCAGATCCCCAAACAGAGGTCTGAGGTCCTATGCAAAGGTGTGTTATCAGCAAGAGCAGCAGCTGAAGGGAAGGAAAGATGGAGGAAGAGTGGGAGCTTCCCATTGTGACAGAGGAGCATTGCAGTCTCTGCTCATGACAGCAGGTTGATCTAGTTCAGTTTTGTCTTAAGTTCTGTTGCTGAGCATTCATATGACAGAGCACTGTTACATCTTATGAACAGAATTCTGTGTCATTTTACAGTATCTATCTTAATGCCTAATGTTACTCATTTTAAAGTTTGCTTTGTGTGAAGTTAGTAGAACTAGTGTAACTATTGCTGCCATCACATAGTTTTCCTCAACCATTTACTTTTAGCTCAGAGTCTTGAAAGTCAATATTTGTTGTAGAGGACACATGCTTGTGTTCTGTATATTGGTTGAGTCTGACAATCCCTGTTCTGAATTATTACAGTTTAACAACTGGCATTGTGATCCCTGATGTTGTTTGTTGTTGAACAGCAACTACCACATTTCTGTTTTCTAGTTGTTGGCTTTGTTTTTGTTTCTCTCTCTCTCTCTTTCTTTTCTTTTCTTTTTCTTCTCCTTTTTTGGCTTGTATCCCATTTCTCTGTTTTTGTTTGTTTTAATTGAACATTTCATTGGATTCCATTTTCTCTCCCATATTTGTGTAAGTTATACACAACAGAAACAAAACCACACTTTAGTGAATGTCCATCTTAGCTGCTATAGCATACACTGGCAATGATTTGACTTTGGTATGGCACTGTTTTTAGTGCACAGGCAATATAACTATCTTGTGGTGAGGGGCTCCTGGTTTCTTTTGCTTATTTCTTAGATCACTTCTGCCATCCTTTGTGCTTATTCATATAAGCACATGTGTGCACACACTGTGCATGCACGTACACACAGGTTATCTGCTGTTAAATCACACAAAAAAATGAAAAATGGAAGCATTTTACCTCCACATTTCTCTCACAATCTACTTTCCTCATGCAGGCTCTTCATCTACATTATATTATTTTCTTTAGTGAACTTGGGTTTTATATTAAGTCAGGCTTCTCAGGAAAAAAAAATTCTTCAATGTTTGTCCCAGAGATATTTTATTTCTCCTATACTTCAAAGTGTCACAGGGTATAAAATTATAGGTCAAATATCTATTTGTTCAGTTATTTTTCTCAGGTTTAAATATTTACTCTTTCTTTTATTTGAGTGATTTAGGTAAGAAAATTAGAAGTAACTATTGTTCTTTCTAAAGATAAAGAGTTTTAATTCAGGGTCTTTTGTTTTATTATTTTCTATAGTTTGAAAACAACATGGGCCTGTAGTCAATTTTGTTTTTTAGTTTGCATTTGTCCTTATCGATGTACTCGCAACTTCTCAAAATTTGCTTTGATCTCTCACATTAAGTTTGGAACAATTCTAAATATTTTGCCTATTTTACTTTAACCTAATTTTTATTTTTTAATTTTTATTTTTCTTCACAATTTATCCACTATATATCCCGGTTGAAGTCCCCCTCCCTCAACTTCCCCAGTCCCACCTTCCCTCCCTCTTTCCCTAGACCACTGAAAGGGGAAGTTCTCCATTATTGCCATCTGCCCAGAGCTTGTTAAGTCTCATCAGGACTGCCTGGATTCCCTTCTTTCATGGTCTGGCAAGGTTGCATCATCAGGGGCAAGTGATCAGAGAGCAGGCAACTGAGTTCATGATAGAGGCAGCCCTGATTGTCTCACTCAGAGATCCACTTAGAGACTGAGCTGCCAAATGGCCACATCTGAGCAGGCGGTCTAGGTCCTCTTCATGCACAGTGCTCTGTTGGTGCATCAGTCTCTGCAGGACCCCCTGGACTCAGAATTTTTAGTCTTGCTGGTCTCCTAGTGGGACTCCTGTCTCCTCCATGTCCCTCTACTCCCACCCTTCTCTTCCTCCATAAGACTCCCTGCACTCTTCCCAAAGTTTGGTCCTGAGTCTCAGCATCTGCTTCGGTCCCCTGTTGGGCGAATCCTTTCTGAGGACTCTCTAAAGTAGGCTCCCATCATGTTTTCTCTCTTCCACCGCTTCTGGGGTCTTTCCTGTTTGCCATTCTGAATGAGATTTAAGCATCCTCCCTAGAGTTGTAGTGTTTAGCTTCTTTCCATCTGTAGATGTTTTGCCCATTTTTAAATTGGCATTTTTTAAAAATAAGTTTTAAGAGATCTCTGTGTAATGTACAAGCTGATATTTTTTATATTTGTGTTTTAAAATGTTCTCTCTATTTTTGGCTTGATTTTATATTCTCTTATTTATGGTTATTACTCTTTATTAGTTATGCTCTCATTCTTTTATTAAATGATATTTCTTTTTCATGTGACTCGTAGAGGAATAGTGCTTATCCTAAAAGAAATAATCATGGTTTTAATAACTAATATTTATTACATATTTTAACTTTAAGTTCTATGAAAGCATGGACTTCTAACTTCTGTAGAAGAAGAAGAAGCAAAAGAAGAAGGAGGAGGAGGAAGAGAAGAAGAAGAAGAGGAAGAGGAAGAGGAAGAAGAAGAAGAAGAAGAAGAAGAAGAAAAGATAACTAGTTACTCTATGTTCCAATTTGGCAGCTGAGTGATTCAATGATATTGAGAACTTTTCAGAAATTGCTTGGAATCTCATAAGTGAAAGATCCCAATAAACCTTAAGATAAGACTGAGGGCCAAGGTCATGTTGAAGGTATTTAAAACTCTACTGTTCTCCAGGTCAATGATTCTTTTCACACAGGAAATAATACTTAGTGATACCCCAGGAAATGTCTGCTAGACATTAGAGGCATGGAAACAAACAAGAATCCATCCATCTTCACCCTCACAGACATTACACCTAGCAGAGGGACACAATGGGTGAAGATGGAAAGGGAAGAAAATATAATTGTTACTTCAGTTCCTATCTCCCTCCGTGTTTTGAAGAAATGCATAACACTAAGAAACATTGAAAGGGGTGGGATGACATTTCAGATGATCTGTAAAGGCTAAAGTATAAAGAAAGAACAAAGTACAATGACACATATATGTGAAAATATCTCAAAGAAGCTTATTTCTTTGTATATGGACTAAAAGATTGGTTTAAAAAAAATAAAGAACCAAGTAGGTCAGGGTAAAATAAAGATTCCAAAAGAACAAAAGTATAAGTCAAGACCACAAGGCAGTCAAAAAACTTTAAAGAGGAGAACATTTAATATAATTGAAATATGAGTTCAAAAAGAGAAAGAAGCACAGAGAAGGCCAAGTGATCTTATGGCAGGGATGTGTGTGTTCATCATCACAAATGAAGATAAGCATTTGAAGTCACTCATCTTGAATATGTGACTACTAAACTCTAGTAGACCCTTCTTAATATGTATACTTCCTCCTCTCCACTTCCAGGAAGGAACTTGTTCTTATATTTTTGGCTTGGAATGCTAATTTTGGCTAATGATATGCTAGAAACTGTGACCTTGAGCTGAAAATAGGCTTATGCAGGAGGTTTCTATAGTCTACCCAAGACGTTCTAGCCTTGGCCAGTAGCTAGCATACTGATACTAGAAGCATGGACTGACAGTTACCTAGTTAGGTCTCAAGCAGTTGACCACTGACTGATGCACAAAAGCAAACACAGGGTGGAGGCTATAAGTATTTATGACTGTCATTTATATATAACTATCTTCTGTAATTTAGTAGCCACCTAAGACATGGCACTCAAGCAATAGCAGAAGCTGAGGGGAGTGGTAAGTGTCAAACCTTGAGTTTGATAACATTTACAGATTGCACTAAGGAGAACTAAAGCTAAAAGTTCTTACCTTCTCATTGTACTTTGCTTGTCCATATAGACAATTCCCACATCTGGCAAAGAGCCACTTGCCAGTGAAACCATTAGCATACAAAAGATGCTGTCAGCACTTGGTAGAAATTTGTGTTAGTTCAACAGAACTTGGAGTCACAGTCTGCATATGAAGAAGCCAACTTTGGCTACCCATCTTGGAAAAGCCAAATAAAAGTTAAATTAACAGTAAAAAGGTGGTTAATTCGATGTGTCCACGTTAAGAAGAGGGACAAATAGATCCAGTGAGTACCTCAAGTACATCATTGGGATCCTGAAGTGAGAGTACAGTTTAAATAGGGGATCAAGCACAAGCACATGTAAACAGGCCTGGTCAAGGTATGATCCTATCCATGACTGCCCAATCATTGCCTGGGCTTCAGTCTCACCCCGGAAGGTAATCTGGCAAGAACTGTGTGAAATATCTTTCCAGGAGACAAGTTTTCCCTCTGATTGAACTGTTTTCCTTTCCTCAGCATGAGTCTCCTGGTGGAAATTCTTGTTTGCTTGAGGTTGACTATTTCAATTGTCTAATAGTCAGACTGAGGAGCACAAGTGTCTTTTTAGAATAGCTTCATTTCTGCCAGCCTGGGTACACTAGGAAGCAGAAACAAAGACCAAATAATTATGATGATTGATCCATCCATATCCTGAAAGGGGCTAGGAAATGCAATAAGAAGACATGGGTAAGAAGACAATGACTTCTTATTTTATGTGTCCTGTATGTAGGATCTCCACTTTTCCCATGTTTGAAGTTTAGTCCCTATATTAGCACTAGTGGGAAATGATGGAACCTCTAAGAGACACAGCCTGAGGGGAAGCCTTTTGGTTGTTGGGGGTTTATCCTTGGCTGGGATTGTGAGATCTTTCACCTTCATTTACAAATTTGAGGCAAATTTGCTCTGTCTTATACAAGCTCCCACCATCATGTGCCAGTATAAGTCCAAGAATGGCTCCAGTTGTACTTGTAAAGAAACCTCTAGAGCTGTGAATAAAAATGAACTTTTTTCATGTGTTTCAGTAACAGAACGCTGACAAACAGGACTAGCCTTGCTTGTTATTGAGTGAGAAAAGATTTTGTTTTGTTTTTACCTGCTTACCTGTTAGGCAGAGAATGGTTGTGTTGTGTAGCTACTTTGTCCATATCTTAACAATCTTCTAGAGGGTAGAGAGGGGATGGTAAGATGTGTGAAATAAAGGAAATTTGCCAATATCAGGAGGTGCCTTTGAAAGACCCAAGTTCCTGTAACTAATGCCTCACTTTGCCCCTGTAAGTAACTCCAAAAACCTCATCAACTCACAGAGTTTCCTTGTGAGAACATGTTTCCATGGTTTGTCATTGATGCTCTTTCTGGGATGAGAAAAGATATGCAACAGGTGTCATGTAAGCTAAGTATGTCTTCCTACTCCTCTTAACCTCAAATTCTGAATTTAAAGCACTGTTGTGTGATGTTTGAATGGACTGTGAAGAAAGGGTGAATGGGTGAAGAGGATTTTAAGTCAACATTGAAACTTGAGCTCATCTTTACAGAGTATTAGCCTGAAATTCATTCAGAGTTTTACAGATTTCATGACCATTTACTGTCAAGTAGGCATATGTTTTCTACTAGTCCCCTTTCAACTTTGACACCCCAGACATATGTTACTTGGTTTCACTCTGTTTCTCAGGCTGGATATCTCTGATTGTATCCCGTCATGTAGAGCATTTGCCTTGCAGAAGGTTTGCAAATCCACCAGCATCTTTGGGTATTTGTGACATTTCTCAGGTCAGAAAAAAGTACAGATGCTGAGGAAGACTGCAATCCACCATGCTGTAACTCAGATTACAGGAAGTATACTCAGAATATGATTGGAGTTGACATGCCTCTTTGATTCTAATTTTTGTGGAGGATCTTCACTTCACTGTCTGAAGTCGACAGACCCTTCTCTGACACAATATTGATGATATCATCAGCAGAAAGGTAGAAGTCAAGGCAGCTTGCTCTGAATGACTAGGAAGCACAGTACCTAGTGTATTGCAACTGTCACTGAGACACAGCTGAAACAGATGGCCATGTTCTCTCAACATTTGCCTTGATGCTAGAGTGTAAGACTTTGTAAAAGTTTTCAAATCACAACCAGTCTCCCCTAGAAATCTCTACATAGATTTCTGTATGTAGGTATTTATTAAGGCCTACATATCAAAGGTTTACTACTAATAAATGTGTTAGTCAGGGAAGTCTAGAGGAATAAAGCAAGGGAGGTAATATATGTATATATAGTGCGTGAAGGACAACCAAATGAAGAAGAGCCAGATGGCACCTGAGCTGCTGGGAACTCAGCAGTTACTGAGGCCGGTGCCTCCGTACTTTCTGTAGTCTCAGAAAATCGAGTACTCACTAGGTGTACCAGGGGGGACATCTCAGTAGTCCAAACCTAGCTCTTGAAGCTGGAACATTCCTGGAGAGCTGCTGGTCCCTAGTCTATGATGGAAACTTGGGAAACACTAGCTGTGTTCTCAGTGAAGGTATCAGCAGCAACAGCAACAACAGGGCAAATCAACTTGATAGCAAGAGGGAAGGTCAACCTGTAGGTGTCACTCAAAATTAGGATGGATCATCCAACATCCATCAAGGCAGTCAGGCTAGTTCTTCAGGTTAGGCTACTTCAGGTGATTCTAATTTGTATGAGCTGACATTGAAACTGACCTTAATAATAAGTCACAAGGAAATTTAATTTGAAACAATACTTTGGATATCATTTTACAAATTATTGAAGATGAAAGTAAGTGTACATACAAATGAGATGAAGGTACTCACTTATTTTAACATAAATAACTAAATATCGAATGAATATTTGATACTGCAAGACAGAAAATCTTCAATGTTTTGCAGAGTTGATTGATATTTTGATAATCAACAACATTGAGACTGTCACTTGGTGTCAATATGCAGATATACACAAGCACAGAAGTATGTTTAAGGTCACTTCAGAAATCATTCACAGTTCTCTACCATAATATGAAGCCAAAATGTAATGATTTTTAAATAAAATTCAGTCAGCAAACAAAACATTTATATTTAAAGTAAAGTATTCTAAGAGAACCCAATCTAAAAATTTACTAACTCAAAATTCATATGCTGAGCAATAATGGTAGAAAATATTAAAAATCTGTTTTTCACAATTAAACCATTATGCTTCTAGGGGAGTATAAAATGTACAGTAAATACCTGGAAATTCACCATGTAAAAGGCCTTGACTTGAATGTGGAATTTCATGCAGCGTGTATTGGTATGGTGTGATACCATGAGGTGAAAAAGTTCACAAGTTCTGTGTTCAGACTTAAACCTGCAGCTCAGTCTCGTGATGTGATACAGGTGAACATTCAGAAACAGCCAGGAGTCAGTAATGCTTTTGCTTTTGCATAACGCTTGGTGCTTGTATATTCAGAAATATTTTCCTGTTGTCATCCCTTTGGGTACTACTCGTTCAGTCACATTTTAAGCTCTGGACCACAGTGGGGGCTGTGGCTGCATGTTTAGATCTACTTGTTAGGTCTAAGGTGTTTGTTTTCCGAGATGCTAAAGAATGATGTGCTGTGACAATACAGGTCTCCCACACTAGGCACTGCTTCAGCCAAAAGGAAGAGGAGACATTTCCCCTACTGTTACACTGGCATGGGCAGGCTACAGTCAATGGGGAGAGGAGAGGTGTAGTCTGGGTCCTGATTGCTCTGCTAGAGGCATCTCTGTGGGACTGTCTAAGTCAGAGGGCTGCCTGTGTAGTCACCGAGGCCTCTGCCAAGGCTGTGCCTGACCTGTGAGCTCCTTTTGCTCACCCCTCTCTGCTATCAGGTGTTTTTCAGAGCAGTCCCATCACATTTTCTAAACTTCAGTATCCATCTCAGTATTTGCTTCTGAAGAAAACAACATAAAACACTCTTGGCAGGAAGTGATCATAAGGCATAGAATATGAAGAAGGTTGAGGCAGATTCTCAGGCTGGTTAAATAAGGCCCTACCATTCCCAGTAGATGTAGCCAGGATAACTCCTGGAAGGTAGTGGTATATTAGAAAGACTTTCACCAATGAAAAACTGGTAGTGATGCACAGCTGTATAGACATACCGAGTACTAGACAGTTCCAGGGAAGTAGGGTCTACAACAGTAAATCGTTGTTCTTGGGCCCCGCTAATACATTGGAACATAATGGGAGGGGAGAATTTATAAATACATACATACATATATATATATATATGTTTTATTGAAATATATATAAGTATATATGTATATATATATATATATATTTTTTTTTTTTTTTGGTTTTTCAAGACAAGGTTTTTCTGTGTAGCCTTGCCTGTCCTGGCCTCACTTTCTAGATCAGGCTGACCTCAAACTCACAACAATCTGCCTACCTCTGCCTCTCTGAATGCTGGGATTAAAGGCATGTGCCACCTTGCCTAGTTTACATTCTGATTATAGTTTTGTTTTCTCCCTATCTTCCCATATCTGCCCTCACCTCCCTTCCCATCCATACCTATGCCCTTTCTTCCTTCTCTTGTTAGAAAGCAAACTGGCATCTAAAAAGTAATAACAAAACAAAATAAAATAAGATAAAACGAGAACAAATAAACAGATGAAAAGGAGCCAAAGAAAAAATCACAATAAACACATTTAGATGCGGAGACACACATGTTTGCACACACGGGGATCCCAGGAAAACACAAAACAAGAAACCACAATATATATGCAAAAGATTTATTAGGTTAGAAAAAGTCTCCCCAAAAAGCATTATGAGACAAGAACCTCTAAAAATGTCATTGAGTTTGTGTTGTGTTGGTCATCTACTGCTCGACATGAGGCCTGCCCTTCAGAGTGGCTTGAATACCCAGCGAGACTCTGCTGGAGAAAACTAATTTTCATTTGAAAGCAGTTATTTGCAGAGTATTTCTCTAGGTTAGGAATGGGGCTTGTGTTCATTTCTCCTCTCAGCACTGAAATTCCCATCTGCCTAGACTCATGCAGGCCATGTGCATGCTGCCATAGTCTTTTGGGGTTCATGTGTATGTTGGTTCTGCTGTGTTTAGAAGGCCTTGTTTTCTTGGTGTCTTTCATCCCCTCTGGTACTGACAATTCTTGCATCCTCTTCCTCAGGGTTCATTGACCTCTGAGGGGAGGGATTTGGTGGAAACATTCCATTTAGGATTGAGAGTTCCAACCCTGCTCATTGCCCAGCTATGGGCTCGTTTTCTAACTAGGAGGATGTTTCTCTGATGATAGCTGAATGAGACACTCATCTATGAGTAAAGCAGAATGTCATTAGGAGTCATTTTATTGCTGCATTAATTTATCATAACAGTGATATTTAGGTTTTCGTTGGGTTCCTCATGGAATGCTCCTTAAATCTTTTCAGGCATTGTTTGGTTACTCCCACAAGCTTTGTGCCATGGTTGCACCAGTGTATCATGCAAACAGGTCACCACTGAAGATCAAAGGGTTTGTAGCTGGATGGATGTTTGCCTTTCTCCTTTGGTAGTGTGCAGAATACCTCCCAGTATCATGACTGCTAGTCAGTAGAGGTGAAAGTTCGAGGGGTAGACACCAGCTTGATTTCTCTGTGTTCAATGAGTTGTGTAGGTGTTGTCTTCAGGAATAGGACATTACCATCAGTTTGTTAAGGAGCAACTAATAGCCTTGAAAATAGCCCAGGCTGCTTTGTGTGTTCTCTTGTGGCTCCCTTGGCCAACAACTTGTTTAGATGTAACCTGCTCCTGGAAACAGAGGCTTTGTTTGGTTATGAGAGATGTCCAGTTGAGGGGTTCTATTTCCCTTATTTGCTAATTGCATTTAGAGCTCTCTCATATGGAAGATTAATCAATGAAAGGCAGAGTAAGACAGAGTGGAGAACATAATTCTTCATCTTCTGTAGCCAGAGGTCAGAAAAACTGAAAGACAGATTCTGGACAAACTTAAAAGGATAGCTGATCTCTAGAGAAGGTTGGATTCTAAACCCCCATAAGTCAGTTATGACACAGTGAGCATCCTAACAAGGAGACAACTGAGGCTTGGGATGAGAATACACACTTTAATGCACACAAAACTATGGTGTCTTTTGCCATTCTGACTCCTGTAAGCCGGTACAAGTAGGACATTCCTCTTTGTTAAAGACTATTGAATCCTCCCCTGTGTTTGCAAACAATATAGACTATTCTTTTTCAGGACAAAACATGCCACTTCCTTCAGAATTGGTTCCAACAGCCACTTTTGGCCATCACACTATTAACCAAGATAAGTCAAATATTTTTGGCTGAGGAAGGAAGCTAATTCTCTGAAGGAAATGCAAGATATATATAGGCTAACTCAGCATGAATGAGTCGACTGTATGTGGAATTATACCATAAGAGCACTTGACCAAAACAAGTCCTTTCTTTTGAGATAGGATGAACACCCGAACAGGAATTCAAGAAAAGATTCCTGACATGTAATGAGATTGACAGTTGAAGCATGGTTAAACTAATGGTCCAAGTAAATTAAAGTCTCCAGTACTGTTGTAGGAGAAAGCAGAAAAGACTAAGAGGAACTGGAAGTGATTCTTATAAACAGCACACAGTATGGAACTGCATCAGCAAAAATATGCTTCATGGGAGGGTCCAAAGACTCTACTTCCAAAAATGAGAAAGGATGAGCCATTGATAGAGGCATCAGCATTATCAATAAGTCCAGAGGTAAATTTCTATGTGACTGAAAGGAGATGATACTGCAAAGAAAGCAGACTCTCAGACAAAGTGTGATCCTGAAATAAGTAGGCAGGCAGCGGTATTTATTGTTACGTGGAGGTGGATACAGTTATCCATCATAAGCAGTCAGGTTACACTGGAATCCATGGGCCCTGACCTTCAGAGAGCTCTGGCACCACTTAGGAAAAAGTAACCTTTCCAAAGGCAAAATACATGGTGAGTCACTGTTTCTTAACACATAAAATCAGAAGAAATAGAAGACAGGTAATGAATAGCCTATGGGCAGCCACACCGATGAAAAGCCATGATCCCTTGACCAGGTCCTGAGGTTTAGCCAGTTTTAAAATCCGGAGCACCTTAAACGAGGAGGCACTCCAAGAAAAGGGTCCCCTCAACATCTAAGATGGTAAATTAATAGCAATATTCCCCAAATCTTCCTCAGAGATTCCTAAGCCAAACTCTTTAGGTAACCTTAGCAAATGAAAATGACCAAATAAGTTTAAAAATAGTGAATAGGACATAGGTTATTAAGTAAGGCCCATGTCCATGTTATAGGAGAGCCAGTAAATCCAATTGGTAACAAGATCTAGACAACAGTTAAGAGCATATACTGCTTTTACAGAGGAATGTATGGATAACTCAGAGTACCAAGGATGATGGTTGAGTGGGTCCTCTGAATTGAATTTGGTCTAATTAATCCTATTGATGTTGTTTTTCAACTAGACACTCTAAAGCTCCTGAGTTGGCTTCATTTATTGGTGGGACTCACCAGCCAAATAGCCCAGTCAGTTGATACTGGGCTTATTCTCCTTAGAAAAGGCCATTGCATCTTGACTTCCCTTGACCTGTATTGTAAACATAACTTTGAATTTACTGATTAAAGAGTTTCACTCAGTTCCACTCTCATGCTTTGGTGAGCGTTTCTTTCAACACAAGGCATCCTACATAAAGTACCTTGGAATAAAGGAATCTGCTTTATAAAAACAGAAACTGGAGAGGATGTAGAGAAAGAGAAACCCTCCTCCATTGCTGGTGGGACTGTAAACTTGAACAACCACTTTGGAAATCAATCTGGCACTTTCTCAGACAATTGGAATAGTGCTACCTCACCATTTCTTGCATTTTTTACCAATGCCCGATCTGGAATGGAGAAGTTTGTTCACATATTCCCAGGAAGATTCATACTATATCATAATATCCTGAAACATTGATAAAGAGTGAGATTTTATCTTTTCTACTTTTTTTCCCCCTAGGACATTTATCATTCTAGCATCTCTTTCCTCTTTTTGGATGACAGAAAAGGAAAATACTGGATAAATGGAGGCAGTGTACTTTTTCTCTTCCCTTCTTTTGTTGTGCTTTGTGGTCACGTGTATATGACGTCATCAGCATCCGGATCTTTTGAATCTGTACCTTGTATTGCCTAAACTAATACTCACCCAAACCGGTATTCTGTTACTGTTTATGTTTACAATTCTTTTCTATTTCTTATACCCCTTAGGACTCTACCTGCCATGAAGAGTTAATTAGCTTTTATCTCTTGCATGCACAGGGTTTTAAAAGTAACACCTTCCCTAGTTCTCTTTTACAATAGTCTAAACCTTTCTTTTTCAAAATGGGTATTTTAATATTTATGTCCTATGGAATTTTAAGCTGTTTTGCTGTTTTGGAGTTCTTATTTATGATTGCAGGACTACTGTTATGTGTAACATGTAGATGGCGGCAGGCTATAGATCATATATCATGACATACATATCACTCCTCCATCCCCCAATGTGTAGTTGCAGCAGTTTCTTTGTGTATGAAGCTGGACTACTTGGCTTGCAGGGAAGAGCTGTTGTCTTGTGCTCATATGTTACACCACTGCTAGTCCTTATTTTGCTTTCTTTATTTTCCTTTTCCTTCCTTTCTTTTTTTTTAAATTATTATTATTTTAAAATCAGCACAGTGCCCCTGAGCATCTATGGGAGAATAATTGACTTAAGCGAGAATGACCCTATTTTTACACTCATTCATTTTTCTGCCCCCATTATTTTTACTCTCTTGGGTGGTACTAATTAAGAGCCATTGATTCTTACCTAATGTCAGTCTGCCCCATCTTGCTCTTAGTCTGCAAGCCCTTCTCTTTCTTGGCATACATTCTTTGCCCATGCTTCTGTTTTCTATTCATCTGTCTTTTCTCTCTCTCTTACTACCCTTTCTTATTTTTTTTTCAGGAAAGGCTGTCCTTGACCCACATGCTTCCTTCCCTTTCTTTCCATCTCTTAGTGGCCTCTTTTGGCTGAATGCTTCAGTGACAATGACTACATTGACTATTCTGAAACCTCCCTGGCCACCCTTAACCTCTGTCCCAATCTATCTTTCCTCTGTCAATCAGAGTTGCCCTCCAGGCATTCAAAAGCAGGCTGGATCCATTTAAGAATGAAAGATCCTTTCATTGCACTAGTCTCCCATCCCATCACTCAGAATCACCCCAGGCATCACTCTTCTGAAGCCCCAATATGCATTTTGATGCATGTCAAGATAGAGATAAATCTTTCAAGACAGGCAGTTTCATGGTCAGAGGCCTTTTGCTGAGAAGCACTGCACACAGATGTCACAAAGCGGATAGAGAGGAATGGCTCCCTAGCCAGATCTGGAAGGAAACACAGGATAGAGTTTCCCCTAGTCAAGTGAGCCCACGGTATCTATTTTATCAGCATATTCAGTGAAAATGGAGCTCTGGATGATGCATTTTTAGGTCAGGTTTACAAAACCTTTGTTTGGAAGGTAGAAGGTCGGAGGCTGGTTTGAATGTAGAAGACGTGTGGAATCATTATTGAGGTCTGGAGCCACAGCCTGCTTCCCAAGTCAGGTCTTATACCCTTTGATAAACTAACTAAAAAGATCAAATTAATAGTGGCATGCAAAAAAGAAAAGTTTATTCAATTTGGCCACATTGGGAAGTGGGACAAAAGGGTGCAGCAACATTCCCTCCAAACCCATCTTTGGAATCCTGAAGTGAGAGTACAGTCTAAGAAGAGGATAAAGAACATGCACATCTGCTTGGTCCTGGTACAGATGTGGACCCACCCCCACTGCCCTACCATTGTCCATGCTTCAGGAAGGTTTTGTTTGTTTGTTTGTTAAAAGTTGTTAGATACTGTGTATGATCTCTTTGCAGGAGACAAGTTTCCCTGATAGTTGGTGTCTTTTCCTTTTCTCAGTATGAAGTTCCTAGGCAGATTTCCTTTTCTTTAGGGTTCATTGTTTCAATCATTTGATAAACAAATGGAAAGACACAGGCATTAGCTCAGAGCGGTAGTTTTCTACATGTGGGTTGCAACATCTCTCCTGGTCACATATCAGTTATCTTACTTATCAAATATTTACAATAGTGTTCATAGCAGTAGTAAAATTACAGTAATGAGGTGGCTAAGAACTAATTTCATGGTTGGGAGTCACCACAACATACAGAACAGTATTAGAGAGTCTAGCATTAGGAAAGTTGAGAACATTGCTTTAGAGTATCTTCATTTCTGCTAGGATCTTACATAATCAGTAATTTATTGGGTGGGGAAAAAGCCATTACTGAGGTGAACTCAGTAGAAAAGCAGAACTCTGAAGGCTGACAGGGGAATGAGGCCCCAAGGAGTGGCAGGCTGCAGGCAGGTTCACTCAGGGAAGGTCTCAAGCTCTGCCCAGACCAACTGCAGAATCTGGTCAAACCTGGCATCTCATTCCAACTCAGTCTTTTTTCTTTTCTTGTGGTAAAAAGTTCTTCCTTCCTGATGCTCTTTCCTAACTTGAGTTTTAGATAGAATTACTCCCTGCACCTGACCCCTTGTCACCAAATGAAAGGCAGAATCTGGAGAACAGTGGAGCCCACTCAGTGTGCCTCACTAATCATAGGAGACTTCTTTCATTGTAGAGGGAGGAAAACCTTTTAGATGGTTCTAATTTTGCTGAGGAAGAGAATTACACCTCAAGAGCTTGTGCTAAAGCAGTTAACAATCTCTCCATCAAGAGCTCTTGAAATGAGGCCCTTGATCCTTGGTGTTTGGGTGACCATTGGGACAGGTCACTTAAGGTGTGACAGATAAAATGCCTCAGAATTTAATCCCTCCAGAACAGGAGTCAAAAGTAGAGAAGCAATATTAACACATATTGAATATAGTTAAACCTAAAATAATTGAGAGAAATGTGGTTGTGTACCCCTGGAGAAATTAGTCTGGCTTAGTAAAGTGCCCAATTTAAAAGCGATCCTGCTTGTCCAAGACCATAGTGTGTGTACATCTTTAAGAGCTGAATTTTTAATATGTATTTATTTACTTAGTGTGCTTTTAAATTTTAATGTATGTATTTGTTTAATGTGTTAACATATGCACAAGGCCAGCGTGAAGGGGAGAGGACAGCATGTGGAAGCCTTTCCTGCCTTAACCTCCTGGATTATATGGATGTAACTCCGGTCAAATTGATAGCAATCACTTTTACCCACTGAGCCATCTTGGTGGCCTAAGAACTGCCATTAATTTCTTTTCTTTATTAGGTGATGTGCCCTAAGAGGCAGAGAGTGCATCAGTAAAACAATAGTCTCTGGAGTTATGCTGTCTGAATTAAAACACAGATGGCTACTTCCTTGCTATGTGACTTCACTTAGTATTTTAACTGCTATGTGTCTGAATTTTCTCACATGTTAAAAATGGGCATTATAGTATCATATACTTCCTGGAAAATGAATCGCCCACAAACACTTGAATACATACACACAAATGAACTTAAGGATCAAAGCCTGTATCCCATCAAACTAAACTCAGTATCCCATCTTTGATAATCCAATTAAAAGACTCAAATTATTATTGGAAAGTAGAAGCTATATTAGGAAGCAACAAAGAGAACTAGCCCCTTTCACCCGCTATGACATCAGTCCTTCTTAGGGGTTCCTAGAGTGAGAATAAATTCAAGGCAAGAACTATGCATAACAGAGGAATCTAGCTTGCCAGGCATTGTCTCAGCTCTCTCCTGCAGTTGTAAGTCTTTTCCCAGGAGACACTCTCCTCCTCTGGCAGGCCACTGGGATTTAGACTTTTCTTCTCCCATAGGAATGTTCTAGGAAAAGAAAATTCCAAATTCTTGGCATTCATTCTTTCAGTAGTGTCATAGCCAAAGACAGGAGTGCAGTGTTTCTTCAGAATATGCTCATTCCTGTCAGACAGGCCCATTACATAGGAGCAATAGACCAAATACTAAGAAAATATAAAAATGATCAGCGTACTGTTATTTTTATTAAGATTTCAGGACATAGTGGTGTATATGGTTTCTTTACAAGAGTTTTTTTTTTCTGTTTCTCTTTTTATTTCTTCCCTTCCTTCATTCCCATTCTTCCTACTGCATTGACATCAATCGCAATTTCAGTCAAACCCCAGGCAATTTGTATATCCATGTTCAAACCAATTAGTGTTTGTTTGGTTCCTTCTCTGTATTCATGAAAACTGTATCCAAAGTGCATATACATGGAAGAGTTAGTGATTTAATCTTAACTAAGTGCAATTATCATATTCAAAGCAAGGTAGGTTCACTTCAGTTTTCCATCACTGATTCTACTATAGCCATCTACTTAAGCCTCTATTAAAGATCATGTATTATCTGTGAAATGGAGCATGGGCATTTTTATGACAAACAAGCTCCATACACAGATACTACATGGAATAGTTAGAATTTCAAAAGAGTGTCTGCAAGTTTTTTAAAGTATGTTTTTCTTTCATTCAAGAATCAACTCATGAGTTTTGTAGTGTTTGATGTATGGGATTTTGTTACTTCATTTGTCTTTTGATGGTCTCTACAAGCAATGCTCCAATTAATTTCCTCAAATGTAGACACGTTAGGGCATTTTTGTTCCTATGGCAGAGATCCACACAGTGGTATATTTTGCTGGAAGAATAGATTCATTTTAGTATGAGCTGATTCTATTATCTTGTCTTCCATAGACAAACCATCACATATTTCCACCAGTGGTACAAAAAGGCACCCTTTTCCCTACATCCCCAGTTGCAATGGGTTGATCCTTTCTTAGTATTGATATTGGTATTATATATTGGTATTGGTATTATATATATTTAAATATTTTAATATGTATTTAAATATATTAAATATATATTATATATATTATTTTAACAGCACCAGAGGCTTCAGATAAAGCGTAGTGCACATGAGGAGCAGAAATGGCAATACATCCAGGAAAAGGAAGCGAGTGCAAAGACAGCTCTGACAATGAGGTATTGCTTTTTGGGGAGAGGCAGAGATTGAAAAGCAAAGAAAAATAAAAACAGAAGCAATTCTGGTTTCTTCCAGTTCACTCATTGTTTCAACTATAATAGTCTACTTAGCATCTTTTAAACATTAGGTATTTTTAGGTATTACCTATGCGAAGGGGACATACCCATGTTTTATATGCTCAATTACCATGCAAAGCAGCTGGGATTTTTAAGTGTTTAAGTGTCCAGGGGTCAGAGGTATCCCATCTGTGGCAATGTGTGTAAACTGGCAATCACAATATAAAGCCAAGTTCCATATGAGAATGGTAATAGTGATCACTTACAGTGAAGCCAGGAAGGAGAGAGAGTCCATTTCCACAGGGAATGGGAGAAATATGGATAAAGCAGGATGAGGGTACAGGGTGGCTAGGACATGAGATAATGCTTGCAACAGGAATCTATTGTTCAGAGGTTTAGGACAGAATGATTCAAGAGCACACGGGGTATGAACTGGAGGACTCTTCATCACAAGGCTATTTAACTGGAATGGGAATGATGTTACCCATATAGTTTTATTTGGAAAACAGTCCAGTGTTGGTTTTTGAGTTGGCCACAGGAATTTTGTCCTGGTGAACATAAAAGTAAGAACTGATGGGGAAGAGGGTAATTGTTAGTTCTGCTCCACTGAAGATAATTAAGGCAGAAAAAGATCAGTCCAGTAGACCAGCACTGTGTGCCCATGAGAGGTTGGTTAATACTGCCTTGAGCATTTGGACTCTGTTCTTCTTTGTGCTGTACATGCATGAAGACGTTTGCTGCTGGGTGCAGGTGTGCTGCTCATCCTCATCTCTTGGCCTGCCACCATCAAGAACTGTGTGACCAATGAAGGGCCCAAACTCACATTGACAACTTCACATTTTTCTTCAGTGTCTGGCAATTGCGCTGAAGTTTTAGAGACCTTGGGTTTGACCAAGAACAGATGATTGTGGGATAAATGTTTGGATATATTGATAATCTATTTCATCAATTACTAATTTTTGGGTAAAAGATTAAATGATATGGAAATAGATGACAGCCGTGCATGTGTATGTATATACACAGAGAGTGAATTCTCACAGTAATACTATTAAACTAATCCTATTTCTAACAAATAATTAGTTTATATGTAGAGAACATATAAAGGAGTATGGAAGAATATTTATTAAAGACATTTCTGTGGTACATTTTGTGGAGTGCATAGTGAACGCCAACTCCTGGTTAGACACTGTCTAATCATACTTTGAAAATACACTTGTAAACTTGTTCTGGCCATTGTGCACATTTGATTCTGTGAGGGATGCAAGGAGCAAATGAATACAAAATTCAGCATGAACAATAAATGTTGAGTATTTTTGCATCAATGTTCATAAGAAAGATAGGTCTAAAGTTCTCTTTTTTTGTTGGATCTTTGTGTGGTTTAGGTATCAAGGTGACTGTGGCTTCATAGAAAGAGTTCAGTAATTTTCCTTCTATTTCTATTTTGTGGAACAGTTTAAAGAGAATTGGTGTTAGGACTTCTTTGAAGGTCTGGTAGAATTCTGCACTAAAACCATCTGGCCCAGGACTTCTTTTTGGTAGGGAGGCTGCTCATGACCGCTTCTATTTCCTTGGGGGATATAGGTCTATTCAATCTTTCTATCTGATCTTGGCTTAATTTAGGTAGGTGGAATCTCTCAAGAAAATTGTCCATTTCATTTAGATTTTCAAATTTTGTGGCATATAGGCTTTGGTAGTAAGACCTAATGATTGTTTGGATTTCCTCAGTGTCTGTAGTTATGTCCCCCTTTTCATTTCTGATTTTGCTGATTTGGATAGTTTCTCTCTGCCTTTTTGTTATTTTGGCTAGGGGCTTGTCTATCTTGTTGATTTTCTCAAAGAACCAGCTCTTGGTTTCATTGATTCTTTTTTGTATGTGAGCCTCTTGGCACAGGAATCACAATGAAACGTTGGAGGAAGATAAGAAGAGGGACTCTCTTTGGAGAAAATGCCCAGGAAAGGGCTGAGAAAGTACAAGAATTCTAAACTACAGAAGACAATGAAATGCATGTATCTGGAGCAGGGAGCGGATAAGGACTTGACAGGGTTAGGAAGGGCTGGGACTCCATTTAAATGCGATGAGATGCCAAGGGTGGGTTTGGAGGATAAAAGTTGGATGGTGCAATTTTTATTTAGCAGTGTCAGCCTGGTTACTGTGCAGGACACAGGAAGGTTAGAGCAGCTGGCTGGGTTCTATGCCTTATACTGCTTAAGTTGAGGCATGAGGATTCTCCAGAGTTTGAACAAGTTTGAATCTAACTTGTGATACTCAGCCTTAAAGAAAAAAAAAAAAAAAAACAATTACATGAGAAAAAGCAAAGAGATTGGGAGAAATGTAGAAAGCTACTTTGCATCAGTCTTTGCTGGAGAAGTTACTAGAAATTAGAGTGAATGTCCAGAGTCTAACTTTCTTTATTGTTAAATATTATTCAGTTTTTTTTTCTTTGCATTGGGGGTAAATGCTTCCTAACATTTAGAAATCATGGCTAATAACATCAAATCAATAGTGTATGAAGGAAACTACGGCAACAAAATATGAAGGCCAAAACAGAATCCTAATAACAAATACAGAGTAAACATTTTCATTATTTGAAAGATGCAACTCTCTTCATATAGATAGGCTAGAAGAGAAGATTAAATTTGTTCAAAGGAACAGAGGAACAGAGGTGCTCAGAGTACTTAGCTATTTTCCCTCTAATCATTATATAGCACTGTATCGAATGTATGTGTCCTTTCCAAAGATGCGTGGATCAAAGTCCACGGGTTCTGACTAAAACCTAGGTGTTTAACGTAAAATCTGTATATGAAAACTGCGAGCATTGATGTTATATGCAAGCTATTCAGGTTGTTTTTGGTTTTTAACTATTAAAACAATCACCAAAGCAGCTCCAAGGGGGAGATTTATAAAGTCTAAATATACATTCAGTTTCCCATATGATTTGAGACTGGAGATAAAGAGATAGAAGAAAAAAGAAGGGTAAAGCATGAAAAGCTTACACAGTCAGTAGCACAATTACAAAAATGGTGTTCTCTTCACTCAAGAGAAAATCAAATCAAGTGCCTTATTCTTTTCCTGACTTAAATTTTCCATGAAAAGTTTTCTGAAGGATTGATTTTTCTCCCTGTTTGAAGCCCTTGACAATCAAATCGATGCTTAAATTACAACCTGACCTTTGGCTTGCCAAGGAGCAGTGTTTCACTGGCTTTGGCTTTGTCAAATTGTACTCTCCCTCCACAAGCTTCCACACAGAACAAAGCGTGTCAGGAAAACTCTTCCCAGCTTCTTGTAAAGAACAAGCTGGCAACTTGTCTGACACTTTGAGGTTTGAAAGAGAAATAGGCATTTTGGTGAAGCTGTGCTTACTGGGATGATAGGTGATATAGACATTCATTTTGGAATGAAATCTTCTTGAGGTGTGCATCTGTTTATTTTAAATCTTTGCTTGATGAGTTGGTTGTTGAAGTTAGTCACTTAATGTGTTTTGCTTTGGACAGACAGTCTTATAAAGCCTACGCTCAAAACAAACTTTGCTGTGTAGTGAAGAATGGTTGAACTTCTGAATCTCTCTCCTCCTCAGTGCTAGGGAACCATACCTGTAACACTGAGCTTCATTTTGAAATTACTTGTTTAAAGTATGGTGGTTTGTATGTCATGTTATTTCCTTTCCTTTTTGTTACGACAAAATGCCTGACAAAATCAACTTTAGAAAGAAAGAGTTTATTTTGATTCAAGATTCAGGGGCGACAGTTCATGCATGGCAGTGAGAATATGAGAAGGTTGGTTCTTGTGTCCCCATCCAGAAAGCACAGAGAGAGGAATATTATTACCCAGCTCATGGTCTTCTTTACATTTTGTCTGGGATCTTGGCCCAAGAAATGGTAATAGTAATTAGGAGTGGGTCTTCTCTTCTCAGTTAAAAATCTCTGGAAATATTTTCATACCCAGAAGTCTATCTTCTAGATAACTCTAAATCTAGTCAAATGTCCATCAGGACAAACATCATAGATGCTTATCACACTTTTGCTTATAACTTGAGATATGGTACCATTACTCTCCCTACATACATCTATAGAAATCTGTACTGTCATTTCCTCATTGGAACCTGCAACTAATCAGGAATGTTACTGTACAACCATGTCTTAAAGTTGAGCCTAAGAATATGTGTTTATACACTAGCTCACTAATATAATATTTGAGTGAACAAGTTTTTATTCAAGGTTTTCGGTTTTCTAGGGCACTTCATAGGCTCTTCCCGCATATATGCTTTATGTGGAAGGTAAAGAATCACCTTACACCACAGAAATGGATGTGGTTGAAACTCCATCCTCATGTAAATAGGGAGATTTTTGGTTCTATGTCATCCTTTCTAATACCTATTTGCCCTCCTTTATTCTTCCAGAACGAATCACAGCAGTGAACATTTATTTAATATTATGTGACCTATGTTGGGAAAAATGTACTTTAGAAGCATTGCTTCATTTAACCCAAATTGTACAGCCACCATGGAAATCAATGTAGTTCTTAAGACATCTGGTAATCAATATACCTCAAGATCCAGCTATACTACTTTAGAACATATATCAAAAAGACACTTCATAGTACTGCAGAGACATCTTCTCAATCATGTTCACTGCTGCTCTATTCATAAATTGAAAACACCCTAAATATGTGCTTAAATAGATTTAATGTGCTTAGCCATTAAAAATGAAATTGTGAAATTTATAGGTAAATAGATGGAGCCAGAAAAAATGTATATATATATATATAACCTGAGTGAATGAACTCAGAAAGACAAATATGGTATGCAGTCATTTATACGTGTGTAGGCTTAGATTTTTCAATGAACATATTTTACTTAGGGTTCTTAAATGCTTCTACCTCCCTTCCAAACCACTGAACAGAGTTAGAGGAATAAAATAGTTATTTGGAAAAGGGGGCATAGACCTTTTAGAAGTAGTTACTTGGAGTGAGTCCACTCTTTGTTATGTGGATACCAGCAATCCAGTCCATATGCCAACACCAAACAGCAACATAAATCAGCATGATTCAGCAGATCAGGACAAGTCAGTGAAAGCCACAAAACTCAGTTGGATTGCCTTGAGAAGGTCTCTGGAATGTTCCTCTTTATGAAATGAAGCGTCGAAGAACAAAGACCAACTCAGCAATTTTGATAAAAAACAAAACAAAACAAAAAAAACACAAAAACCCCACTGTCTCATGGTCTAATGATGGCTTAGCTAAATACTGATCTATGAGTACAGCAGAATGTCATTCTGAATAGTTTCATTGCTAAGTTCCTTTATTATTTGGTTTCCACTAGGTTCCTGGCCTTTTCAGTTTCAGATTCTTCACAAAGTAAGCAGTGTTAAAGATAAGTTTATCTCATAGAGTGGCCTTAAGTCCAGTTAGATAGTGATTGTTTATTTCCACAATTTTTTGTTCCATTATTTTACAAGTGCATCTTGCCAACAGGTCATCATTGCTCAAAGGAGGATTTGTGGCTAGGTGGATGTTTCCCTTTTCTCTTTTGGTATCTTACAAAGTACCTTCCAATACCATGCAGCAGATGGGAACAAATACAGAGCTCCATGTCCAGATAATGTACGTATTGAGACACCTTGTAAAACTCAGTTATAAATGGGGCATCTCTATCAAATTCCTCCCCTAGGGTTCAGGAAACATTAAGCAAGAGGAAGCAGAAAGATTGTAAGGTCCAGAAGCAGTGAAGGACACCAAAGAAATAGTGTCTTCTAAATACAGCACACATATAAATTCACAGAGTTCATGCACAAGGCCTGCATGAGTCTGCACCAGATGGAGTCCCAGAACTGAAAGGAGAATTGGACACAAGCCTCTGTCAAGTGGATAAAGAAGGTTTATCCACTTGATAACCACTCACAAATGACAAATTAGTTTTATTCAATGGAAGCTTGCTGGGTATACAAACCACTCATAAGTGCAGGTCCCATGCCCAGCAATAGATGGCCAACTCAACACAGCGGCACTTTTGGACATTCTTTGTCTCATAATGGTTAGCTGAGGAATCTATCTACCTTTCTATTTTTCTATCTTTCTATCTCTGTCCACATATTTTCATTCAAAAATATCAATTTATTTATTTATTTATTTATTTATTTATTCATTCTACAACACAGGTCCTTTGTGAATATATTATTGCTTTCAGTGTTTTTGTGAGATTCCTGTGTGTCTGAACATGTGTCTCTGCATCTACATATGTTTCTTCTGTGGTTAATTTGGCTCTTTTTTTCTGTTTGTTTTGTCCTATTCTGATTTGTTTGTTTTATTGTATTATTATTAGCTAGATGCCTATTTGATTTCTAAGGATGCAGATTTGCATGGGAGTGGACATAGAAAGTTTAAAGGAAGACAGAGTGAAACCACCAAAATAAACCATTCCATAGGTAGAAAAAACAGTTTATTGAGGATTAAGCTTCCAAGGTTATCTCTAGGAGGCAGGGTGCAGAAAGAATAGCAAAATGGCTAAATTCAAGCAGGTTTTACATGACAATCAACAGGGTCTTTGAGTTGATATAGGCTATTCTGGTTGGCTCAGGAACTAGATGCCCTTGTCCAAGGTAGGTGATTTTTGACGGTAAATTAAGGGAGGTTCCTGGTGATTTAAAGGAGAGTCTTGGTAAACAAAAACCCACCTTAGGAGATTCAGTTTTTGGGTAAAATGAATACCCTCCTCTTTAGGTTTTGTTTTACCCAATAACAATCCTTCTGTTTACCTGGCCAAATTTTTTTATTTAGGACCATGTCAACAGCACAACCATTTTGGGGTGCCCCTTTGGACCTAAAAGGGAAGATCTGAGAGGAGTTGGGTGAAGGGAATCCATAATCAGAGTTTACTGTATGAAAAGAATATTTTTAATAAAAGATAAAAATAAAAAGAAATATGACACAAACATCCACAATAAATAATGTTTTCAATAACTTAAGCAGCTGAGGGAGGTGAACTCTTTCCTGATTTACCTATGTAGAAGAGGCAGATGTAGACAGCAGAGCAGGTATTTGAGCTCAACCTGCCTCTAATGTTGTCATCTGCTGCTCAACAAACCCACCCAAAGTTAGCTCAGCATTTTCAGTTCATTTTCAAGGATTCTCAGGGCCATGTCTAGATGAAGTTTCAGTGTGTCATTTATAAGATTGTCAGAGCAATCTTCCCTTACTTATTTCCTACAGTGTACTAAACCTCAAATTTATAATGTTTGGTGATGCACTTTAAACTTGTGCTGGTTAGTGTTTTGACATGGCAAAAGCTTGATCACCTAGGAAGAAGAGACCTCACATGAAATGCCTTTATCAGACTGGTCTGTAGGCAAATCTATGGGACATTCTTAATTACTGATGTATGTAGGAGGACCCAGTCCACTCTAGGCAGTGCCAGACGGGATCCTGGGCCATATAAGAATCAGTCTGAGCAATCTATCGGAGGCAAGTCAGTTAGCAGCATTTCCCTACATTGCTGCTTTGGTTCTTCCCTCTGGGATCTTGTCTTGACTTCCTGCCCTGACCTCCCTCAGAGATGGACTGTGATTGCAATGTGTACACCAAATAAATCTTTCCTTCTCAAGCTTGTTTTTTGTCATGGTGTTTATCACAATAAAAAGAAAAAATGGGCCAATGAACTTGCAGCTAAATCTCAGACAAGAAAACATGAAAAAAAGCTCTCAACACTGATAGCCCTTGCCCTGAATTCTATTTCCTCCCTGTCATCACTAAATTTTACTTGGCTTCCCAAGAATGAAACCATTATGCCCAGATTTTAAGGTCCCCGAAGACCACCAGGAGCCAGACCATGCATGCAAGAGTAAAGAGCTTTATTCAGGCTTAAGCTGGGTTTCTCCACCTTCACCAATGTAGTGGATCAGAGAGGAGAGCCCTGAACAGCTGCATGGTAGACTTTTTACTGGGGTTTGAGGAAGGACCAGGAATTTTCAGCTTAACAGTTATAGGATTGGATGACATTCAGCAAGGGAAAGCTTGTTACAAAGTGATTGGCTAACTGACATAACATTGAGCGAGCTATTTATAGACCTCAGGAATGTTAGGAATTTTCTGTGCCAGGAAGTGCTCTACCTCAGGGTTGGTCCAGCACAGATGCCCCACCCTGAGATAATATACCTTCCCATTCATGTAGGGTTATCCTCAGGCTGTTCCTTGGGTAGGGAATCTTATGACCTTGTTTCTGGAATTGGTGACCTATGGCCCAGTTCCTGGTGACCTTGGGATGGGGTCATTAGTTCCTGGTGACTTTTGGGTGACTTTGTTTAGGCCTGATTCCTGGTGACCTTTGGGGGATGTCAGGCCTGGTTCTCTCAAAACTATTTGTTTAGTTAGTTTTGTGTTTGTGTGTGTAGGCCAGAGAACAAGGACAACCTTGGATGTCCTACCTCAAGTACAATCTGTGTTACTTCTGAAACAAGGACTCTCTCTGGCATGGGACTTCCCAAACCGTCTATGCCAGTTGATCAACAAGCCTCAGGGAGCTACCAGTCTCTACTTCCCCAGCAATGGGAGCACAAATGCCTACCACTACAGGTGACATTTTTAGCTTACTTCTAGGGAGCACACTCAGGTCTTCTTGCTTGCAAGGTGAATACTTTGCTGACTGTCCTCCCTCCTCACTTCTGAAGCCATATTTATGAAGTGAATATAAAAACATCAAGCTTTTGAGTCTGTTAGTGGGTTGACAGCATGCTTTTATGTAGCCACACAAAGAAATACCGCCCCTTTCAATACGATGAACAGGAACAGTGAAGATTCAAACCCTGTCTTCTGTGTTGATGTGGATGGATATAGTTCTGGCCTGTTTTAGAGGATGACCAGCCTAGGAGGAAGGTCTAAACTTGCTTGCATTTTGAATGCTCTGCACCAGAGGAGTCTAGAGCTAGACTTTTGTTTTGTCTAGTTCTATACTAAGAAGAATATATGTTACGTTTTCTATGGAATGACATGCAGACAAATTTGCGAGAGAAATATATTATATGTGTTTTATTACTGCTTTTTTCATGAGGAGACCCAAAGTTTCTAGTTATAATCAAGATAATAAGCATTGTTGTTTTTTTTATAGAATTATGTAGTTTTTTAAAAATTATATGACTTATCCACAATTTCATGATGGAGTAGAAGTAATTCAGAAACATTTTGTCAGGTGCTCAGTGAGGTTTTCTTTAGTTACATTGGAAGTTCAAGGCCAACCTGGAAAACAAGAAACCTCATCAAAGAAAGCCAAACAGTTGTGTGTGACTGAGTACATGCATGTGTATGGGTAGGTGTGCAAAATCCCCTTTTATTGTGTTCCCAACCCATGTGACAGTGTTGCTCATATGCTGGCCAGATCTTCTTCCTTACAGTTAATCCTCTTTGGAAATATTCTCCAGGATCCTTCCTAAAATTGACCTGACTAATACTCTAAGTGTTTATTATCCAATTAATGTATCAATTGAAATTAAATATCATACCCACTGACTTACTGGTTGACTACCTTCTAGTACATAAGCTACAGGAAGGTTGAGATTTATTGGTTTCCCCCAGATCTCTTTCATGTCTCTGGTTACATTTCTCACGTGGCAGTTCCTCAGAAAATGATCTCAGAATGGTTGCATTTTTACACGCTATTTATTTGGTGAATACTTTAAGAGGTAGGGGGTCAAACGTAAAGACGGGTAAAGAAGTTTATTTTTATTCAAGAATTTGTATATGGAGGCTTGGTATTCAAATCCAGGCGTGGCTTTCCTACTACAAAAACCACAGTATGTGATAGTATCTGTGCATCCACACTCTCCTCATATAGAAAGCAGGATGCTTAATGTCTTCTATCCTACACATGGCTATGATGACTGAAGCAGAAAACGCTGACTACTGATACAGTCAAACATGGCCTCTGAGCACATGGGATATGTTTAAGACGATTCTGTGCTCTTTTGTTGTGATTCTTTTGAGGCAGCATCTCATGTAGAGCAGGCTGGCCTTCAATTCTCTTTGAAGTGGAAAACAGCCTTGAACATTTGATCCTTCTGCCTTCACCTCCCAAGAGCTTAGATTATAGATGTGCACCAGGACGCTCAGCTGATAGTATACTCTTCATGTTGAGACAATGGCTGTTGAAATCCCATGATCTGATTAAAGAAAAGGTGGGAGATAACTTTTGCTTCAAAACTTAAAAACAAATAAACTGTAAAGCTTATTACTAGGTCATGCATAGGATAGATTTAACCATGAAGACAGAGAGCTATGGCCATGGTAGGAAAGGATGTCAGAAAACTTCTGAGTACCTTTGCAGGTTTAAGTTTCCTTGGGTTCACAGGTACCATGTATAGTTGTTCAGGTTGCTTCCCAATCAAGTCATTTTGGAGAGATTATGAAAAAAAAATGTTAAAACCCAACTCATGTATATTTGTTTGCTTTTGACACATTCACAGCATACAGGGAATTAGAGCCATTTTTTAAATAAGCAGGGAGACATTGTGGATTGTCTTCAGCACATTGTTATTGGGCTCAGATGACATCACCTACAGATAGACATCTGTGCCTCTTGAAAAGGCTTATTTGTGAACAATATAGATTAGGATACACCACCACAGCATTTCACAGCTAGCATTAATATTGCTGCAGTCATTATCTGTCAGTAAAGCTTTTATTATGCAATATGTATTTATTGAGCATATGCAGTGTGTGGGTGAGGTATGAGCTAGGGGTGTGTTTATAAATGAACTCTCCAATAACCTAAAACACATCTTGAGTGTAGGAGTAGTGTTTCTTGGGTGTAGGGGGACCTGTCATTTAGAAGCTGAATCTTTATAAAGAGATTTACTGATTGATTGACTGATTGGGGTCAAAATTATCTGAAAAACCGAAATGTTAAATAGGGAGGAAGAAAGAAAACAATGACTAAAATTGGGAGTGTGAATGTGGTGTACAGCCGGTGAGGCCTGGAAGACAACCGTGGGAAGCTTAGGCTGAGTGACTTCCGCAGCCTCTTCTGAGGACCGTATTTATAGCTTTAGTATTTTTATCTTTAATTTTTTTTTCTGGGATGCTAACATTTAATTTTAACATCGGTTTTGCATTAGAAGTGTGCTTCAATGCCTTTGACACACTATTGAATGTGCTGCTATCTTTTCAAATATGTGAAAAGGAAAATGTTGCATATAATGCTCCAGTTTAACTTGGAGCTGATTTAAGCAGATGTGTCTACATTATGTTATGTCAGTTAAGACTTCTCAACAGATTGGGCCAGGTGCTGCAGGCCCATAATCTCAGCATGGGAAGTCGAGGCAGGAGGATCTAAAGTTCAAGGCCTACCCGAGCTGCAGTTACTGAAAGGCCAGTGTGAGCAACTCTGTGAGAGCCTCTGTTAAAATGAGAAAGCATTAAAAGAGGGGTAAGGGTGTTGCTCAGAGGCAGCGTTTGGCTAGCATGTGTTCAACGTTGATTCCTGATGGCCAAAAAGGATGGAGATATATGATTCCCCAGGACCAAATCCTTTTATCTTCAGGCCAACTAACTATACTGTGACTTCTGCTTGGCAGATTCCAGTATTGGAGACATTACCCTGAGAACCCAACAGACTCTACTGGGATGAAACATTGCACGGACTGGGAGTGCCCTGGTTGTATGTTGGGGTGGAGGAGAGAATCATTGAACTTTGGCAGATACCGAGTTGAGGTGACCTGAGGAGGCCCAAGCGTGAAATACTACCCCGTTCCCAAGTCAGGTTCCTACGTCAAATAAAGTCAAACCATTGTTAGACAACTCAGAAGGAATGAACTGAAGCTCAAACTATTGTTAGCTCATTAGAAGGAATCAGCAATCAGAGGGAAGTGAATACCCCACATATGGGGACATGCCACAGGATTATGTGAGTGAGGCGTGGTGGGATCTAGTCTCACATATAAGGAATTGTTCATTGAAAGTAAAACCAGGTCACCTTTATTGCATCTCACGAAATGTCCACTGTAAGTTAACTATTTCTTCTCAAAGCACAAAACAGAATTCAGGGTCAAATGCAACATACAGGAGGATGAAAGTGAAAGCTGCATGTATGCGCCACACTTACCCGTCTCCTGCTGCAGCTCTCTTCTCAAACAGAGCAGTGAAAGGGCAGACTGTGCCCAAGCCACTCAGAAACACCCTGCTGGTTACACAACTATTTATTTTAATTCTTTCTTCTTTATCCTTTGCTTCTATAGATAACAATTTGATCTCTTCTGCACAGGTGGTGGCTGTATTCACAACCTATAGTCTTGGGGAATTGCATTTAAAAAATGGTTTATGAATGCAACAGGAAGTAAGGATGCTTACAAAGGATACTTATTTATATTGCATTTATACTGAAAGATTGTCTAGAATACATTTATAGAGCTGTCAGCTAAGCATCGCCATTCCCTGCCATGACTCTGCTTCTTCCCACCTCCACTAATCAACTTCTGAGTGTTCTTCGTAGGAAGGACTATGGAACACACATGAGAAGTTTTACTCATTTCTATAATCAGGAGAGGAAATCAGCTTATTTGGGTGGACTGTGAGTCTACAGGAAATAAAGGAACTAAAGAACAAATAGGTATTACCTGGGAGGTACAGGAACTCTTTGCCAACAAAGAAATAAAAATCCTGGAGAGATTTGCATTGAATTCACAAAGATCTTATTTTCTTGCCCTAATACCGAAACAGTGTATTACCTAACAACATGGTATTTACACTGTTTTAGGTATTATAAGGAATGTAGGGGTGAATAGAGGGTTGGTGGTGATGGTTGTAGCTTATGTACAAACTCTTTATCTTTTTATGTAAGACTGGAATATTCATAGATTTCAGTGTCCTTGGAGATCCTGGAACTCTCCTATCAAGGGAACTATGTGTGACTGTGTGTCCAATATCTTCAGGTGAAATCTTAGCTGCACGGTCATATAGATTTGTAGGCCTTTGTTACATTTTGAATTAAGCATCCTCCAAAGCCTCAGCTATGTGCTAAAGACTTCTTGTCCATGCTGAAGTTTGACTGGGAACGGTTGTGTACCTGCCAGGGTATAGTGGGAGGAAATGACATCACCAAGTTGTGCCTTTGAAAGGAATACTGCAATGTCAGTACTTTCTCCTTTATTTTTCCTTTAGCTTCTTGGTTCCTGTGAGATCCCTGGCTCCTGGCCCTATGAGAGCATCTTTGCTCCATCATGTGCTCCCCACATAGTAAGCTGCCTCATCCAAGGCCAAAGGCAGCAGGCCCAAACCAGTACGTTTGTTTGGTTTATTGGTATAAAAAATAAAATTTGTTTATCTCAGCTATTTTAACACAGAGGCAGAAAGCTAACACAGCTCTATCAAGTTGATGTAATTTTTATTATATTCGTGTGTGTGTGTGTGCTTGTGTGGATGTCTATGCTACAGTGAGTGTGCGGAGGTTAGAAGATAAGCTACTAGAGTTAGTTCTCTCCTTCCTGAATGTAGGTCCCAGGATTTATCTCCCATCTTTGCTCATCAGGCTTGGGAACAAGCACCTTTGTTGGCTGTGCCAATCTTGTCAGCCGGTTGGTTTCGTGTAATCTAGATTCTCAACCCTCACTTCACACTGTGATCTTCACTCTCCATCATCTAGCAATTCAGTTTAAATAACATTTCACATACATGTTATACACACCCTCTTAGTAGCCTTCTTGGTCCCCCGTACAAAGTTCAGTTAATTTCTTTGTTGCTTAGCACTGTGCACACTTTCATAGACTGACTGCACATCTCCCCAATCAGACCATGTGGTGGGTCATCTTCATTGTTATCTCGATTGGGATTAGAATTGCCATGAAACAAACCCCTGAGAGTGTCTATGAAAGCACTAGAAAACTTTAGCTAAAGTAGAAAGTCCTGCCCTGAATGTGGGCAGCAGCATCCCATTTTATTCTACCCTAGAAGGAATAAAAACTGAGAAAATGAGCTAAGCAGCAGTAGAATCCCTGCGTCCTGACTGTGGACACAATGTGACAGCTGCCTCAAGCTCATGGACTGTGTCTTTTCCACTCTAGGATTGTTCCTAGAACGATGAGCTAAAACAGTCTTTTCCCTAAGGTGCACTTATTAGGCATTTTGTCACAACAAAAGTAAGGAACAAACTGGAAATTATGAAGGGGAGAAAACATTTTGGTGGCTTTCATAATTACCTGTTAAAATATATTCTCTCCTGGATTTGTAATAGTAGAGTGCTAACTCCCTACACAATTTTTTCTCTACATCTCTAGTGATAGTATGTGGTTTTAATGTAGTTCTTCAAGCTAGGCTCTCCTTTGGTAATCTGCTAAGATAATAGCATGTTTTCAATGATAAATATGAATTGCAATTGATGTTTTGGTTTATGGGACCACCTTCAGATCCCTTGCATGAGCTCTGTGATGGGTATGAACTGGAACGTGGACATTCTTGAACACAAGTTGGATAGCACACATATCAATCATTTTCTGCATGGAATAGGCCTACCACCCACCTAGGACTTTTGTTTTTGGTTATTGTGATAAAAATAGACTTCTAGCTTTCTTGGGGTATTAGATTAATTTGGAGTATCTTTTTCCAGAGCAACTGATAGATCCCAGGACTAATAAGAAAGCTGAGCAGATGAAATTAAACATGGTACATCAAACCTCAGAGCTGTTTCCTTAGCTTAGCTGTCAGGAAAGTGAAGGGAGAGATACTTAGCAGCCTGAAAGGCTGGTGACTCTCCTTGCTAAAACATATTGTTTAGGAAATCTTCCCTGTGCTAACTTAGATGGTAGAAAGTATTTCATTCCCTTGGCTCAAGGTAAAGCATCTTGTTGGTCTGTCTCACACACTATCTCTTCCTTGTGGATTATGTGAAGGAATTATAAGAAAGATAAAATCAGGCCATGATTTGGTGGATTAGAATCTAACAGAAATTGAGAACATGTGCAATTTAAGCATTTCACAAGCAATTAAGCATGACAACTTATCTTCAGAACTTTTCCCAAAGTTGCCCACCAGGGATCAAGTATAGCACACAGACTGCCTGTGAGTCCTGCTACTTGGAATTTGAAATGTCTCATTCATCTATTGTATTTTTTTTTTCCTTACTCAATTTTCGACTGGTTGATTTCATTGAACCGGTTTTGCATGCTGGGAACCTTAGCCAATCTGAGAGGCTTTAAAACCCTGTAAAATATAAAACTTCAATAGGATAAAGTAACCATATGGAATTTTTTTGTTATTAAGGATAAATATATTATACTACTTGGAAATTTATATACAGAGATGGTAGTAAATGAAAATCTTTGATATAGACAATACATTGTCAAAACTTACCTCTTGCCCCCTCTTTCCTGGTGATATAGCTGACCTCTAAACTGCCACAATGCATCTCAGCCAGGAACTATAAATCCTAACCTTTCCTGCATCCCACAAAGCCATGAGAGTGTGTCAGCACTGGAACATGGGTTACTGTGAGGAGACTTTTCTAAGTCCATTTTCTGCTTACCGGCAATATGTCATAACTGCTGATCTTCCAGCTGGGTATGTAACAAGGACTCTTGGTGTCTTTCCTATGATATCTTTAAACAAACAAGGCCCAGAGAAATTGTGTAAGAACGGTTTCATATTGACATAGGGGAGACTATTTCTTCTCTCAGGGCTCCTTCCACCTCCTCTGGCTCTTTCCAGAAACAAGATTAGCTGTCTTCTTTTCAAGTGTATGGATCATTCTGTCTGGGAAGCCATCATGTACTATGACTTTCCCAGAAAACTCATCATCTCACTACTTCCATTATGAGTAGTCCAGTAAATCTGTTACAAATTTCAGAAGGCTGTGGTGGTGTTTTTTACTGTGAGGCCTCCTAGAATGGCCATTTAGTATGATAACTACTCTAGCAAGACAAAGGCTACTTGAATGTCAGCCCCCAATGCCTCTTCTATGTTATTGTTCCACCAAATATTTGTATATTATGTAAAATGGTTAAATTATCCAAACTCTTTTCATGCTGATAGGGCTTTCCTCCTGGTTCTTTTTGTACCCCTTAGACCATATGTATTTCTAAATTTTTTCCTAACTCTTCTTTTCACCAGTTTCTTAACATTTCCCCTATATTCTGTACTCTCTTCTTATTGCCCAGATCTTCATTTCTTTGTGTTAGCAATTGTGAATACTCAGGGGATGCCCAAACTGCAGTCTCCCCATGAGTGCCTATATAACATGACTATCCTTTGCTTTGTGCTGCCATGAAAATATTCCCATTGCCAGTTATTCATTGAAGCCAGTAGAATCTTTCTATTTTCATGTATGAGTGAATGTTCATCTTCATAATATCATGTTATAAATAAACTTTGAATGAAAATATTTTTGTCATCTGTTAGAACCACCCATGGCTCTAAGAAGTTGCATAGAGTTAACTCCTGATCATATTTATTTCATTCTTTTGTTCTCAGTCTGACTTCTCTACTCAGAAGCTTCCATTTAAAAATAAAGAAATGATTTTGATAGAATAACTCTTAACATTAAATATATATAACTCAACAAAATAAACAATAAGCACACTAAATAAACAACTTACTAGACATTCAGCTTTTTTAGAGCATAATCATGCTAGTAGCCATGTCCCTGAATATCTTCATAGTAAGAATCTAATGCACTTGTAGAGTAGAGTGGATTCACTGGTTATGCTTAGTGTTTATAGCTACTAATAGCTATTTTATTTCTTATAAACTCATGTATCTCATGAACATTATTACTAAATCTGATTTTGCAAACATAGAATGATTGATTGAGACACAAAATATGGATTTTTAAAAGAAAGACAACCTTCTGCTGGCTGGCATTGCAGTGATAATTTGTTTACTCTAAATGAATAGACTAGCCCGTTTATGTTAATACTAACATTTTGAAATATCACAGCATTATTACCATGTCATTCTCAAGTGTCATTTGTTGACTTTTCCTGAGGAATCATGCTGATTTTAGGTCTATAGGGAAGTGGGGAAGAGCTTCTTATCCAGTTCTTAGCATTTAGCCAGGTAAGGCATTAATATTCCTGACTGAGAAGAGTTCCCTCCAATGCACTGAGAAATCAAATGACTTGAAAAAAGAGGTAACTCAGTTTCGGTTCATTATGGAAGTTTAGATTTCCTGTCCCCTAAATGCCATGCTCTTGTTACTATTTGGTATTGCTGAGTTGTATTTAAAAATCATAAATGGTATTATATTATGGCCTACTCAGAGATCCACAGTATTAAGATTCAAATAGAAAGTATGCTGTTAGTCACAAACTAATGCCACCTGAGATGAGAGAGCCTCAACTAGTGAATTACTATCCTCATGTTCTCCTGTAGGCATGTCTAGGGGTCATTTTTTAAATTGGTAATGGATGTAGTATGGACCAACCTAATGCAGGTGGTGCCATCCCCAGGCAGGTGGGCTGGGATGTGTAAGAGAGATAGGTGAGCAAGCCAGAGGAGTAAGCCGGTAAACCGAAGCCAGTGCTTTGGTTCCTGCACACAGGAACTGTTGCTTGAGTTCCTGAATTGGCTTCCATAGATCATGGTCTGTGGCCTGGAAGCCAAATAAGCCCTTTCCTTCCCATGTTGTTTTTGGTCAGTGTTTTCGCACAGTAGCAGAAAGCAAACAAGAACAGAAAGGATACATGAAAACCTGCCAGGACAAAGGAAAAAAAAAAAGGGATAGTGAGTTTTAGATTCAGCCTTGACTCTGTAAGGACTTTACACAGAAGAAGCAAATTCCCTGTGATGTTAAAAGAGATTTTAAGTGGTCACATGTGAAAAAGTCATTATCTGGAGGTTTGAGAGAGAATACTTGCGTGTTGTCTTCTCTTCCTCATCAGAATGCAATGAATAGCCATTGGAGTCCCACTGTCATTTGATCTGTGACATGAAAGAGACACAACACAAAGACAGAGAAGTGACAGCCATATCATGCTTGTCCTCATCATCCACAACTGTTGTTTTACACTAATATATTTGTAGCAAATTATTGGATTTGTACAACAAACAGCTATTCTTAACCTTGATCCTGGAAGCTATTTGAACTAAAACAAACAAAAAAGAAAGGACACCAATTTGCCTCCATTCTTTTGAAACTGAATGATTCTAATTCAGTATGCTGGAGTCTAAGCATGGTCCATTTATAATGTCTTCTTCAGGCATGGTTCCGTGTACTGAAGTCCTTGACCTTTGTAGTTTTCAATATCTAATAACAATTCCTATTTCTTTTGCTAATGGAAACAATTTAGTCAAATTGAATTTTTGCAGAACTCAGATGAGCAAAGAATGATTTGTGAACTGGGCTATGCTCAGTCCAGCCAGGGCTCAGAAAATTTCATCCAGCAGGGAGAACAACAAGGAACATTCTGGCCATAGGTGCAAAGAAAGGAATTGCCAGGTTTGCCTGCAGATAGGAGTTTGCCTCTCCTGGCATGGTCTATTGAGGCAGTTGCTCTATTAGGGGCATGGTGTAGATTAGCTTTCTGCAATTGGCTGAAATTTGGCTATTTGTTGTATCCTTTTTGGGTTTTGGTTTCCTAACATAGTAGATTAGGCTGCAGACTGTTCTACAGAACTCACAGCTGCAGAGATGAGATCAGGATAATGGCTTCTTGATGATTTCATTCAGCTCTTTATTATAGCTAGTGCAATGCAGTAGGTGGCAGTCACCTAAGCAACCATGGATAACTCTCACCACAGAAGTACAAAACTCTTGGCTACTGTTGGTTCCTACAAATTACAATATGCTATCTTTCCTAGTCACAGTGATTGGCTTAGGGAAAGGATACTATTGCAGTCTTTGCTCAGGCAAAGAACGTTATATTTCTTTTTCTGACTGGTGAGGTAGGTAGCTATGACCAGCCATGTGACTGATACACTGAACAGGACAAAAATGTTTGAACTACTCAGAAACAGAGAAAGGAGCAAACTACACTTGAAGCTTGTATCATTCTTAACTTTCAGTTATGAAGATCAAACCCAAGATGAAAGTACATGTATAAAGGACATGATGAGTAAAAGATTTCTCTGATGAAAGCTAATAATTTTCTGGGGAAGAAAATGGCATATTATATCATATAGAATATGCCCTACCAGGGAGATTTCCTTCCATTACTATTAGTATGAATGAATTTTAGATAGTGAAAGAGAGTCTTTTTTGCCTCTGAAATTGCTGGACTAGAGTCCATCTTTGCCCAGGGATGGTTGGAGTAGTGAGTATGAAAGGAAGTAAGCCCAAGAGTGTCAGCCAACAGCTTGATTAGTAAAATGGCAGGGTTAGTTTATATATCTAGAGTCAGAGTCAGGGGAGGGAGATGACAAAAGAACAAGGGAAGAAATGCGTCTGATTTGCATATGCAGATCTCATTGAAGACAGGCAGATGGTAATGATGCACCAATTCAAAAAGAACTGGAGGAAGTGCTATGGTGGGGGCAAGGCCTCCCCAAGTTTCAGTCAGATCAGCAGACTGCTAATCACACTGTTTCTCAGAGGCCAGTTCTCTGGCAGGAAAGAGAAGTGTAGCTGGCTTTGTCACAGTGTGGCCTTTGTCTCTATGGCATTAAGTAGGCCTAAGCCTGCTTTGGGTAGGCGGTGGTTCCTCTCTTGCCATGCTCTCTGAGAACTGTCCAGGTATGAGCAGTGTTCTACCATCCCTCATCTGGCTTGGGAACCTACATAAAATAATAGAAACTCCTGCACCTGTATGTGGTGCTTGTCTATCTATCTATCTATCTATCTATCTATCTATCTATCTATCTATCTATCTATCGTCTGGTACTCTGCTATTTTACATCTTACACTTATTTTATAAGCCAGGCATCTTTCTTGTTCCCAGATCTTGGGGTTTTGTGGATTCTTTTAAATGTTTTTCTCCTAACACACAAGTTCAGTGTTGAGGCTGGCTATGCAATCTCAGTCCATGGCAGGTGGAGAACTGAAGCAGCTGGCACATGTTCTGGGGAAACATTCTTCATCTTCTTAAGCAAATATAAATTCAAGGTGTCTCATCCTTCTGCCCGGACCCTTGGCCCTCCTCCAGAAGGTCTGGTGAACCATCTTTCCACTAACATGTATTCCCAATTGTTAAAGATATTCATAATATTCCCTCAGTTTTTTTCCTTATAAATGTGGTCCTTATTACACATGAAAATGAGGCAAGGGATGGGTGCAAAGAATGCTGGGAAAATATTTTATTTCTCATGGATGTGAACTAGATGTTTATTGAGATGCCTTGTAGATTCTATGATAAGTTTTTCATCTTATAAAATTATCCCCTCCCTTCTCTGTGGATTGGAATAGGGCACACATTGTCTGTCTTGACTGAAACTCATCCTTAACGAGTGAATCAGTTCAAACTCACTAGGAAAGCATGAGAACTAAGCACTGGCAGTGAGGTCAATAAAATGCCAGTGTAGAAGAATCTTTTTTAATAGTGATGCTTCAATTCACTTACCCACCTCTAGTCTGTCCATATTTCCATTCCTCCATCAATCCATCCATTGTTTCATCTATCTATTCATCTATCTATCCATTGATCGATCCATTCAAACTGTCTTGATCTTTCATGGAGATCTCTGTACTTGATGAATGTGTAAGTAGGAATACCAGGAATTTCACATGGAAGTCTATTTCTCTGTCCTCGAGAGCAAAGCTCTCATCCTACCTAAGAGAAGGGATAAATAAACAGCTTCTCTTAGTTGCATTTGTTGGTTATAAAACAAATGTCAGAAAAAGTGAGGAAATAATAAAGCTTGTTGTTTATAACAGAATCTCAAACATTCAATTTTATCAATAAAGACTTGGGAACCAGATGCTGGGATGAAAGCCTGCTAGCTCTGGGAGGCAGGGAAAGCACCCAGATGACCTTCTTCCTCAGCCAATATCCCCCCCAAAAAGGAATGCTCCTTCCCCACACCATTTCAAAAATACCTTCAATATGTCTTCCCCTTTTACTTCCTGTGGTTCTCTCTACCCACCCTTCTGACTTCCTCTTACTCTTTATTGCTTTTTCTTATGTTCACTCCCTGTCAACTGGTTGTTTGCCCTACCACTTGACCTGTGATTGACTTTATTTAATCCTGTTTACAATGCTCAAGTAGAAAGTTCTTGGATTAAAGGGGTGTACTGGGCTGAGCCACACCACAATTAAAAACAGATTTTCCCACTAAATAGCACAGTCTTGGTGTTCACAGTGTGATCAAATATCCTACAACAAAAGCTAAATAACAAATCAGAGCAAAGCAAAGAAGATTCAGAAGAGGGGCACATCCTGAACACTAAAACATCAAGAATTTCTAATTGCTTTACCTTCTACAACTACAGTTGGGTAACACCTGAAAAAAATTAATCATAGTATTAGGATAGTCCAATTGAAACATGTAGATGATCATATATACCCTTTGGAAGTCAATCAACTGGATTTATGTGAGTTCATGAAAGCCTGAAGCCATGGCTGCTTTAGTTGATGCTGCATCCAGTTTAATGATTACACAGCCCAACATGCTATACACACTCAATAATGTGCCTGAATAGCTGCTGAATGAATTAATGGAAACTGTTTCTAGCTGAAATGGTACAGTGTATTCTATAATGATTATTAGAAAAAATATTTTATATGGAATGTGTACAAAAGCATTCGACTGATTCATGGAGAACACCAGACAAATTACAACCTGAACGTTATAAGACTAGGAGGGCAATCAGGAGTGTATTCTTTTAAATAATTACACTAAAATTCATGCTTAGTGACCATAGCACATACGTGAATCTTCTCTGTGGATTAAGTCACAGTAAGGATGGCTGATTCTAACCAGAGGTTTCAGAAGGCAGAGCAACAAAGAAATAGCAGCTACCAACTTGCAACAATAGTGGGCATGTGTCATTGTGTCTATCAACTTACATCAAAATAATAAGCATTTCACTCTCACTCAAAGACAAAAGCCATACAATCATCAAAACTGTGGTGTCTGCTACACCTCCTGTTTTTGTCCCCACACGAAAGAAACCCACACATATTGGAGAGCTTCACATTTTGTTTATTTAAAACAAGACACATTTTAGACGCAACCCAATGCATTTTATGAAAGTTTTACTGGTAGCCGCCAGTCTTTTCATCGAAGAAATCACAGGCCTGAATGTCCTCAAGTGAAAATAATTTCAGCTTTTAAAGGTGCAATAGAGTCATTTGAAGTGCTATGAACGACTTCATGATTATAGACAGATATTTTTCAGTTTCTGTGTCGCTGACAGAGTACGGGCTTGGTGATCCCCATGGCAGATAGAATAGAGTCCAGCCATCAGAAGCTTTCAGGACACTTTGTAGCTTCAAGGGGAAAGCTTTCAAATCTTTTCAAATTGCTCTGCACTAAGGCGCTTCAGGGCCCACTTCCCTTTCAGAGCTAACCATTACAAAAACGGGAAGCGCTACAATCATTCCAAATGGGCACAGTGTGAAGGAGGCAAGGGAAGAATTAGGGGTATTAAAGCACTTTATGCTGGTATGTGCTCCCTCTCAGTGTGTTGCTTCGCTAATCTGCTGGCAGTGACTCTGAACCCTAATGTTCCATGAGTGAGCTGAGAATTGTGTGAGATCTTGTCACAGGGAAAAAGTCACAAGGAAATGGTATGTGAGAAAGAAAGGCTCAAGCTAGACGTGATGAGAGTCCTAACCTATGCCCATCTCCAGCTGGCATAGACAACTCACTAGGGACCCTTTGAAGGAAGTCGCCTGAGCTCACATACTTGCACCTACGTCAACTGAATCCTAGTGGAGTTGCTGACAGAAAACTTTTCTAGTCTTTAGAAAACATACTCTCCATATAATGAGGTAATAGTAGCCCTCTTTGGCTCTTGTCTGCAGCAAAACCTACTAATCCTCCATCCAAGGTTTCATGATCTCAACGAACAAAACTGCCTCTCCTACACCATTGCGGTGCACAGACGGTGTCTTTGGAGGCTGGAACATTCATCCAGATGATGTAGCCTTTAGAATGAAGATCACAGTACAACCCTTCTTACCTCTAGGGCTCTTTTCCAAACCCTCAGCGGATACTTGACACCAGGAATAGTGAGTGCCAGGCCTATCTTTAGAACATTCACAGCTTCTCTCTGGCCCTTCCACTACTTTTGATCTTTAGAACTAATATTAAATAGAATAATAGCTGCTTAACCAGAAACACTAAGATGCCATGGTGGTTGATATGCTTAAAAACATAGAGGTCCCAAGTGTTTGAACCTCCATGAATCACACCAAGGCACTGAGAAAATTTGTGCTACACAGACCAGCCTGCAACATTAAGTTCACCAACAGCTTGTTCCTGAAAATTTTCACTTACCATGGTTAACAGTGTGCAACTAAAATGACAGAAAATGATGAATAAGAAGGAATAATACAGTATCATTAATGAAATGTGCACTAACTTCCCAGCAATCTGTTCTCCTTGCTTTTTCGCTTGGAGAATGCAGTTTTATTTGGGACACACAGTTTGTACATGATGTTCTCAACGAAGTGGTTTAGTACCCTGCTTCTCTTCAGCTAGAAACCCTAGTGTCTTAGCTGTTGCCACTGAGATCTAAGCTGAGGTCTTCTCTGTGGGCTTTGTGGGAAGTCTAGAATTCCTTGGAGTTCTGGTCCTCCAAGTGCAATCTGTAGACCGGCAGCCTTAATGTGCTCTATGGACTTGTTACAAATGCAAATTCTTTACTCAACCCAACTAAACTGCAAACTGGGGCAGGTAAGACACTGCCCGTATAAGCAACTACCTTAAAGAAATTTAGACACGGTGATGCTTCAAGCAGAAAGACTGACCTAGAGGTGAGCTTTCATTTGGTTACAAATTGGAGTCATCTGGGGTCACTGATGCATGGAGAGTTCAGAGGCTTTCCTTGAATTAGTTTGGGAAGTGCCCTGTGCCTGTCTCAGTCTTCTACGCTGTAGCAAAACAAGATGTTCTCCACTTGCTCCCAGAGGATGCTGTAAAGCCGGAAACAGTGTAGGCGGAAGACTATTCGATTTGATTCTGTTGTAAGCTCCTCAGATGTCTAGACTGAGCCTCGGTGCCTTTCCTCTCACATTTGCTGCAAGTCTCATTTAAAGGACAACAAAGCCATGGCTCTTCGGTTTCCACCTTTGCTTTTCCATCTATCTCTCATTGTCCAAGCAAAGCAAAAGCAGATTAGATCTCAAGGGTGCTGAAGAACCTTTAAACATGGTAATACTGCTCATATTCCTCTGGCCTATTTTATCTTCACCTTACGTTAGGATCCGCATGTACGGAATACTGTGCTTTACTTGTGTTAGCACATAGCACAGCCCAATCCCAGCAGGCTGGGGGAATAGATGCCTTAATTCGGCTTATTGATGACTTTGCCCTAGCTTGAGATATACTAAGTAAACAAACTGGGTAATTTAGACTTGGTCACTGGTTTGTGGGTATCCAAGTTTACTTGCCTATTGACTCTAGACATTCTTTAATTGCTGGAGAAGTCAGCCAAAATGAGAAGACAAAGTTGAAGCAGGAATCCAAGCAGTGCTCAAAAACTGGGTTGTGGCGAATGAGCAAGATTGGATGGAACTGATGCACTTGGCAAAACACACTGGCTGTCGATGATGGTTCCGCCTTGCATAGGGAAAGCTTACACAAGTGATAGCATGGCTTAGAGAACTCAGCTGTGGTGCCTAAACTCTTGAAGTGCCAAACAGCAGATTGGAAAACAGCTCAGCCTCAGTCAGCTTGTTAAACTTGAGCCCCTGGGAATGGCTGCCATTGATTCGCTCAGTTGCAAAAAAGAATTATGAAAAGTTACTGTTTCTTTCATTAGGACAGTGTTGCTCAAATGTGAGCTGCACACACCCTGGGAATGACATGACAGTTTTCTCTGGTCCTAGTTGGGGGATGTAACAAAGTTTAAAATGCTACTTCTAAGCAAGGAAAAGAAACAACCTGTCAGGAAAATATCATCAGCCTAATATAGGAAATGATGCTTATGCACAGTGAAAGCATCTTCATTTCCAGGAGACTTTATGTTCCTCTTGACCTATAAGACACTCCGGGTTCTCAGGATGCAGAGACCATGTGAGCAGGCAGGAAGACTTATGACAAATGCCTGTAAGAAGAAAGGAATGCATGTGTTTTGGGTGTTTTGTAACTACAAGTCTAATTTTTAAAAAGTATTTGTTAAAGCATAATATTGCTCTTAAGAACATAATTTAGGCAAACAGTAATTAAATTATAAATAACTGGTGGAAAAACAACTGGATTTTATAATGAGAAAAGGAGCGGAAGTTGAGTGGGTGGTTGTGCAGTTATAATTCTTTTGATAACATCATGAGGTAGTTAATGACAATGACCTCTGCCGATACATGAAAAGTTCAATGTGATATTATTGGAATCATTTGTGGTAAGTGCAAAACAGGCACACCAGCACAGTGGTCATGCTGCACTCATGTGAAAGATGGGTTATTAGGTGATAGGCCCAGTAAACTGTGTTTAGGAGTCACAGTTTCAGGAATATAACAGAACCAGAGCTTAATATATAGATCATGTTGCCTCAGTGGAGCTGGGCATTCATATACATTTTAAACTTAGATGTTTAATGGAGACCACCTGTAAACCTGGACAAAATGACTTCAATTATTTAAAGAATTATTTAGATTGTTTTAAAATTAATAGTTATCTTAGAGCTTCTGGCTCTTTGACATTATGGTCAAAGCTACTTTAGAAGAGAATTGAGTCATCATGAAGCTAAACATAACTTCATTACAAAATCTAGCAATTGCATGTATTGGTATTTACTTAATTGAGTAAAAATGCACACATATGGTTAAGACCTAAAGAGGGATGCTTACAGCAGCATTATTTTAAAATGTTGAAACCCGGGGTTGGAGAGATGACTCAGCAGTTAAGAGCACTGTTTACTCTTCAGGGGACCCAGGTTCCTTTTCCACCACTACATAGTGGCTCACTTCCATCTGTAACTTCACTTCCAGAAGACCTGAGACCCTCTTCTGACCTCTGAAGCCACTGAACACACATCACACACTTACATACATGTAGCCAAAACATAAAGTAACTAAAAGCTTTTTAATATGCTAAAACTAAAACTAAAAAAAAAATCAAGACATCATTTATTAAGCAAGAGGCTAAAATATAGAGGATTCTGAAAATGTAATATTACAGTGTTAAAAATTGTGGAGATATCAACTTAGGAAAGTATGTGGAATAAATTTAAAAGCCCCTTCCCAAGGGAAAGAAGGCTGCCTTCTGAGTGATTCTGCTTACACAGCTTTCTGCAAAAGACCAAACAGCAAAAAAAAAAAAAAAAAAAAAAAAAAAAAAAAAAAAAGCCCCTGGAGCACAGGGAGGAGGGGGGTTATGGTGTCTTAACACTTAACAAGGAACTTACTGTGTGGAATATTATACTGCTTGGAACATGCTTTTCCCAGTATGTCAAAGCTCCACAGAAGACATGAGGCCACACTGGAACATCACTGTTTTGTAGTGTGGGAAATGCTACAGTTGTGGAGACCAGAAATATAGGGACCCTTCTCAATTTTGTTGTGAACTGATGACAGTTTTATAACAAATGTATTATTAATTTGAAACTAAGGTAAATGAATACTGGCTTGGTTTAGAAATAAGATGGTTGTACATACTCATTTTCTCCTCTTTATCTTTCTCTCTTTTTCTGTCTCTGTGTGTGTATTCACATGCATGTAGTTAAACACACACATGCATGTTGTGTGCCCTGAGTATGACAGTCAGAGGACAGCTCACTGGATTCAAGGACACTAGGCTGGCTGGCCAGTAAGCCCCAGGGAGCTGCATGTCTTGGTCTCACCAGCATGGGATTAAAAGCACAAGAATACACCTGGGTTTTGTTCATTCTTTGTTTGTTTGTTTGTTTTATGTGTTTTCTGAAGATGGAATGCATGTTCTCATGTTTACAGGAAAAGATTTTACTGGCTGAGCTGGCTCAGCCCTGTACACATTTATGACCATTCATTTCTTTCTCTTTTTTCTCTCTTTTATATCTACCATCTCATAAAACTTTTGAAAATATAGATTTTTGCATGATATGAATTTTAAAGCAGGTCACTATATTGTTATAACAAATTTTAAAGGCAGTCTGCAATAACTCAAACTTTGTAGTGATGCAATAGGAAGGTGTCAGTTGGCTAAATTCATAGAGATTAGTGGTCCATCTTAAATGGAAATTGTATGACAGAAAATTTTGGGAAGCAGAGAAGTATGTGAACATTTCAGAGGAGAAAGCTGGGAAATTTATAACCATGAAAACTTTTCAATTTTCTTTAAGACTGACTGCTAAAATGTGTTTCTAAAGACTTCATAGCTACAGGCAAATGGACAGCTTTCCTAGATTTACTAGGGCGATGAAAACTAACCCTTCATCATATTGAAAGGGAATGTGTTTTCTTTTTATTTAAGTTCACGTACAACAAAATATTCAGACTCAAATATGAGCTTGTGATTTAAAAGCTCTAGGTTTCAGGACCTTTTAGCTATCGTTGCTATTTCTGCCTTTTTTTTTTGTATTACTAACTTTGCAGTACAAGAAGGAAACGGACCATTATTTATCCTCAGTTGTTCAAAATGAAACAAAAGAACAATTATACATGGTAAGTTTTTCTAAGAAAGAAGTGACAAGATCTATGAAACTCATCTGGAAACTGGCACTAGGTTATGACAAAATTAATTGCAAATTATTACTTTTATTGATAGTTGTTTGATGTAATTCCATGCCTCTGTCTTCTCTTGCCCTGGGGTGGTTACTTAAAATCTGAGGATGCTGTAACTCTTGATTCAGAAAGCTGAACACATACTCGGACTCAGAATTGTACAAAATATGCTCCATATTTCAGTGCTTGCCTACAAATCTATACATAAGCCTCTTCATTTTGGTATATTCTGCTTCAAAGTGTGTTTAGAAAATGGTGCCACAGAACATTCTGACTAAGGAAAGGTTTTGGGTCAATGGTTATTCTAGCACATGAGGACTCATGGGAACACATACCCTATGGAATTCTGTTTTGGAACTGTTTCTTTGGTACTCTGGACTTTACTTGCCCCATCCCTGGATCCTGCGTATCTCCTACACACTCTGATTTTAACTTCCATTTTTTAAATACTCACTGCACCTGACATAATTTGATGAAAATAAATAAATGATAAAAATAAATATCGTCTTGAATCCTACTGCCAAGACATTGTCTACCTTTCAATATGTATAGCACAAAATAGCCATCAATATATCATTTAATTTTTTTATTATGCAGCTATCATCTGTAGGATCTTCAGTCCCATCACTCTCTGACCTGATAAATCAGTTGTATTCATGTTCCCCACCCCTTGGTAAAATGAACAAAGAACTATTTAATCTAGAAAGGGCACTGATGAATCAAGGAAATAATTTCAAACAAGTCTATTTTAGTAATCCAGTGAATTAACTGGGGATTGTTACAGGGACCAATGTAACAAAGAGGCAGGTGAAGCAACAACAAAAAAATCTCACTCCACGTAGGTAAATCTCACAAAAGCCATGTCCCTGGAATTCCTTGTTTAATTGGTAGGTACCTCTATGTAAGACCGCCTCAGCCATTTTCTTACTGATTATGTAATGTAGAGAGGAGCAAGATGATTAGTACAGCTTGCTGAGCTCCCTGATTCTTCTAAATTCTCTGAGCTGCTACTGAGCCTGGTGAGTTTCAGGAACTTCCTGAATCTTATGAGCCTCCCCCAACTCTACAGGATGAATGTTTCAGTATCAAGGTAGAACACTGTCTTGGCTGCTTTGACTAGTGAGTGAGATTTAAGAGGCTGGAATTTCTTGCTGCCTGCAGCGTATTTCTGAGAGTCATGAAAGGTCATCAGAAATCTTGTGCTTCTCAATGGTAATGAAGAGGAGCCTGCTCATCTCATGACCCTCTCCACTAATTTGTTATTAAGGCACTGCATTCTATTTCTTCATTAGTCCCTGTTCTACTTTTACTACAATGCCAGAAGAATCAACACAACAGCAATGATGACCAAACAGTGTGTGCTGTTACCTTGCATCTCCTCCAGTTCAAAACAGCTGTTCACAGGGTCATGACTTTAGTGCTTTTGAAGAGGATAGATGAGTGACGAACTCAGTGGTACCTCAGCTTAGGTTAGATAAATGCTTCATCGCTGTTGGATAAAGGTTATACATTTCAACAAGACCATCACAAAAAACACTGTCATTTGGTACATCCTATCAATGTGCATCATTAAACCTAATGTTGACATATTGTACAGATGATTCTTACTAATGAAGGCAAAGTGAGATACAAGAAGCAGAAAAAGATGTTATTGGAAAAACAATGAAGGTTTAAAAAGAGTTGCAGTTTAGTAACTGTAGTAATATGATTGTTTTTTTAAACTAATTATGCTGTTGGTATATAAGAGTCAACAACCTGTGAAGCCATATGATGCATTTTAGGGGACTCCCTGTGGCACTTTTGTAATGTTCTATAAATCTAACATTATTTCAAACTCAAAAGTTTCCAGAAACACAAACTGGGAACAAGAAAAACAAGGGAGATGACTGATGAGTCCAGAAATCTGTCTGTCATTACAGCTTTTCCCTGACTGGATGGAACTCGAAATTATCCCATATACACTGTTAATATTCTGTACTACGGCACAAAAACCTTGGTCAAATGGAATTTAGGTGTTCAACTTTCAATGCATATGGTTACATATCTAAAAACTGTTTATAGTTAATTAAACCGATTGGTGTACCAGCTCCTCCAAGGCTAAAAGTGGATTATGGTAGGAGTCTTCCTTTTCCCATGTTCAAATATGCAGTGAGGGGACTGGTCAAAGTTTACTCCTGTGGCAGCTTCAGCGTCTCCTGTGGCTGTCCTCCAAATGAACTAAAGTGATTTTAAATACTTTCCCCTCCCTTTCCTCTAACCCTTTAAGAGTCCTTCTGTAACATAACTCAACCAATTTAGACCCATCTCCCATCAGCTGAGGTTCCAGAAAGCAGCGAAAACTCAAGCCTTCCTACAGCAGCTGGAGTTTATTAAGTTGAAAGATTCCCAAGGCTTGCCTCAGTGTTTTTGCAAATTTGCATCTGAAAGTAACTTAGGAAAAAATGAATAATATTTGTTTAAAAATGTGTTGCTATTGCTATTAAAACACAATTTTAAAACACACAGAGGAGGTTGTTTTATCATTTGCGGGATGCTTGTGGCTTTTCTTCTTGCTTCGGTGTGATTACGAAGCTTGCATTGCTGTTTTTATGTGAACTTGTTTGAATCAAAGCAGCTGTTTTTGCTGAGACACTATGCCAATTTTGCTAGAAATTTTAAGGGCATGATTTTATTGGGGGACTCTATCCAAGAAGTTGCAAGAGGCCTCTCTAGGCTATGTTAAACAAATCCCACTGTCTCCCCAGTCCTCTAATAAACACCATTGATGGTGAAATGCGTTGTCAGATGACTACTCCCAAGTTCATCCTCATGGGTAAAATGGTTGCCAAGCTGCAGCAAGAAGCCCAAGATGGTTGCTTTGTTTGTTTTCTAACAAAACTATGTTTGACTTCTCTAGTTCAACCTATATTAATTTATTTTAAGTTTCATAAAGTCTATAATTATGTTATGTTTAGATATTTCTTGCTTGTCTTTTGTCATTGGCTTAGGTACAGCTTTTATTTTTTACTGATTTATTCAAAATGATTTCAATACTAGCATTTGTTAGGGCATCAATGGTCTTGATGAAGGTAGTTTTTACACCTCTCCTGGTTCTTTCACTGAAGTTAATGTTTCTGGGAAAAGCCCAGCCCAGCCCAGAGAAGTTCTAGAGTGACTTCTGTTACTATTACATCTTCAGCACTCACTATGGTCCAAATTGTCCATCAGATGACCTATATGCTGTCAGACTTGACATGCCTTTGCACATGAGCATCCTTACATGGAATTTCTCTCTAAAGCATGTAGTTTCCCTTCACACCCATTTTGGAGTCAGCTCTAGAGTCACTTTTTCTGAGACATGCCCTGTACTGTATGCTTATAGACTAAAGGAATAGTCTAAAATAAGAGATAATCCAATGGATAGATTCTGTCTGCTATCTTGTCCTAAGGGTTTTCACATACTTGTTTCTTAGGAAACTATGGAAGACTTCTTATTCAAAATTAAGGTTTGTATCAGCAACCTGGCCAGTTTCATGGTTGCCAAGGGATGCAGTTGGGCTGTTGCTATCCTTGTACACTGTTTTGTGGTTGCTTGTTTTTCTTGCTAGAATAGACAAGACAGTGACCATTCTCAAACTCACGTAAGTTGACAAATAAAACCAACCCAAATTGGGCTTTCTCTGAGGGCATTCTAGAATCCTTGGCTAGTTCCCATCACACTAGCATAATAGCATAGTCCCAGGGGGGATTAGTGCTGGTATAATACCTCTAGCACAGACCATTGTCTAAACTGTCTACCAGGTCACTTACATTCTCTCAGGAATATCTTTACCAACTGGAGACAGAATCTTTCTAGAAGATTGCTGACCAAGATCTCCAAAAGACTCAGGAGAGCTGAGACAATCGGCAACAGATCCCTGCTACCGTGTGTCTCCTCTCTTTTTCTGTTCCGCCTTTGAATGGTGGTAGGGAGCACTGGTTTTATAGATGTTTCCTCTGGGCAGGAGATGATTGTGCTATCAGAGAAGCTATGATCACATACATGAGACATACATAATGCCAGGTCTATTAGTATCCATCATAGAAGAACAGGAGAGGATCACAGGTCTTATAAAATTCAGAAGGCTCATATTACCCCTTATCAAAGTTATATAAAGGACAAACAATTGGTGGTAGACAGGAGGCTTTAGAGTGGGGTGCTGCCTGTAAGTGTGTGAGTCATTACCCACATTATGGTGAAGCTTTTAGTCATAGCTCACTGTGCTCCTATATGGAAACTCTCATCCATGCCCCTGTAAAGACTCCTCTACACAGTAAACACTTCGGTTCATAAACTTGATTGGGTTGAGTCTTTCCTTTTGTCTGCCATCACTCTAAGTCTTATGGAATCTAGTTTCTTCAAGGAAAGCAATGCAACAAGTGGCTTCCCATAGACCTACCTCAAAAGTGGCCCATGGTTACTGAAGATGACCCAGTCCTTGAGAGGAATGGTCTCTCTTGTCCACAGGAAGGTACTGCTGTCAAACATTTTACTATCTCTTTTCTCCAGTCTATTCCCTTTAAGATATGGTAACAGCTTTTCCTCTTCTATTCAGCTCAGAGAAGGATATCAAAAAATATACATGCCGACGATGGAATCTTGATGGATTCACACATATTAAGGTCGGACATTATAATTCCTAAGGCTGCTGATGCTCACAGCTTGTATCCTATCGCACGTTCGGTTCTGTTTGAGTTATATGAGGTTTGTCTTCTACGAAATGGAAGATTTTTATTGTGAATTAATTAAGCTACTTTTTCCTCCCTAGAGATGAGGACATTTGGGTCAATAAGCTAAATGCTCTACAAATGCATAGGCCGAGAGAGAGCCACAGCCGCTGGCTCCAAGCAGTAGCTTCCAGAATCCCACTGTGAACTCAGGACAAAATAACTCCTGTTGATCCTCTGGCACAGTGTTTAGAATTCATTTATATCCATTTTCACAAAAAATGGATCCTTAATATTCTTATCTTTGTTTTTTATTTGTTGCACTATGATATTAATTCCTGAAGGAAATGGTTGTGTTTGAATTCTCATTTTGGCTTCTGTTGTGTCCTACATAATATTTGACAGATAGAGGTAATTAATTGTGGGACTAGTTAATGAGGGAAGAAAATATCACTTCTGACTTTAGTGTGTGGAGAATGTTATGAGACCTTCTTTCTCTTTGTTTTATAAAACTCCATTTCATTATAGTATCAAAATTGAGAAAAATCTGACTATCTTATTTGGACATAATCATAGACTGTATGAAAACAATAACAAAATCTATTGTGGTGGTTTCAATAGGGATGACCCTCATAGACTCATGTGTTTGAATGCTTGGTCCATGTTTGGCACTATTGGGAGATGTGGACATGTTGGAGGAGGTGTGGCCTTGTTGGAGGAAGTTCATCATTGGGCTGGCAGGCTTTGGAGTCTTATATGCTCAAGCTACACCTAGTGTGGCTAACAGTCTCCTTCTGCTGTCTAAAAATCCAGATGTAGAACTCTCAGGGTTTGAAACCTCTCCTTCCAATCTCTCTCATTCTACCCTCTTAAATTGACAGTTTCTTTTTTTCTTTGACTTTTTTGTTACACACACACACAGACACACACAGACACTCACTCACCACACACATAAATACTCTGTATGTATTTGTATGTATAAATAAGCAAATATAACATGATGAATCCATTTTTTGTTGATGTTATGTACAGGATTTCAGGGCTGACCACTTAGTATTGGATAACCAATAACAGGTATCATACCTGGAAGAGGCTGATATAACTTTTTATGTAGAGTAACAACAATTCATGTGGAAGCTTAGTTAATATTTTATATTATATTTTCCATTTTACCAATGAGGACACATGTATTCCTTTGTTGAGCAACAGCATAATTGCCTTTGGTTGTATCTAATAGAGAAATTAGTGCTTTTGCCAAGTAAAGGAAAGGAAAACAAAAATTTGACCAACAGTGAAACTATTTTTTTAAACTTTCAGATTATTTTATTTTACTAGTATGAGTGTTTCTTTCATGTATGTATGTGTGCCGCTTGCATACCAGCTGCTTATGGAAGTCAGAATAAGATCCTCTGAAACTAGAGTTCAACTGTTGAAATCAAACTGGAGGTTTCTCAGAAAATTCAGAATAATTCTACCTTCAATCCTGGGAATATACCCAAAAGTTGCTCTACCATACAACAAGGACATTTGCTCAGCTATGTTCACAGCAGCTTTATTCGTAATAGCCAAAAATTAGAAACAACCTACAAGTCCGTTAACTGAAAATGGATAAAGAAAATGTGGTACATTTACACAAGGAAATATTACTTAGCCATTTAAAACAAAGATATCATGCAATTTGCAGGAAAATGAATGGAACTAGAAATGAAGTAGCCAGGCCCAGAAAGACACAAATGGTATGTACTCACTTATAAGTGGATATTAGCCATAAAGTAAAGTCCACAGACCCAAAGAAACCAAGGAGGGCCAAAAGAAGGATGCTTGAATCTCAGTCAGAAGAGGAGATAAAATAGACATCTGAAGGGAGGAAACTCGGTGGAAGAGGGAGTGGGGAGGGTGACAGGAATGGAGATCAGGTGTTGGGAGAGCGGAGGTGGGAAGGAGACTGGGGAAGAGACCGTTGGAGGCATTTCTGAGATAGAGGATGTACTTATTCCTGCTGTAATTTGAGGTGCCATGGTGTGTTGGTACCTCTTGGAAGCCTCTCCTTCTCAGAGAAGGAGAGGACAGAACGAGAGGGGATCTGATGATGGGATTGGGAAGAGAGGAGGTGGGGATCTGGAAACACACTGTAGAGTGATTAAATAAATAAGCAATGAAAAAATAGTCTTAAAAAACAGACCGTCTCTGCATTTTTAATTTGATCACTTTATGGAGATTCAGATTTTAATTTAGCTTGTAGCAAAATAAAAATTAAAAAAAAAAAGAGTTCTAAGGTTCATATTGCAGAAGAGCATGGACTTACTTGCCATTCATCCATCTAAAAAGGCAGGGTCCAAAACAACTTTTGTGTAAAGTCTAATAATGGAATTTCTAGAACCAAAGATACTTGAAAATCTAGAGGTTTGCTATGTCAATTGGTTGCATTTTTCTATGTTGTTTTCAAACGGGATGCTGAGATGACCTAATGCAGTAGTTCTCAACTTGTGATTGAGAATATCCTACATTGAAGATATTTATATTACGATTCATAGTAGTGCAAAAACTATAGTTATGAAGTGGCAATTAAATAATTTTGTGGTTGGAGGATCACCATAACATGAGGAGATATATTAAAGGTCTCTGCATTAGCAAGGTTGAGATTCATTGGTTTTAAGCAAATCCTATCAAGCTGGCATTTCATGGACATTTTTGAACCTTTTTCTAATATTCAAAGAAAACACGGTGTTCTTATTCTCCAACTTCTGTTCTCATTCTCTGGGCTCCACTATGATCACTGAGCTACATATTATTCTCTTACTTCTTAGCCTGTCTCTGTGTTGGTCTGTGAGTACTTTTAATTTTTCACCTGTGTACAAAGTCCACACAACGGCAGTGCTCACTGAGCACATTGAAGGAAAGCCTCATTACTGCCTAGTGTGGCTTCCATCAAGACACCCCAATCTCTAACACAGGACATAGTGCTACTCAAATTCCCTTCTTTCTAAAAGATCACGATTCCAAAATATGGCCTTTTCCAATTTGCTGTGAATACAAATGTCAGAACCTTTCAGGAATAGGGCTGTTTTTGTTACTGTCTGAGATGTATATTCTTGTTAGCAGTGACAACTCCTCTTACAGGAGACAACTACATGATAGTGTATTTTTATATCTTAGCATGAAGGTGGTTGCTCTGCAAACCTGTTTGCCATGTGTTTCAGGCATAGTCAGGCCTTTATATTTACCCTTCCCTCTAGATATGATCGCTTACTTCACAAACATAGCTGTGAATATTCTTTTTACTTTTTTTGTATTCTCTTGAATCTCCTTTCATTTTTTTTAATCATCTTGATAACCCTGGGCTAACACTCTCTGAAACCCTGCTTCTTCTCAGAATCCTCTTCCTATTCTTGTGTGTGTGTGTGTGTGTGTGTGTGTGTGTGTGTGTGACTCATGGAGTTTAATTAGGATTACTTGCTTGAACATTGGTGAGGATCATTCACTGGAGTCTGGGCAACTTATCAGTGGTTATACCACTTAAGAAAAATCTGTGAAGACCCGCTAAAGGAAGGGATGGAAGGTGAGGGCCAGTGTGGCTTCTGTCCCCTTTAATGTTCTTGCTCTCTTCACACAATTTTCAAAATCATTTGTCAAAATCATCTTTTGAGATGGTCATGCATCTCCTTTTGGTTCAAGGAACTAAATTAATGAGGTACTAAGTTCATGAAAAATAAGGTGATGAAAATGGACATAGTCCTTAGAAGAGAAATTCTGATTCTTTCCAATTTCTAGACAGGACATCTGTAGCAGTATTAGAAATCACATGTTCTTCATCCTTAGGGTCCTCCTTGTTGTTTAGCTTTTTTAGGTCTGAAGATTATATTATGGCTATCCTATAATATATGGCTAATATATGCTTATACGTGAGTGTATACCATGCATGTCTTTCTGGTTCTGGGTTACCTCACTAGAGATGATCTTTTCTAGTTTCATCCATTTGCCTGCAAATTTCATGATTTTCTTGTTTGTAATAGCTGAGTAGTATTCCATTGTGTAAATGTGCCACAATATTTCTGTATCCATTCGTCTGTTAAGGGACATCTAGGTTGTTTCCAGATTCTGGCTATTATGAATAAAGCTGCTATGAACATAGTTGAGCAAATGTCCTTGTTGAATGGTGGAGCATCTTTCAGGTACACACCCAGGAGTGGTATAGCTGGATCTTTAGGTAGAACTATCTCCAGTTTTCTGAAAGATTTTGTGGTTGTACAAGTTTGCACTCCCACTAGCAATGGGGGATGGTTTCACTTTCTCCACATACTCTTAAGCATGTGTTGTCACTTGAGTATTTTTATCTTAGCCATTCTAATGGGTGTAAGATAGAATCTCAGAGTTGTTTTGATTTACAGTTCTCTGATGACTAAGGATATTGAGCATTTCTTTAAGTGTTTCTCTGGCATTCAATATTCCTCTGTTGAGAATGCTTGGCAAACAGGATAGACATCAAAAGGGTTAGAAGAGAGGAAATAGGACAGGAGCCCACTGTAGAGGTCTTCTGAAAGACTCCACCCAACAGGGGATCAAAGGAGATGCTAAGACTCACAGACAAACTTTGGTCAGAGAATAAGGAGTCTTATGGAAGAAGGCAGAGAGATGATAGAAGAACCCAAAGGGGACAGGAGCCCCACAAGGAAACCAAAAAAGCCAAAATTCTGGGCCCAGGGGGCCCTGCAGTGACTGATTCACCAACGAAGAACCATACATGGAAGGGAACTAGACACCCTGCTCAGATACAGCTGATGGACGATTTGGTCTCCATGTGGGTCCCCAAGTGAAGGGAGCAGGGGCTACCTCTGTCATGAACTAGGTTACCTGCTCTTTGATAACTTTCCCCTGCTGATGTGGCCTTACCAGGCCACAGAGAAAGAGGATGCAGGCAGTCCTGATTTGACTTGATAAGCTAGGGTCAGATGGCAGGGGAGGAGGACTCCCCCTTTTCACTAGACTAGAGGAAGAGGATGGTGGGGAGAAGGAGGGAAGGTGGGACCAGGAAGAGATGAGGGAGGGGGCTACAAATGGGATATAAAGTGAATAAATTGTAACAAGTAAAATAAATAAATAAAATGGAAAAAGAAAGAAGGAAAGAAGAAAGGAAGGAAGGAAGGAAGGAAGGAAGGAAGGATCATATATGCACTGTAAGCCTCACTTTGCCTCAGCTCAGATTGGCACACAATTGATCCTGTGGATCTGTAGATTGGTTCTGCTTTCTCAGACTCAACTTATCATGGATGGATCTATATTTAAAATTTTGTACCTGGGTAGAGAATGTGAAGAAATGTTTTATCTTCTTCTTCATTTTTTATGGTGATTATAATTACTTTTAATTAATTAATTAGTTTGTTTATTTTACTATTTATTAATTATATATCCTGAAAGAACACTGTCAATAGAACAAAATGACAGCCTACAGACTGGGAAAATATCTTCACCAACCCTACATCCGATAGAGGGCTAATACCCAGAATATATAAAGAACTCAGGAAATTAGATACCAACAAACCAAGCAATCCAATTAAAAATGGGGTACAGATCTAAGCAGAGAATTCTCAACAGAGGAATATTAAATGGAGGAGGAATATTTAAAGAAATGCTCAACATCCTTAGTCATCAGAGAAATGAAAATCAAAACAACTCTGAGATTCCATCTTACAACCATCAGAATGAATAAGATCAAAAACTCAAGTGACAACACATGCTGGAGAGAATGTGGAGAAAGGGGAACCCTCCTCCATTTCTGGTGGGAGTGCAAACGTACAACCACTTTGGAAATCAGTCTGGCGCTTTCTCAGAAAATTGGGAATAGTTCTATCTCAAGATCCAGCTACACCACTCCTGGAAAGTACTGCTTCTTGCCATTGATCCCTGAGCTAACAAGTACTTATTGAGCATTTAGCTTGAACTAGATGCTACAAGTACTATAGAGACAATGTACACTCTATGAGAATCTGTGCTTAGGTTATGTACAAACGTGACACCATTTTACACAGGAAAAGCTGGGCATCTGCAGCCTCTTATTTCAGTGGTAAGGTCCTGACAAGTGTCCAAGGACATGGACAACATCTGCATTTCAGACAATTTGAGAGAGAAAATCAGACCATCCCCGTATGCTGGGAATCATGTGAGATAAACTTCCTTCTGTTGAAGCTCCATACTAATCACTCGCCAACAAACAGCACAGTGGTACAAGATGCTGAGTAACTACAGACCACATAAATGACAGCTGATCCCTGTCCTCTTCTAGCTGGTGACCTTGGCCCAAGTTCCCTCCACATTATTTTCTGATGTATGGAAATTAGCTGTTTACAATGCACTCTTCTTTCTTGTTGTTTTTATGGATTCAGTAAACTGCTTATAAGTCACTCATATAATACTACACAAAATGAAGCAAAGCACACAGCCAGGGACCAGTATTAATACTATTGTAGTTGTTATTAGTCACAGTGTTTTGAAAGGACAGCCTGGGGGATAAATTTGGCTTTTGGGGGGCCACTGTTGGGGGACTGAATCTAGCACTTTACACAAACAGAGCAAGTGTCTACAAGTCAGTCAGAGTCACAGGCCACAGATAATCTGTATTAGGCCCATTAAGGTATTTCCCTCTTGGACATTGCTTAAGACTGTGTTTTAAATTTGTGCTCTTGAATGGTATCTGTTGAGGATACTCCATTACCAATGTCAGATAAAAAGCTCAATGCAGTATTCTAGCTTGGATATTGCTGGATAGACTTTGATTGGACCAATGTTTGTGTAGATTATTTTAAGGCTGATTTTAAATTTTTAGTTTAAGGTCTAGAAAGCAAGAAACAGTAATTTAAAGGTTAAAATTGTAATTTCGATTAATTTGAAATGATAAATTCAGTGTGAAAAATCTTTTTCAATAATTAAACATGAGCAAATTCATTTTAAATGACTGGAGAATGTTTGGCTGGTTATGTCTTTCTTAGGAATACTAGATCATTGAAACATTTGTTATAACCTGTGAAAACAGTAATATGATAGATTCAACATACATGTAATTTCTTGACATTTTCATATATTATTCTATATCTTTCCTTCTTCCCTTTTCTTCTTCTCTCTCTTTTTCCTTTCCCCTTTCTCTCCCTCTTCTTTTCTTCTCTTCTTCCTTGTCTCCCCTCTCTCTGTCCATCTCTTTCTTTCTGAGATAGCATCACTAGGGAGTTCAGACTGGGCTGTTTTTTGAACTCTGTATTGAATAGGAAAGTCTGGAAGGTTACCAGTGCAATTTCAGGAATATTAACCTTGGGCCAGTACAGTGGCTCTGTCTGTAAAGGTGTCTGGCCACCAAGACTGAAAACATGAGTTAGATCCCAGGAGATAACTAATACATGTAAGTTGCCATCTGACCTACATATGAGCATGAGCCCATACATACACATACAATACAAATAAAGTGCACCATGTTCTCTTGTTAGACTGGCTGACAAATGATTGGAGCATATACTCATTTAAATTGATCTGGAGTGATGGCTCAGCAGTTAAGAGTGCACGCTGCTCTTCCAGAGGACCAGTGCTTAGTTCCTAACACTTGTACTGGATGCCCACAACCATCTCTAATCATAGATCTAAAACCCCTTTCTGCTCTCCATGGCTACCAGCATACACATGCCTATATATTCATATAACCATACATATACAAAAATGAAAACAGTTTTAAATGAATGTATTATTCATTTTAATTATTTATGTGTTTAATCTTATCTTTGTTCTCATATGTACCTTTGATGGTTTTTCTCATTTATATTCTAGCCAATTTAAAAATTGTTTTAAAGTCTTTTGGTCAGTCTACCCATTGTACACATAGTTTTATACTTGGGTCTCTTCTGCTTAATTTCACTGGATCTGTTAATGACAAATAAAAACCTTTACTAGGATAGGTTCATATAAATGTCAATAGCATTACTCTATTTTTGCAGATGTTCAGATTTAGCTTTATCAGATTTGACTGTGAATATTTGTCTGTGTGTATAATGATCTGAAGGGAAGGATGAAGGCTGCTCTTTAAAGAAGACAGCTCTCTAAGCCCTCACTGTAAATTAGACGCTATTCAAAATCAATTGGAATTGTTGAAACCCTTGGACGTTCACAGTGTTCTTAGGCTTGGTGCTTGGAGCACCATGTAATTATCATAGTCAGTGCTTCGCTAATGCTGATCTCTGAAGAAGAGATGCAAGACTTAAAGAACTCAAATCAGCACAGATGTGTAGCTATGGTTTTGTTCTCTGCCTCAGCATGCCAACAATCACCCTTTAATTCCAGGCTTCTTGCTTTTCTGTGGTTGAGATGTTCAGCTAGATGGATCAAGTGGTTGTTTGGTAAATAACAAATTTCTCCAGAGAGCTGGGAGGCCAGGGTGCTGTTGAAGTCTCAGAAGCAAAATTCCCTTAGTAGCAACTGACATGACTATTCCTTACATAGCAATGAAAATGTGTGGGTTCGCTTGTATCTTTTCTCTCACTCTGTAAGAGAAAGCCATTTACCATAGTGCTTTGGTTTTCCATGATACATTTTGTGATGGCATCAGAAAATGAAGAGGAGAACAAAACAACAAAAAATCAAATGATGGGAAAAGAAGGAACAGTTGAGCTTGTCCAAGCTGTATCCCTCCCCAAAGAAGGAATCCAGTTCTTAAAATGGTGCATGATTTCAATAGGTGAAAAGAAAATGAGTGAAAATGCCCTTGGTAGAGTACTGCTTCTGTACCACCCTCAAGTTATTCTGAGATATGGGAAAGAATCAAGGTATTAGGAAAGGAGCCTTCACTAGAGTTCATAAACCCGCCTCTCTCTCAGCATCTCCTTGGGGCCTAGTAAACCAAACTTTACTCTTAATTATACCAAAGAGTGGTGTCTACTAAACCACAGAAACAAAGCTGAGAAGTCAGAGGCACAAGTGAGTATGTGACAAGCGTCTTCATAATGGGGAGCTCCCTCAATGACACATTAATCACAATGGCAGCATTAACTAAATGTCCCTGCAGGTGATTCATTCCTACCGTAGGCAGTGGGACTCTGGTAAGTGAGCCAGAGAGAGAACCCAGTGCTCATTTTTCATCATTTGGTTTGCCACCTTCTGCTTTAAACATAATAGCAATTTAGGGCATATGGCATTGGTTACCCATCTCCAAAGGTCATTCTTTTAAATGCAGCCTGGATCAATAAGACCCACAAAAAATCATAGATACTTAGACATAGTTAAAAGGGGCTTGTTAGAAACCAGGCTCATTCTACCCTGGGCACATTCCTGAGTTAGTTACTCACTGGGAACTGGAGCTAATAGGCCAGTTCTCCACAGGTGAAATGAGTCCTGCATTTGAAGCAGTAGGTCTAGATGAGCCAGGAAAACTGTGCACTTTTGCCTGGAGTGTCCTGGAAATTGCTCTAATTGCCCACTCCCCTTTGATAGCGGAGGCCCAGTCAGCTTTCCTCACCATCTTATCCAGTGCTGAGATCCTCTTCCTATTCTTTGGCTGTGATTGAGCATGTCTGTCAGTAGCTCTCAGTGTGACTTTTGTTGAACTGTGTGGACAATGATTTTTGCTGAACTCCAGGGAGCTATACAGCATGCCACAGGCACCCTATGTCAGTTAAGTGAGCCCGGGTGAAGAGAAGTGGCCAAACACACTCATCCTTTTCACGTTTCTCTAGTCTGTCATCTTACAGAGATATTTCTTTAGCACCTGGGTGAGGGTGGGCATTGGTCATAGCTTTGGCTACCAAGTTCCAAAATGGATTTCATGCATTTAGAAAATTTCCCAATTGTTTGTTTGATAGTCCTCCCTAGATAATCCATTTTTAATATTTATTTTTTATTAATTACACTTTATTTGCTTTGTATCCCCCCTGTATCTCCCTCTTCCCTCCCCTCCCAATCCCTTCCTTCCTCCTCTTTCTCCACGCATGCCCTTCTCCAAGTCCACTGATAGGGGAGGTCTTCTTTTCCTTCCTTCTGACCCTAGTCTACTAGGTCTCACCAGAGTGGCTGAATTGTCTTCCTCTGTAGCCTGATAAGGCTGCTCTCCCTTAGGGGGAGGTGATTAAAGAGCAGGCCAATCAGTTCATGTCAGAGACAGTCCCTGTTCCCATTACTATAGAACCCACTTGAACACTGAACTGCCATGGGCTACATCTGTGCAGGGGTTCTAGGTTTTCTCCATGCATGGTGCTTGGTTGGAGAATAAGTCTCAGGAAAGACCCCTGTGTTCAGATTTGTTCCTTCTATTACCCTGCTTTTCTTTTTGAGACCATGTCTCACTTGCCCTCAGTGGACTGGAACTCATTATGTCCACCAGGCTTGTCTGAAGGTCACAGAGGTCCACCTACCTCTTGTCCCCAGGTACTAGGCTTAAAGGTATGTGCTACCATGGTCAGTTTTTTGAAAAAAAAATAGCTTTACTTTTAAAAGATTTATTTCTATATAAGTGAGTATATACCATATGTTTCTTTCTGCTTTTGGGATACCTCACTTAGGATGATCATTTCCAGGTCCCACCATTTGCCTGCGAATTTCATGATTTCCTCCTTTTTAATTGCTGAGTAGTATTCCATTGTGTAAAAGTACCACAATTTCTGTATCCATTCCTCAACTGAGGGACATCTGGGTTGTTTCCA
>CM053760.1:49019216-49054060 GCA_028658305.1 Pachyuromys duprasi
GGGGGAGGGGGCTACGCCTGGGATTCAAAGTACCTAACCTGTGATTGAGATAAAAATAAATAAATTAAAAAAAATTTACTTTTGGGGGGCAGGGGAGATGGCTCAGCAGATAAAACACCCCCCCCAAAATTGTGAGGCCTGGGATTAGATGTGAAGTTAGCTTTCCCATCACCTACTTAAGAGATAAGAAGGTATGTTGTACAGTTTGCAATCCCAGCCCTCAGGTTGCCTTGTCATGGCATCTTTGGCGTAAGTTAGTGACCTATACTAGCAGACCCATTAGTGAAGAAGAGACTCAACAGCAATCTCTGGCTTCTTCATGCACACACACATACCCATGTGTGCCCACTCAAATGCAAAGATACATTCATGTACATAGAACCCCCAAACAAATAACATTTTCTGGAGTGCCATTCATTGTGATAGAAAAAAATTTATTACATTAGCTTTATTTACTTACATGTCTCTATGGGCAAGTGGAGGACCATTTGTGGGGGCCTGTTCTCTTCATTACCATTTTGGGCCCCAGAGATTGGACTCAGATTGCCAGGAATTCTTGGCAAGTGCTTTTACCTAATGAGCCAACTAGTGGTGCTCTGTGTGATTTATCCCAAGGCATCTCACTGCTTCTCAGGACTATGTTGTAGGAATACGCCTTCAGCAAGAATCGTTTTGTATGACAAGAGAAGGGGTTGGGAGCAGGTGGTTCTGGGGTGTGATATGAGCATAAGGTTATATAACTCTTGTCTTCTTTCTATTTCTTAATGCACCCAGAATGGAGGAAATGATCCTTTGCTCCTGCTGTCACTGCCAAGGGCCACTATTTCCACCACACCTTCTCTTGCCATAATGGCCTGTCTCCTCCAACCATGAGCCAGAGTAAACACCCCTCATTTTGTTTCTTGGTAGATATATGGTCACAAGTACTAAGGAAAGTAGCAATTCAGTACCTAGACATTAGAGGGGTACCTCACCTTTAAGAGGACCTTGCTATCAGCTCTGCAGTTTGGTTAAGGAGGGCTGTGTAGTTAAAGGTATCACTCCAAAGATATGACATGAAAATTAACATTGGGTCTTCTTGGATTTTAAGAAATATTGTCTTGAAGTAATATATGTGTTTTTTCTAATTATATTTTTATTATTATCATTTATTACAATTTATTCAATTTGTATCCTGGCTGTGGACCCCTCCTTCATTCTATTCCAATCCCACCTTCCCTCCCATAGGAGGGGTCCTATGCCCCTCGCCTAGTCCACTGATAGAGGAGGTCCTCCTCCCCTTCCATCTGACCCTAGCCTATCAGGTCTCATCAAGACTAGTTGCTACGAACATAGTTGAGCAAATGCCCAAATGGGCTGCACATTAGATGTAGGAGAAAACAAGTAGCAGGACAAGAGCCTACCACAGAGGGCCTTGGAAAGACTCTACCTAGCAGCATATCAAAGCAAATATTAAGACACATAACCAAACCTTTGGCAGAGTGCAGGGAATCATACAAAAGAAGGGGAGTTAATATGGCCTGGAGAGGACAGGAGCTCCGCAAGGACCAAATATATCAGGGCACAGGGGTCTTTTATGAGACTGTCTCTCCAACAAAGGACCATGTATGGATATAGCCTAGAACCCCTGCTTGAATGTAGCCATGGTAGCTCAGTATCCAAGTGGGTACCCTAGTAAGGGGAACAGGGACTATTTTGGACATGAACTCAATGGCTGGCTCTTCGACTCCCTCCCCCCACTCCCCCTCCCCCACTGGGAGGAGCAGCCTTGCTAGACCACAGAAGAGGACATTGCAGCCAGTCCTGAAGAGACCTGATAAGCTAGAGTTAGAAGGAAGGGGCGGAGGTCCTTCCCTATCATGGACTTGGAAAGGGGCAGGGAGGAGATGAGGGAGGCAAGGGGGGTATAGGGAGGGAATGCGGAAGGGGGCTACGGCTGGGATACAAAGTACATAACCTGTGATTAATATAAAATAAAAATGTTAAACAAAAGACTAGTTGCATTGTCTTCCTCTGTGGCCTGGCAAGGCTACATCCCCTAGGGTGAGGTGATTAGAGGGCCTGCCACTGAGTTCATGCCAGAAAAAGGCCCTGCTCCCCTTACTAGGGGCCCCAATTGGAGACTGAGTCTATGGGCTACATCTGAGCTGGGGTTTTAGGTCCTCTCCATGCATTGTCCTTGATTGTGGTATGTTTTTAAGTATCTGGGACATGCAAACAAAAGCAAAACCATCAAAATGTCAGACATATTTTTAAAGTGTTGACTGCTGTTGTTTGAGTTCCCCAGATGTCTTCTGATTTAGCAGAATCGTCTGCTCTCTGAGACTGTCACTGCACATCGTATCTGCTTGTCTATTTGCCCATGCATACACACAGCAGTAATTGGAAATTAGCTTTTATGAAAGGAATATCCATCTTTCTGTTATTCTAAATCTATTCATTTTACTTTAACTTGAGGAATTAATATGCTCACTCTCATTTCATAGAGATGTAGACCAAACACATGTCTCTTTCCAACTCTATGATGCTAATATATCTCTAGGATCCCTTTTCAGCTGATTTTGAATAAAAGATCCAGCTGCAGTTATGAAAGAAGAATAATGATACAGGGCCGACTCGGGCAGAACATCAAGTAGTGGAGGCACAGACTGGCTTCTGGCTTGGAAAGAGCAAGATAAAAAGTCATACTCTTCAATTTTAACAACTATGTCTCTAGGATTAATATTGAAAAATTAAGATGATGAGCCAGCCATTTGCATGTGGAGACTGAGAGAGATGGTTTCGATCCACTTGTCTCTGTGACTAAAAAGTAGGACAGAGCCTGGGACAGTCGCAGCAGTGGCTCATCACCTTTAGATATATGCAGGTCCTTATGGCGCTAGTCCTCACACAATACTCCTGCTAACAATGGAGACTCACAGGTCACTATACCACGGCCACCTCTCATGCACACCAACAAAGCCAAAGCCATCTATGGGATTGACCAGGAGAACCCAAGGTGCTTTCTTAGGAAGGAACAGTCCTCCTCCTCAGCAGAACAGCTTCAGGGACTGTTTCCACTCACTGTAACCTTGACTGAAGATGCTACAGATCTGTCAACAAATAAGGGAGAGACTGCTTCAATTACTCTGACAAGTTGCTTCTCACCTTTCCTTAGTGCTGGACACTGGGGGCCGGGAACTTGCTTTCTCTTGCCGATAGCAGTGAGAAACTACATACTCACAAATTAAGAGAGTGAACCCAGATGTCGCTTTGGGAAGCAGAGCTTCCAGCCTTTCTCAGGAGAGGCACACAGACCATCTGCAGAAAGCAGGTTGCCCTTTAGCTCCAAATGCTGCTTCTGTTTCCTAGCAGACGCCATGTGCTCTTTAAAAATATCATTTTAGTAACTGATTATTGTGGGGTGGCACCAAATTTGGGGGTTCTTTTTTCCTACATTTATTTTATCTGAGTGTTCTTATCAAGAATTTCTGAAACAGCTCTAACTTAATGATCAACTGCTAATAAATACTCATAAATTCTTAATTTTTTTGAAAAATGAACTGTACTTGTCTGATATTAAGAAATTGCTTGCCTAAAAGGTAGAATTTACTCTTACATTTCATAGGTATTTTTATCAGTCATTCATTAAGATAATTTTTGTATGCAGAAATATTTCCTGTTTTCCACACAGATTTAGAAAATTATGTTAAATAAAATAGTTTTCTTTTTATAAAATGTCATAAAAATCATGTCAGATTTCCTGTCTAGAGAATAAGCAAAACCAAATAAGCAAATAGTTTGTTTTTCAAATTTTGTACATAGCAAAACAGTATTCAAGCTATTATCTAAACCTTTGCTTCCATGGATTTTTAGATTTACTTCTATCTCCATTTAACAATGCCATCTAACAGAAAGGCACATCTGCTATCTGAGTTCTAACCTGGAACAATTCCATCAACATTGAGAAGAATTTTGAAGATATCTGCCCTAATTCTGGAAATAAAACTTTGTGTGCTTTATTACTATTTTTTCTATGCATTATTTTTTGAGACAAGATGTTGTTATATAGCACAAGTTTGCTTCAGACAGAACTAAAAGGTATCCTCCTGTCTCACGTTTTGTGTACTGAGATAAAGTTTGGGTTGACATGCCCCACCCAGGAAACACAGTTTTGATAAGGTACATAGTTACAGAACGAAACCTTACAAGACATCAAAACTGAGGAACTGCAAGTAGTACTCATTCTCTTAGCTTTTAATATAAAATTATAAAGGCAAGTTGTATTTTATATTTTAGAATTACTTAGGAATATAATTACTCTTCATGTAACCAGTTTTATACAACTTAACTTTGACTAATATTTTTGACCATGGTTACACATTTTTGAAGTATTTAATTCCCATTTTAAAACGTCATTTCTACTATAAAATGAAGCCTTCCCTCACAATCAGAGTCTGAAATGGTCTGTTCATGATTTGCTTTATGTCAAAAATCAAAACTTAAAAATGCAAGATGGAATTCCTTAAGGATCTCTGAATGACATTACGGAATTCTTCAAGCTGGAGGCCTGGATATTTTCATGGCCAAAAGGGTATATGAAAGTTCTTTCTACGTTAGGACGGGGCATATTTTTCTATGGCTTTCTTGGCTGAAGGAAGCTACATGCAGTTTACTCTTGTAGAGTGATGAAGTAAATCTCTCATCCCTGACTAAGCCTGAGGCCCCTGGATTTTGCTTTATGGGCAGGAGCTCAGACTAGAAGAAAAAACTTATTATCTCTCTGTCTTGTGTCTTACCCCCTTTAGTTACTTGATGACTTGTGAGCAATTTCTAGAAGACAGTTTAATTGCTCTCCATTTTTTTTCTTCATGACTTATATGACTAGACAACATGTGAGACAGCAAAATTCTGAAGACGAAGTTGAAAACGCAGTGACCCTTGCTGCCTTTGGGGAAGTTCACAAATACATTTCTTCCTGTACTGAAATCTCGGCGTTTCCCTTTGGTAAAATCTAAGGAACAAATCCGTGTTCTATCCAGTATTGTTAAGCAACAGCCACACAGGTTTTTTTTTTTCTCATTATTTTAAAATGATAGAAATATCACCTCTTCCCTATAAAACTGGAGTAACACACAATTGTGAGCGGCTCTGGCTGGGTGGGTGGATGAGGTGGGGGGAGGGGTGGGACTCAAACCTGGGTCCTCCAGAAAAGCAACCAGTACCCTAAACTGCTGAGCTATGTCTTCAGCTCCCCAAACTCCAACCCTATTTTTATTTTCAGTCAGAGTCTCAGTATGTAGCTTTATCTGGTCTAGAATCCTCATGCACAATCCTCCTGTCTCAGATATTAGTTCCTAATATTATGGATATTTGACTTCTTCACTATGCGTGATCATCAAAAGCAATAAAGAGAGTGGTCCTTGCCTTCTTGCACTGATTAGCGTTTCTTGCGGCTTCAACATTGCTTAAGTAATTCCTGAGTAACCTGCTTAACTCAAGCAAAATCTTTTGACTTTTCCACAAACAATGGCAGCTTTTGGAGTGCTAAACCAGGAACATTTTACTTCCGTTACAGTCATAAGAAGTATTCAAAGCTTTTTCCTTAATTTGCTGATTCATTCTCTGACAAAATCTTTCAATGTTTGATATGTATCATTAAATCTGTTTCATTGGCATATATTCATTATACATAGCACTGAGTTTAGTAAGACGTTTCACACTTTGTGTTCCCAAGCCTACCTCATCTATCCCTTATACTCTATTTCTCCCATTAGTCTCCTTAATTCCCTTGGAGAGTCTGTTCATGCTAGATCACATATATGACAAACACTTTTAAGTGAATTGTCTTTTGACATAATATATTTATATATTAAATACATTATGTATAGCCGTGTTTTATTTGGTTTGTAGCATCCTAGTTCCCCATGCAGTTTCGTCATGCACACCCCATCACTTCACTACATGTTTGTACTTCGCTGCCTCTACTACTTTCCATCTCTACTTACATTTCACCTATGTCCCATCCACCCTCCCTACCAATGAATATGAAAACACAACGACTAACAAAATATGGAAAAGCCAGAACATAAAACTGCATTAAAAATAGCGAATGGTACCTAAGGAAACAGATATTGGGAAACATTATTTTTCTTCACTGTACTGGGATGAAAACTAGGGCCTTGTTCATGCTAAACAAAAATTGTACCACTGAGCTAATTCTCAGCATATAAACAGCTTTTAAGAAGGCAAGGATGAGACTAACACTTCAATGTCTCATTTTCAACAAACATACCTTCAAAGAAGATGGGATAGTCAGTGACACTAGAGAAATTGGTTATATAAGGTTTGTGGTGCTTGAACCCTATGTGCTTCACAAACAGCGATGGGACATCCAACCTGAATCTTAAATTACTATCCTTTACATGTGTGCAGAGACACTGTCTTGTCAAAAATTGATATAAAATTTGATGATTATTTTTTTCTGCAGAGTATTCTATGTGGCTTTATTGGAAGGAAGTGAGCACTTTTATTCGCATTTTCTAGACAAGTTTCTCGAGGTGCAAAATATTGAGAACTCACGTTTATAAGGCTTAAAACATGCTCCAGCCTGCTTGAAAGTACAGTATGGTAATATGTAACATGAGAGTACACAGGCTAAAATAATTTATTTTAGTGCTATGCAGCCTCCTGACTTGTTTAAGAAACAAGGTGTATAGGGAACACTGTTGTTGAGTACTAACAGTTCTTTATTTGAAACAAGGTCCTTTCCTTTCTTCAGCAAATCATGTTATATTGCTGAGTTGCCAGGTTCCCATTTCTAACATGTAAGGAGTAAAGACACAAATTGTAACTCGGCATTGTACATAAGATTACTTAAAAAAAAAATCCAACTGAAAACTAAAGCTAGTGTGCTGACAGGAAAGACATGTTTTCTTAGGAGCTGTGATCAAGAGAAACTCTCTTAAAATATTCTAGATAATATGAAATAGCTCATGGAGAATGCCAAGGCCATATTGACCATCAATTTTAAAGCGGGTCACATCATGGAAAAGAAATAATCTAGACCTCCTGGAGTTTAAAATTTAGGTCTGGAAGGTGTGTGTTGTAGTTATGTAGTTGTCGGTTTATTGATGAGGGCTGAGAAAGGGCTGGATCTAACAGCACAATGTGGTCCATTTGTTACCCTTCAGTCCACCAAGAATTGTCAGGAATGTATGTATGTGAGAGAGAGAGAGAGAGAAAGAAGGGGAGAGGGGAAGAGAAGGGGAAGGGAGGGAGAGCATTTATGTGCTTTGGCTCTCTGTGGAGGTCAGAGAACAATCTTGAGTATAGTCTTATCTTCCATCTTGTTTGCACCCGGTCTCTGATGTTTTCCACTGAACGCACTGGGATGCCTGGCCTGTGAGTTTCAGGGAATGCTCCTGTCTTTAACTTAGGTTTGTGCTACCTGTCTAGCTTCTTCTTCAATTCTGGGGATTTGAACTCAGATCCTCAGATTTGTATCTAAGTGCTTTGACACTGTGTCAATTTCTCAGCACTGATATGTTGGTGTTTTCAGATTACCTCATTACAACAATTAAGATTTCCCTGGGATAATGTAAGTTATGAGGACTAATTTACATATGATAAACTATAAGGTTAATTAATTTTCCCTAGAAACAAAATAACCTCATGGTACTACAGCTCAAACTTATATGGTGCATTTCTTCATACAATATTTACTGGCCAGGAAGGCATAGTGCAATTTGAACATTTTAATATTTAAAAGCAAAAGAAGAAGTTCTCATTTTATTATAACATCAATGTAATTTATTTTGTGGTATTTTAACCTTTGTTCCATTTTATAATAGACAACACTTAAAGTTTATGGAAAACATATAGAATAATAAACCAACATTCCCATTCACGCTACCCAGATCTATCATGCTTCAATATTTTACAGTAGTTGCAAGAGAGATTTTTCAAGAGCCAGACTGTTTCCAGAAGCATTTGCAATCCTTGTGTGCCAGTGAAAATCTACTTCAGCTCTAGAGCATCCTTCATCATTATGGTGTGTGCTGTGCGAGTGTGTGCCATGTGTGTGCAGTTGTCTGCAGAAATCTCATAGAGGATGTAGGATCCTGGAGCTGGAGATACAGGCCGTTGTGAGCCATCTAACATGGGTGCTGGCAGCTGAACTCAGGTTCTCTGGAGGAGAAGTAAGTGCTCTTCACTGCTGAGCCATCTTTACAGGCCTGCCTGTGTTACTTTTTAAGTACACATCCGTATCCTAAAATATTGTTAAGATAAATTTCCCAACCTTCTTAGTTCATTGGGTCTCAGCCTTCCTAATGTTGTGGCCTTTTAATACATTCACTCATGTTGTTGTGACCGTCCCCAAACATAAAATTATTTCATAGCTACTTCATAACTGTTATTTTGCTACACTTAGGAATCATAAAAATCTGTGTTTCCCACCAGTCTCAGATGACCCTTGTGAAAGGGCCATTTGACCCCAAAGGGGTTGCAACTCATAGCTTGAGAAGCACTGATCTATTTGCTTCTCTACAAAAAATTTCAAAATTTAGACTTTGAAAATTCTATACAAATGCACAAACACTGTTTGTACCACGTTTTCTTTGTTCAACATTATATATATTTTTAAATTATTTATTTTTATTTTATGTGCATTGGTGTTTAGCCTGCATATATGTCTGTGTGAGGGTATCAGTTCTTGGAGTTATAGACAGTTGTGAGCTGCCATGGGGGTGCTGGGAATTGAACCCTGGTCCTCTGGAAGAGCAGTCAGTGCTCTTAACTGTTGGACCAACTCTCCAGCTCCCAGCTCAACATTATATTTTTATATTAATTATATTCTTATGTAAAGTTACATTTCAATCATTTTAGTTCTCACATGATTGTTTTGTTCTGTTTTATTCATTTTAAGTTTTATTTAACACTTTTTACATATATCTATAGGTGCATGTATACATACATATATATGAGCATATACCAGAGATACATTATTTGTTAAAGAAAAATTCATTCACTATGTATTTTTATTCAGTGTTGCTCAGAGGTATTTAATTTAGAAATGTCAATGAGTTTAGGGATTACAACAAGAGGAATTTGTAGTGAGGTAGTAATTGGGCTCAGCTCCTGACTTCACAAAGCCAAGGAGCAGAATGGAGGTCAAGGTGGGAATGATAAAGGGGAGGCAGCAGAACTTAGGGGAGTGCCTAGTGCCTGACTGCACAGCATCCTTACTGATATCAGGGTGTCATTTCCTGTCAGAGAAGGGTGAGAAATGAGGAGCCTGGTAAGAAGATGAGGATGACCAGGTATGAAGGGCATAGGGAGGCTCTTTGTCTGGGCTGTTGTACGGAAAAGTGCAGATAGTTCAAAATTCTCACCCAGGTTGATGGAGCACAGACTCTTACACATGTGGGTTTATCTTGAATCATTACATTTTAAATGATCTCTGACTCATTATTATTATTCATTTTTATTTTATTGTATTCATGTAGATGTTTTGCCTTCATCTGTGTCTGTGAGCCATGTGCAAAAGTCTGCTGCCTGCAGAGGCCAGAAGAAGGCATCACATACCCTGGGACTAGAATCACAGGTGGGTTTGAACTGACACATGAGTGCTCAGAACTAAACTCTGAATCTGCAGAGGAGCAGCCAGTGCTTTTAAATGCTGAGCCTCTCTCACCAGCTCCTGATCTTTGACTTGTAACTGTTTTCATCATTCTAATCTTACACAGCCCCACTGCCAACTTTGAGTGCTTCTGACATGTATACGAAGATACAGGCTTTTACAACCAGAGCGTATATACCCTTAACTTTACTAAACATTATACATCAGTCTTCAAGAAATTTACACATATTTCCTACCCTTAGGGCAGTGTATTTATCTTTTTATACTCCTCAAACAATGTTTTAAATTCTGTTACTCTGGCGGATAGTACATTGTGCTTTAGTATTGTCGTTAGCTTCTATCTGCTTACTAGTAAGTTAAACCTACTTTCTTTTTTTTCTTTTACCTTTTTTCTTTCTTTGTTTCTTTGTTTCTTTCTTTGTTTCTTTCTTTGTTTCTTTCTTTGTTCCTTTCTTTGTTTCTCTCTCTCTCTCTCTCTCTCTCTTTCTTTCTTTTTCTTTCTTCCAGTAGAATTTCTCCACTTGATTCCAGGTTTGCCATTTTTTTCGGGGAGGGGTCGGTGAGCATCTACTGATTATAAATCTGGAGAAGTTATGGTATGTGCTAAATTGTAGTCCTCTGATGATCATGTAAATTCAGTTATATTCTATGTGTAACTTGTCTTTTTTTACTAGCATTACACTGACTGCAGTAAATGAAAGTATCTTTTTTTTTCAGTTTTTACTGCTTGCATTATCTGAAAAGAAAATCATTTCCTAATGTTCTCTATGTTTTTATGTATGAAATTCTTTGTCTTCTATTTCCTAAATCAAAGACTGACAACTATATTTCTCACAGTAAAGTTTTAGCTCAACCTACATTCCTGTATTGCACTTCTGTGTGGTAGGAAGTTGGAAACACAGTTCTGTTTCCTGCCTGTCTGAGCAGTTACCTGAACCCCACACAGTGATTCCCCATTCTGCCTTCTAATTTACAGCTGTCTCATGTCCACATCTTCACACCGTGAGTAGGAGTAGTTTTTCTAATTTAGTATTTTGTGCCATTTGCTAGTGTTTTATATCCCTGCACTTAAACTGTAATCTTATGTATTTTATCTATTAATCTTGTTATCCAATTACTGCCAAAATTATGTCCTGAAACATTTATTTTTGTCATTGCAGAATAGGATATTAATGCACAATTTGACAGTATGTTAATTGATAATTGCACAGGACTTTGGTTGAGTGCAGGTATACTGCATGACAGATTTCTCCCCACTTCAGAGTGAATGTGATTCTTTTAGTGAAAGAATTTTATGCATGTATGAAATTCTCAAAGAATAAAAAAAGAGATCTGTACTTGAAGTCAGAATATGCCCTTGAGATTTGGAGTGTATCACGTTATCAAGTGGGCATTAAAGTCCATACCACGTTCCAATAAGGGAAGGGTAGGGAACACTCTGGAATTGCTTACTTTTGTACTATTTTCTTTTTCTCATTTCTGGGGCATTGGTGTGTATTTTGGACATAGTCTCACTCTGTACCCCAGGCCAGCCTCAAACCTATAGTGATCTTCCTGCTTCTGCCTCTCATATGTTGTGATTTCATGTGTGGGTTACCATGCCTCACACTGACATGAGTGTCTATAACTGCCCCATTAGATAACTTCTTAGAAACTTGAATAAAGACACAGAAATACACATACTGAAATACATATGTTTATATTACTTTTCCTTTATGTCTACCTGTCTTCCCTCACACTCACAGAGCTTACTGTCTATGCTGTACTGGCCATCTGGTGGCTCTAGACCTCAGAATGGAAGTGTGGTGGGAATGAATGTACTGGCACAATGGTTATGCTGGAGGAAAAGACCAAGTAGAGGAAAAGACCAAGTAGAGGCTTTGCACTGACATGCAGTCACCTGTCTGTGACTTGATGCTTGGGGAAAATGAAACACTTTGAGTGTTGTTATCACTGAAAGGACCCTGCACATCCCTGGGATGGGTAGAGGAAACTGCTTCCACCACTCCCTCTTCCTTCTTGGTTGTGACAAGAACCAAGCTGACCCAGGGGCTTTGGCTTGTTCCACAACATTTTTGACAGTCTGACAGCATCTTGCTTGGTAACTCCCTCCCCTGAACTGCTCACTTCTCTGCCCTCATTAACCACTCCCTTCTGCAATTTTACTTCCACTCTACTTGGAGTACATCTTGGGATGGAAAGTATTAGGGTATCATGTCTGTCCTGATCCCCTGTTCATGTCACCTGACCCCTGGTGACAGCTCTGCTTTATTTTAAAGAGACTGTGTCTTGCAGCGCCCCTGGAGTCTCATTGCTAATGAATCATAGACCACTGACACTGTTCAGCTTGGTCTGTGATTTAGATTAGCTCAACTAGGAGAAAAACATGAAATGAGACTTCTTTCTTGAAAGGGTGTTCAAAATTGGGATTTTCATTACAGCATACATAGTGGTGAGTAATGGAAAGTAAGGACACCCCTTCCAAAATGGGTCAATTATGTAAAGGGAAGAGAGTATAGCCATAGCCTGTCCATTATAGCTTAGCATGTGCCATATGATCCCAGTGCTGATTAAATAAGTGCTTATGGAGAGACACCATGTGCTCTGAGCAGACAGAGGAGAAATTTCATATCCATTACTGAAGAAACACTTGACAGGAAATAAGAAGCACTGACTTTGAAAACTATTGTTCCTTTTAAAATTCCATGTATAAAATTCTCCCTCCATCTTTTGCCTTCTTTCCCTTTTACTCTCCAAACAACTCTCTCTCTCTCTCTGTTTTTCACATATTTCTCTCTCTCTCTCTCTTTCTCTCTCTGTGTGTGTGTGTGTGTGTGTGTGCGTGCGTGTGGTGTATATTTGAGCAAGAAAACTGTTATGTAAAATATACAAAATAAAAGTAATATCATATTTTATGGCAATAAGATAACAAAATTGACATTACTTATTAAACCAAAAAGTAACACAACCCAAAGTTTTATTAATTTGGATGACCAGAGTATAGTTTGAAACAGTTAAATTCTTTCTTTCTTCCTTTTATTGTTTTGGTGCTGAATAATCTTCAGAGACATGGGAGACTGTACTAACTCTTTCAGGCTGTAAATGTTGTAATTAATTGTTTCCTCATTGATAGTCCAAGACGAGGGTCACTCAGCTAAGTGCCTGAACTCTTGCTCAGCACATGACGATGGGTGCTAGCTTATAGGAGGCAACTGCATCAAAAAGATTATCTCACCATAAAAACCTTAAAATCATTTTTAGAAACTGGCAAGTGTATGAAGCACTGTGACATGTGAGGACAGATTGCGGCAGAGTAAATCAAAAGCTCTGCGTGTGAAGGATGTTTAGATGAGAGCTGAAGAGTGAAGATGAGTCCCAGAAAATGGCAGAGAATCAGTTTGGGAAGAACAGAGGGTGCAAAGACAGAGAAGTGTGAAAAGCATGTATTATGCTAAACAAAGGGAAAGAAAGCCACCATGGTTTATCGGGGGGAAATGCCGCCAATATATGAGGCTTTGTGGACAGTATGTGTGGCCTGTCGTACAAGAAGAGTTTTGAATATTACCCTAGTATACTAAGGAATTGCCGAAATGTCTAATGTATTGATGTCATAACTGAAATGAATTTTTATACGAATAGCTATCATTTCCCCAGTGTTTATTGCATATCAGACCTTATCAACTGTGAGTTCATACTCACAAACACTTTAGACTCATTTCCTGGGCAGCGAAAGACAATCTGAAAATTTATGCCATTTCAGAAACCAAAGTCAGCAGAAATGAGAGCACAGCTCTCCATTTTTTTTCTATATATTACTATTTTTTAAGGCAGCATACAGGTTTCACTGTGGCATTTTCATACTTGGTGTCACCATATTTTATTCTTCTTTATCTCTCTCCCCATTGCCCTTGCCCAGCCTCCCTGCCTGCCTCTTGCTGTTTACCTTCCTCCTTTCTCTTTCATAGCATGCGTTTTACACCCCTCCCCAATTAAGACCTCTTCCTCCCCTCCAATTACCCCTCTTCTAATTTTTATATTTCTGAAATTCGCATTCTTAAATATTTAACTAATTCACTTTCTGAAGTATTTAATCAGGCCGCCAAGTTATACCCTAACTATCTTTCTCTGCCCACGAATTTTCTAGAACAGTGGCTAATAATTGTTAGTTGAGCAATCCTCCATGATAGCATTGAAATACTGACTGAAAGGATCTCTCTGGAAGGCCCCCACCTTCTAGCTGTGTCTGCCATTACAACTCTCTCCAGTTAGCCCTTATTTGCCTAATAATCTCTAATTAAATGGCACCTGGAGGGCTGACCAGAAATGAGGCTGACCCATCTGGCTCTCAGCTGGGTGGCTGTTTCTGAATGACTTTTTTCACAGCTACTGCCTCTCCCCTCAGTTTGAAATCTGAGAAGGAAATAAACTTTGTCATGTTAAACTTGCAGCTCCGTGCTTTTACTCTCATCAGCAAACTTTATTCACATTGTCTATTATTTTAGTACTTGTTCAAGGGATGACTTTTTAGATATGGGGGATGGCAGTCCTCTGAGCAGACAACCCGTTTGTGGAATAATGTTGCGTATGGTGTGCCCTTTTGATTGCGTAGATGTCTGAACTGTCAGCTACTAGGTTTGATTATATTATTTACTGGGCTCTTTCTTGTAAATCTTAATCTGTCTACTTTGTTTTGCTCAGGATCATTCTCTTTTCCCCACCTCATCAACCTACTATTCTTCTATATTCTTGAATTAACTTTGTTATTTTTTTTCTCACAAAATATAAGGACTCAATTGTCGTTTCTTTATCTCAAACCATGAGCAATGGCTCATACTATTGTTACTAAAATAGAAGTATGAAAAAGATACCTATTTTTAGCCTGTGTCCACAGACAACCTTCTCTCCCTCTCACCTTCCTTTTCTTCCCTCCCCTGTCCCCTCTCACCCCTTCTTCCTGCTTTCTTCCTTTTTCAATTTAAGATAGACAGGTCTTATGTATCCCAGGATGTCTCTAGCTTGCTGTGAAGCTGAGGATGACTTTCAACTTTGTGCTTTCCATATTCCATCTCCTGAGTGCTGGGGTGACAGGCACGTGTCATACCATACCCAGTTTGTGCAATTCTGGGGAACAAACCCAGGCCTTAGTGTAAGCCCTCTGCCACCTGAGCTTCTGCTTTGCTTAGCACTACAAAACAAAACTCTTCAAAGAATCGTGACAGTAACAGTTGACGGCGGAAAAAAGCTAGTATCTGTTTCCCAGTGTTCTCATGTCTGAAATGAGTTAAAGTTAGACACTCACTCTCAGTGCTGTCTTATGGATGTGTAATGGAATACTAAAAGAATATTCATAATAGCCAGAACCTGGAAACAACCCAGATATTCCTCAGTTGAGGAATGGATACAGAAATTGTGGTACTTTTACACAATGGAATACTATTCAGCAATTAAAAAGGAGGAAATCATGAAATTTGCAGGCAAATGGTGGGACCTGGAAACGATCATCTTGAGTGAGGTATCCCAAAAGCAAAAAGACACACATGGTATATACTCACTTATATAGACCTATAAGATAGGATAAACATACTGAAATCTATACACCTAAAGAAGATAAACAAGAAAGAGGACCTGGGGTAAGAGGATTAATCCTCACTTAGAAAGACAAATGGGATGGACATTGGATGTAGGAGAAAACATGTAGCAGGACATGAGCCTACCACAGAGGGCCTCGGAAAGATTATACCTAGCAGGGTATCAAAGCAAATATTAGGAAACATAACCAAGCCTTTGGCAGAGTGCAGGGAATCATAAGAAAGAAGGGGGAGTTAGTATGACCTGGAGAGGACAGGAGCTCTGCAAGGACCAAATATATCAGGGCACATGGGTCTTTTATGAGACTGTCTTTCCAACCAAGGACCATGTATGGATACAACCCAGAACCCCTGCTTGTATGTAGCAAATGGTAGCTCAATACTCAAGTGGGTATACTAGTAAGGGGAACAGGGACTATTTTGGACATGAACTCAATGGCTGGCTCTTCGACCTCCCGCCCCCCGAGGGAGGAGCAGCCTTGCTAGACTTTCTTCTTTCTGATAACCAAGTGTAGCAGGAATGAAATACTCTTATATTGTGATTTTGATTTACTTTTCCCTGATGACTACTATTGCTGATTGTTTCTTTATACTCCTGGTGAATTTTGCATATCTTCTTTTGAGTAATATTTGTTTAAGTCTTGCTCATATTAAGTAGATTATATTTTCACTGTTGAATTTTTGAGTTCTATATAGATTTTGGATATTAACTCCTTGTCAGCTGTATAATTTACAAACATTTTTTCCTTCCTGGAGGTTGTGTCTTCATTCTGTTGATTATTTCTTTTAGGGCCTTTTCCTAGAAATCCAATACCAAGAAGCATTTCCTCTGTAGAGTTTACAGTTTATAACCTAGAACCCCTGCTTGAATGTAGCAAAAGGTAGCTCAATATCCAAGTGGGTACCCTAGTAAGGGGAACAGGACTATTTCGGACATGAACTCAATGGCTGGCTCTTCCACTCCCCCACCCTCTGAGGGAGGAGCAGCCTTGCTAGGCCACAGAAGAGGATATTGCAGCCAGTCCTGAAGAGATCTGATAAACTAGAGATAGATGGAAGGGGAGGAGGTCCTCCCCTATCAGTGGACTTGGAAAGGTGCAGGGAGGAGATGAGGGAAGGGGCGGATAGGGAGGGGATGCGGGAGGGGGCTACGGCTGAGATACAAAGTATATAACCTGTGATTAATATAAAATAAAAATTTTAAAAAAAGAATGACTAATGACAATGGAATTATGTTGGCTAATGGACACTGGGGCAGCCAGTGTGGAGCTGCACTTGCAGGGTACTTTCTCTCTATGTTAGAAAGGTAATAGGGCCAAGACAGGATGAGAGAGCAAAAGTACTGCTCTCATCTAGGACAATGATAACTGCTGCCTACAGTCTCCATGGCTTAGTACCGTATCAATAAAAATGCACATGAGTTTTGAAAGGGGCAAACATCCAAACCACAAAATTAAAATCTTTCTCATCCTTCTTACGTACACTTGATCTCCTTATCCTGAGGAATACTACTGAACTCCTTGCACATTCAGATGCTTGCTCAGTCTGGTATGTGGTTCACTCAAAATAAGAGGCTGTGCTACACCTTTAAATTTTTATTTGTATTAATTTTATTTTTTGATTCAGATGTATTGGTGTGTGGCTATGTACATCTGAGTACAGAAAACCAATGAGGTCAGAGGCAACACGTAGATTCCGTGAAGCTGGAGTTATAATTGTGAGTTGCCTGACATGGGCCCTAGCAACCAAACTCCAGTCCTCTGCAGGAATAGTAAATACTAATGGCTGAGCTGTTTCTTCACCCTGATCTCAAATTTAGGTTGGGCTGCCACGGCCTCCGCCTCCCAAATGCTGGGTTCAAGGTGTGAGCTGCCAATCAAGGCAATGAAACTCTTAAGTCAAAGAAATCAATGAACTCTGGATCACTAAACAGGTTACAGTTAACAATTTCTCCATGAAAGCTCATGTGAAGGTGATTCTCAGGAAGACAGAGCTGTGATCTAGTTAAAAAACAGAACATCAGCCAGTAGCTTACAGATCTGAGCCTTCTTTTTGTCCTTTCTTCTCTTTCCCTTCTCCAAAATGATATCCAAAAATTCAGTTGTTAAGCAATTCTCACGTTACTCCTTTCTTGTGAGATACATTCTTCTTACTCTGTTTATATATTTTCCTACTTTTGATGAGAATTGACTAAGTTTTTGTAGTTTGACTTGTATTTCCTCTGGGTTGTGACCCTCATGAATTCTGCCTCCATAAAGATAATGTCATTAATCACCCCTTCCAAATAATAATCTAGTTCTCACACTTGAGGCAAATTCCCTAGGAAGCTCTCACTATTTTTAATTAAAAATATTAAGCATCAAACTAGAAAATATATTGCAGTGGTATAATCCATATAATTAATATTTCTGCAGGAAAAGTGCCCAGATTTTACTATGAATTATCTACCAAATACAGACAATCATGAACTATATTAATTTATTCAGAGAATACCTACATTTTGGCAAAAGGATGACCATAACATTATATTACTCCATAATTTTGGTGTTGAAAAAAATAGTAAAATAAAATCATGCTTTTAGCTGCCAAAGGATGATTAACTTATTTATATCACTCTGAAAAACATCAAGAAAGTGATTGTGATTTAATAGTTGTTTCTATATGTGACAAAAGAAACATGTTTTATGGTTTTGTGTTTGGGCAATATGTTAAGACATGAGATTTGTTGGGCTTTAGAAGTTCTCAGAGCTTGAATCCCCTGTTAATCAAGGACTTTATGTGACCCAAATCAAACACATCCTGAATGTGATGATTAAGCTTTCCAAGATGGATTTTTCCTCTTAGTAGAAACTTGTTGACTCTAAGTAATGGAAATGAAAATACCAGATACTTCTGATATTTTCCCAGCAAGTGGTTCTGACTCAGGAGACTGTGTATACACACAGGAAGGGCCATTTCCTGAGCATTTATGTTATTCTTACTTTGTTATTTAGAGCCATGTGATTATGTCTTCAAAGTAGGATTGATCAATGGAACACAGAGTGTATTTGGCACTAAGAAGACTTTGGGTGAGCTCAGTCTCCCCAAACTTTATTTTGTGGTTGAACATCAATTAGACTATAGTAGTTATTTTGACATATTTGAGCCCTTCTTTGATAAATCTTATTGAGTTTTGTTGCATGCTAAAGCCACACGGGAAAGTGTGAATAAAATCTAAAGTGAGGGAGTCACTAAATCAATGAGGACTTGAATCAATGGCCTGTCCAAGGATGATCAATGAGTCTATGTATTTGGGGTCTACTTATTGAACCACAGAAGGTCACAGCAACCTACATGGTGATTCACGACAGCAAGCGCACATCCTGGAGAAGAGTTGCATATGTGACTTGAGAACAAAGTTTTAAAGCACCAATTAAATTTCAAGCTTTTTTTTTGTTTTTGACCCATAAGCTAGTCATTAGTAGTGAAATTGTGCAGTGACTAAGGCTCATCATCTAAGTGGCTTTCCTCTTCAACTCCCTGTCTCCAACTCCTTAGAAATAAGTGAATCGAGGCAGGGGAGATAGTTGTTATTAGTCTGGTTAGAGCTGATCAGAAGGGCTTAGCAGCTAGTTAAAAGCTCAGGAAATTCTAGACTCAAATCAGTTAACAAATGGCAAAATAGTTTATCTGTGAACAGATAAATCCATAGTTACTCAGACAGACATTATTCTAGGTGAAAGGAAAAAAATATCAGTGAAAGATGACCTTAATCCAACAGAATATATATACACACACACACACACACACACACACATATGAGTGTGTATGATACCAGTGTGTAAAAGGCTGAGAGTAGGACCTACTTGAGAATTCTTGCCTAGGATGCATGAAAACCTGGGTTCATTATTCGGCACTACATAAAAATGGGGGTGACTATGCTCATATGTAATACCATAATACCAGCACTCAGAAGGTGGAGAAAAGAGAATCAGTGCTACAGATAACTCTGATAACTCTCTGCAACATAAGAAGTTTGAAACCAGCCTAAGGCATATGTAACACTGTCTCTAAAAACAAAACACAAAAAGGACATTCACTTGATTTAACGTAATCATGACTTATACATCCTGTTAACATACATATATTATGTATACATATGTATATTTTTTATATGTACATATGGATTTATATGTTTGTCTATCTATTATCTATCTACATATCTATCTACCATGTATCTGTCCATCTACTTAAATTTACTACATCTTTCCATATATGATATGAAATGATGCATTTTAAAGAGAAAACCTTTAACTTGATTAAAAGAATGGACAACAAAGCAGTTAGTTATAATAATTAGAAGAACACCTAATGGGCTGTAGAAAAGAGAGAAGAAAATTCTACAACTTAGAGTCTTCCACAGGTACACTAGAGTGGATGAGAGAAAAACAAAGGAGAGCTGAGGTGTGGCAGACAGGTGGCTAGACTACGCCTTTCAGGACAAAAGGACACTGGCTTTTCTTCCAGTAGAATCAGAAAACTAATGAAGGTCATGTGCAGAGGAGTGGTGTTTGCCTACTAAGGCTTTCACCCAAGGGTTTACCTTTTTGTTGTTGTTTTAAAGCAAGTATGACCCAGGCTGAGCCAGTCACTTTATTTCAAGTCAAATTTCTCAAAGGAGAAATTTAATACCAAAGTACCAATCATCACATCTTCTCATGAGGAGGTTCAAAGGCAGACAGGAAGGTACAAAGTCATCCAGCATATATCCTTTTGAATGGGAAGATTTTGGGGGGCGAGGGGAGAATTTTTTTAGCAGGTGCTCCTCCATGAATGGTCTCCTCCTGTCCCATTAGTAAATAGCCAGGCACATGCTCTTCTTGAAGCAGTCATAGTCCATGGCAACAGGATATAGATTAATCATTATTCTCTTTTGAAGATGAGCTTACCTCACTTACCGTCACATAACAGCCTTACTATTATGCAGCCTTACTATTTGAGCTGAATTCGGAATCAACGATTATGTAAAGGCATTAAATAGTCAACTGTCATGGTTTGCCTAAGTGTAAACACAAGGCAACATCTGCTGAACATAGGGAAGGGATGGTGTAGAGCCCTAATCCACTCCATAAAAGGAAAGGCTATAAACAAATTTCTCCTGCTTCTTCATCCTTCACTCATTTCCCCCATTCTGTGGTTTTGTCTTCATGCTTTATCAAACAGCTCAAAAATCTGTTACTCCCAACGTCTATTTATCTTTCCCATGACATTTCTCAAGCCACTTGCTTTACAGGGCTTTCCAAATATGGAAATGTAATGTTTGTTTATTTACTTAACTTTAGGCATTTTGTTGTTTGACCATTTCTGGGCTGATTCTAAATTAGACAAAGAGATACTTTGAGCTTATGCATTCTTCCTTTTTTGGAAAAAAGCTAGAAACTGTAAAAAAGCTCATTCTGACAGCAGGAGACAGCAGGCTCCTCCTAGAATCGCTGCCCTGGAAATATAGGACTTCTTGTTAAAATTTATGTATTATTATCTCCAGAGATGGGCTCTGAAAAATTGTCCACTCCTTGTCCCCTCCAGTTTGGCATTCCTTTGATTCCTCAGGAGAGCCCTTTCCTTCTACCTCCACAACAGCCTGCTGCTACTTGAATTTTATCTTTCTTTAGTCTGTCAAAGTTTCAGTAAATAATTTAATCAATCAGAGTTGCCACATGTAAATGCAAAGAAATATCCAATTAGTTATCTTTCCCATGGGCATTCTCACAGCACAGTGAGGCAGTGAGGTTTCCATCAAAAGAACACTTCTCTAAGTTGTAGAAGTCTCAGTGTCAGGGAGCATTTGAACATATGCTTGGATATATGACATGAACTGAAATCACTAGCTTGCTAGTGTATATTATTAGTTTTTCTGTAAGCCTGGCCTGGTTGTCCCATTTACCTGGATTGCCTATATCAAGTAAGTCTCTGAAAAACTAAAAGATAAACACACTCTGTCTTTAAGCATGTATGTGTGTGAGGGAGATGAATTAGTAGTTAGTAAACATAAACATTAGAGTGTGGATCCCAGAATCCAGATAAAGGCTGTCCCAGTCTGTCCTGCTTGTCTGTGCTTTGTGTGCTAGGGAAGCAGCCAAGCAGGTCCTTGAAGGTCTTTGGCTAGCCTTCCGAGCAGAACTGGGAAGCTCCAGGTTGAATAAGGGATCTTATCTCAAAAATTAAGGTGGAGAGCTACTGAATAAGACACATGATGTCAATCTTTGGCCTCTCCATGCATCTGGACAATATATATATTATCACAATGCTACATACCTTTGTCACATGATAAGTGCAAATATAGAGTGCATTTATATGAAGGGATACACATTAATATCCAACAGCTTTATTCTCAATGGTTTTCGTCTTTATGATCTCAGAACTGTTTGTGATATTATGTGTTCTGCATGTTTATTACATCATAAGAAAAAAACCTAAAAGTATAGCAACCAAGATAGTAGTTAACAGGTTAAAGAAACCATCACATCTGCTTAAAAGGTAGTAACAAAACTATACATTCTATTGTTAAATCAGTTAACCATATTAAAGAGCACAGAATTACGAAACTGAGAAGAATTAGTTTGGAAATAACAGGGTTACATAGTAGCTCTTCTCTGGTAAGCCTAAGATGTAGAGATAACCTTGAAAGGACTTGAAATTACTTCCCTCATTCTCTATGTGAGGAATCTAGATTGATAATATCAAATGTCCTAATTACTTTTATCCTTCACTTGTGTTTGCTGAGTAATCAACTCTGTGATTGAAAAAAGAAAAAAGGAGGAAGGAAAAGCATAAGGAAAGGAGAAATAGGAGATCAATTTTAAAAAGGGTTTAAAATATACAAATTAGCACATTACTGACAATCTGCAAACATTGGGAGGATGCAGTTAGAGAACAATGCAAAACAGCATGTGATCTGCATTGAATTGCATTGAAACAGAAGCTTCCAGAGTAGCATGCTGTGAATAAGAGTCTGTATAGAGGACACAATGAACGACAGAGAGAGGATGCTGAGCCAGCAGGAGGCAACTGAGTCTTCCTGTGACTTCAGGTCATAGGCAGAGCTGAGGATGAGCACGGATGGGAAAGCGATTCTGCAAAGGACTAGCAGAGGGTCAAATATATTTTGTGGAGCAGGAATAAGTTAGAATGGATTTCAAAAGCCTCTATTATGAATTTATTCAGGTGTAATGGATTAAAAATGGTATCATACAAACTAGTTTGGATACTCTTAAGAACAAAAGGGGAGAATAAATAATCCAGAGAGTCAGGCACATTGGCACTGTCATGCAAGCTGGACTTACACACTTTCTTATAAGACATGAGGTTTCTGTATCAACATGAAGACCACTGAACCACAGGTAGAAGGTGGAGTCTGGATTTAGGAGTGGAAGAGAGACTACTTGTATATGGTGGCTTTTAAATTGTAGATCTTTTTCAGTCACCTCTCCACAGACACAAAACTATGATCCATTATGTAGAAGACATTTCCTTTGTGGAATTGCTGATTATTCCTAAGGGAACAAAGAAACTCGATGTTGCTGTCTTGCAAGTGATAAACTTCCAAGCTAAACCCAAGCACAGGGAAGAAAGATGGGAGAAATAAAGGATTATAAACAAATCTAAAAATTACCTGACAGAATACACTGGTTTTGCCAGATGGGTCTCCTAGTTCTAATTTTATTTTATTTTTTAGACATTTATGTGAATAGTTACTTCCTATGGCCTCTCTGCATTCTGTCCTTGCTGAAAGAGAGATAGAAATTCACAGGGATGCTGATTTCAGCTTTTTCTATGACCACATTGCAGATGATGCTTCTCTCTGTCCAGAACACGCTATGAAAGACTGATAGTCAGATAACCCCACATTTTTAACGCTAGCATCAGATTCAGAGCTGGTGAGCAAGATTCATATGGTCTGTTTGCCATGGAGATTTTCCTTTAGTCAGGAAGAAACATGGCCACGTGAGTGATCTGGTGAAGAAGACTTTCCAAACACCATAGCAACACAGATTTTGGTGCTCAGACCATGAACTGTTGCATACCCTACCAGGTAAAGTAATATAGTGATTTAAGTAACTGCCATTTATTGATAGCCTCTAACAGATGGAACACTGTTGGAGATTTCCATATATACATGTTGAAACCTTACAAAGCTCTGTAGCTCCAGGAATATTGCTCTGAACTTACTGGTATGTAATGGACAAATGTTGAGTGGCAGAGCTGAGATTCTAATGCTCCTAGTCACAACCAAAGCCTGCATGCTTTTAGTAGTTGCATTGCATTTCATTTTCTGGGTATCAGTCTTTTCCTGTGTGGAGCGGATGTTGAGATCTGACTTTCTTGCCTGCAGTATGAGTTTCACAGTATGGTGCATTCAGGAAACATATGGTGTTGGTGTCTGCATGGTGAGATTAGAATTCCTCCATGTGTGTGTTCTGGAATTGAACTACATTCAGAGCATTGACTCATGCACTCCACAAGACTTGCCCATTTTTCCAAATATACTTCTGTTTCTATTTCTACAAAATTTACCTCCTCCCACTACCACCATAGTGCTTGTCTTTTCTTTTTTAAAATCACACGTTATAGCATGTGTGTATTTGCCACAGTAGTGGAGGCTGGAGGACAAAACCCAGGAGTCAGTTCTCTACTTACACAATGTGGGTCCTGGGAATTGAACTCAGGTCATCAGACTTGGTGGTGAAGTGCCTTTGCTTGCTGAGTTATCAAGATAACTTGGTTTTCAACAAAAACAATAATAAGAGAAACTACAATATCTTACAATACAAGTAGTTACAGTAAAAGTAGTTCCTGTGTCCTGAATGTTTCCTGATTACTGTACAATCTACCTGAAGCAAACCATCTGATGAATGTTTTAATTTATTTTTTTCTAGAAATGAAAACTAGGACTTGGGGCATAAATTGGGACTAGCACAAAAAGCAGGAGGCTTCCTGGTTCCATTGCAGTGCAGCTGGATTTCACACCCTCCTGGATAATCTCTTTGGCTGTAAGGGTGAAGGAACTCACAGCCACACAACTGCTCCTTAGATAAAATCACCAGAGGAGATGGTACTCAGTGTGGGACAACGTTGATAGCATGAGGAGGGAGAGAGGAAGAAGAAAATCACTCTATTCTTCTGTTTTCTCATTACTGTGACAAAATTACCGAGAAAGCAACTTAAGGAAGGGCTTATTTTGTCCACAGTTGAAGAAGCCATGCAGATTATCATGATAGAAGAGGCATGGTGAGTGAGGAACACAAGGAAGCAGCTGCTCCCACTGCCTCCATCTCAGGGTGCATAAGACTGAACTGTAAAATCCCAAGGGCTGCCCCCGGAGACGTTCAATGCAACCCTCCCTAAGCCATGTTCTGTAGCTTTCAAAAGCCCTCTTCAGACATAATAAGAGAACCAGGAGTTTAAAGCTGCAAGTGAGGAAGACAATACGTTTCTCAGAGCATGGGCAAATGTTTCTTCCCAGGGAGGTACAGAAAGAATTTACTTTCATGAATTTTCACATGACACAGCAGAAAGTGGACCACAGGAATGAGGAAGTAAAATAATTTGCCTCAGGTCCACACTCTTGTTAACCCATTTTCTCAGGAAAGAAATATATTGGAGGTCATGGTCTTCTTTTGAGCAGTATCATCTGAAATGAGATTCAAAACTTGTTTTTAAGAATTTTTAAAATAAAATATTTTAAACCACGTGTATGTGTGTTTGTGCATGTCTCTGTGTGAACATATGCACATGAGTGCTGTTGCCTGGAGAGGACAGAGGATGGTGTTGGATCCCCTGGAGCTTGAGTTACAGGCAGGTAACTCCAGGTGAGAGCATCAGACATGGGCACAGAAAACTGACCTTGGGTCTTCTAGAAGAACAATGTGAGTACTCTTAAACTACTGAGCCATTTCTCTATCCCCAGTTGGGAACAACAAAAAACAAACAGACAAACAGAACAAACAACAAATTCAACATATGAACAAACAATTGACTTTAGCTTTGAGTTCTGGATGTTCAGTCTGGTTAGGAAAAGACTTGTATTATCCTATTATCCAGGACTTTAAAGCCTTAAATGTTGTTGCTTATTTTTGAGCAGTGTAAAGAGGCACATAAACTATGAAAAAAAAAAAAAGAATAAAATAGTACCCACCTTCTTTCTACCCCAAATGACTGAGGGATGGAACAGCTTTCAGTTGTAGATATTTTGAAATTGGTGTCACCAAGTATTTTTTCGTAACTTTTGTTGAATGTACAACATTCATGGGAATTCCACCCCCCCCCCATTAGACTCTGCTTTGAACCCCAGGTTTCTGCTCTGTAACTGTAGGGATCCCCATTGATCTAAAAATACAATACGGCATTGTGTGCTTACCAGAGACAATTCATGGCTAACCCAATAAAGGTTCAAATCAGTTTCTTTTGAAGAAGGGCTGTACAGTTGTACAGTTTTTTAATGTTTTGGAAAATGAGGAGTTAGCAGCCACAGGAAAATTCCTTGTGTAATGGAAGGTGGATGGTGTTCAAATACACTCCATGCCAGGCCTGCCTTCAGGAAACCTTTTATTTCAGGAAGAGATTAAAATTTCAAAGCTGTTTTCTGGTGGCATTTTTATTGATAAACCTAGATTTGCAGCAGAGTCTTCAAAAATGCATGAGGTACACATAAGCAGCATGCCGTGTTACAGGCTGCCTGGAGCCTTCGAGCTCACAGCTTTGTACAGCTTTCCCTTGGACACTCTTCAAGACACATGCTAATACATGTTGAGTTTCTTAACATTCAACCGTTTTGATGACTTGACTGTCTGAGGTCAGTTTTCCTTTGTTATGAAGTAGGTAAAGAATATACGCTTGTTTTCCAATTGTGCTTAAGGAGAAGAGAGGCATGCTTTTTAATTTAGAGAGACTAGATATCTGGATGCATATTATTAGCCTTCCTCTCCAGATACAGTGCCATTCCTTTAGTTCTCATGGATGACTTGTTATGTCTCCCAATCCTACAAATTTAGATTAGCTCTGCTTTATAGAAGTTGAGACTCTGAAGCCTAGCAAGGTCAAGGACATGTTCAAAGTCATAGATTGTTCATCATTATCTGAGTGAAGAAAGCTTGTTTCCTTTACAATCTATATTTTTTGGTATTCTAATTAAAAGATAATAATGTAATATCTCCCATCCCTTTCCTTTATTCAACCCTTTACATACCCACTCCTATTTCCACTCAAGTTCATGGCCTCCTTGTCTTTGATTATTATGTACATACACACATAAGTATGCAAATAAAACCTGTTGATTCCATTTAGTGTTGCTTGTATATATATGATTTCAGGACTGCCATTTGTTATTGGGTAATTTATGAGGAGTCTCTTCCCTAGGGAAGACTAAATCTCCTTTTCTTAACAGTCTAGTGCCCTGTAGCTCTCTGTCTACAGGTAGCACCCATGAGATTTCTTTTTTCCACTTCAGCATATCTATTGGTATTGTCATTGTTCAGTTCTAATAATGTGATATCACCAGTGTAGCTTCTCTGTAGTGTCTATGTAACATAACACAGCGTCAGTAGAATTCCCAGTTCATTGGGGTACATATTTGCACTCTTCTTTCTATGACCGTTTCCTGAGTCTTTGATGTAACAGTTATGTTATAGATGTATCCTTTGAGGCTGGGCACCTAGAGGTCAATTGTTCTCTGCATTTTGACCAGTTGTGATTTTCTGTAATAGACTCTGTCTGTTTCAAAGAGAAGCTTCTTTGATGAGATGTGAAAGCCACACTCATCTGTGAGTATGTGAAAACATATTAAAATGCAATTGAGAATTATGCTGGTTTAGTAAAATGACACTGATGTGTTCTCTTCTAAAACTTGTGACCTCACTAGTCCTGAGTAGTTGGCTAGTTTCCCAGTATCAGGCATGATTTCTTTTCTGTTGAACAAGGCTTACATCCAATTAGGCTGCTGTTGGTTTCCACCGAGACATGAGTGATGCTATTGATTGCTTTCCTCTGTTGGCAGTAAGCAGAGTACCTTCTGGTACTAAGAAAGCTAGAGCTTAGGGAGGAGATTTGCAGGTCAGCTACAACTCTCAATTTTCTGAGTGCTTTAACCAAAGTACACAGTGTCTTCAGCAATAGCAATTGACCTTCAGCCTCTGGAAAGCAACTCAGAGCCGTAGCAATAACCTGTATTGTTTTTGAGAGTTTGTTGGGTTCTTCTCATTAAGAAACCATGAGGAGGTTTCTTGTACCTGGTACTGGGCTTTTGTTAGATAGTTAGAGCTCTTGCATGATGCATTATTAGCTGAAATGGAATAACATCATTGTGTGTGTGTGTGTACAGATATATGTATATTATGTAATTTTAGCTAACTAGAAGATATTATGATTCATTAAGGATTTTTCAAACACCCTTAATGTTATTTATTCCTTTGCCTCATTCAATTGCTGTGAAGAGATACCATCACAAATCTTATAAAGGAAAGCATTTAATTGGGAGCTTACTTAGAGTTTCAGAAGCTTAGCTCCTTATCATCGTGATTTGAAGAATGGAGACATACAGATAAATATGGTGCTGAAAAGGGAGCTGAAGGCTCTACATCCAGATCTGAAGGCAGCAGGAAGAGAGAGACACAGGGCCTGGCTTGAATATTTGAAACCCCAAAGCCCATCTCTAGTGAGACACTTCTTCTAACAAGGCCATACTAAGTTCAACAACACAATACCTCCTACTCCGCACTGACCAAGCATTCAAATCTAGGAGCCTGTGGGGGCCGTTCTTATTCAAACTACCACACTCTTCCTTCCCTCTTCTTCTGTATTGACTTCCCTCTCCCTATTCAGTTAAGGCTTTTGTCACCATTTCTATCCTTCCTCTCCTCCTTGTATCACCTTTATCCTGCCATCTCCCTAATGTCTTATATCACAGTATTGGAAATAAATGAAGCAATATCTCTTTAAAATGTCTGCAGCATCTTTCTCAGCACTAGATTTCAGACATCGATTTGACGCTGGCAAGTTTGCAGTCTTGGAGAAGTTATCTAACATACATGAAATCTTCGAGGAGGTGTTAAATATGAATGTCGTATGGGTATCACCTAATTCACTCTCAGAAATAATTTTTGGTGGATCGTACAGTCTGTAGCTATCCTTTTATGGATTTAAAAAAAGAAGTTGTCACCTGACAACACTATAAAGGTAAGAAATGATGGTTGGGATTAAAAATGCAGAACCCAAATACGGAACATCCATTGTCTTCTGATAGCTGGTGTAAGATCAGAAAGTGTATCATGCAAATCTAGGTTCCAGCCAGATGAAGGACTTAGTACTTAGGATTTAGGCACACCCTCAGTAGCAGAAAGAATGCCATAAGAAAGCAAAGAGAAGTCGTGAATGCAGCATGGTACAATACAGTGCTCTCTGATAGGTACAATATTTTGGTGGGGTGTAGGAAGAGAAATGGGGAGACTTTTCCCATGTTAGAGGGTTTGGGTATATAATACAGAGAAACACACATGCTTTTCTTGTGTAAGAGGTTTGGGCATTCAGTGTAGAACAGCATAGCGGCCTTTCCTCTGTGCCAGTTTGGGCAATGAGAAGAAGCTATCAATTAATTGCTAATGTGAAGCAGCACCGTACCAAACTCACCTGTGCATTTCTGTTTCAGAATGTTCTATTCTGTCCTCTCATTACTGCTAAGCTCAAGGGCAATTTGTATCAAATTGATAGCGGGTATGCATTGCAGGTCTTGTTGGTCAATTTTCTCTCCCTCCCTGAAGAGATCACATGGAAATGAGGAGCCAAGTCTCTTATCCATCTGGCTGAGGTGACCTTACCATATGGGCACAGTTGCTCATGATAAAGGGAAGGATCCTCCCTGAGTTTCCCTCATCCTCTGACTGTCAGGGGAGGACTCTAATTGACAGGGCTTCTTTCAGAATTGGTGCCCCTTTGCCATTCCCGAATCATTTCATTCTCTAGAGAGAAGGTCAAAAATACTCTCCTTAGTAAGTAGGTCTGTGCTGACAGTTCCCGATGGCAGTGGAAACCTATTAAATTAGCTTCCACCAAGCTCTGCATATCTCAAAACAGCACAAGGTGAAAGCTGCAGGGGCTCATTCTGAGCAAAACACTCCAGCCCCTGCCATGCACTATCCTGGGTCCTCCCGCAGTGCAGGGTCAGCTTTCCCAAATGGTTCAGTTTCATTCAGACTCTGTTGTCCTTCCCCTATCACATTAACACTGTCACTGTTCCAAATAATGGGGACATGAGCATTTACTACCGATTTTAAATTCTACCAGCTTATTTTCTACCTCCACATTCTGAAGACTTTAAAAATAGAATTTAAACACCATTTTTTTTTGTGACAATGATTCACGATCCCTCTATTGAGCAGCATATAAAAGTACAGTAAAGGAAGCTATAAATTGTCACCAATTCTCTGAAAGTAGCCACAATCAACAGTGATTTGGAAGGAGAGAGAGAGAAAGAGAGAGAGAGAGAGAGAGAGAGAGAGAGAGAGAGAGAGAGAGAGAGAGAGAGAGAGAGAAAGCATGCTTTCCTACTTAAGTAAATGGACATACTAATATAGCAATAACATTATACAAAGAAATGATACTGCCTGTGCTAAAAATAAAACTTGTGTATTTACATTTTCTCTTACTTGTGATGGAATATTAGGGAATGAACTCAGGACTTTATTTTGCTGCAACTGCTCTACTGATGATCCATACTCTAGATTAAAACAAACAAAAAAACAAAACAAACTATATATTTACCTTTTATATCTTTGTGTGTGTGTGTGTGTGTGCGTGTGTTCAAGCATGTGCTGAGAGCATATGTGTGTGTCCAGAAGATCCCCTGGACCTGGAGTTTCTAGTGGTTGTGACCTGTCAAATATGGATGCTGGGAATTGAACCCATGTCCTCTGCAAGGCCAGTATCCAATTTTAACTTCTGCGTTAACTATCTCTCCAGCCCTTATGTCCAGAGATTTAAATATACATGCACACATGCACGCTCATGCACATACACATGCACACATTAGGAAAGTTCTAATTAATTTGCAGGGTCAGCCTTGAAGTCATTCTATAGTCTAGGCTATCCTTAAGGTTATTTTATACCTCATGTAAGCCCTGAACTTGTTGCCTTCTTGTGTCAGCCTTTAGAGAAGTTTGGATTAAAGGCCAACACCATGAGACCTGGCTTGGCTTTAGTTTTTGTTTGAGACCATGTCTTGCTATGTAGCCAAGGCTTGACTATTACTTGCTACATAATAGATTTTGCCCTTATGCTTTAAAAAGACCTTTGTCTCTACCTCACAATTGCTGGTATTAAATACCCCTAATTCACATAACCAAAAAAAACCATAGCCATAGTAAAAGGAATTGTTCTTAGGTTTGTTTGTTTGTTTTTCCTGCTGTAGTGATAAAATACTCCAACAATAGCAATTTAAGAGAGAAGAGTTTTACTTTTCTACAATAATTCTTTCTTCATTGTATATAGTCCAGGATCCCAGCACAGGGATGATGACATCCACTTTTAAACTCAATTAACTTTCTCAATATTATCCTTGTTCTCTAGGTGGTTTCAGGTTCTGCCAGGTAGACAACACTAACCATTACACAAGGAATTGGTTAGTCAAAGCATCCCCACAGTACAATTTCCCTCTTGTTTAAAAGTAGAAGAAAATTTTCATTGTTAAGATCAAAGTTCTTAAGGCATGTTTTAAATATAGTAAAAGTAATATCCAAGATAGTATGAATAAACTTTTTGTCTGAAAAAAAAGGAATATCAAAATTGAAGAGTTCTTGAACCATTTTTTTACTCCATTTTAGCCAGAAATGTCATGAATTCTAAGCCAGTCTGAGCTATGTCATAAATCCATGTTACACACAGCTCTAAATGGGATATGTCCATCAAATCCCTCCCCTCACAGATCAGATAATACAACGGTAGAGGAGGAAGAAAGAGTATAAAAGGCAGAAGGGATGGAGGACACCAGGAGAAAAAGATCTCCTAAAACAATATTTATATGAACATATAGAGACCAAAGGAGAAATCACATGACCTACACAGGTCTGTACCAATTCCTCTGTGCATATATTATAACTTTCAGTTTAGCATTTTTATGAGACTTCTGAGTGTGTGAAGGAGTAGGTCTCTGGTTGTTTTGCTCTTTTTTGGGCTCTTTTCCTTCTGTTGGATTGCATTCTCCAACTTTGGCGTGATAGTTTTTGTCTAATCATATATTTTATTATGTTGTATTTGGTAGTTATCCCTTGGAAGCGTGTTCCTACCTACCTACACCTACCTACCTACCTACCTATCTATCTATCTATCTATCTATCTATCTATCTATCTATCTATCTATCTATCTATCTATCTTTCTATCTGTCTACTTTGTATCCTGACTGTAGGCCCCTCCCTCCTCTCCTCCCTGTCCCACCCTCCTTCCCTCTTCTCTCTATACCCCCTCCCATATGCCTTAGAACAGGGACTCCCACAAAACCATCCGAGCACATCAAGTCCCATCAGGACTGAGTTCATCTTCTTCCCCTGTGGCCTGATGAGACAGCCCTATAATCAGGGCCCAGGGTGGCTTACAGAGACTGAAGCATCAACCAAGTACCATGCATAGATGGGACCTAGGTCGCCTACACAGATGTAGCCAATGGGCAACTTGGATGAGAGACAGAAATGGAGTTGATCCAGATGGGAGGGGAGGTGGAGAGGAACTGGGATGAGGAGGTGGAGAGGAAATGGTAATCAGAATATATTGTATGAACCAAAAAATCTGAGCACAGGGGTCTTTCCTGAGACTGATACTCCAACCAAGTACTATGCATGGAGAAAACCTAGAACCCTTGCAAAGATGTAGTCCATGGCAGTTCAGTGTCCAAGTGGGTTCCATAATAATGGGAACAGGGACTGCCTCTGACATGAACTGATTGGCCTGCTCTTTGATCACCTCATCCTGATGGGGGAGCAGCCTTACCAGGTCACAGAGGAAGACAATGCAGCCACTCCTGATGAGACCTGATAGACTAGGATCAGAAGGAAGGAAAAGAAGACCTCCCCTATCAGTGGACTTGGGGAGGGGCATGTGTGGAGAAGGGGGAGGGAAGGTGGGGTTGGGAGGGGAGGAAGAAGAGGTTTATGGGGGGATACAAAGTGAATAAAGTGTAATTAATAAAAATTAAAATTAAAAAAGAAAATAATTAATCTTCAACGAAAGGGGAAAAACAAAAACAAAATCTAAATAAAATAAATAAAATAAAACCAGGTTCTTAAAAATCAAAGCCAAAACCAAACAAATTTAAAAAACCATCAAAATCCTACTATAGTAAATTATTATAAAACTTAGAAAATTAAAATCACGTTGTTTTTATATAAACTCTACTGTGCAAGTTTTAGTAGAAATTGAAGCACATTAAATGATAGACAGTTCACGTCTCTTGTACACTGTCTTATATGTTCATAGATTCCCAACCTTTTCTATAGCCGCTCTCCTCATACTTATTCAGCGCTGACTCTGGTGTTATCACAGAGGATGGTCTCCCCAGAATCTCAGTGCCTTTGGGCTTTAACTCTTTTGATTATGAGTCTTGTCCTTTCACCAGCTGAGCCATCTTGCCATCTTTCCATCTTTCCAGTTTGTACTTTTAATTTTTATTTAGCTGTTGCTTAGATCTATCTTGTCATTTCCCCCTCCATAGCTGTTTGCAAAATGCCCACATACACTCTACTCCCTAAGACTGTTCTGGTTGAGAAAGTTGTGTATCATTCTTGTGCATCCAGTTAGAACAATCAACATTGTTCAGTAAGCTCTACTCCTTGCTTCCCAGGAAACTGTTAGTGTGTATTTCCCCCAACTTTAACATCTCCATATAATTATAACAGGAGTTATATTAGACTAAAGTTTCATGTTGTCATTGATTATACCTTCCGTAGAAGCTTTTTATTTGGTTCAGCTGCTTTCCAGGGGTGCATACAGCACTATCCTAGGACCTCTTTGTCTTTCGCAGCATCTTTGTGTTGGGTTCATAATGCTTTGCCAGATTCTTTGATGGCGTTTCCCAACATCCTGGCTCAGACCCTTCTCCAATAGTTTAAAAATAATTGCACAGGAGATAGAAGGCTTCAGATGCCTTCATGTTCCCTTCTCTATCCAGGGAACAGTCATCACTAGATTTTATTTTTACCACCATAGACATCCCTCTTACCTTTCAAGAATCAAATTTTGTTGTTGTTCTATTTCCTACTGATTTGGAGTGTACTCTTTGTGGTGATCACTGCTGTCTACTTGACAGAATCTAGAATCTCCTGGGAGAAGGGTATCTACCATGCTTGTGTGTGTGTGTGGGGGGGTTCCTAGCTATGTTAATCAATATCAACTAATCAGTTTTATTTCTTAATCACTTTTATTTCTTTGTCTTCACTCTATTTTTTGCATTGTTTAAGGGATCTTCAGTCCTGTTCTCCACAGTGTCTATAACTGGAGTTTCTAGAACAATCCTCATGCTGTTTGAATTTCTAAAGCTCTTCATTGACATCTCAAGACCCATCCTCATTCTGAGCAGAGCCTGAACAAGGAACCCTGAACTGCATAAAATGGAACAAAAGAACCCAGCACTAGCATGCTTTCCTGATTGTGATTGTGATGCATATCCTTGCTGCCTGGACTTCCCCACTTTTATGGACCACATCTTGAACTGCTAGGGAAAATAAACCCTTTCTCCTTTAAGTTGTTTGGTCAGATTATTTTATCAAAATAACATGAAAAGAAAATAATGTACTCTTTCACTCAGGTAAAGGAAGTTTTCCAATAATTTCCTGAGATGTTCTACCGGGTATTTGTTATTTTTCTATATAGATTTATCAGTGAAATGCAGTAGGATCTGAAGCTCTGAAAATTATTATCCTCCCTCTGTCTGTGATCTTTTAGGTAAGTACTATTTTCCAGACACAGGGGTGCCTGGGGTGCTTAACCAGTTTTATTGCTTGTCTTCCCTCTTTTTTTTTTTTTTTTTGGCATTGTATAAGCGATCTTCAGTCCTGTTCTACAAACATCTATAACTGGAGTTTCTAGAACAATCCCCATGCTGTTTGAATTTCTAAAGCTGTTCATCGACACCACAAGTTTGTTTCAAAAGTTTATAAATATACTGGGAGTAGAGGATCCAAGATGGCTGCCACGAGAGAACACTGTGTCTGAGGAGTAGGAGAGCAGAAACAACGCAGCAACCAGGAGACTGAACTCTGGGACCTAAAACGCCAGCATTGTAAGTGCCAGGTGAGCGGAACTCCTACGGTGAGAAAATCAAGTGGGAAAACCCTAGGGACAAACAGTTATTACCTGGAGAAATTTCCCTGTGACCAGCGGCACACAGCTTTGATCTGGACGAGCGGCTGCGCTGGGCGCCCGCAGCCGCCATTATAGACTGTCTCCCGGGCAGTCTCAGGAGGAACCAGGTGCCATTTTCACTGAACTGCGCCCTACGAGCACACACTGCACCCGGGTTCTGCTTCGACCCACGGGAGTGCTGCGGGTTCGGTCCGATCATCAGAACCACACCAGACTGAGTGGATTGGGGGATCATTTTGACCAGTCCACACATTGC